>CM056201.1:60200249-60797749 GCA_029692085.1 Gymnothorax javanicus
TATTATTATTCCACTTTACAGGGCTTTTTGGGGGCTTTAACGTGTTTCAATTCGAACAAAAATGTGGCTGAAAAATCAGGCCTGGTGAAAATTCTATGATTTTATTGGTTTCGCCAGTGTGTGGGGCAAAATGGCTCCACAGCGCCCCCTAGAAAAATTAAAAATTCATGAAAACTCTGTGGTTTGCCCGATTATGCTGAAATTTGGTAGGCATGTACAGCTTGCCAAGACAAATGGATTTGCCATTTGGGACGTTTTTGTCCAATGCACAGGAAGACCGCTAGGTGGCGTTGAAAATTCAAAAATTAGGCCATTTTTGCCCATTTCAGGCATCGGAATTTAACGAACACCTCCTAGGGGTTTTGTCCGATTCTCATGAAAATCGCTGTGTGTACTCTTGACCCCTTGAAGAGCAGAAATTATTAAATTCATTTCGGTGGGAGTCATGGTGTGGGCGTGGCTGGGCCGCGATTTTAAGCGATTCGCCATGAAAATTCAAATGCTTATGACTTCAGTGTAAATTGTCCGACATGCACCAAACTTTATGCATATCATAAGAGTCCCGCCCTGAAGCCATTCACATGGTCATATTTAGCCATACTGACAGCTCCCCCTCCTGGCGACAGGAAATTACCAAAATTGTGCATGTGTCATACTTTTGCGAACTTCTCCTGCAGATTTCATCTGAATGTCACGAAAACGGGTGTGGACACTCTTGAGCCCTGTGACATGAAAATTTATCAAAACCTCTTGTTGTCAATTAATGGTGTGGGTGTGACGGGGTGGACATTTTGAGCATCTTTCTGTGACAGGCGACAGTGACAGGTCTGAAGAACATTTACATGCAATTCCAGCGACAGACCTAAGCAACTTTACCTCCGGTTGGCGAGCGCAGGGATTGGCAGTGGCTCGTTCTCGGCGGTGCATCGGTGTGCGAGGGCCCGTACAACGCCGCTTGCGGCTTTAATTATTATTATTCTTATTAATCTTCCAATTTACAGGCCTTTTTGGGGGCTTTACCGTGTTTCAATTCGAACAAAAATGTGGCTGAAAAATCAGGCCTGGTGAAAATTCTATGATTTTATAGGTTTCGCCAGTGGGCGGGGCAAAATGGCTCCACAGCGCCCCCTAGAAAAATAAAAAAATTCATGAAAAATCTGTGGTTTGCCCGATTATGCTGAAATTTGGTAGGCATATAGAGCTTGCCAAGACAAACGGATTTGCAATTTGGGACGTTTGTGTCTAATGCACAGGATGCCCGCTAGGTGGCGTTGAAAATACAAAATTAGGCAATTTTTGCCGATTTCAGGCATTGGAATTTATCGAACTCCTCCTAGGGGTTTTGCCGGATTCCCACGAAAATCACTGTGTTTACTCTTGACCCCATGAAGATCATAAGTTATCAAAATCATCTCGTTTGGAGTGACGGTGTGGGCGTGGCAGGGCCGCCATTTTAAGCGTTTTGCCACGAAATTTCAAATGCTTATAACTTCAGTGATATTTGTCCGACCTGCACCAAACGTCAGGCGTATTATTGGAGTCATGCCCTGAAACCACTCAAATGGTCATATTCAGCCATACTAACAGCGCCCCCTCCTGGTGACAGGAAATGACAAAAATTGGGCATGTGTCATACTTTTGCGAACTCCTCCCACAGATTTCATCTGAATGTCACTAAAACGGGCTTGGACACTCTTGAGACCTGTACCATGAAAAATTATTAAAATCTTCTTGTTCGGAATAACCCTGTGGGCGTGATGGGGCGGCCATTTTCAGCATCTCGCCGAGAACATTGATTCCCTAATAAATTGAGGTAAACTTTGTTCTTTACATACCAAACTTCAGAAGCTGGTCAGTTTCCATGGACAATTACGAATTGTATTGGTTTTGCAAGTGGGCGGGGCCAACTGCCTCGCTAGCGCCCTCTAAACTGCAGCCCCAAGGCCTTCTTCCACGTACACTGATTAAAGTTGCAGCACATATGTATCACACCCACGTCTACAAAAAAGTCTCTTGACACCATAGGCTAAAGTCAACAGGAAGTCGGCCATTTTGACTTGAACGGCCATTTTTGGCGATTTGCATGTTGCGTACTTTCACGAACTCCTCCTTGGTATTTTGTCTGATTTTCATGAAAACCGCTGTGTGTAGTCTTTACCCCATGAAGAGCAAAAGTTATTAAATTAATTTCGTTGGGAGTCATGGAGTGGGCGTGGCTGGGCCGCCATTTTAAGCGATTCGCCATGAAAATTCAAATGCTTATGATTTCAGTGTACACTGTCCTACCTGCACCAAACTTTATGCATATCATAAGACTCCCGCCCTGAAGCCAATCACATGGTCATATCTAGCCATACTGACAGCGCCCCCTCCTGGCGACAGGAAATTACCAAAATTGTGCATATGTCATACTTTTGCAAACTTCTCCTGCAGATTTCATCTGAAAGTCACGGAAATGGGTGCGGACACTCTTGAGCCCTGTGACATGAAAACTTATCAAAATCTCTTGTTGTCAATTAACGGTGTGGGTGTGACGGGGCAGCCATTTTGTGCTTCTTTCCATGACAGGCGACAGTGACAGGTCTGAAGAACATTTACATGCAATTCCTGCGACAGACCCAAGCAACGTTACCTCCAGTCGGCGAGCACAGGGATTGGCGGTGGCTCATTCTCAGCGGTGCATCGGTATGCGAGGGCCCGTACAACGCCGCTTGCGGCTTTAATTACGGGCCCGAGAACTCACGGTGCGAGGACCGTATTGTATCTGTAGTGATTATTATTATTATTATTATTCTAATTATTATTATTCTTCCACTTTACAGGTCTTTTTGGGGGCTTCAACGTGTTTCAATTCGAACACAAATGTGGCTGAAAAGTCAGGCCTGGTGAAAATTCTATGATTTAATTGGTTTCGCCAGTGGGCGGGGCAAAATGGCTCCACAGCGCCCCCTAGAAAAATTTAAAAATTCATGAAAAATCTGTGGTTTGCCCGATTATGCTGAAATTTGGTAGGCATGTAGAGCTTGCCAAGACAAATGGATTTGCCATTTGGGAAGTTTTTGTCCAATGCACAGGAAGACCGCTAGGTGGCGTTGAAAATTCAAAAATTTGCCCATTTTTGCCGATTTCAGGCATCGGAATTTAACGAACTCCTCCTAGGGGTTTTGCCGGATTCTCATGAAAATCACTATGTTTACTCTTGACCCCTTGAAGATCAAAAGTTATTAAAATCATCTCGGTTGGAGTCAAGGTGTGGGCGTGGCAGGGCCGCCATTTTAAGCGTTTTGCCATGAAATTTCAAATGCTTATAACTTCAGTGATATTTGTCTGACGTGCACCAAACGTCAGGAGTATTATGAGAGTCCCGCCCTGGAACCACTCAAATGGTCATATTCAGCCATACTTACAGCGCCCCCTCCTGGCGACAGGAAATGACAAAAATTGGGCATGTGTCATACTTTTGCGAACTCCTCCTACAGATTTCATCTGAATGTCATGAAAACGGGCGAGGACACTCTTGAGAACTGTGACATGAAAATTTATTAAAATCTTCTTGTTCGGATTAACCCTGTGCGTGTAATGGGGCGGCCATTATCAGCATCTCGCCGTGAACATTGATTCCCTAATAAATTTAGGTAAACTTTGTTCTTTACATACCAAACTTCATAAACTGGTCAGTTTCCATAGACAATTACTAAATGTATTGGTTTTGCAAGTGGGCGGGGCCAACTGCCTCGCTAGCGCCCTCTAAACGGCCATTTTTGGCGATTTGCCAAAACTTATCAAAATCTCTTGTTGTCAATTAACGGTGTGGGTGTGACAGGGAGGCCATTTTGAGCATGTTGTCGTGACAGGCGACAGTGACAGGTCTGAAGAACATTTAAATGCAATTTCTGCGACAGACCGAAGCAACGTTACCTCCAGTCGGCTTACGCCGGAATTGGTGGTCGCTCGTTCTCGGCAGTGCATCGGTGTGCGAGGGCCCGTACACGCCGCTTGCGGCTTTAATTCTTATTATTATTCTTCCACTTTACAGGGCTTTTTGGGGGCTTTAACGTGTTTCAATTCGAATAAAAGTGTGGCAGAAAAATCAGGCCTGGTAAATATTCTATGATTTTATTGGTTTCACCAGTTGTCGTGGCAAAATGGCTCCACAGCGCCCCCTAGAAAAATAAAAAAATTCATGAAAAATCTGTGGTTTGCCCGATTATGCTGAAATTTGGTAGGCCTGTAGAGCTTGCCAAGACAAACGGATTTGCCTTTTGTGTCGTTTTTGTCCAATGCACAGGATGCCCGCTAGGTGGCATTGAAAATACAAAATAAGGCAATTTTTGCCTATTTCAGGCATTGGAATTTAACAAACTCCTCCTAGGGGTTTTGCCGGATTCTCATGAAAATCACTGTGTGTACTCTTGACCCCATGAAGATCAAAAGTTATTAAAATTATCTTGGTTGGAGTCACGATGTGGACTTGGCTGGGCCGCCATTTTAAGCGTTTTGCCATGAAATTTCAAATGCTTATAAATTCAGTGATATTTGTCTGACCTGCACCAAATGTCAGGCGTATGATAAGAGTCCCGCCCTGAAACCACTCAAATGGTCATATTCAGCCATACTGACAGCGCCCCCTCCTGGCGTAAGGAAATGACAAAAATTGGGCATGTGTCATACTTTTGCGAACTCCTCCTACAGATTTCATCTGAATGTCACTAAAACGGGCGTGGACACTCTTGAGACCTGTACCATGAAAAGCTATCAAAATCTTCTTGTTCGGATTAACCCTGTGGGCGTGATGGGGTGGCCATTTTGAGCATCTCGCCCTGAACATTGATTCCCTAATAAATTGAGGTAAACTTTGTTCTTTACATATCAAACTTCACAAGCTGGTCAGTTTCCCGAGACAATTACAAATTGTATTGGTTTTGCGAGTGGGCGGGGCCAACTGCCTCGCTAGCACCCTCTAAACTGCAGCCCCAAGGCCTTCTTCCACGTACACTGATGAAAGTTGCTGGACATATGTATCACACCCACGTCTACAAAAAACTCTCTTGACACCATAGGCTAAAGTCAACAGGATGTCGGCCATTTTGAATTGAACAGCCATTTTTGGCGATTTGCATGTTGCGTTCTTTTGCGTACTCCTCCGTGGGATTTTGTCGGATTTTCATGAAAACCACTGTGTGCAGTCTTGACCCCTTGAAGAGCAAAAGTTATTAAATTCATTTCGGTGGGAGTCATGGTGTGGGCGTGGCAGGGCCGCTATTTTAAGCGATTTGCCGTGAAAATTCAAATGCTTATGACTTCAGTGTACATCGTCCGACATGCACCAAACTTTATGCATATCATAAGAGTCCCGCCCTGAAGGCATGAACATGGTCAAATTTAGCCATACTGACAGCGCCCCCACCTGGCGATAGGAAATTACCAAAATTGTGCACGTGTCATACTTTTGCGAACTTCTCCTGCAGATTTCATCTGAATGTCACGAAAAAGGGTGTGGACACTCAAGAGCCCTGTGACATGAAAACTTATCAAAATCTCTTGTTGTCAATTAATGGTGTGAGTGTAACGGGGAGGCCATTTTGAGCATCTTTCCGTGACAGGCGACAGTGACCGGTGTGAAGAACATTTAAATGCAATTCCTGAGAAAGACCCAAGCAACTTTACCTCCAGTCGGTGAGCGCAGGGATTCACGGTCGCTCGTTCTCGGCGGTGCATCGGTGTGCGAGGGCCCGTACAACGCCGCTTGCGGCTTTAATTCTTATAATTACGGGCCCGATCACTCACGGTGCGAGGACCGTATTGTATCCGTAGTGATTATTATTATTCTTATTATTACGGGCCCGAGCACTCACGGTGCGAGGACCGTATTGTATCTGTAGTGATATTATTATTGATATTATTATTATTATTATTCTTATTATTATTATTCTTATTATTATGGGCCCGAGCACTCACGGTGCGAGGAGCGTTTTGTATCTGTAATGATTATTATTATTCTTATTATTATTCTTATTACGGGCCCGAGCACTCACGGTGCGAGGACCGTATTGTATCTGTAGTGATTATTATTATTCTTATTATTCTTATTATTATTATTATTATTATTATATTATTATTATTATTATTCTTCCACTTTATAGGGCTTTTTGGGGGCTTTAACATGTTTCAATTCGAACAAAAATGTGGCTGAAAAATCAGGCCTGGTGAAAATTCTATGATTTTATTGATTTCGCCAGTGGGCGGGGCAAAATGGCTCCACAGTGCCCCGTAGAAAAATTTAGAAATTCATGAAAAATCAGTGGTTTGCCCGATTATGCTGAAATTTGGTAGGCATATAGAGCGTGCCAAGACAAACGGATTTGCCTTTGGGACTTTTTTGTCCAATGCACAGGATGCCCACTAGGTGGCGTTGAAAATACAAAATAAGGCAATTTTTGCCGATTTCAGGCATCGGAATTTAACGAACTCCTCCTAGGGGTTTTGCCGGATTCTCATGAAAATCACTGTGTTTACTCTTGACCCCTTGAAGATCAAAAGTTATTAAAATCATCTCGGTTGGAGTCACATTGTGGGCGTGGCAGGGCCGCCATTTTAAACATTTTGCCATGAAATTTCAAATGCTTATAACTTCAGTGATATTTCTCCGACCTGCACCAAACGTCAGGCGTATTATAAGGGTCCCGCCCTGAAACCAGTCAAATGGTCATATTCAGCCATACTGACAGCGCCCCCTCCTGGCGACAGGAAATGCCAAAAATTTGGCATGTGTCATACTTTTGCAAACTCCTCCTACAGATTTCATCTGAATTAAACGAAAACGGGCGTGGACACTCCCGAGAACCGTGTCATCAAAAGTTATTAAAATATTATTGTTTGGATTAACCCTGCGGGCGTGACAGGGCGGCCATTTTGAGCATCTCAGTGTGAGCAACAATTCCCTAATAAATTTAGTAAAACCTTGTTCATTACACAACAAACTTCACATACTGGTCAGTTTCCATAGTAATTTATGAACTGTATCGATTTCGCAAGTGGGCAGGGCCAACTGCCTCGCTAGTGCCCCCTAAACTGCAGCCCCAAGGCACTCTTCCATATACACTGATGAAAATTGGTGGGCATATGTAGCACACCCACATCTACAAAAAAGTCTCTTGACACCATAGGCTAAAGTCAACAGGAAGTCGGCCATTTTGAATTGAACAGCCATTTTCGGCGATATGCATGTTGCGTTCTTTTGCGAACTCCTCCTCGGGATTTTTTTGGATTTTCATGAAAATCGCTGTGTGTTGTCTTGACCCCTTGAAGAGCAAAAGTTATTAAATTCATTTAGGTGGGAGTCATGGTGTGGGCGTGGCAGGGCTGCTATTTTAAGCGATTCGCCTTGAAAATTCAAATGCTTATGACTTCAGTGTACATCGTCCAACATGCACCAAACGTTATGCATATCATAAGAGTCCCGCCCTGAAGCCAATCACATGGTCAAGTTTAGCCATTCTGACAGCGCTCCCTCCTGGCGACAGGAAATTACCAAAATTGTGCACGTGTCATACTTTTGACGAACTTCTCCTGCAGATTTCATCTGAATGTCACGAAAAAGGGTGTGGACACTCTTGAGCCCTGTGACATGAAAACTAATCAAAATCTCTTGTTGTCAATTAACAGTGTGGGTGTGACGGGCCGGCCATTTTGAGCATTTTTCCGTGACAGGCGACAGTGACAGGTGTGAAGAACATTTACATGCAATTCCTGCGACAGACCCAAGCAACGTTACCTCCAGTCGGCGAGCCCAGGGATTGGCGGTCGCTCGTTCTCGGCAGTGCATCGGTGTGCTAGGGCCCGTACAACGCCGCTTGCAGCTTTAATTACGGGCCTGAGCACTCACGGTGCGAGGACCGTATTGTATCTGTAGTGATTATTATTATTCTTATTATTCTTATTATTATTATTATTATTCTTGCACTCTACAGGGCTTTTTGGGGCGGTGTGGGCGTGGCAGGGCCGCCATTTTAAGCAATTCACCATGAAAATTCAAATGCTTATAACTTCAGTGGACGTTGTCAAACCTGCACCAAACTTCAGACGTTTCATGAGAGTCTTGCCTTGAGGCCATAAACATGGTCATATTTCGCCATACTGACAGCGCCCCCTCCTGGCGACAGGAAATTAGAAAAATTGGGCATGTGTCATACTTTTGCGAACTTCTCCTAAACATTTAATCTGAATGTCATGAAAAAAGGTATGGACACTCTTGAGCCCTGTGACATGAGAAGTTAGTGAAATCTCTTGATGTTAATTAACAATGCGGGCGTGAACGGGCGGCCATTTTGAGCATATTGTCTTGACAGACGAAAGTGATAGGTCTGAAGAAAATCTACATGCAATTCCTCTGACAGACTAGAGCAGCAATACATCGACTACGCCGAAGCGAGGGGTAAGCGCCGCCGTTTTGGCGGTGCATCGGTGTGCGAGGGCCCATACAACGCCGCTTGCGGCTTTAATTATTATTATTCTTTTTCTACAAGTTTAGAGGGCTTTTGGGGGGCTTTAACGTGTTTCAATTCAAACAAAAAATTTGGCAGAAAAATCAGGCATGGCAAAAAATTATAACTTTTATAGGTTTCGCCACTAGGCGGGGCAAAATGGCTCCACAGCGCCCCCTAGATATATTGAAAAATTCATGAAAAATCAGTGGTTTGCCCGATTATGATGGAATTTGGGAGGTGTGTAGAGCATGCCAAGACAAACGGATTTGCTATTCAGCTCTTTTTTGTCCAATGCACAGGAAGAGCGCTAGGTGGCGTTGAAAATACAAAAATAAGGCCATTTTTGCCGATTACAGGCATCGGAATTTAACGAACTCCTCCTAGGGATTTTGTCCGATTATCATGAAAATCGCTATGTGTACTCTTGACCCCTTGAAGATCAAGAGTTATTAAAACCATTCCGGTGGGCTCCACGGTGTGAGC
The DNA here is from genome assembly GCA_029692085.1 of Gymnothorax javanicus. Taxonomy (NCBI): domain Eukaryota; kingdom Metazoa; phylum Chordata; class Actinopteri; order Anguilliformes; family Muraenidae; genus Gymnothorax; species Gymnothorax javanicus. The sequence continues at coordinate 60,209,219 of CM056201.1, forward strand.
GTGGCAGGGCCGCCATTTTAAGCGATTCGCCCTGAAAATTCAAATGCTTATAACTTCAGTGTACATTGCCTGTCATGGACCAAACCTCATGGGTATTATTTAAGTCCGCCCCTGAAGCCATTCACATGGTCATATACTGCCATACTAACAGCGCCCCCTCCTGGCGTTAGGAAATGACTAAAATTGGGCATGTGTCATACTTTTGCGAACTCCTCCTACAGTTTTCATCTGAATTTCACGAAAACGGGTGTGCACACTCTTGAGACCTGTGACATGAAAAGTTATTAAAATCTACTCGTTGGGATTAACACTGTTGGCGTGACGGGGCGGCCATTTTGAGCATCTCGCCGTGAACAAGGATTCCCTAATAAATTTAGGTAAACGTTGTTCATTAGCACCAAACATCACAGGCTGGTCATTTGCCATAAAAGTTTTCTAATTTTTTTGGTTTCACAAGTAGGCGGGGCCAACTGGCTCGCTAGCGCCCCCTAAACTGCAGCTTCAAGGCCACCTTCCACGTCCACTGATGAAAATTGGTGGATATATGTATCACACCAACACCTACAAAAAAGTCTCTTGACACCATAGGCTAAAGTCAACAGGAAGTTGGCCATTTTGAATTGAATGGCTATTTTTGGCGATTTGCACATTGCGTACTTAAACGAACTCCTCCTAAGGATTATGTCTGATTCTCATGAAAATAGCAGTGTGCATTCCTGACCCCTTGAAGATCAAAAGTTATTAAAATAATTCCGGTGCGCGTCGCGATGTGGGCGTGGCAGGGCCGCCATTTTAAGCGATTCGCCATGAAAATTCAAATGCTGATGACTTCAGTGTACATTGTCCGACATGCACCAAACTTTATGCCTATCATAAGAGTTGTGCCCTGAAGCCATTCACATGGTCATATTTAGCCATACTCACAGCGCCCCCTTCTGGTGACAGGAAATGACCAAAATTGGGCATTTGTCATACTTTTGCAAACTCCTTCTACAGATTTCATCTGAATGTCAGAAAAACAGGTGTGGACACTCTTGAGACCTGTGACATGAAAAGTTATTCAAATCTTTTTGTTCGGATAAATGCTGTGGGCGTGACGGGGCGGCCATTTTGAGCATCTTGTCGTGAACAACGATTCCCCAATAAATTGAGTTAAACCTTGTTCATTACACACCAAACATCCCAAGCTTGTCAGTTCCATCGGATTTTACGAATTTTATTGGTTTCGTGAGTGGGTGGGGCCAACTGCCTCGCTAGCGCCCCCTAAACTGCACCCCCAAGGCCCTCTTCCACGTACACTGATGTAAATTGGTGGATGTATCACACCCACATCTACAAAAAAGTCTCTGACACCATAGGCTAAAGTCAACAGGAAGTCGGCCATTTTGAATTGAACTGCCATTTTTGGCAATTTGCACTTTATGCTGTGCGAGCTCCCTCCTAGGATTTTTTTTCGATTTTCATGAAAATCGTTGTGAGTAGTCTTGACCCCTTGAAGATCAAAAGTTATTAAATTCATTCCGGTGGGAGTCACGGTATGGGCGTGGCAGGGCTGCCATTTTAAGCAATTAACCATGTAAATTCAAATGCTTATAACTTCAGTGTCCATTGTCTGACAAGCACCAACCTTTATGCATATCATAAGAGTCGTGCCCTGAAGCCATTCACATGGTCATATTCAGCCATATTGACAGCACCCCCTCCTGGCAACAGGAAATGACCATAATTGGGCATGTGTCAACTTTTGCGAACCTACAGATTTCATCTGAATGTCACGAAAAAGGCTGTCGAAACTCTTGAGACCTGTGACATGAAAAGTTATAAAAATCTTTTGTTGTCGATTAACGGTGCGGGCGTGACGGTGCGGCCATTTTGAGCATCTTGCTGTGAACAACGATTCCCTAATAATTTAGGTAAACATTGTTCATTGTGCACCAAAATTCACACGCCTGTCAGTCGTAATATAAATTTTCGAATTTTATTGTTTTGAAGTGGCCGGGGCCAAATTCCTTGGCGCCCCCCTTAAACTGCAGCACCAAGGCCCACTTCCACTGTCATGGATCAAAATTGGTGGTTATATGTATCACACACAGATCTACAAAAAAGCCTCTTGACAACATGTGCTAAATTCAACAGGAAGTCGTCCATTTTGAAGTTAACAACCATGTTTGGCGATTTGAACGCTGCATAGTTGAACAAACTCCTCCTAGGGATTTTTTCAGATTTTCATGAAAATTGCTGCATGTGGGTTTTGACCCCTTTGGGATCAAAAGTTATTAAAATCATTCCTGTGGTGTTTAGGTGTGGGCGTGGCGTGTCTGCCATTTTGTGCATTTTGCCAAGAGAAGCAAAATGCTTATACCTTCAGTGTATATCGTGCGAGATGCATACTTTATATGTTTACTCAATCATGCCCTGAACGCATTTACATCCTTACATTCAGCCAAACTCACAGCGCCTCCTCCTGGTCACAGGAAATGGCCAAAATCGAACGTGTCATACTTTTGCCAACTACTTCTACAAATTTAAGAAGTGATGGGTCAAACAATATTGGAGCGTCAGTATCGAGCATAAAGGGCGATACCCCGTGTAGGTGCGCGTATCGCTTTAATAAAAATCACATGACCAACACAGTTGCTGTTTTGCTTTGCGGGCAAACTTTCAAACGGTGTTTTAACCAAAGTAAACAAAAATATGTGCGTGTTTGACAGAAGACATGGTTGCTTGGTCATCCTATTGGTATATGCTGCACCTGTTATCAGTCACCTTACTTACTTTCGTATCACAGTTGCCTACCGCTGTGCTTCACTGCTTTGACAATCTTTGGTCCTCTCTGCACCTTTTCCACCTGCACCCCAGGTCCTCAGCCTTTGCTTTGTGATTTGATTTCCACCCACCATTCCTCACTGCCAGCCTTTTCCCACAAGCTCCTTTTTACCTTCATAAACTCCTGTCACCATCAACTTTTTATTCTACAAAAATAGTCTCTTACTTCCCATTTCTTTTGTCTTTCTTGGATCGCCTTAAAATCAAAAGTAATGATACAAACTCTCCTGAAAAACTGACTTACTTTGAGAACATTGTGATTTTAATTTCTCAGAATATTATTAAAAACGCTCTTATAGACTCCTTAAAAATTTGTTACCCAGTTGAAATCTGGTTTCATACTTTTCAGACTAGTCTGATTTGCAGTAGTTAAAATATTTGTTCTTATCTAGTTGTTCAAGGCCTTATAATTTTACACTATGAAAAAAGAAAAAGAAAAAAAAAAAAGACTGATTTTATATTCTCCCAACTTCCCTAGTTGGATAACAATCCTTTCCTTAGCACATCTACATGCCAGTATTTTCTCAATGAGGATATAGGGCTGTAACTTGAACAGATTTTTTTTTGTGTTATGATCTTCTGGTAGGTTGACTAGTTTCACCTCTCATTCAGGAAAGCCAGAAGGCCTTTATAATGTTATATTGTGAAGCAAGTCAAGCCTTAAAATGAATCCTTCTTGATTTCATTACAAACCTCTTACAGGAAGCCTGGAATTATTAATATATCTTTAAATTTCACTTTGTTACCATTTTCAGGGTGATAAAGTTGTCATTTTTAATATACACTGTGAAGCCTTGGCACAACAGCATGCAATTATTAATCAAAGTCATGGTATCCCCTACTGGACACAGGAAATTGGCATTTCTCTATCAATGTGGTCTATCGGGATAAAATGGTATAAAACACACTTAGCCAGAAAGCATTTGTCCTTTATTAAATTTTAAGGATTATAACTCCAACATCATGATATTCAATGACTTTTTTTTTTTTTTTTTTTTTTTACTTATATCTTCTACAACTGCTTAATACCAGTTTCTGTACAAAATCATATCTATTTTCTTGCATCTTATTTATGAAGTTTAACGCAATAATCGGGAATATTTATCACAATATGAATTTTCCTATTACAGTATTTTGAAATGTGCTAATCTTTTTAAAAAAAAAATAAATAAAAAAAAATACAAAAAAAAACAGGGTCAATAAAATAGCTTTCATGCAAATAGCAAAAGTTTTGTACAAAATCAAAATTCATACCAATCGACTACGATTACAATGAGCTGTTATTTTTGTTTCTGGCTCCTAAAGGGACATCGAGCAAAACATACACCTGCAACCCACATCATTGTGCTTAATTTTATCATAGCGTTATTTACGTACAACTACTGCAGGTTTAAGGTGCCATGTACTGTGTGCCATTAATATCTGTCAATTATAAATGCCAAGATACAGAAAAACATTGTGTCACAGGGCTACACGGCAGGGAAACTGGTAAGCCGGTAAAAAGTTCTAAACACAGTTCACATGTATGATTAAACCAAAATCTTTTTAAAAGTAGTAAGAAGTCAGTTCACACTTTAGGCGATCTATGGCAGAAGTAAGACAGTGGCAACACCAAGTATGTGTGAGTAGGGGGCCAAGTGAACCAGGAGCAAAACCACACCGAGTCCAAGATGGGGAGTCGGGCCAATGAAGCACGATGGACAGCTTCAGGGAGAGGCCTGCCTGAGAGGACATAAATTGCAGAGAAAGAGGCCACAAATCTCTGTTGCTGTGAGCAACAGAAAGCACAAGTTGTAATAAAAATGAAGACTGGAGGTGAAGCATAGACTTTACTTACTGAGAGCAGGGGTCAAAGTCTGCCAGAAGTAAGGTGCGAAGCGGGCCTGTCAATGCAGGATGACAAGCTGGACACAGGACTATTTGACACAGGAGGCATAATAAAGAGAGGACACGCAAGTTTATATTGGAGTGACAACCAAAGTGCAAAACGTATAAAAATTCAAAGTAAAAAAAAAATAAATGGCAGGGTAGACTTGACTTAGTAGTTACAGGCTAGAGTAGACGTGAATTTTGACTGGTGGTGCTCTACTTTCTCCAACAGACCTGTTGTCACTCACAAAACAGTCAGTCACAGTCACACAGGGAAGAAAGGTGATAACAGGTGATATGGGGGCAACCGCTTACATAGATGAAGATGTACAATGTTAAGTGGGGCAGGCAGAAAATGAATTGCGTGAAGACAGTAGTTTTCCATTATACCGAGTTGCAGTGACTCTTACCATCATGAAACACCAGAAATACTCACTCATTAAACAGTGCTGATACTGCTAATACTACATAGAAAGTAATAGTAGTAAGTTATTTCTGGTTCTATCCTCTGTAGAACATTGACATGTCACTATAGTTTAATTTGTGCCATCTCTAAAAAATTGCTAATTATTTTTTATGCAAATTTTAGAAGCCCCCATGTCCTTGCAGTCAAAGCGGCACCGTGGGGATTGGAACCCCAAGCGTGATACACCAGAGGTGAACCAGCGCAGCCATATTCAGTGCCTTTTGCTTTTTGGACATGCTTTTTGAACATGGAAGGCAAAGCAAAACCTGCACCACAAACAGCTTTTACAAGTCTACATTTAATATTAAGTTCCTCTTGTACCTTTTGTCGGGTTTTATTTAATTTGCCATATAAATATGATTAGTGCAGCTATCAATACTTCCTTTAAATGTATCCATTCTTCAAAAATACTTTCTACTTAAAAAGCTGTTGTGATACAGTAAAAAGAAACCTTCCATTTTTAGAATACATTGAAAAACATAAGTAAATAAATAAATCACATAAGTCAAAACTACAGCGATGATACAGTTGTCTGTTTTTTATTTGCCATTTAATCCTATTACGGCGCATCTTTAAAAGAACACAATACGCCCTCATGATCACTAAAATATGTTGGTAGCACTGTTGCCTGGACGTCATACTGTTTTGTTTTAACATACACGTGGTCAATCAACGTACCTTTCTCTGTTGTAGGTTGTGTTACAAGCTGAATGTAACCTTTATCAGTCATAAAATTACATATAGATGATGACTTCAAAATGTCATCATTAAAATCTCCCATGACAACTATTGTGCTACTAACTGAATCTAGAAAATCAACTAACTCACCAAGATAAATTTTAAACGTTGACATGGGATAACATGGTGGTCGATATAGGACTGCTACTAATAGGTTATAAACAGTACATTTGTAGACTAAACACTCTAAATTCGCGCAAGGTACTTGGATGATCTCATAATTCATGCAGTCTGTACTATAGAATCCTACACCACCATGTTGTTGGGTTTGTAATTGAACCAATGTTGGGTTGTTGCCACGGTAAGCTACACTGCGTGGACAACTATGAAACCCAAAGCCATCAATTTTCACCGAGTCGAAAAGAATCAACATTTAACCGCGTTTCTGTGACAGCAATGCAATTAGGTTGCAAATGCTGTGCGCACAACGCCAAATCTGACACAAGCCCCATGAAACCATGCACATTGATTAAAAATACAGTGAAAAAAATGTGCATTTAAATTACTTTCCACCACAAACTGGGGCATACGCGCAACTGCATCTCTAATGTTTTCATTACAATAAATCTTTCTCTCTTCAAAATCTTGAATAATCAATCCTGACAAACTTCGAACACGACTAAACGCAACATATGCCTGTCCAGCCGCAAACGTGTTTTTGAGACAGACAACAGCGCTGTCAACCGTAAAGCCTTGTACTTTATGAACTGTACAAGCCCACGCAAGTTTAAGAGGAAACTGCCGTCGTAAACCTCCTTTATTTGTGGCCCTCTCTTCATCCGGTTCAATATCAACAGAATCTGTAACATGCGCACATCGTTTCTTCCGTTCTGCCCAGACATTTTTGTCATCAAACTTTACATATACTTTTTTAGGAAACCTACTATCCTCAGAAAACACTATATCTGTCACTGTTCCGCACACACCATTAACTAATCCATCCATAATATCGACATTTTTACCCAACATTACACGCGCATCCTTACCCAACAACAGCTGTTCAGCTAAACAAGTTTTAGTAGCTTTTGAATGATTTCCGTCCATCAACTCTAGCTTCCCTGTCTTCTTACTGTTAATAAAGTCCTGTGCATATATTTCTACATAATCAGGACAGGTGATACATAGCTGCTTAAAATTATGCTCATTTACTTGACTATTTGTGGGAAATATGTGTAAAGCTGAGCTGTCCTCGCCTGTTTCACAACGCTTTAATATTTCTACATCACTTAATAACATCGGAGTCCCTTTTGACCGTGCTCTGACCCTGTTTAATAATTCTGCAAATTCTTTGTCTTTTGCCTTACAATTTCCTTCAGCTCCACCATGCTAAATAGACTCGACCACAAATTAATACCTATATTATCGACATACAATGCCTTCCCTTTAACTGGAGGCAACTGAAAAAAATCTCCAACAGCAACTATACTTATATTCCCAAATGGGGATAAATCGCCAGTTTGCTTTATTTGTCCAAGTCTACCGTGAACATATGCCAATAAATTGTGATCGACCATACTGATCTCGTCGACAATTAAAAGCTGCAGATCGCAGTATTTAACGCGCAAAGAATTAAGCTTTTCCTCTCCCAAAGGAGTGTACGGTAAGCGTACATCCTTTCCAATGCTAAATGTACTGTGAATGGTTGCTGCAGGCAAATTGTAAGCAGCAATCCCCGTCGGCGCAGTTAACAAAACGCAAATGTTATCAGGACATCGACACACTGTTGATAACAGCCTCATCGATTCGTACTGAATTGCTTTTATTAAATGACTTTTACCTGTCCCTGCACCACCAGTAATAAATACATGTAACGGATCAGGATTTCTACTGTTTATCTTATCCAAGCACCACTGTCGAACATGGTAAAAAACAGACAACTGTATCTCATTTAAAGATCTAATCAGAGCTAAACCATCACTTCTAGACATTATATTATTGTTCTTTTCTAAATGTAACCCTTCTTCTCTACCTACTGCTAGATCTGGAATTGTTTTTTCTTTATGTTCCTCCACCATCTCGCTTGTGTCTTTACGCTCCTGCTCACACTCTAAACGCTCCAACTCTTGCTCTGGACACAACTCACCCCCGGCATCTTCTAAAATACCGTCTGTATCGATCATGTTCTGAAGCTCGTCCAAATCCTCTGCTTCTCTTTCAAACTTACTTCTGTTTGAATCAACGACCGACTTAACCGTGTGCGAAGATCACTCTCTTAACCTTACCTGACCATTACTGTAAAACTGTTCAAACGTTTCATATTGTTGCGGTTTTAGCTGAACATCCTCACGATAAGGGAAAAACAATTCTAAGATACTTTGATAAAACAATTCCGGATTTTTTGTTTCTGAAAAACGCACATAACGAACAACAGCCGGTTGTGTTTGTGTCCTTTTAGTTACGAAACCAAGATCATTTTTTAATTTAATCGGATTACGTGATTTTTCATTTTTACACAAAACACGATATTCTGACGCAAATGTTGCCAAACACATGTCGCTAAATACACTATCATCTGGCCTATTCTTATAGCGATCCACAACGCTAGTCATCCACATGTCGTTCTCGTTTAACTCCTTAGATATAGCCTTTTGCCTCAACACATTTAACGGTAGACTCATCTTCACCACATTGTCTCCAGTTGGTACAAAAACAACTTTCCTTGAACATTCTTTTAGATGTAAATTAGTTACCCTATATACAGCCTCTTGAGCGCAAACATCTGTTATGGAGATGAACACTACCTAACTTTTTTAACGCCTCCCTTGCACTAATGTTTCCATCCTTTGACGCCTCTTTATGAGCATTTGCTAACAATAATCCCATCTCCCTTTCCGCCTTTGAAATATAAGAAATGATGTACACTATACACGCATACGCATTAACTACATATTAGATATCCATATTAGCATTCCACGCTTTCAACAAGTGCTTACTGTATTGATTGACCCAAACCTCATTAACCTCCCTTTTCAAAACGACGTGTGTACTGCGACCAAACAGTTTGTATGCTGCTTCAAATGCTGTCTGATTAATACCTAAACTGGAAAACAAATGTTCTACACTGTCATAGCTACTGTTTTCATTTGAAAGAGCTTTTTTGATGGCTGTCAATATATCTGACACATGTTTTTTGTCCATTTTATCTGACACCTTCTGACCCCGATTTTTACACTTACAATGTGTAACTGTATCCATCCTATCAACCTTGCACTTGCACTTTTTTGTTGTTCTCACTAATGTCACGACATAAATGTTCGAGCAGATGCAGGCCTCGGAAAATTAAAGCGACAAACAGTTTTTTTCTTTTTACAAGATTTTGAATGACGCTTTGAATGCTGCTGCACCGATGTCACCATTTCTAATAATTTCTCCTCATCCGAAGGCAATTCGCATGTAACATACTCATCAATAAACCGAACAACCTCTTCCTCGGTGTTTACATCAATACGCGGGGCATTCTCAATCCAAAACAAGCAATGGACGTGAGGTGAACCGCGCTGCTGAAATTCCACTCGATAAAAGTAATCTACTATTTTCCCTATTGGATGCGACGGAGACATGAGCACCTCCCTCAAAAAGCAATGCCATCGAAAATCAAACATTCTCGCTGCAGTGACAGGATTACGGCGCAATAGGTCACATCGGTCTGCCCACTCTAACTGTTCAAACGTCTCAGTTCTCCCCTCCTGTTTCAAAATACTATTAAGAAGATTTGGCCAACGCAAATCCGCAGAAGAAAATGAACAAAACCAAGTCGGGACACCAAGCTGACGCACACAAGCTAAAAGGTCACGTTGTGCTCCCTGCCAAAATGCTGGGGTGCCTCTAATAGGCCTAAGAAAACGAAACCCGTCATCAAATTCCAACAGCTTTTTCAACGACCTCCTCGTCCTTCAACAGATCGTTACTGACCCTTTCAGATGCACGACCTCCTTTGCCTTTACGCAAAGCTATGGAGACATTTGACACAACCTGTTCAAGCTCAGACATGTATTGGGCAAAAAAGATTTATTCTACATTCCGCGCAAACCTGCCATCCGCATTAAGAATCCGATTATTGAAGTAACGTGACAAAGTTAATCTATACTTTCTATTCTCATGGTAGGTATTAAAACCAAGTGGAAACAAAACTGGAAAACATTTAGCTTCATTTGATTTATCGGAAAGCAATTTAACTGGGTTATTCCCTTCTGCTGGTGCCACATTCAATATACCGTCCAAATACTGATCTAGCGCTTCCTGACCAATATCTACAGGCATGAGACACGTATCTTGGAACATACAATGCTGCTGCCTATCATGCAAAAGCTCGTCTTCACCAGCATCGGCTGATTTGTCACATTCTTCAGTAGTTTCACTCTTTTCTAAAACCTCATTCTGTTGTTCTTTACAGAACTCATTTAGCCAATTCTCATTAAACTCTACATCTTTATAATGCACATTTGTTTGTTTTAAAAACTGCAACGCTTTCTTAATGTGCACCGTGTCAACATACTGATATTCGTAATGGCCTTCATAAGTTAACTTGCGCTTTAATTTTACAGGGAATAAAGAACCCTCTGTACTACAGCGAGGCAATAAATTGCTAGTCTGCACTATATTTGCTGGAACACATGATACTGGTCCATGTACACCATTTTGTCCACCTTTAGGTAACGCTAACGTTTTCATAAACGGTATATTCAGAGCGATGAAATTTTGTTCTACAGGATTTAAATGAGCTAACTCAGACGGAATAAGGTGAACTACCAGACTGTTTGCTGTGCATTCAGGTGGCATTTCACCTTTATTAATCTTGTAATGACACGTGTAACAAATCCACAACTGACCTCTACTTGTATTTAACCACTGACACGGCATCACGCAATCCTTACTGCATTTGTGTAAATATTCTTCTGTTATGCATTTCTCTGCTATTGATGCTACCAGTTTATTTTTGTTATAATCATCTCTTTTGCAATTTAAGACTGAATGTCGAAACAAAAATCTGTGGCAAATGCAACAAACATAATCTGGTCCATCTTTCACTTTATTCAAGAATTGGTCCATAACAAAATCAAACTGCTTTTTCTTTTCTTTAATTTCTTGCCTCCTCAATCTGTTCTCTATAATAACACGCTTCAAATGGGCAGGATTTCTATGATACTTTACTTTACTAATTTCTCTCAATTTCTGCCTAAATATCGCATTATACTTATATTTAATTCTGCTCATTTCCCTTACTTTATTCCTATGCAACGAATCGCTCTTGTATTTACTTTTACTCATTTCCCTTACTTTATTCCTATGCAACGCATTGTTCTTTATTTACTTTTACTCATTTCCCTTACTTTATTCCTATTTGCTCTTGTATTTATTTGCTCATTTCCTTCTTTTTCTCTATGCAACATACTGTTCTTGTATTTCCCTTTACTCATTTCCTTTAATTTATTCCTATGCAACGCATTGTTCTTGTATTTACTTTTACTCATTTCCCTTACTTTATTCCTATGCAACACATTGCTCTTTTGTATTTACTTTTACTCATTTCCTTCTTTTTTCTCTATGCAACACACTTGTTCTTGTATTTACTTTTACTCATTTCCTTCTTTTTTATTCTATGCAACATACTGTTCTTGTATTTCCCTTACTCACTTCCTTTAATTTATTCCTATGCAACGCATTGCTCTTGTATTTACTTTTACTCATTTCCCTTACTTTATTCCTATGCAACGCATTGCGCTTGTATTTACTTTTACTCATTTCCCTTACTTTATTCCTATGCAACGCATTGCTCTTGTATTACTTTTACTCATTTCCTTCTTTTTCTCTCTATGCAACATACTGTTCTTGTATTTCCCTCTACTCACTTCCTTTAATTTATTCCTATGCAACGCATTGTTCTTGTATTTACTTTTACTCATTTCCCTTACTTTATTCCTATGCAACACATTGCTCTTGTATTTACTTTTACTCATTTCCTTCTTTTTCTCTCTATGCAACATACTGTTCTTGTATTTCCCTCTACTCACTTCCTTTAATTTATTCCTATGCAACGCATTGCTCTTGTATTTACTTTTACTCATTTCCCTTACTTTATTCCTATGCAACGCATTGCTCTTGTATTTACTTTTACTCATTTCCCTTACTTTATTCCTATACAGCGCATTAAACTTTATTTTTACTTTTACTCATTTCCCTTACTTTATTCCTATGCAACGCATTGCTCTTGTATTACTTTTACTCATTTCCTTCTTTTTCTCTCTATGCAACATACTGTTCTTGTATTTCCCTCTACTCACTTCCTTTAATTTATTCCTATGCAACGCATTGCTCTTGTATTTACTTTTACTCATTTCCCTTACTTTATTCCTGTGCAACGCATTGCTCTTGTATTTACTTTTACTCATTTCCCTTACTTTATTCCTATGCAACGCATTGCTCTTGTATTTACTTTTACTCATTTCCCTTACTTTATTCCTATGCAACGCATTGCTCTTGTATTTACTTTTACTCATTTCCCTTACTTTATTCCTATGCAACGCATTGCTCTTGTATTTACTTTTACTCATTTCCCTTACTTTATTCCTATGCAACGCATTGCTCTTGTATTTACTTTTACTCATTTCCCTTACTTTATTCCTATGCAACGCATTGCTCTTGTATTTACTTTTACTCATTTCCTTCTTTTTCTCTCTGTGCAACACACTGTTCTTGTATTTACTTCTACTCACTTCCTTTAATTTATTCCTATGCAACGAATTGCTCTTGTATTTACTTCTGTTCTTTTCCTTATGTCTCTGTCTATACAAAACATTTTCCTCATAATGCTTTTTACCCCTTCCCAGCATTTTCGATTTCAAATACTTGGAGAAACATTCATCACCAGAACTACCAGTATTTTTATTACTATGTGTCTGTTTTGTTGAACTGCTGTCTACATTAACAATACTACCTTTCTGCCTAGTTTGTGGTCTAACATTGTACCCACCAGCCGAATCAACTTTGCAGTACCCGTAACACTGCATCTGAGGCCTCTTAACGCAAGCAACCGTTTCATAATGGTTGCCGTTACGATTTTCTAAATATATTCCCTGGTCAGACAGCCTATTCTTACAACTATATTTGAGCCAGCGATCATTAAAGTACGTGTAGATATTTACTCCGAAATAATCTGCCGCCGCTTGAATCTCCATTTCGGTCGCCCAAGTACATACAAGCCTCATTTTTGATTTTATAAGATATTCTGACATTGACGAATACCCTCTTCTCAAAATACTATGATAAGCCACAGCATTGTTTTGCAATTGCTTAACTACTGCATTTCTAATTTTTTGATGATACTTTTGTGTTCCACTCACAGCTTGACTAACTGCTCTAAAGAAACAATTTCCATCATCTTTTATTTTCTCATTCCTACATGGTGCGCCTAACTCACCAACAGCTGTATCAACTCTAGCCTGTCTCTCCGACTCTACCTTCAGCTGTCGACATATAACCTGTGCAACTTCATCACTAAGGGGATTAAACTGCAGATCTTTACTTTTGACCTCACTGATGAACACAACATCTGACTTAACTTCTGTAACATCACTAATCTTAATCTTTTTTGGTTTAAACGTGCCCGCTGGCATTTTACGCTTTTCACCTTGCTGACTTTGGCTAATGCTAACTGTTGGCAAAACACAATGTTTTTTAGCTATGTTAACGGAGTTACTCTCTGGAGTTTTTAGAGTTATACTGGCACCAGCAGATTTGTGAACAACCCAAACACCAGCAATCTCAAATGGCTTTTCAGTCTCTTTAAACGTGGACGCAAACCTCTGTACATGATCACAAAGTTGTTCAAAACTGCTGAAATGAACAACAATGCTCTTCCCTGTTCCATCTACCATCCCATCAGCACTGCGTGCATGGGAGTCAACCACCGTATAATGTCGAGCAGTTTTTATAATTGCACATGTGGTGTCCAACAATGTCAGCAAACGTTTCATATCTGCTGCACATCTTTTCTAAACCTTCTCTCAAGGTTGTCACCAGGCCCGATTGAATAAACTCCTCATCTACTTCAACTGAATCAACAAATCCAGTAGAAAAGTCAGCATACTCAAATTCAAGTGTGTCCATCAATTACTGACTGTGGGGGCAAGTCAGGAACACACAGCATTCTATATCTGCCTCTCACCCTGCCACTTTCCCAAAGAGACATGTACAACTGATCACCTGCAACCAAAACCTCATCCAGATCACGTGACTGCCAGGAAATCACGCTCTCTGCTGTATGCTTCGCGAGCGCTGCCAAACTTATTGCCATACACTGAAGTCCTCCCTGTTCAAATCGCTGGTCACCCTGATGGAATGAGCCCTGAACAGACCTTACGTACCTGCCTACCTCAACATTGCCAGGCTTAGAAATTAAATCAGTCTGACCTTTGACAATTCTTGGCGTGTCCCCCACCACCTAAAATAGAAGGAAAGATATTCAGCAAACAGTCATTATCTTCATATGGAGAAATTTGGCCAGACCACCAGTAGTAAAACAGAATAATTTGTTGTCATTCTGTTAAATCTGGCATGATACAGTTGATACAACCTAAACTACACTGAAACTATCAAATGACCCAATATAAAAATCTTATGAAGTGTTATATCTACTTTGTCATGGAATGACATTGAAAGAACTTGCACTAACCTCCTGGACACCGGCAGACCACACCAGGCTTGGTGTGACCTCGACCTACAAAATTTGAGACAAAAAGAGAAGACATTGAATAAACCAATTATAATCACGATAATTAGAATTTCTCACAATTGTCAACTAATACTATGATACAATTAATCCAATTTCACTAAAAAAAAAAAAAACAACAACAACCTGCATAAACCAAATACCAGTTTTGCATCATTCCTCACAATTGTACAAATGTCAAGTAAAAACTTTAAATGTTCATTTCATTGCTATTTAAAGTCTTCTCAAACTACACGAGTGGCTTTGCATGCAACATTCAAATGTGAAATTTGTGTGAGGTGCTTCAGCTTTACAGCACCAACCAGCTCCTCTGCCACCACAGCGCATGCAGGCACCTCCAGGGATGGAGGAGCTGCAACCTACAAGAAAAAAAAAAAAAAAAAAAAACAAACAAAAAAAAAAACCAAAACAAAAACAACTATGAACATGGGGCAAACAATGCATTAATAAAAAGATACCGATTACAGTTAATCAATATTTGTGGAATATTTTTCAAAATTGCCCCAACCTGCTCCTGAACCTCCACCTTCACAGGACTGGCAGACACCAACGCGCTTGGTGTTGCCCCGACCTGGGGAAAAAATAAATAAAATCCATGTGTTTTTTTCCCTACTGCTCTGCAGTTTTACCAAATACTACAGACATGTGACAGTCATTACTGTCCGTTTACCACAGTTGCACAACAAACACTTTGCAACAAGTGAAAATTGCGTGAAAAAAGACAAACCTGCTTCTTTGCACGGGGTTTGCAGGGTGCAGGTCTACATCCGCGCTGCTCCACCTGAGGTTTCTAATGGAAGAGCAATATTAACGCTTAATTAATTGCATATCATGTATGAGCCCTGTCAGAAAATATGAGTATTCTTGACTATTACTCCTTTCTAATAAGTGAAATGGGAAGGATAAAAATTTTTTTTTTTTTTTTTACAATTACCTTTCGGGTCTGTGGAACAGCTGTGCGGACCACAGGACTAGACAGCTGCGATCGACTGACCCGATCCATCGCATCCAGCATAGCACCACTGAACCAGACAGGATTCACAGGGATGGAACACTCCTGCATCACAACCTCCATTCCATCCGCCTATGAAAAACATTAAAAAAAATGCTGACTTTAACACTCATCAAAATACAAACTGCACATATAATAAGCTCTAACTGTTCTGTTGAAAATGCATCAGAAATTTAACAAACCGTCACATGAACCACCCTCTCCTTCTTGGGTGCTGAGGATTGCACAAGCTCCCCAGGGTGGTTCCTCTGTAATGACAAAAAGCATAGTTTGTATCACACATACAGTATATCCACTTGCCACTACCACAGTAAACTGCTGAAGATATACCAGACCATTTAAGTGCGATTACCTTCCTGCCTGGTTCGAGGGTCTCAAAGCCTTCTCCATCGCGGATAGGCTGTCGGGGAACGGAGACCTCCCCCTTCACAACAATTTGTGGAGTGATGGTCTGAGGTGGTGTCCTGGGATGGACCTGTGCAGGGGGTGGTGGTGCTGCTGCAGCCTCCAGGGTCTAATAAATAGACAAAATATTATGTTAACTCTTTACTCCCTAGTAGCTATCTTAGACTGCTGCCCTAGCAGCCACTGACCCCTGGTGCCCTAAGACAATGTGGCTACTAAAAATACCACGACTGTAGTCGGGATTCGCCGGCAGAAGCGATGTGTTTATCACGCCTGTAGTCGGGACTAGCCTGCACAGCGACCTAAATTATCACGACTGTAGGCGGTATCAGGGAGTAAAGGGTTAATAGCATTTCAAATCTAAACTACTGCATGCTTCACAGTTGCAACTTGGAAAATACAATCATAGGCTACACAGTAAACATTCACATACAAACATACAAATAAAGTATTTACAAAAGAAGATTACCAGATAAGCAGCCATCCACAGGCACTGCACAAGGATGTCCATCCCATAATTGTCGCTCAAATGGACCTGCAGAAGTGAAGTTTATTTAGAAAACAAAAGTTAACATGAATCCATTATCAACTAAACTTGACAAATAGAAAATGTCTACCAACATTTCTTACATATGACATTTAAACACAACATATTCCACTTACTCCATCTCTACTCCACAGCTCCAGTCGATCCAAAGGAAAACATTCGGTGGCAAAATTAAAGAACTTCACCCCTTTACAAAACAAAGAAAAACAGCACAGACCAAAATAAAAACTCATGAATTTTACATGTTTTGACCATATACAACCCCAATTCCGAAATAGTTGGGACAAAGAGTAAATTGTGCATAAAATTAAAACCAATGACTGAAATCACACCAGCCAGTATTTTATTCACAATAGAACAGAGATAACATAGCAAATGTTTAAACTGAGAAATTTTTACCATTTTATCCACAGAATAGCTCATTTCAAGTTTGATGGCTGCTAAAGGTCTCAAAAAAGTTGGGTCAGGGGCCTGTTGACCATGGTGTAGCATCCCTTTTCTTTTTAACACAGAGTGGAGGCGTCTGGGCATTGAGGAGGCAAGTTTCTTGAGTTTGGCCATTGGAATTTGATCTCACTCTTGTTTAATACAGGCTTCCAGCTGCTGGA
Source organism: Gymnothorax javanicus (assembly GCA_029692085.1). Taxonomy (NCBI): domain Eukaryota; kingdom Metazoa; phylum Chordata; class Actinopteri; order Anguilliformes; family Muraenidae; genus Gymnothorax; species Gymnothorax javanicus. The sequence goes on from CM056201.1 coordinate 60,226,418, forward strand.
GTGTTTTGGGTCTCCTTTGACAGACTTTTCATTTAATTATGCGCCAAATGTCCTCAATCAGTGAAAGATCAGGACTGCAGACAGGACAGTTCAGCACAAAAACTCTTCTACTACAAACCCATGCTGTTGTAATAGCTGCAGTATATGTGGTTTTGCATTGTCCTGCTGAAATACACAAGGTCTTCCCTGGAATAGATGTCATCAGGAGGGGAGCATATGTTGCTCCAAAACCTTTATATACCTACCAGCATTCATGGTGCTTTTTAAAACATACAAGTGTCCCACACCATATGCACTAATGCATCCCCTCATGCCATCAGAGATGCTGGCTTTTGAACTGAACGCTGATAACAGGAGGGGTGGTCTTTCTCCTCTTTAGCTCAAAGGACACAACGCCCATGATTTCCAACAAGAATGTCAAATTTGGACTCGTCTGACCACAGGACATTTTGCCACTTTGCTACAGTCCATTTTAAATGAGGCTTGGCCAGCAGAACACATTGGCGCTTCTGGATCATGCTCAACAATGGCTTCCTTTTTGCATGATAGTGTTTTAGGTGGCATCTGTGGATGGCACGGCAAACTGTGTTTACAGACAGTGGTTTCTAGAAGTATTCCTGGGCCCATTTAGTAATGTCAATGATTACTCGCTAAATGTTCTTCCAGCTGATTCTCTTATATATTAATTGCTTTTTCAGCCCTTTTTTTTGCCTGTGTCCCAACTTTTCAAAGACCTGCTGCAGCCAGAAAATTTGAAACGAGCTCATTTTGTGGATAAAAATGTAAAATGTCTCAGATTTAACATTTAAAATTTTATCTGTTTTATTGTAAATAACATATTGGCCCACGTGATCTGAAAGTCATTGCATTTTGATTTCAATCACAATTTACACTTCATCCCAACTATTTCGAAATTGGGGTTGTATATTACATAATAGTTTCGAGTCGTACCCATTCGAACTGCCACACGGTGGAATTCCTGCCGGAAGAGCTCCTGCTGGGCCACAGGGATGGTCAGACGTGGTGGAAAGTCTGTCACGTAGACCTACACAAAACAATAATGTCTCAAAAATCTTCCCAAAATATCATCCCCTTAAAAAAAAAAAAAAAAAAAAAAAAAAACAAAAAAACACACACCTTTACAACAGTTCAGACAACTACATAAAACTAATGAATTGTAAAACAATTTCTTCAAAACAGCTAACCAAAGCAATGAGTGTACCGTGGAACAGCGATCCAGGGCACTCTGCAGGAGCAGGGCAAAGTCAACCCCAGCCTCTTCAACGGTCCGGCTCGCCGTCAAGCGGTTGGTTGGGGAGGTGACACAGATGGCGTCAGGTGTGCGAGGAAGAACAGTCGCAAGCAGCTCTGTCCTCAACTGCCTTGCACACGCTCCGGTGTCGAACTGACTCAATGAGATGCCCCTTGCCCTCCATCTGGCATCTTCACAATGCCATCTGCAATGCTTCGCAGATGGGAGTCACCAACAAGAAGCACAAACTGGAATGATATAAAGGATTTCTGTTTAAAATGAACAACTCTCAGGATTAACAAGTATTAAGGGAGGAAGTCTAACAAAACCTTACCAGCTTCCTTTGGTGCTCTGCTGGAATGACCAACTTGTGCTGGCGTCCTGAGACACCCTTCGGCCATTCCCGCACCTTGTGCCGGTGCCCAGTCCCGTGACCTATTAAAAAAAGAGGAAAAAAGAACATGGGATGTAACGTATCAAACTTTGGTATTCATACTCTGCCTTGACAGCAATTACTCAACTTTAAGAAAGATGGTAAAAAATGCATGGGGGGAAATGTTTTTTGAAATTATGCAAGGAGAATATCTTACTGCCACATTAAACACTTAAGAAAAAAAACTAAACCAAAAAAAAAAAAAAAGCTTCTTACGCTCAAGGTTGTCATCACGAGGCCACTGCAGAGGAATGGTGACACGGCGCCGCACACGCTCCTCTGCACACAACTTAGCAGCCTCCGAACGACGGAATGACTTCTTACGAGGCATCTACAAGTATAAAGGCACAACTGATTAATGACATTGCACAAATGTTAATTCTACATTTATTCCTCTAAAACAGCAGTTTAGAGAACCAGTTATCATCATCATCATCATCATCATCCATTTGAAAATGTATTTTTTTATATAACAGAAGCTCATCAATGTTTACTACTTCCTGGAGTAATCCACCCAGTTCCTTCAGATCTACACTTTAAAGACAACTATCAGACTTTCTTCCGTGCCATTGTCTCCAATATCCATTTACACTCAATGTATAATATGATTTACTCTGATAATGTTTCCTTTTTTGGGCCAAGTTCCTTTGAAGGAACTCCAAAGCCCTCCCCCACGGTAGTTGAAAGCAGGCCCTGGCCACTTACGCTGCCTCATTTTACTGTGATTTTGCCTCGCTTTTATTGCAAGTGGCTGCCTCAGAGTTGTATAATAACGAAGTACTTCAGTAGTTTTTTTAATGAGGATTTGTACTTTGAGTATTTTTTAAACCAGGACTTTTGCCTTTACTACATTTAAATCATAGAAGAGTATACTTTTACTTCGTTACTTTAACACTGGCCACTTTATAACTCGTTGCAAATTAAAATATGAATGCAGTTCATCGTTTAAGGATTATCTGGATTTGGCGAGTTTGAGAATAACACGGTGCTCGGCAGGGCATCGTAACCCCTTTGTGCAGATGTGTCTACCAGTGGACATGGAGCTGCACATTTACGCACGCAGTTACAATATTCCATCACTAGATGGCACCCCCGGATCAGTTATTGAATATTCACAAGCAAGCCGCGCTTTCAACGGATTTTCAAAAAACTAATTTTCTCTATGGATTCACACTGATCTCAAAAATGGTCCATGAGAACTCGGAAATCCGCGGAAAATTCTAATGCCTGTAAACTGAAACCAGCTGCTTTCTTAACCCTTTAAGGCCTAATGCAAAAATCCCAGCAGAGAATTATGCTGCCATGTTTACCATAGTAACCTGCATTTGGGCTGAAGCAGAGCTTCCCAGCTTTCAGGAACAGTTGGAATTTTTTTCTATTGCGCAAAACAGAATAATTACGGTACATTCAAAATTACGCCTATATCTGTGTCGGCAACGACACGTTCTTAAAATGCGCACATGCTGTCCCGGTTTAAATGGGTTAAAAGTCGAAGCTTCATCACAGCACCGTATGCACCTAACGGCAACACTGACCAGGTGTTTGAGCTGTTGTCAGTATTTACTGCGCATGCTTTAGTCCCCAAGCGATGTCATTAACCACACAGGCAACAAGCATTATGTTAAAATACAGACAGTGACACTCAAAACCAATAAAAGATCTAAAAAATTATATATATATATATATATATATATATATATATATATATATAAAGCCCTTTCTTTTTCTTAAATCATGTTACATGCCGACCGTTCCTCAGGAACAACCCAACTTTACACACACAAAGTAAAATTAACGTTAAAGTCACACTAAAGGCTTCTTTTCTTTCCTACGTGTTGTGAGTAACTACGTGTAGCAACACAAACTCTAAACATTCACGTTACTTGTCGCCTCGCCTAGGTTATAATTCGTTTGGATAGAACAAACTTTAACGTTAGTTAGCTAACGTTAGGTTATGCTGACGTGAGAACTCGACCAGCTCTACGCGAACATTACTTTTCAAACAGTAAATCGACCGCAGCATTTCAAACCTTTCGCCAACACCCCTCTTTGACGTTATGTTACAACTCTGTTTCACTGAACCGGCACTAATTTTATATCTCACTGCTAACGATAATGGTACTGAACATGACAAACTTACCGTGTGTCTGCAAGAAGTCCAACTGTCAGCAAAATCACTGGAAACAAATCAGTGGAATTAAATCCTTGGAAATGAATCCGTGGATATGAACTCGTAGATGTATCCTTGGAAAAATCGCTCTGAAGAAAAGTCCTCAAGAAAAGCTCTGATTGTGTACAAACACTCTCAGTATCTCTCCCGTAGTTTGCCGAAAGCCAGAAGCATTCAGAAACCAGACAACTGAACCACAGCCGGGCGTTTAATACCCCGCGCAATTCAAAAATTCAATTCAACCAATCAGCGCACGAAAATTAAGCTGCGGGGGATCACAGTAATTTTGTTGGTCAGTTTAAATTCCAAGAACATCCGGAATGCAAATATTTTGTTTCGGGCAGCTAATAATTTCTTTCTATCCTCTTTAAATTTCAAAAATGAACGTATGGCATTTCCCTCTTTTTAACATAATATAAATGAGTGAAACTGAAACATTTACACTAATCAGTCCAACGTGCTATAGCAAATATTAAAAGTTAAAACACATATGGGCAAGTTTCACACACATGGCTTAAGCATAGTCCTGGACTAAACACAGTTTTGTACGGACATTTTCAATTGAACATTGAATTTAGTCTAGGATTGAGCTTAATATGTGTCTGTGAAACTGCCCATTGTAACAGAAAAGTCCAGAAACAGTCCTCCGACAGACTCGAGCAGCAAGACATCCACTCGCAGAGCGCAGGGGTCAGCGGTCGCTCGTTCTTGGCGGTGCATCGGTGTGCGAGGGCCCGTACAACGCCGCTTGCGGCGTTAATTACGGGCCCGAGCACTCACGGTGCGAGGACCGCATTGTATCTGTAGTGATTATTATTATTCTTATTATTATTATTCTTCCACTTTACAGGGCTTTTTGAGGGCTTTAACGTGTTTCAATTCGAACAAAAATGTGGCTGAAAAATCAGGCCTGGTGAAAATTCTATGATTTTATTGGTTTCGCCATTGGGCGCGGCAAAATGGCTCCACAACGCCCCCTAGAAAAATTTAAAAATTCATGAAAAATCTGTGGTTTGCCCGATTATGCTGAAATTTGGTAGGCATGTAGAGCTTGCCAAGACAAATGGATTTGCCATTTGGGACGTTTTTGTCCAATGAACAGGAAGACCGCTAGGTGGCGTTGAAAATTAAAAAATTAGGCCATTTTTGCCGATTTCAGGCATCGGAATTTAACGAACTCCTCCTAGGGGTTTTGCCGGATTCTCATGAAAATCACTGTGTTTACTCTTGACCCCTTGAAGATCAAAAGATATTAAAATCATCTCGGTTAAAGTCAAGGTGTGGGCGTGGCAGGGCCGCCATTTTAAGCGTTTTGCCATGAAATTACAAATGCTTATAACTTCAGTGATATTTGTCGGACGTGCACCAAACATCAGGAGTATTATAAGAGTCCCGCCCTGAAACCACTCAAATGGTCATATTCAGCCATCCTGACAGCGCCCCCTCCTGGCGACAGGAAATGACAAAAATTGGGCATGTGTCATACTTTAGCAAACTCCTCCTACAGATTTCATCTGAATGTCATGAAAACGGGCGTGGACACTCTTGAGACCTGTGACATGAAAAGTTATTAAAATCTTCTTGTTCGGATTAACCCTGTGGGCGTAATGGGGAGGCCATTATCAGCATCTCGCCGTGAACATTGATTCCCTAATAAATTTAGGTAAACTTTGTTCTTTACATACTAAACTTCACAAGCTGGTCAGTTTCCATAGACAATTACTAAATGTATTGGTTTTGCAAGTGGGCGGGGCCAACTGCCTCGCTAGCGCCCTCTAAACTGCAGCCCCAAGGCCTTCCTGCACGTACACTGATGAAAGTTGCTGGACATATGTATCACACCCACGTCTACAAAAAGTCTCTTGACACCATAGGCTAAAGTCAACAGGAAGTCGGCCATTTTTTAATTGAACGCCATTTTTGGCGATTTGCATCGTTATGCATTTTTAACAAACTCCTCCTAGGGATTTTGTCCGATTCTCATGAAAATCGCTGTGTGTACTCTTGACCCCTTGAAGAGCAAAATTTATTAAATTCATTTCGGTGGGAGTCATGGTGTGGGCGTGGCAGGGCCGCCATTTTAAGCGATTCGCCATGAAAATTCAAATGCTGATGGCTTCAGTGTAAATTGTCCGACATGCACCAAACTTTATGCATATCATAAGAGTCCCGCCCTGAAGCCATTCACATGGTCATATTTAGCCATACTGACAGCGCCCCCTCCTGGTGACAGGAAATTAGCAAAATTGTGCATGTGTCATACTTTTGCGAACTTCTCCTGCAGATTTCATCTGAATGTCACGAAAACGGGTGTGGACACTCTTGAGCCCTGTGACATGAAAACGTATCAAAATCTCTTGATGTCAATTAACGGAGTGGGTGTGACGGGGCGGCCATTTTGAGCATCATTCCTTGACAGGCGACAGAGACAGGTCTGAAGAACATTTACATACAATTCTTGCGATAGACCCAACCAACGTTACCTCCAGTGGCGAGCCCAGGGATTGGCGGTTGCTCGTTCTCGGTGGTGCATCGGTGTCGCGAGGGTTCGTATAACGCGCCGCTTGCGGCTTTAATTATTATTCTTATTACGGGCCCGAGCACTCACGGTGCGAGGACCGTATTGTATCTATTGTGATTATTATTATTACGGGCCCGAGCACTCACGGTGCAAGGACCGTATTGTATCTGTTGTGATTATTATTATTCTTATTATTCTTATTACGGGCCGAGCACTCACGGTCGCGAGGACCTTATTGTATCTGTAGTGATTATTATTATTATTATTATTCTTATTATTATTATTATTCTTCCACTTTACAGGGCTTTTTGGTTGCTTTAACGTGTTTCAATTCGAACAAAAATGTGGCTGAAAAAATCAGGCCTGGTGAAAATTCTATGATTTTATTGGTTTCGCCAGTGGGCAGGGCAAAATGGCTCCACAGCGCCCCCTAGAAAAATTAAAAAATTCATGAAAAATCTGTGGTTTGCCCGATTATGCTGAAATTTGGTAGGCATGTAGAGCTTGCCAAGACAAACGGATTTGCCATTTGGGACGTTTTTGTCCAATACACAGGAAGACCGCTAGGTGGCGTTGAAAATTCAAAAATTAGGCCATTTTTGCCGATTTCAGGCATCGGAATTTAACGAACTCCTCCTAGGGGTTTTGCCGGATTCTCATGAAAATCACTGTGTTTACTCTTGACCCCTTGAAGATCAAAAATTATTAAAATCATCTCGGTTGGAGTCAAGGTGTGGGCGTGGCAGGGCCGCCATTTTAAGCGGTTTGCTATGAAATTTCAAATGCTTATAACTTCAGTGATATTTGTCCGACCTGCACCAAACGTCAGGCATATTATGAGGGTCCCGCCCTGAAAACACTCAAATGGTCGTATTCAGCCATACTGACAGCGCCCCCTCCTGGCGACAGGAAATGACAAAAATTGGGCATATGTCATACTTTTGCGAACTCCTCCTACAGATCTCATCTGAATGTCACTAAAACGGGCGTGGACACTCTTGAGACCTGTACCATGAAAAGTTATTAAAATCTTCTTGTTCGGAATAACCCTGTGGCCGTGATGGGGCGGCCATTTTGAGCATCTCGCCGTGAACATTGATTCCCTAATAAATTGAGGTAAACTTTGTTCTTTACATACCAAACTTCACAAGCTGGTCAGTTTCCATAGACAATTACGAATTGTATTGGTTTTGCAAGTGGGCGGGGCCAACTGCCTCGCTAGCACCCTCTAAAGTGCAGCCCCAAGGCCTTCTTCCACGTACACTGATGAAAGTAGCTGGACATATCTATCACACCTACGTCTACAAAAAAGTCTCTTGACACCATAGGCTAAAGTCAACTGGAAGTCAGCAATTTTTAATTGAACGGCCATTTTTGGCGATTTGCACGTTGCGTACTTTAACAAACTCCTCCTAGGGATTTTGTCTGATTCTCATAAAAATCGCTGTGTGTACTCTTGACCCCTTGACGATCAAAAGTTATTAAAATCATTTCGGTGGGAGTCACGATGTGCGCGTGGCAGGGCCGCCATTTTAAGAAATTCACAATGAAAATTCAAATGCTTATAACTTCAGTGTACATTGTCGCACATGCACCAAACTTTATGTTTCTGATAAGAGTCTTGCCCTGAAGCAAATCAAATTATCCAAGTCAACCATACTGACAGCGCCCCCACCTGGCATCAGGAAATGTCCAAAATTGGGCATGTGTCATACTTTTTAAACTCCTCCTACAGATTTCATCTGAATTAAACGAAACGGGCGGGGACACTATCGAGAACCGTGTCATCAAATATTATTTCAATCTTATTGTTTGGATTAACCCAGCCCAGGCGTGACAGGGCCATTTTGACCATCTCAGTGTGAGCAACAATTCCCTAATAAATTTAGTAAAACCTTGTTCATTACACAACAAACTTCACATACTGGTCAGTTTCCATAGTAATTTATGAACTGTATCGGTTTCGCAAGTGGGCAGGGCCAACTGCCTCGCTAGCGCCCCCTATTCTGCAGCCCCAAGGCACTCTTCCACATACACTGATGAAAATTGGTGTGCAAATGTAGCACACCCACCTCTACAAAAAAGTCTCTTGACTGACCGCGGCCTTCTTCCAACAACTTTAACCCAGGCTTCTATCTCCTTATTGGCCAAGAAAGATAAGGATCCAACTCTCTGTGAATCCTACAGGCCTATCTCTCTCCTTAACGTAGACTTCAAGATTCTTGCCAAAGTTCTCGCCCTCCGATTAGAGACAGTGCTTCCTTCTGTAATTTCTGTTGATCAATCTGGCTTTATTCAGAAGCGCAACTCCTTTCATAATGTACGGCGACTTTTTAATGTTATCTACACGTCGACCCGGTCGGACGCTCAGGAAGCGATCGTTTCTCTAGATGCTGAGAAAGCATTCGACCGGGTCGAGTGGACATATCTTTTTGCTACAATGCAGCGATTTGGTTTCTCCCCTGGCTTCGTGTCCTGGGTGAGGCTGTTATACTCATCTCCGACAGCCTCTGTCTCCTCCAATAATGTTCATTCTCCTTACTTTCAGTTACAACGGGGCACACGACAGGGCTGCCCGCTCTCACCCCTTTTATTTGTGATTGCCATAGAGCCATTGGCTATATCTTTACGTCAATGTCCACAATTCAACGGTATCACCCGAAATGACATGGAGCATAAAGTTTCATTGTATGCCGACGATTTACTTCTCTATATTTCCAATCCCACTCTATCCGTTCCACCTATCCTCTCTATTCTGCAGAATTTCGGTAAAATTTCTGGCTACAAACTTAATTTCTCCAAGAGCGAATATTTTACCATCGGCGCATCCATTAGTCCTCCGACTCCCTCGATTCCATTTAAAGAAACACGAAACAGCTTTAGATACCTGGGAGTAATGGTTACACGTTCTTTCAATGCGCTCTTTAAACATAACTTTGGCCAATTACTGGACCGTTGTAAAGAAGATCTGACAAGGTGGTCCGCTCTACCTTTGTCCCTGGCAGGCAGGATTAACTTAATTAAGATGATTGTCCTCCCCCGTTTTCTTTATTTATTTTTGAACATTCCTATTTTCATTAAGAAATCCTTTTTCAATAACTTGGACCAATTAATTCTATCCTTTATTTGGGGTAATAAGGGTCATCGTATTAGGAAAGCCTTCCTACAGAGACCGAAAAAATTAGGAGGGATGGCCCTTCCGAACTTCCTTTTCTACTATTGGGCAAGTAATATTCAGAAGATACTTTTCTGGACTAACCACTCAGACATAGCTGGGGCCCCCGTTTGGGTGCAGGGAGAGGAATCCTGTAGTCAGTTCTCTCTCAACTCTATCGTTTGTTCATCTCTTCCTTTACCAGCTAAGGTCACCACCTCCAACCCCATTGTTTTTCACACAATGAAGATTTGGTCCCAATTTCGGAAGCATTTCGGTTTGCAAGAGGCGTCAATCTTGTGCCCTGTCATCTCTAATATAGCCTTTATTCCTTCCAATACTGATGCAGCTTTTCAACTGTGGCATAGAAATGGAATCAAATGTTTAAAAGATTTGTTTTCTAGCAATATTTTCCTTTCTTTTTCAACAACTCAGCCAAAGGTTCAACCTTCCCAGAACTCATTTCTTTCGATACCTGCAGATAAGACACTTTGTACAGAAAAAAATTTTGTTCATTTCCTAATCTGCCCTCATTGTCTCCAATTGATAAACTTCTCGATTTGAACCCTACTGCCAGGGGCTTAATATCTTTAATCTACACAATGATTAGCTCTATGAATCCCCAGATGCTGGACCACCTGAGGCGAGCTTGGGAGCAGGACTTAAACTTGCGCTTCTCAGAGGTTGAATGGGGCGGACGATTGACCAAGTTCATGCTTCCTCGCCCTGTGCTAGACACGGGCTTATTCAGTTTAAAGTCCTGCATCGACTCCATATTACAAACTCCAGGTTGGCCAGGATTTTTCCTAATTTTGACCCTGCTTGTAACAGGTGTAATCATTCTCCATGCACTCTCGCTCACATGTTTTGGCTCTGCCCAGCTCTAGAAAGATTTTGGAGGGAAATTTTTAAGTCTTTCAGTGAGATTTCTGGTCTCTCTATTGACCCAAATCCTCTCATGGCTATATTTGGCGTGAGGCCAGACGGCATTGCTATTAGTAATAGTATGTATGATTTTATGGCATTCACGACTCTACTTGCGAGGCGACTAATTCTTCTTAAATGGAAACATTCGTCCCCACCCTCACATAGCAGATGGATTAAGGACATACTGCTGTACATTAAATTAGAGAAGATAAAATTTACGCTGAGAGGCTCCCTGAAGAAATTTCATAAGATATGGACTCCCTTCTTAGTCTATTATGACAGACTACAAGTATCGAACTGGGATGAGCATTGATATGAACTGGGCTTAATACACACTCACATAGGACTGGGCTTCTGTCTTCCCCTTCTCTTTCTCTTCTGATCCCCCCCTTTTTTTTTTTTTTTTTCCTCCTTTTCCTCCTTCTTCTCTCTCCCTTCTTCGTTTCCTTGTTTGTCTGACCAGGATACTTGTCACTACCTTGGTCTATGTGAACAGAACCTTTGCTGCCTCACAGGCGATGACTGAGACCTAACCAGTTTTCTGAAGATTTCTGTGTTTCTTGGGTCCATCGGTCCCAATTTGGTGGGGCCTTGTCCTTCATATCAGAATGACTGGAACTTTCATACTTGACTCTGCTCACATATCAGGCCACCTGCGTAGTATTGTTCCCGTTACATTGTCATTCTTGCTTGTTTTATTGAAGCCATAATGGTAATACACTCTGTGTATTTATTTATTTATATTATTTTTCTTCTCCCTTCTCTTATATGTATGTGTGTATGTGTATGTATATGTATGTGTATATGTGTGTGTGTATGTATGTACGTATATGTGTATATGTATGTATGTGTGTATATATGTATATATATATATATGTATGTATGTGTATATATATATATATATATATATAATTTTTTTTTTTTTTTTTTTTTTTTTTTAATTTCTCTGTACAGCTATGCAACTGTGGGGTGGGTGGAAATGGGTTGGGGGTTATAACTGGCACACGTGATGGGGTTGGTTTTTGATGTCTTTTTTTTATATGACTTTGTAAACTGCCAAAATGTTAATAAAAAGATTTATAAAAAAAAAAAAAAAAAAAAAAGTCTCTTGACACGATAGGCTAAAGTCAACAGGAAGTCGGCCATTTTGAATAGAACAGCCATTTTTGGCGATTTGCATGTTGCGTTCTTTTGCGAACTCCTCCTAGGGATTTTTTCGGATTTTCTTGAAAACCGCTGTCTGTAGTCATGACTCCTTGAAGAGCAAAAGTTATTAAATTCATTTAGATTTGGAAGTCATGGTGTAGGCGTGGCAGGGCCGCCATTTTAAGCGATTCGCCATGAAAATTCAAATGCTTATGATTTCAGTGTACATTGTCCGACCTGCACCAAACTTTATGCATATCATAAGAGTCCCGCCCTGAAGCCATTCACATGGTCAAATTTAGCCAGACTGACAGCGCCCCCTCCTGGCGACAGGAAATTACCAAAATTGTGCATGTGTCATACTTTTGCAAACTTCTCCTGCAGATTTCATTTGAATGTCACGAAAAAGGGTGGACACTCTTGAGCGCTGTGACATGTAAACTTATCAAAATCTCTTGTTGTCAATTAACGGTGTGGGCGTGGCAGGGCCGCCATTTTAAGCATTTTGCCATGAAATTTAAAATTCTTATAACTTCAGTGTTATTTGTCCGACCTGCACCAAACGTCAGGCGTATTATAAGATTCCCGCCCTGAAACCAATGAAATGGTCATATTCAGCCATACTGACAGCGCCCCCTCCTGGCGACAGGAAATGACAAAAATTGGCCATGTGTCATACTTTCGCGAACTCCTCCTACAGATTTCATCTGAATGTCACTAAAACGGGCGTGGACACTTTTGAGACCTGTACCATGAAAAGTTATTAAAATCTCCTTGTTCGGATTAACCCTGTGGGCGTGATGGGGCGGCCATTTTGAGCATCTCGCCGTGAACATTGATTCCCTAATAAATTTAGGTAAACTTTGTTCTTCACATACCAAACTTCACAAGCTGGTCAGTTTCCATAGACAATTAGCAATTGTATTGGTTTTGCAAGTAGGCGGGGCCAACTGCCTCGCTAGCGCCCTCTAAACTGCAGCCCCAAGGCCTTCCTGCACGTACACTGATGAAAGTTGCTGGACATATGTATCACACCCACGTCTACAAAAAAGTCTCTTGACACCATAGGCTAAAGTCAACAGGAAGTCGGCCATTTTTAATTGAACGGCCATTTTTGGCGATTTGCACGTTGCGTACTTTAACAAACTCCTCCTAGGGATTTTGTCCGATTCTCATGAAAATCGCTGTGTGTACTCTTGACCCCTTGAAGAGCAAAATTTATTAAATTCATTTCGGTGGGAGTCATGGTGTGGGCGTGGCAGGGCCGCCATTTTAAGCGATTAAGCCATGAAAATTCAAATGCTGATGGCTTCAGTGTAAATTGTCCGACATGCACCAAACTTTATGCATATCATAAGAGTCCGCCCTGAAGCCATTCACATGGTCATATTTAGCCATACTGACAGCGCCCCCTCCTGGTGACAGGAAATTAGCAAAATTGTGCATGTGTCATACTTTTGCGAACTTCTCCTGCAGATTTCATCTGAATGTCACGAAAACGGGTGTGGACACTCTTGAGCCCTGTGACATGAAAACGTATCAAAATCTCTTGATGTCAATTAACGGAGTGGGTGTGACGGGGCGGCCATTTTGAGCATCATTCCTTGACAGGCGACAGAGACAGGTCTGAAGAACATTTACATACAATTCTTGCGATAGACCCAACCAACGTTACCTCCAGTGGGCGAGCCCAGGGATTGGCGGTTGCTCGTTCTCGGTGGTGCATCGGTGTGCGAGAGCCCGTACAACGCCGCTTGCGGCTTTAATTATTATTCTTATTACGGGCCCGAGCACTCACGGTGCGAGGACCGTATTGTATCTATTGTGATTATTATTATTACGGGCCCGAGCACTCACGGTGCAAGGACCGTATTGTATCTGTTGTGATTATTATTATTCTTATTATTCTTATTACGGGCCCGAGCACTCACGGTGCGAGGACCTTATTGTATCTGTAGTGATTATTATTATTATTATTATTCTTATTATTATTATTATTCTTCCACTTTACAGGGCTTTTTGGTTGCTTTAACGTGTTTCAATTCGAACAAAAATGTGGCTGAAAAATCAGGCCTGGTGAAAATTCTATGATTTTATTGGTTTCGCCAGTGGGCAGGGCAAAATGGCTCCACAGCGCCCCCTAGAAAAATTAAAAAATTCATGAAAAATCTGTGGTTTGCCCGATTATGCTGAAATTTGGTAGGCATGTAGAGCTTGCCAAGACAAACGGATTTGCCATTTGGGACGTTTTTGTCCAATACACAGGAAGACCGCTAGGTGGCGTTGAAAATTCAAAAATTAGGCCATTTTTGCCGATTTCAGGCATCGGAATTTAACGAACTCCTCCTAGGGGTTTTGCCGGTTTCTCATGAAAATCACTGTGTTTACTCTTGACCCCTTGAAGATCAAAAATTATTAAAATCATCTCGGTTGGAGTCAAGGTGTGGGCGTGGCAGGGCCGCCATTTTAAGCGGTTTGCTATGAAATTTCAAATGCTTATAACTTCAGTGATATTTGTCCGACCTGCACCAAACGTCAGGCATATTATGAGGGTCCCGCCCTGAAAACACTCAAATGGTCGTATTCAGCCATACTGACAGCGCCCCCTCCTGGCGACAGGAAATGACAAAAATTGGGCATATGTCATACTTTTGCGAACTCCTCCTACAGATCTCATCTGAATGTCACTAAAACGGGCGTGGACACTCTTGAGACCTGTACCATGAAAAGTTATTAAAATCTTCTTGTTCAGAATAACCCTGTGGCCGTGATGATGGGGGCCATTTTGAGCATCTCGCCGTGAACATTGATTCCCTAATAAATTGAGGTAAACTTTGTTCTTTACATACCAAACTTCACAAGCTGGTCAGTTTCCATAGACAATTACTTAATTGTATTGGTTTTTGCAAGTGGGCGGGCCAACTGCCTCGCTAGCACCCTCTAAAGTGCAGCCCCAAGGCCTTCTTCCACGTACACTGATGAAAGTAGCTGGACATATCTATCACACCTACGTCTACAAAAAAGTCTCTTGACACCATAGGCTAAAGTCAACTGGAAGTCAGCAATTTTTAATTGAACGGCCATTTTTGGCGATTTGCACGTTGCGTACTTTAACAAACTCCTCCTAGGGATTTTGTCTGATTCTCATAAAAATCGCTGTGTGTACTCTTGACCCCTTGACGATCAAAAGTTATTAAAATCATTTCGGTGGGAGTCACGATGTGCGCGTGGCAGGGCCGCCATTTTAAGAAATTCACAATGAAAATTCAAATGCTTATAACTTCAGTGTACATTGTCGCACATGCACCAAACTTTATGTTTCTGATAAGAGTCTTGCCCTGAAGCAAATCAAATTATCCAAGTCAACCATACTGACAGCGCCCCCACCTGGCATCAGGAAATGTCCAAAATTGGGCATGTGTCATACTTTTGCGAACTCCTCCTACAGATTTCATCTGAATTAAACGAAAACGGGCGGGGACACTATCGAGAACCGTGTCATCAAATATTATTTCAATCTTATTGTTTGGATTAACCCAGCGGGCGTGACAGGGCGGCCATTTTGACCATCTCAGTGTGAGCAACAATTCCCTAATAAATTTAGTAAAACCTTGTTCATTACACAACAAACTTCACATACTGGTCAGTTTCCATAGTAATTTATGAACTGTATCGGTTTCGCAAGTGGGCAGGGCCAACTGCCTCGCTAGCGCCCCCTATTCTGCAGCCCCAAGGCACTCTTCCACATACACTGATGAAAATTGGTGTGCAAATGTAGCACACCCACCTCTACAAAAAAGTCTCTTGACTGACCGCGGCCTTCTTCCAACAACTTTAACCCAGGCTTCTATCTCCTTATTGGCCAAGAAAGATAAGGATCCAACTCTCTGTGAATCCTACAGGCCTCTCTCTCTCCTTAACGTAGACTTCAAGATTCTTGCCAAAGTTCTCGCCCTCCGATTAGAGACAGTGCTTCCTTCTGTAATTTCTGTTGATCAATCTGGCTTTATTCAGAAGCGCAACTCCTTTCATAATGTCTGGCGACTTTTTAATGTTATCTACATCGCCGACCCGGGTCGGACGCTCAGGAAGCGATCGTTTCTCTAGATGCTGAGAAAGCATTCGACCGGGTCGAGTGGACATATCTTTTTGCTACAATGCAGCGATTTGGTTTCTCCCCTGGCTTCGTGTCCTGGGTGAGGCTGTTATACTCATCTCCGACAGCCTCTGTCTCCTCCAATAATGTTCATTCTCCTTACTTTCAGTTACAACGGGGCACACGACAGGGCTGCCCGCTCTCACCCCTTTTATTTGTGATTGCCATAGAGCCATTGGCTATATCTTTACGTCAATGTCCACAATTCAACGGTATCACCCGAAATGACATGGAGCATAAAGTTTCATTGTATGCCGACGATTTACTTCTCTATATTTCCAATCCCACTCTATCCGTTCCACCTATCCTCTCTATTCTGCAGAATTTCGGTAAAATTTCTGGCTACAAACTTAATTTCTCCAAGAGCGAATATTTTACCATCGGCGCATCCATTAGTCCTCCGACTCCCTCGATTCCATTTAAAGAAACACGAAACAGCTTTAGATACCTGGGAGTAATGGTTACACGTTCTTTCAATGCGCTCTTTAAACATAACTTTGGCCAATTACTGGACCGTTGTAAAGAAGATCTAACAAGGTGGTCCGCTCTACCTTTGTCCCTGGCAGGCAGGATTAACTTAATTAAGATGATTGTCCTCCCCGTTTTCTTTATTTATTTTTGAACATTCCTATTTTCATTAAGAAATCCTTTTTTCAATAACTTGGACCAATTAATTCTATCCTTTATTTGGGGTAATAAGGGTCATCGTATTAGGGAAAGCCTTCCTACAGAGACCGAAAAAAAATTAGGAGGGATGGCCCTTCCGAACTTCCTTTTTCTACTATTGGGCAAGTAATATTCAGAAGATACTTTTCTGGACTAACCACTCAGACATAGCTGGGGCCCCGTTTGGGTGCAGGGAGAGGAATCCTGTAGTCAGTTCTCTCTCAACTCTATCGTTTGTTCATCTCTTCCTTTACCAGCTAAGGTCACCACCTCCAACCCCATTGTTTTTTCACACAATGAAGATTTGGTCCCAATTTCGAAGCATTTCGGTTTGCAAGAGGCGTCAATCTTGTGCCTTGTCATCTCTAATATAGCCTTTATTCCTTCCAATACTGATGCAGCTTTTCAACTGTGGCATAGAAATGGAATCAAATGTTTAAAAGATTTGTTTTCTAGCAATATTTTCCTTTCTTTCGAACAACTCAGCCAAAGGTTCAACCTTCCCAGAACTCATTTCTTTCGATACCTGCAGATAAGACACTTTGTACAGAAAAAATTTTGTTCATTTCCTAATCTGCCCTCATTGTCTCCAATTGATAAACTTCTCGATTTGAACCCTACTGCCAGGGGCTTAATATCTTTAATCTACACAATGATTAGCTCTATGAATCCCCAGATGCTGGACCACCTGAGGCGAGCTTGGGAGCAGGACTTAAACTTGCGCTTCTCAGAGGTTGAATGGGACGGGACGATTGACCAAGTTCATGCTTCCTCGCCCTGTGCTAGACACGGGCTTATTCAGTTTAAAGTCCTGCATCGACTCCATATTACAAACTCCAGGTTGGCCAGGATTTTTCCTAATTTTGACCCTGCTTGTAACAGGTGTAATCATTCTCCATGCACTCTCGCTCACATGTTTTGGCTCTGCCCAGCTCTAGAAAGATTTTGGAGGGAAATTTTTAAGTCTTTCAGTGAGATTTCTGGTCTCTCTATTGACCCAAATCCTCTCATGGCTATATTTGGCGTGAGGCCAGACGGCATTGCTATTAGTAATAGTATGTATGATTTTATGGCATTCACGACTCTACTTATGCAGGGCGACTAATTCTTCTTAAATGGAAACATTCGTCCCCCACCCTCACATAGCAGATGGATTAAGGACATACTGCTGTACATTAAATTAGAGAAGATAAAATTTACGCTGAGAGGCTCCCTGAAGAAATTTCATAAGATATGGACTCCCTTCTTAGTCTATTATGACAGACTACAAGTATCGAACTGGGATGAGCATTGATATGAACTGGGCTTAATACACACTCACATAGGACTGGGCTTCTGTCTTCCCCTTCTCTTTCTCTTCTGATCCCCCCTATTTTTTTTTTTTTTTTTCCCCTCCTTTTCCTCCTTCTTCTCTCTCCTTCTTCGTTTCCTTGTTTGTCTGACCAGGATACTTGTCACTACCTTGGTCTATGTGAACAGAACCTTTGCTGCCTCACAGGCGATGACTGAGACCTAACCAGTTTTCTGAAGATTTCTGTGTTTCTTGGGTCCATCGGTCCCAATTTGGTGGGGCCTTGTCCCTTCATATCAGAATGACTGGAACTTTCATACTTGACTCTGCTCACATATCAGGCCACCTGCGTAGTATTGTTCCCGTTACATTGTCATTCTTGCTTGTTTTATTGAAGCCATAATGGTAATACACTCTGTGTATTTATTTATTTATATTATTTTTCTTCTCCCTTCTCTTATATGTATGTGTGTATGTGTATGTATATGTATGTGTATATGTGTGTGTGTATGTATGTACGTATATGTGTATATGTATGTATGTGTGTATATATGTATATATATATATATGTATGTATGTGTATATATATATATATATAATTTTTTTTTTTTTTTTTTTTTTTTTTTTTATTTCTCTGTACAGCTATGCAACTGTGGGGTGGGTGGAAATGGGTTGGGGGTTATAACTGGCACACGTGATGGGGTTGGTTTTTGATGTCTTTTTTTATATGACTTTGTAAACTGCCAAAATGTTAATAAAAAAGATTTATAAAAAAAAAAAAAAAAAAGTCTCTTGACACGATAGGCTAAAGTCAACAGGAAGTCGGCCATTTTGAATAGAACAGCCATTTTTGGCGATTTGCATGTTGCGTTCTTTTGCGAACTCCTCCTAGGGATTTTTTCGGATTTTCTTGAAAACCGCTGTCTGTAGTCATGACTCCTTGAAGAGCAAAAGTTATTAAATTCATTTCGTTGGAAGTCATGGTGTAGGCGTGGCAGGGCCGCCATTTTAAGCGATTCGCCATGAAAATTCAAATGCTTATGATTTCAGTGTACATTGTCCGACCTGCACCAAACTTTATGCATATCATAAGAGTCCCGCCCTGAAGCCATTCACATGGTCAAATTTAGCCAGACTGACAGCGCCCCCTCCTAGCGACAGGAAATTACCAAAATTGTGCATGTGTCATACTTTTGCAAACTTCTCCTGCAGATTTCATTTGAATGTCACGAAAAAGGGTGGACACTCTTGAGCGCTGTGACATGTAAACTTATCAAAATCTCTTGTTGTCAATTAACGGTGTGGGCGTGGCAGGGCCGCCATTTTAAGCATTTTGCCATGAAATTTAAAATTCTTATAACTTCAGTGTTATTTGTCCGACCTGCACCAAACGTCAGGCGTATTATAAGATTCCCGCCCTGAAACCAATGAAATGGTCATATTCAGCCATACTGACAGCGCCCCCTCCTGGCGACAGGAAATGACAAAAATTGGCCATGTGTCATACTTTCGCGAACTCCTCCTACAGATTTCATCTGAATGTCACTAAAACGGGCGTGGACACTTTTGAGACCTGTACCATGAAAAGTTATTAAAATCTCCTTGTTCGGATTAACCCTGTGGGCGTGATGGGGCGGCCATTTTGAGCATCTCGCCGTGAACATTGATTCCCTAATAAATTTAGGTAAACTTTGTTCTTCACATACCAAACTTCACAAGCTGGTCAGTTTCCATAGACAATTAGCAATTGTATTGGTTTTGCAAGTAGGCGGGGCCAACTGCCTCTCTAGCGCACTCTAAACTGCAGCCCCAAGGCCTTCTTCCACGTACACTGATGAAAGTTGCTGGACATATGTATCACACTCACGTCTACAAAAAAGTCTCTTGACACCATAGGCTAAAGTAAACAGGAAGTCGGCCATTTTGAATTGAACAACCATTTTCGGCGATTTGCATGTTGCGTTATTTTGCGAACTCCTAGGGATTTTTTCGGATTTTCATGAAAACCAATGTGTTTAGTCTTGACCCCTTGAAGAGCAAAAGTTATGAAATTCATTTCGGTGTGAGTTATGGTGTGGGCGTGGCTGTGCCATCATTTAAAGCGATTCGACGTGAAAATTCAAATACTTATATCTTCAGTGTACATTGTCCAACATGCGCTAAACTTTATGGGCATCATTACAGTCTTGCCCTAAAGCCGATCAAATGGTCATATTCAGCCATACTGACAGCGCCCCCTCCTGGCGACAGGAAATTACCAAAATTGTGCACGTGTAATACTTTTGCAAACTTCTCCTGCAGATTTCATTTGAATGTCACGAAGAAGGGTGTGGACACTCTTGAGCCCTGTGACATGAAAACTTATCAAAATCTCTTGTTGTCAATTAACGGTGTGGGTGTGACGGGGCAGCCATTTTGAGCATCTTTCCGTGACAGGCAACAGTGACAGGTCTGAAGAACATTTACATGCAATTCCTGCGACAGACCCAAGCAACGTTACCTCCAGTCGGTGAGCGCAGGGATTGGCGGTCACTCGTTCTCGGCGGTGCATCGGTGTGCGAGGGCCCGTACAACGCCGCTTGCGGCTTTAATTTTTCTTTTTATTACGGGCCCGAGCACTCACGGTGCGAGGACCGTATTGTATCTGTAGTGATTATTATTATTCTTATTATTATTACTGGCCCGAGCACTCACGGTGCGAGGACCGTATTGTATCTGTTGTGATTATCATTATTATTCTTATTATTACGGGCCTGAGCACTCACGGTACGAGGACCGTATTGTACCTGTTGTGATTATTATTATTCTTATTATTATTATTATTCTTATTATTATTATTCTTCCACTTTACAGGGCTTTTTGGGGGCTTTAACGTGTTTCAATTCGAACAAACATGTGGCTGAAAAATCAGGCCTGGTGAAAATTCTATGGTTTTATTGTTTTCGCCAGTGGTCGGGGCAAAATGGCTCTACAGCGCCCGCTAGAAAAATTTAAAAATTCATGAAAAATATGTGGTTTGCCCGATTATGCTGAAATTTGGTAGGCCTGTAGAGCTTGCCAAGACAAATGGATGTGCCATTTGGGACGTTTTTGCCCAATACACAGGAAGACCGCTAGGTGGCGTTGGGGGCTAGGGGTTTTGCTGGATTCTCATGAAAATCACCGTGTTTACTCTTGACCCCTTGCAGATCAAAAGTTATTAAAATCATCTCGGTTGGAGTCAAGGTGTGGGCGTGGCAGGGCCGCCATTTTAAGCGTTTTGCCATGAAATTTCAAATGCTTATAACTGCAGTGATATTTGTCCGACGTGCACCAAACCTCAGGATTATTATAAGAGTCCCGCCCTGAAACCACGCAAATGGTCATATTCAGCCATACTGACAGCGCCCCCTCCTGGAGACAGGAAATGACAAAAATTGGGCATGTGTCATACTTTTGCGAACTCCTCCTACAGATTTCATCTGAATGTCATGAAAACGGGCGTGGACACTCTTGAGACCTGTGACATGAAAAGTTATTAAAATCTTCTTGTTCGGATTAACCCTGTGGGCGTAATGGGGCGGCCATTATCAGCATCTCGCCGTGAACATTGATTCCCTAATAAATTGAGGTAAACTTTGTTCTTTACATACCAAACTTCACATGCTGGTCAGTTTCCATAAACAGTTACTAACTGTTTTGGTTTTGCAAGTGGGCGGGGCCAACTGCCTCGCTAGCACCCTCTAAACTGCTGCCCCAAGGCCTTCTTCCACGAACACTGATGAAAGTTGCTGGACATATGTATCACACCCACATCTACAACAAAGCCTCTTGACACCATAGGCTAAAGTCAACAGGAAGTCGGCCATTTTTAATTGAACGGCCATTTTTGGCGATTTGCACGTTGCGTACTTTAACGATCTCCTCCTAGGGATTTTGTCTGATTCTCATGAAAATTGCTGTGTGTACTCTTGACCCCTTGAAGATCAAAAGTTATTAAATTCATTTCGGTGGGAGTCACGGTGTGGGCGTGGCAGGGCCGCCATTTTAAGCAATTAACCATGAAAATTCAAATGCTTATAATTTCAGTATACATTGGCCAACCTGCACCAAACTTCATGCGTATCATAAGAGTCTTGCCCTGAAGCGATAAAGATGGTCATGTTTAGCCATACTGACAGCGCCCCCTCCTGGCGACAGGAAATTACCATAATTGGGCATGTGTCATACTTTTGCGAACTTCTCGTACACATTTCATCTGAATGTCATGAAAAAATTTACGGACACACTTGAGCACTGTGACATGAAAAGACATTAAAATCTCTTGTTGTTAATTAACGGTGTGGGCGTGAAAGGGCGGCCATTTTAAGCGATTCGCCATGAAAATTCAAATGCTTATGACTTCAGTGTACATCGTCCGACATGCACCAAACTTTATGCATATCATAAGAGTCCCGCCCTGATGCCATACACATGGTCAAATTTAGCCATACTGACAGCGCCACCTCCTGGAGACAGGAAATTACCAAAATTGTGCACGTGTCATACTTTTGCAAACTTCTCCTGCAGATTTCATCTGAATGTCACGCAAAAGGGTGTGGACACTCTTGAGCCCTGAGACATGAAAACTTATCAAAATCTCTTGTTGTTAATTAACGATGTGGGTGTGACGGGGCGGCCATTTTGAGCATCTTTCCGTGACAGGCGACAGTGACAGGTCTGAAGAACATTTACAGTGAGAGTAAAAAGTATTTGATCCCTTGCTGATTTTGTTGGTTTGCCCACTAATAAAGACATGATCATTCTATACTTTTAATGGTAGATGTATTCTAACATGGAGAGACAGAATATCAAAACGAAAATCCAGAAAATAACTTTCAAGAATTTATTTCAATTCATTTGTTTTTCATTGAGGGAAATAAGTATTTGATCCCCTAGTATGCATTAGGAGTTCTAGCTTTCACAGACCAGTTAGACACTCCCAATCAACTTGTTACCTGAATTGAAGACACCTGTTCTAACTAATCACCTGTATGAAAGACACCTGTTCACAGAATCAGACAATCAGACAGATTCCAAACTCTCCAACATGGGTAAGACCAAAGAACTCTCTCAGGACCTCAGAGACAGGATTGTTGACCTGCACAAATTTGGAATGGGCTACAAAAACATTAGCAAGATGCTGGGTATTAAAGTAACAACCATTGGTGCAATTGTGAGAAAATTTAAGAAGTATAACATGACCATCAATAGACCTCGGTCTGGTGCTCCACAGAAGATTTCACCTCGTGGGGTGGCAATGATCATGAGAACAGTGAGAAATCGGCCTGCAACCACACAGCGGGAGTTAGTGAATGACCTCAAGGCAGCTGGGACCACAGTCACCAGGAAAACAATTGGCAACACTTTGCGCCGCAATGGATTAAAATCCTGCAGTGCCCGAAAGGTACCCCTGCTTAAGAAGGCACATGTGGAGGCTCGCCTAAAGTATGCCAATGATCACCTCAAAGATGCACAAAGTGATTGGGAGAAGGTTCTGTGGTCAGACGAGACCAAAATTGAACTATTTACCCTAAACTCTACTCGTCATGTGTGGAGGAAGAAAAATGCTGCCTATGATCCCAGGAACACTGTGCCCACCGTCAAGCATGGAGGTGGAAACATTATGTTTTGGGGGTGTTTCTCTGCCAAGGGCACAGGGCTACTTCACCGCATCAGTGGGAAGATGGATGGAGCCATGTACCGTGCAGTCCTGAGGGACAACCTCCTCCCCTCTGCTAGGAAGCTGAAAATGGGCCGTGGCTGGGTCTTCCAACATGACAACGACCCGAAGCATACAGCAAAGGCAACAAAGGAGTGGCTCAAGAAGAACCATATTAAGGTCATGGAGTGGCCCAGCCAGTCTCCGGACCTCAATCCAATCGAAAATCTATGGAGAGAGCTGAAGGTCCGAGTTGCCAAGCGACAGCCCACCAACCTTAATGATTTAGAGAGGATCTGCAAAGAAGAGTGGGCCAAAATTCCCCCTGATATGTGTGCTAACCATGTGGTTAACTACAACAAACGTTTGACCGCTGTGCTTGCAAACAAAGGCGTTGCCACCAAGTATTAAGTGCTTTTGGATAGAGGGATCAAATACTTATTTCCCTCAATGAAAAACAAATGAATTAAAATAAATTCTTTGAAGTTATTTTCTAGATTTTCGTTTTGATATTCTGTCTCTCCATGTTAGAATACATCTACCATTAAAAGTATAACATGATCATGTCTTTATTAGTGGGCAAACCAACAAAATCAGCAAGGGATCAAATACTTTTTACTCTCACTGTACATGCAATTCCTGAGACAGACCCAAGCAACGTTACCTCCAGTCGGCGAGCGCAGGGATTGGCGGTCGCTCGTTCTGGGCGGTGCATCGGTGTGCGAGGGTTCGTGCATAACGCCATGCTTTTAATAATTATTACGGGCCCGAGCACACGGTGCGAGGACCGTATTGTATCTATTGTGATTATTATTATTATTCTTATAATTCTTATTATTACGGGCCCGAGCACTCACGGTGCGAGGACCGTATTGTATCTGTTGTGATTTTTATTATTATTATTCTTATTTTTATTATTCTTATTATTATTCTTCCACTTTACAGGGCTTTTTGGGTGCTTTAACGTGTTTCAATTCGAATAAAAATGTGGCTGAAAAATCAGGACTGGTGAAAATTCTATGATTTTATTGGTTTTGCCAGTGGGCAGGGCAAAATGGCTCCACAGCGCCCCCTAGAAAAATTTAAAAATTCATGAAAAATCTGTGGTTTGCCCGATTATGCTGAAATTTGGTAGGCATGTAGAGCTTGCCAAGACAAACGGATTTGCCATTTTGGACGTTTTTGTCCAATGCACAGAATGCCCGCTAGGAGGCGTTGAAAATACAAAATTAAGCAATTTTTGCCGATTTCAGGCATCGGAATTTAACGAACTCCTCCTAGGGGTTTTGCCGGTTTCTCATGAAAATCACTGTGTTTACTCTTGACCCCTTGAAGATCAAAAGTTATTAAAATCATTTCGGTTGGATTCACGGTGTGGGTGTTGCAGGGCCGCCATTTTAAGCGTTTTGACATGAAATTTCAAATGCTTATAACTTCAGTGACATTTGTCCGACCTGCACCAAACGTCAGGTGTATTAGAAGAGTCCCGCCCTGAAACCACTCAAATGGTCATTTTCAGCCATACTGACAGCGCCCCCTCCTGGCGACAGGAAATGACAAAAATTGGGCATGTGTCATACTTTTGCGAACTCCTCCTACAGATTTCATCTGAATGTCATTAAAACGGGCGTGGACACTCCTGAGACCTGTACCATGAAAAGTTATTAAAATGTTCTTGTTCCGATTAACCGTGTGGGCATGATGGGGTGGCCATTTTGAGCATCTCGCCGTGAACATTGATTCCCTAATAAATTGAGGTAAACTTTTTTCTTTACATACCAAACTTCACAAGCTGGTCAGTTTCCCTAGACAATTACTAATTGTATTGGTTTTGCAAGTAGGCGGGGCCAACTGCCTCGCTAGCGCCCTCTAAACTGCAGCCCCAAGGCCTTCTTCCACGTACACTGAGGAAAGTTGCTGGACATGTGTATCACACCCACGTCTGCAAAAAAGTCTCTGGACACCATAGGCTAAAGTCAACAGGAAGTCGGCCATTTTGAATTGAACGGCCATTTTTGGCGATTTGCATGTTACGTACTTTAACGAACTGCTACTAGGGATTTTGTCTGATTCTCATGAAAATCGCTGTGTATACTCTTGACCCCTTGAAGATCAAAAGTTATTAAATTCATTTCGGTGGGATTCACGAAGTGGGCGTGGCAGGTCCGCCATTTTAAGCAATTCACAATGAAAATTCAAATACTTATAACTTCAGTGTACATTGTCCAACATTCACCAAACTTTATGTGTTTAATAAGAGTCTTGCCCTGAAGCAAATCAAATTGTCCTATTCAGCCATACTGACAGCGCCCCCTCCTGGCAACAGGAAATGCCCAGAATTAGGCATGTGTCATACTTTAGCGAAATACTCCTACAGATTTCATCTAAATTAAACGGAAACGGGCGTCGACACTCCAGAGAACCGTGACATCAAAATTTATTAAAATCTTATTGTTTAGAGTAACCCTGCGGGCGTGACAGGGCGGCCATTTTCAGCATCTCAGTGTGAACCACAATTCTCTAATAAATTTAGTAAAACCTTGTTCATTCCACAACAAACTTCACATACTGGTCAGATTCCATAGCAATTTATGAACTGTATCGGTTTCGCAAGTGGGCAGGGCCAACTGCCTCGCTAGCGCCCCCTAAACTGCAGCCCCAAGGCACTCTTCCACGTACACTGATCAAAATTTGTGGGCATATGAAGCACAACCACATCTACAAAAAAGTCTCTTGACACCATAGGCTAAAGTCAACAGGAAGTCGGCCATTTTGAATTGAACAGCCATTTTTGGCGATTTGCACGTTGCGTTTTTTTGCGAACTCCTCCAAGGGATTTTTTCGGATTTTCATGAAAACCGCTGTGTGTAGTCTTTACCCCTTGAGAGCAAAAGTTATTAAATTCATTTTGTTGGGAGTCGTGGTGTGGGCGTGGCAGGGCCGCCATTTTGAGCGATTCGCCATGAAAATTCAAATGCTTATGATTTCAGTGTACATTGTCCGACCTGCACCAAACTTTATGCATATCATAACAGTCCCGCCCTGAAGCCATTCACATGGTCATATTTAGCCATACTGACAGAGCCCCCTCCTGGCAACAGGAAATTACCAAAATTGTGCATGTGTCATACTTTTGCAAACTTCTACTGCAGATTTCATTTGAATTTCACGAAAAACGGTGTGGACACTCTTGAGCCCTGTGACATGAAAACTTATCAAAATCTTTTGTTGTCAATTAACGGTGTGGGTGTGACGGGGCGGCCATTTTGAGCATCTTTCCATGACAGGCGACAGTGGCAGGTCTGAAGAACATTTACATGCAATTCCTGCGACAGACCCAAGCAACGTCACCTCCAATCGGCGAGCCCAGGGATTGGCGGTCGCTCGTTCTCAGCGGTGCATCGGTGTGCGAGGGCCCGTACAACGCCGCTTGGGGCTTTAATTATTATTACGGGCTACAGAGCACTCACGGTCACGAAACGGACCGTGACACTATCTGTTGTGATTATTACGAGCCCGAGCACTCACGGTGCGGGGACCGTATTGTATCTGTAGTGATTATTATTATCATTACGGGCCCGAGCACTCACGTTGCGAGGACCGTATTGTATCTGTTGTGATTATTACGGGCCCGAGCACTCACGGTGCGAGGACCGTATTGTATCTGTTGTGATTATTATTATTATTATTATTATTGGCTGAGCGAGCACTCACGGTGCGAGGACCGCCCCAAGTATCTGTAGTGATTATTATTATTCTGATTACGGGCCCGAGCACTCAAGGTGCGAGGACTGTATTGTATCTGTTGTGATTATTATTATTCTTATTATTACGGGCCCGAGCACTCACGGTGCGAGGACCGTATTGTATCTATTGTGATTATTATTATTATTATTCTTCCACTTTACAGGGCTTTTTGAGGGCTTTATCATGTTTCAAATCGAACAAAAATGTGGGCTGAAAAATCAGGCGTGGTGAAAATTCTATGATTTTATAGGTTTCGCCAGTGGGCGGGGCAAAATGGCTCCACAGCGCCCCCTAGAAAAATTTAAAAATTCATGAAAAATCTGTGGTTTGCCCGATTATGCTGAAATTTGGTTGGCATGTAGAGCTTGCCAAGTCAAACAAATTTGTCATTTGGGACGTTTTTGTCCAATGCACTGGATGCCCGCTAGGTGGCGTTGAAAATACAAAAAAAGGCCACTTTTACAGATTTCAGGCATCGGAATTTAACGAACTCCTCCTAGGTGTTGTACCGGATTCTCATAAAAATCACTGTGTTTACTCTTGACCCCTTGAAGATCAAAAATTATTAAAATCATCTCAGTTGGAGTCAAGGTGTGGGCGTGGCAGGGCCGCCATTTTAAGCGGTTTGCTATGAAATTTCAAATGCTTATAACTTCAGTGATATTTGTCCGACCTGCACCAAACGTCAGGCATATTATGAGGGTCCCGCCCTGAAAACACTCAAATGGTCGTATTCAGCCATATTGACAGCGCCCCCTCCTGGCGACAGGAAATGACAAAAAATTGGGCATATGTCATACTTTTCTTATTACTCCTCCTACAGATCTCATCTGAATGTCACTAAAACGGGCGTGGACACTCTTGAGACCTGTACCATGAAAAGTTATTAAAATCTTCTTGTTCGAATAACCCTGTGGCCGTGATGGGGGCGGCCATTTTGAGCATCTCGCCGTGAACATTGATTCCCTAATAAATTACTTTAGGTAAACTTTGTTCTTTACATACCAAACTTCACAAGCTGGTCAGTTTCCATAGACAATTACGAATTGTATTGGTTTTTGCAAGTGGGCGGGGCCAACTGCCTCGCTAAGCGCCCTCTAAAGTGCAGCCCCAAGGCCTTCTTCCACGTACACTGATGAAAGTAGCTGGACATATCTATCACACCTACGTCTACAAAAAGTCTCTTGACACCATAGGCTAAAGTCAACTGAAGTCAGCAATTTTAATTGAACGGCCATTTTTGGCGATTTGCACGCTATGCATTTTTAACAAACTCCTCCTAGGGATTTTGTCTGATTCTCATAAAAATCGCTGTGTGTACTCTTGACCCCTTGACGATCAAAAGTTATTAAAATCATTTCGGTGGGAGTCACGATGTGCGCGTGGCAGGGCCGCCATTTTAAGAAATTCACAATGAAAATTCAAATGCTTATAACTTCAGTGTACATTGTCGCACATGCACCAAACTTTATGTTTCTGATAAGAGTCTTGCCCTGAAGCAAATCAAATTATCCAAGTCAACCATACTGACAGCGCCCCCACCTGGCATCAGGAAATGTCCAAAATTGGGCATGTGTCATACTTTTGCGAACTCCTCCTACAGATTTCATCTGAATTAAACGAAAACGGGCGGGGACACTATCGAGAACCGTGTCATCAAATATTATTTCAATCTTATTGTTTGGATTAACCCAGCCCAGGCGTGACAGGCGGCCATTTTGACCATCTCAGTGTGAGCAACAATTCCCTAATAAATTTAGTAAAACCTTGTTCATTACACAACAAACTTCACATACTGGTCAGTTTCCATAGTAATTTATGAACTGTATCGGTTTCGCAAGTGGGCAGGGCCAACTGCCTCGCTAGCGCCCCCTATTCTGCAGCCCCAAGGCACTCTTCCACATACACTGATGAAAATTGGTGTGCAAATGTAGCACACCCACCTCTACAAAAAAGTCTCTTGACACGATAGGCTAAAGTCAACAGGAAGTCGGCCATTTTGAATAGAACAGCCATTTTTGGCGATTTGCATGTTGCGTTCTTTTGCGAACTCCTCCTAGGGATTTTTTCGGATTTTCTTGAAAACCGCTGTCTGTAGTCATGACTCCTTGAAGAGCAAAAGTTATTAAATTCATTTCGGTGGGAGTCACGGTGTGGGCGTGGCAGGGCCGCCATTTTAAGCAATTAACCATGAAAATTCAAATGCTTATAATTTCAGTATACATTGGCCAACCTGCACCAAACTTCATGCGTATCATAAGAGTCTTGCCCTGAAGCGATAAAGATGGTCATGTTTAGCCATACTGACAGCGCCCCTCCTGGCGACAGGAAATTACCATAATTGGGCATGTGTCATACTTTTTTGCGAACTTCTCGCATACATTTCATCTGAATGTCATGAAAAAATTTACGGACACACTTGAGCACTGTGACATGAAAAGTCATTAAAATCTCTTGTTGTTAATTAACGGTGTGGGCGTGAAAGGGCGGCCATTTTAAGCGATTTGCCATGAAAATTCAAATGCTTATGACTTCAGTGTACATCGTCCGACATGCACCAAACTTTATGCATATCATAAGAGTCCCGCCCTGATGCCATACACATGGTCAAATTTAGCCATACTGACAGCGCCACCTCCTGGAGACAGGAAATTACCAAAATTGTGCACGTGTCATACTTTTTGCAAACTTCTCCTGCAGATTTCATCTGAATGTCACGCAAAAGGTGTGGACACTCTTGAGCCCTGAGACATGAAAACTTATCAAAATCTCTTGTTGTCAATTAACGATGTGGGTGTGACGGGGCGGCCATTTTGAGCATCTTTCCGTGACAGGCGACAGTGACAGGTCTGAAGAACATTTACAGTGAGAGTAAAAAGTATTTGATCCCTTGCTGATTTTGTTGGTTTGCCCACTAATAAAGACATGATCATTCTATACTTTTAATGGTAGATGTATTCTAACATGGAGAGACAGAATATCAAAACGAAAAATCCAGAAAATAACTTTCAAGAATTTATTTCAATTCATTTGTTTTTCATTGAGGGAAATAAGTATTTGATCCCCTAGTATGCATTAGGAGTTCTAGCTTTCACAGACCAGTTAGACACTCCCAATCAACTTGTTACCTGAATTGAAGACACCTGTTCTAACTAATCACCTGTATGAAAGACACCTGTTCACAGAATCAGACAATCAGACAGATTCCAAACTCTCCAACATGGGTAAGACCAAAGAACTCTCTCAGGACCTCAGAGACAGGATTGTTGACCTGCACAAATCTGGAATGGGCTACAAAAACATTAGCAAGATGCTGGGTATTAAAGTAACAACCATTGGTGCAATTGTGAGAAAATTTAAGAAGTATAACATGACCATCAATAGACCTCGGTCTGGTGCTCCACAGAAGATTTCACCTCGTGGGGTGGCAATGATCATGAGAACAGTGAGAAATCGGCCTGCAACCACACAGCGGGAGTTAGTGAATGACCTCAAGGCAGCTGGGACCACAGTCACCAGGAAAACAATTGGCAACACTTTGCGCCGCAATGGATTAAAATCCTGCAGTGCCCGAAAAGGTACCCCTGCTTAAGAAGGCACATGTGGAGGCTCGCCTAAAGTATGCCAATGATCACCTCAAAGATGCACAAAGTGATTGGGAGAAGGTTCTGTGGTCAGACGAGACCAAAATTGAACTATTTACCCTAAACTCTACTCGTCATGTGTGGAGGAAGAAAAATGCTGCCTATGATCCCAGGAACACTGTGCCCACCGTCAAGCATGGAGGTGGAAACATTATGTTTTGGGGGTGTTTCTCTGCCAAGGGCACAGGGCTACTTCACCGCATCAGTGGGAAGATGGATGGAGCCATGTACCGTGCAGTCCTGAGGACAACCTCCTCCCCTCTGCTAGGAAGCTGAAAATGGGCCGTGGCTGGGTCTTCCAACATGACAACGACCAAGCATACAGCAAAGGCAACAAAGGAGTGGCTCAAGAAGAACCATATTAAGGTCATGGAGTGGCCCAGCCAGTCTCCGGACCTCAATCCAATCGAAAATCTATGGAGAGAGCTGAAGGTCCGAGTTGCCAAGCGACAGCCCACCAACCTTAATGATTTAGAGAGGATCTGCAAAGAAGAGTGGGCCAAAATTTGATATGTGTGCTAACCTTGTGGTTAACTACAACAAACGTTTGACCGCTGTGCTTGCAAACAAAGGCGTTGCCACCAAGTATTAAGTGCTTTTGGATAGAGGGATCAAATACTTATTTCCCTCAATGAAAAACAAATGAATTAAAATAAATTCTTTGAAGTTATTTTCTAGATTTTCGTTTTGATATTCTGTCTCTCCATGTTAGAATACATCTACCATTAAAAGTATAACATGATCATGTCTTTATTAGTGGGCAAACCAACAAAATCAGCAAGGGATCAAATACTTTTTACTCTCACTGTACATGCAATTCCTGAGACAGACCCAAGCAACGTTACCTCCAGTCGGCGAGCGCAGGGATTGGCGGTCGCTCGTTCTGGGCGGTGCATCGGTGTGCGAGGGCCCGTACAACGCCGCTTGCGGCTTTAATTATTACGGGCCCGAGCACACGGTGCGAGGACCGTATTGTATCTATTGTGATTATTATTATTATTCTTATAATTCTTATTATTACGGGCTCGAGCACTCACGGTGCGAGGACCGTATTGTATCTGTTGTGATTTTTATTATTATTATTCTTATTTTTATTATTCTTATTATTATTCTTCCACTTTACAGGGCTTTTTGGGTGCTTTAACGTGTTTCAATTTGAATAAAAATGTGGCTGAAAAATCAGGACTGGTGAAAATTCTATGATTTTATTGGTTTTGCCAGTGGGCGGGGCAAAATGGCTCCACAGCGCCCCCTAGAAAAATTTAAAAATTCATGAAAAATCTGTGGTTTGCCCGATTATGCTGAAATTTGGTAGGCATGTAGAGCTTGCCAAGACAAACGGATTTGCCATTTTGGACGTTTTTGTCCAATGCACAGAATGCCCGCTAGGAGGCGTTGAAAATACAAAATTAGGCAATTTTTGCCGATTTCAGGCATCGGAATTTAACGAACTCCTCCTAGGGGTTTTGCCGGTTTCTCATGAAAATCACTGTGTTTACTCTTGACCCCTTGAAGATCAAAAGTTATTAAAATCATTTCGGTTGGATTCACGGTGTGGGTGTTGCAGGGCCGCCATTTTAAGCGTTTTGACATGAAATTTCAAATGCTTATAACTTCAGTGATATTTGTCCGACCTGCACCAAACGTCAGGTGTATTAGAAGAGTCCCGCCCTGAAACCACTCAAATGGTCATTTTCAGCCATACTGACAGCGCCCCCTCCTGGCGACAGGAAATGACAAAAATTGGGCATGTGTCATACTTTTGCGAACTCCTCCTACAGATTTCATCTGAATGTCATTAAAACGGGCGTGGACACTCCTGAGACCTGTACCATGAAAAGTTATTAAAATGTTCTTGTTCCGATTAACCCTGTGGGCATGATGGGGTGGCCATTTTGAGCATCTCGCCGTGAACATTGATTCCCTAATAAATTGAGGTAAACTTTTTTCTTTACATACCAAACTTCACAAGCTGGTCAGTTTCCCTAGACAATTACTAATTGTATTGGTTTTGCAAGTGGGCGGGGCCAACTGCCTCGCTAGCGCCCTCTAAACTGCAGCCCCAAGGCCTTCTTCCACGTACACTGAGGAAAGTTGCTGGACATGTGTATCACACCCACGTCTGCAAAA
Source organism: Gymnothorax javanicus (assembly GCA_029692085.1). Taxonomy (NCBI): domain Eukaryota; kingdom Metazoa; phylum Chordata; class Actinopteri; order Anguilliformes; family Muraenidae; genus Gymnothorax; species Gymnothorax javanicus. Next base: position 60,259,335 of record CM056201.1, read on the forward strand.
AAGTCTCTGGACACCATAGGCTAAAGTCAACAGGAAGTCGGCCATTTTGAATTGAACGGCCATTTTTGGCGATTTGCACGTTACGTACTTTAACGAACTGCTCCTAGGGATTTTGTCTGATTCTCATGAAAATCGCTGTGTATACTCTTGACCCCTTGAAGATCAAAAGTTATTAAATTCATTTCGGTGGGATTCACGAAGTGGGCGTAGCAGGTCCGCCATTTTAAGCAATTCACAATGAAAATTCAAATACTTATAACTTCAGTGTACATTGTCCAACATGCACCAAACTTTATGTTTATGATAAGAGTCTTGCCCTGAAGCAAAGCAAATTGTCCTATTCAGCCATACTGACAGCGCCCCCTCCTAACGACAGGAAATTCCCAAAATTGGGCATGTGACATACTTTTAGGAACTCCTCCAATAGATTTCATCTGAATGTCACGAAAACGGGTGTGGACACTCTTAAGCCCTGTGACATGAAAACTTATCAAAATCTCTTGTTGTGAATTAATGGTGTGGGTGTGAGAGGGCGGCCATTTTGAGCATCTCGCCGTGAACATTGATTCCCTAATAAATTGAGGTAAACTTTGTTCTTTACATACCAAACTTCACAAGCTGGTCAGTTTCCATAGACAATTACGAATTGTATTGGTTTTGCAAGTGGACGGGGCCAACTGCCTCGCTAGCGCCCTCTAAACTGCAGCCCCAAGGCCTTCTTCCACGTACACTGATGAAAGTTGCTGCACGCATGTATCACACCCACGTCTACAAAAAAGTCTCTAGACACCATAGGCTAAAGTCAACAGGAAGTCGGCCATTTTGACTTGAACGGCCATTTTTGGCGATTTGCACGTTGCATACTTTAACAAACTCCTCTTAGGTATTTTGTCTGATTTTCATGAAAACCGCTGTGTGTAGTCTTTACCCCATGAAGAGCAAAAGTTATTAAATTCATTTCGTTGGGAGTCATGGTGTGGGCGTGGCAGGGCCGCCATTTTAAGCGATTCGCCATGAAATTTCAAATGCTTATGATTTCAGTGTACATTGTCCGACCTGCACCAAACTTTATGCATATCATAAGAGTCCCGCCCTGAAGCCAATCACATGGTCATATTTAGCCATACTGACAGCGCCCCCTCCTGGCGACAGGAAATTACCAAAATTGTGCATGTGTCATACTTTTGCAAACTTCTCCTGCAGATTTCATTTGAATGTCACGAAAAAGGGTGTGGACACTCTTGAGCCCTGTGACATGAAAACTTATCAAAATCTCTTGTTGTCAATTAACGGTGTGGTTGTGACTTGGCGGCCATTTTGAGCATCTTTCCGTGACAGGCGACAGTGACAGGTATGAAGAACATTTACATGCAATTCCTGCGACCCACCTAAGCAACGTTACCTCCAGTCGGCGAGCGTAGGTTTTGGCGGTCGCTTGTTCACGGCGGTGCATTGGTGCGCGAGGGCCCGTACAACGCCGCTTGCGGCTTTAATTATTATTATTATTATTATTATTATCATTATTATTATTCCACTTTACAGGGCTTTTTGGGGGCTTTACCGTGTTTCAATTCGAACAAAAATGTGGCTGAAAAATCAGGCCTGGTGAAAAGTCTATGATTTTATTGGTTTCGCCAGTGGGCGGGGCAAAATGGCTCCACAGCGCCCCCTAGAAAAATTTAAAAATTCATGAAAAATCTGTGGCTTGCCCGATTATGCTGAAATTTGGTAGGCATGTAGAGCTTGCCAAGAGAAATGGATTTGCTATTTGGGACGTTTTTGTCCAATACACAGGAAGACCGCTAGGTGGCGTTGAAAATTCAAAAATTAGGCCATTTTTGCCGATTTCAGGCATCGGAATTTAACGAACTCCTCCTAGGGGTTTTGCCGGATTCTCATGAAAATCACTGTGTTCACTCTTGACCCCTTGAAGATCAAAAGTTATTAAAATCATCTCGGTTGGAGTCAAGGTGTGGGCGTGGCAGGGCCGCCATTTTAAGCGTTTTGCCATGAAATTTCAAATGCTTATAACTTCAGTGATATTTGTCCGACGTGCACCAAACGTCAGGAGGATTATAAGAGTCCCGCCATGAAACCACTCAAATGGTCATATTCAGCCATACTGACAGCGCCCCCTCCTGGCGACAGGAAATGACAAAAATTGGGCATGTGTCATACTTTTGCGAACTCCTTCTACAGATTTCATCTGAATGTCACTAAAACGGGCGTGGACCCTCTTGAGACCTGTTCCATGAAAAGTTATTAAAATCTTCTTGTTTGGATTAACCTTGTGCGCGTGATGAGGCGGCCATTTTGAGCATCTCGCCGTGAACATTGATTCCCTAATAAATTGAGGTAAACTTTGTTCTTTACATACCAAACTTCACAAGCTGGTCAGTTTCCATAGACAATTACCAATTGTATTGGTTTTGCAAGTGGGCGGGGCCAACTGCCTCGCTAGCGCCCTCTAAACTGCAGCCCCAAGGCCTTCCTGCACATACATTGATGAAAGTTGCTGGACATATGTACCACACCCACGTCTACAAAAAAGTCGCTTGACACCATAGGCTAAAGTCAACAGGAAGTCAGCCATTTTTAATTGAACGGCCATTTTTGGCGATTTGCACGTTGCGTACTTTAACAAACTCCTCCTAGGGATTTTGTCCGAATCTCATGAAAATCGCTGTGTGTACTCTTGACCCCTTGAAGAGCAAAAGTTATTAAATTCATTTTGGTGGGAGTCATGGTGTGGGCGTGGCAGGGCTGCCATTTTAAGCGATTCGCCATGAAAATTCAAATGCTTATGACTTCAGTGTAAATTGTCCGACATGCACCAAACTTTATGCATATCATAAGAGTCCCGCCCTGAAGCCATTCACATGGTCATATTTAGCCATACTGACAACGCCCCCTCCTGGTGACAGAAAATTAGCAAAATTGTGCATGTGTCATACTTTTGCGAACTTCTCCTGCAGATTTCATCTGAATGTCACAAAAACGGGTGTGGACACTCTTGAGCCCTGTGACATGAAAACTTTTCAAAATCTCTTGTTGTCAATTAACAGTGTGGGTGTGATGGGGTGGACATTTTGAGCATCTTTCCATGACAGGCGACAGTGACAGGTCTGAAGAACATTTACATGGAATTCTTGCGACAGACCTAAGCAACTTTACCTCCAGTTGGAGAGCGCAAGGATTGCCGGTGGCTCGTTCTCGGCGGTGCATCGGTGTGCGAGGGCCCGTACAACGCCGCTTGCAGCTTTAATTATTATTATTATTCTTAATATTATTCTTATTATTCTTCCACTTTACAGGGCTTTTTGGGGGCTTTAACATGTTTCAATTCGAACAAAAATGTGGCCTGGTGAAAATTCTATGATTTTATTGGTTTCGCCAGTGGGTGGGGCAAAATGGCTCCACAGCACCCCCTAGAAAAATTTAAAAATTCATGAAAAATCTGTGGCTTGCCCGATTATGCTGAAATTTGGTAGGCATGTAGAGCCTGCCAAGACAAAAATATTTGCTTTTTGGGAAGTTTTTGTCCAATGCACAGGAAGACCGCTAGGTGGCGTTGAAAATTCAAAACTTAGGCCATTTTTGCCGATTTCAGGCATCGGAATTTAACGAACTCCTCCTAGGGGTTTTGCCGTATTCTCATGAAAATCACTGTGTTCACTCTTGACCCCTTGAAGATCAAAAGTTATTAAAATCATCTCGGTTGGAGTCAAGGTGTGGGCGTGGCAGGGCCGCCATTTTAAGCAATTCACCATGAAAATTCAAATGCTTATAACTTCAGTGGACATTGTCAAACCTGCACCAAACTTCAGACGTATCATGAGAGTCTTGCCCTGAGGCCATAAACATGGTCATATTTAGCCAAACTGACAGCGCCCCCTCCTGGTGACAGGAAATTAGCAAAATTGGGCATGTGTCATACTTTTGCGAACTTCTCCTCAACATTTAATCTGAATGTCATGAAAAAGGTATGGACACTCTTGAGCCCTGTGACATGAGAAGTTAGTAAAATCTCTTGTTGTTAATTAACGGTGTGGGCGTGAAAGGGCGGCCATTTTGAGCATATTGTCGTGACAGACGAAAGTGATAGGTCTGAAGAAAATCTTCATGCAATTCCTCTAACAGACTAGAGCAGCAATACATCGACTCGCCGAGCGCAGGGGTCAGCGGTCGCTCGTTCTTGGCGGTGCATCGGTGTGCGAGGGCCCGTACAACGCCGCTTGCAGCTTTAATTCTTATTATTAGGGCCCGAGCCGACTGCAAGTCGTCTGCGGAGGGCCCTATTGAAATCGTGCTGTTTATTATTATTATTATTATTATTATTATTATTATTCTTCCGACATTTCAAAGGCCAATTTCGCCCCTTTCCCAAAGGTGAAAACGCGTCTAATTTTCCACATTCGTCCAGCCGGATCCGAAATTCGATATTTTTGGGTGGTCGTTCATGGTCAATGCAAAATGCCAAAATAGCGCCCCCTAAACATGTTTCAAAATTCCCATATGGAAATTTGGTTACTTTCTCGTAGGCAGATGAAATTCGGTACACATATGTATCATACCCAGACATACAAAAAATCTCATTGGAGCCACGCCCTCAACCCAACAGGAAGTCGGCCATTTTGATTTGAATTTTTGAATTTTAAAACTAACTCCTCCTTGGGATTTTGCCTGATCGACTTAAAATTTGGTCCAGATCATCTAGAGAGCAAGCTGTTCCAAAATTGCGCTCTGCATGCCTGTAGGTCAAAGGGCGTGGCTGCTAGGGCGTGACAAAATTCGGCGACTCGCCAAAAAAATTTCAAAATGCTCTCACGCCCATATACTTGATCTCAGCAGCTTCAAACTTGCTGGACATGATGAGTGCTCCGCCCTGAACGTCAGGATATAATAACTTCCCACTTCACTAATAGCGCCCCCTTGAGGTAACAGGAAGTATCCAATTTGGTTACTTTGTCGTAGGCATCCGAAATTTGATACATATGTGTACCATACCCAGACATACAAAAAACTCAATGGAGCCACACCCTCACCCCAACAGGAAGTCGGCCATTTTGATTTGAATTTTTGAATTTTTAAACGAACTCCTCCTAGGGTTTTCGACCGATTGACTTCAAATTTGGTACAGATCATCTAGAGACCAAGCTGATCAAAAGTTGTGCTCTGCATGTCTGTAGGTCAAAGGGCGTGGCTGCCAGTGCGTGACACGGTTTGGCGACTCGCCAAAAAAATTTCAAAATGCTCACGCCAACCAACTTGATCATAGAAGCTTCAAACTTGCTGGACATGATGAAGTCTCCGCCCTGAACGTCACGATATAATAACTTCCCACTTTACTAATAGCGCCTTCTGGTGGTAACAGGAAATGACCAGTTCGATTACTTTATCGTAGGCAGACGAAATTCGATACACATGTGTATCATACCCAGACATACAAAAAAATCTCATTGAAGCCACGCCCTAAACCCAACAGGAAGTCGGCCATTTTGATTTGAATTTATCAATTTCAAAATGAACTCCTCCTAGGGTTTTCCACCAAATGACTTCAAATTTGGTACAGGTCATCCAGAGACCAAGCTGATGAAAGGTGGTGCTCTGCATGTCTGTAGGTCAAAGGGCGTGGCTGCTAGGGCGTGAAAAAGTTTGGCGACTCACCAAAAAAATTTCAAAATTTTGTCACGCCAACATACTTAACCGTAGAAGCTTCAATCTTGCTGGACATGATGAGTGCTCCGCCCTGAACGTCAGGATATAATAACTTCCCACTTCACTAATAGTGCCCCCTGGTGGTAACAGGAAGTGTCCATTTTTTACTTTAACGTGTACTGATGACACATAGTTGAACCCATCAACTTCATTCCACTTCTAAAACATGCAGAACAAGTTGGTGAAGCTACTTTATGAATGCTGTGAAGCTACAAGTAATGGCGTTCCTGTGGCAACGCAGCGAAGATGAATCCCTTGCCATGAAAATACGTTTGTGTTTTTGATGTCTTTACTGAACTCGTATCATCATAAAAATTGATACACAGGTCAAGGATGGCAAGCTCTTAAATCTGATAGGGGCCTCGCCTATGGGGGGGGAGCAAAATGTCTCCATAGCGCCCCTTGGAAAACAGGAAATGCCATATTTTACATTGACATTGGCCGATTTGCTCGAAACTTCACATTTGTGCTAAGGCTTTGCCCCTGAATGCAGCTGCACACATTTGGTTACGCACCAAGCCCCCCCTGCTGTATGAACAATCAATCTGTCATAACTCCTTTGTGCTTTGTCCGATTTGCTCGAATCTTCATCAGAGGTTGGTGCCTGTACTTGACCTGTCCTATAGTCGTGAGTGCACAACTGCACCCATCAGGATCTCACCACCACCCCCAACATACGCAAGGGTGCGAGGGCCCGTTCAACGCTGCTTGCAGCTTTAATTATTATTATTAGCCCCCTCTAAACTGCAGCCCCATGGCCTTCCTGCACGTACACTGATGAAAGTTGCTGGACATATGTATCACACCAACTTTGACAAAAAAGTCTCTTGACACCATAGGCTAAAGTCAACATGAAGTCGGCCATTTTGAATTGAACGGCCATTTTTGGCGATTTGCACGTTGCGTACTTTAACGAACACCTCCTAGGGATTTTGTCCGATTCTCAAGAAAATCGCTGTGTGTACTCTTGACCCCTTGAAGAGCAAAAGTTATTAAATTCATTTCGGTGGGAGTCATGGTGTGGGTGTGGCAGGTTAAGCGATTCGCCATGAAAATTCAAATGCTTATAGCTTCAGTGTAAATTGTCCGACATGCACCAAAGTTTATGCATATCATAAGAGTCCCGCCCTGAAGCCATTCACATGTTCATATTTAGCCATACTGACAGCGCCTCCTCCGGGTGACAGGAAATTAGCAAAATTGTGCATGTGTCATACTTTTGCGAACTTCTCCTGCACATTTCATCTGAATGTCATGAAAACGGGTTTGGACACTCTTGAGCCCTGTGACATGAAAACTTATCAAAATCTCTTGTTGTCAATTAACAGTGTGGGTGTGACGGGTTGGACATTTTGAGCATCTTTCCGTGACAGGCGAAAGTGACAGGTCTGAAGAACATTTACATGCAATTCCTGTGACAGACTTAAGCAACTTTACCTCCAGTTGGCGAGCGCAGGGATTGGCGGTGGCTCGTTCTCGGCGATGCATCGGTGTGCGAGGGCCCGTACAACGCCGCTTGCGGCTTTAATTATTATTCTTATTATTATTCTTCCACTTTACAGGGCTTTTTGGGGGCTTTAACGTGTTTCAATTCGAACAAAAATGTGGCTGAAAAATCAGGCCTGGTGAAAATTCTATGATTTTATAGGTTTCGCCAGTGGGCGGGGCAAAATGGCTTTGCAGCGCCCCCTAGAAAAATTTTAAAATTCATGAAAAATCTGTGGTTTGCCCGATTATGCTGAAATTTGGTAGGCATGTAGAGCTTGCAAAGGCAAACGGATTTGCCATTTGGGACGTTTTTGTCCAATGCACAGGATGCCCAATAGGTGGCGTTGAAAATACAAAATTAGGCAATTTTTGCCGATTTCAGGCATCGGAATTTAACGAACTCCTCCAAGGGGTTTTGCCGGATTCTCATGAAAATCACTGTGTTTACTCTTGACCCCTTGTAGATCAAAAGTTATTATAATCATCTCAGTTGGAGTCAAAGTGTGGGCGTGGCAGGGCCGCCATTTTAAGCATTTTGCCTTGAAATTTCAAATGCTTATAACTACAATGAATTTTGTCTGACCTGCACCAAACGTCAGGCGTATTATAAGAGTCCCGCCCTGAAACAATTCAAATGGTCATATCCAGCCAAACTGACAGCGCCCCCTCCTGGCGACAGGAAATGACAAAAATTGGGCATGTGTCATACTTTTGCGAACTCCTCCAACAGATTTCATCTGAATGTCACTAAAACGGGCGTGGACACTCTTAAGACCTGCACCCTGAAAAGTTATTAAAATCTTCTTGTTCGGATTAACCCTGTGGGCGTGATGGTGCGGCCATTTTGAGCATCTCGCCGTGAACATTGATTCACTAATAAATTTAGGTAAACTTTGTTCTTTACGTACCAAACTTCACAAGCTGGTCAGTTTCCATAGACAATTACTAATTGTTTTGGTTTTGCTAGTGGGCGGTGCCAACTGCCTCGCTAGCACCCTCTAAACTTCCGCCCCAAGGCCTTCTTCCACGTACACTGATGAAAGTTGCTGGACATATGTATCACACCCACGTCTACAAAAAAGTCTCTTGACACCATAGGCTGAAGTCAACAGGAAGTTGGCCATTTTGAATTGAATGGCCATTTTTGGAGATTTGCATGTTGCGTACTTTAACGAACTCCTCCAAGGGATTTTGTCTGATTCCCATGAAAATTGCTATGTGTAGTCTTGACCCCTTGAAGATTAAAAGTTATAAAATTCATTTCGGTGGGAGTCACGGTGTGGGCGTGGCAGGGCCGCCATTTTAAGCAATTCACCATGAAAATTCAAATGCTTATAACTTCAGTGGACATTGTCAAACCTGCACCAAACTTCAGACGTATCATGAGAGTCTTGCCCTGAGGCCATAAACATGGTCATATTTAGCCATACTGACAGCGCCCCCTCCTGGCGACAGGAAATTAGCAAAATTGGGCATGTGTCATACTTTTGCGAACTTCTCCTAAACATTTAATCTGAATGTCATGAAAAAAGGTTTGGACACTCTTGAGCCCTGTGACATGAGAAGTTAGTAAAATCTCTTGTTGTTAATTAACGGTGTGGGCGTGAAAGGGCGGCCATTTTGAGCATATTGTCGTGACAGACGAAAGAGATAGGTCTGAAGAAAATCTACATGCAATTCCTCTGAAAGACTAGAGCAGCAATACATCGACTCGCCGAGCGCAGCCGTCAGCGGTCGCTTGTTCTTGGCGGTGCATCGGTGTGCGAGGGCCCGTACAACGCCGCTTGCGGCTTTAATTCTTATTATTATTATTCTTATTATTCTTCTACTTTACAGGGCTTTTTGGGGGCTTTAACGTGTTTCAATTCGAACAAAAATGTGGCTGAAAAATCAGGCCCCGTGAAAATTCTATGATTTTATAAGTTTCGCCAATGGGCGGGGCAAAATGGCTCCACAGCGCCCCCTAGAAAAATTTAAAAATTCATAAAAAATCTGTGGTTTGCCCGATTATGCTGAAATTTAGTAGGCATGTAGAGCTTGCCAAGACAAACGGATTTGCCATTTGGGACGTTTTTGTCCAATGCACAGGATGCCCGCTAGGTGGCGTTGAAAATACAAAAAAAGGCAATTTTTGGCGATTTCAGGCATCGGAATTTAACGAACTCCTCCTAGGGGTTTCGCCGGATTCTCATAAAAATCACTGTGTTTACTCTTGACCCCTTGAAGATCAAACGTTATTAAAATCATCTCGGTTGGAGTCACAGTGTGGGCGTGGCAGGGCCGCCATTTTAAGCGTTTTACCATGAAATTTCAAATGCTCATAACTTCAGTGATATTTGTCCGACCTGCACCAAACGTCAGGCGTATTATAAGAGTCCTGCCCTAAAACCAGTCAAATGGTCATATTCAGCCATTCTGACAGCGCCCCCACCTGGCGACAGGAAATGACAAAAATTGGGCAAGTTTCATACTTTTGCGAACTCCTCCTACAGATTTCAACTGAATGTCATGAAAACGGGCGTGGACACTCTTGAGACCTGTGACATGAAAACTTATCAAAATCTCTTGTTGTGAATTAATAGTGTGGGTGTGAGAGGGCGGCCATTTTTAGCATCTTTCCGTTACAGGCGACAGTGACAGGTCTGAAGGACATTTACATGCAATTACTGCGACAGACCAAAGCAACGCTGCCTCCAGTCGGCGAGTGCAGGGATTGGTGGTCGCTCGTTCTAGGCGGTGCATTGCTGTGTGAGGGCCCGTACAACGCCGCTTGCGGCTTTAATTATTATTATTATTATTCTTCCACTTTACAGGGCTTTTTGGGTGCTTTAACGTGTTTCAATTCGAACAAAAATGCGGCTGAAAAATCAGGCCTGGTGAAAATTCTTTGATTTTATTGGTTTCGCCAGTGGGCTGGGTAAAATGGCTCCACAGCGCCCCCTAGAAAAATAAAAAAATTCATGAAAAAACGTGGTTTGCCCGATTATGCTGAAATTTGGTAGGCATTTAGAGCTTCCCAAGACAAACGAATTTGCTATTTGGGACGTTTTTGTCCAATGCACAGGAAGACCGCTAGGTGGCGTTGAAAATTCAAAAATTAGGCCATTTTTGCCGATTTCAGGCATCGGAATTTAACGAACTCCTCCTGGGGGTTTTGCCGGATTCTCATGAAAATCACTGTGTTTACTCTTGACCCCTTGAAGATCAAAAGTTATTAAAATCATCTCGGTTGGAGTCAAGGTGTGGGCGTGGCAGGGCTGCCATTTTAAGCGTTTTGCCATGAAATTTCAAATGCTTATAACTTCAGTGATATTTGTCCGACGTGCACCAAACGTCAGGAGTATTATAAGAGTCCCGCCCTGAAACCAGTCAAATGGTCATAATCAGCCATACTGACAGCGCCCCCTGTGGCGACAGGAAATGACAAAAATTGGGCATGTGTCATACTTTTGCAAACTCCTCCTCCAGATTTCATCTGAATGTCATGAAAACGGGCGCGGACACTCTTGAGACCTGTACCATGAAATGTTATTAAAATCTTCTTGTTCGGATTAACCCTGTGGGCGTGATGGGGCGGCTATTTTGAGCATCTCGCTGTGAACATTGATTCCCTAATAAATTGAGGTAAACTTTGTTCTTTACATACCAAACTTCACATGCTGGTCACTTTCCATAGACAATTACGAATTGTATTGGTTTTGCAAGTGGGCCGGGCCAACTGCCTCGCTAGCGCCCGCTAAACTGCAGCCCCAAGGCCTTCTTCCACGTACACTGATGAAAGTTGCTGGACATATGTATCACACCCACATCTACAAAAAAGTCTCTTGACACCATAGGCTAAAGTCAACAGGAAGTCCGCCATTTTGAATTGAACGGCTATTTTTGGCGATTTGCACGTTACGTACTTTAACGAACTCCTCCTAGGGATTTTGTCTGATTCTCATGAAAATCGCTGTGTGTACTCTTGACCCCTTGAAGATCAAAACTTATTAAAATCATTCCGGTGGGAGTCACGATGTGGGCGTGGCAGGGCCGCCATTTTAAGCAATTCACAATGAAAATTCAAATGCTTATAACTTTAGTGTACATTGTCCCACATGCACCAAACTTTATGTCTATGGTAAGAGTCTTGCCCTGGAGCAAACCAAATTGTCCTATTCAGCCATACTGACAGCGCCCCCTCCTGGCAACAGGAAATGGCCAAAATTCGGCATGTGTCATACTTTTGCGAATTCCTCCTACAGATTTCATCTGAATTAAATGAAAATGGGCGTGGACACTCCCGAGAATCGTGCCATCAAATCTTACTAAAATCTTATTGTTTGGATTAACCCTGCGGGCGAGACAGGGCGGCCAGTTTGAGCATCTCAGTGTGAGCAACAATTCCCTAATAAATTTAGTAAAACCTTGTTCATTACACAACAAACTTCACATACTGATCAGTTTCCATAGTAATTTATGATCTGTATTGGTTTCGCAAGTGGGCAGGGCCATCTGCCTCGCTAGCGCCCCCTCAACTGCAGCCCCAAGGCACTCTTCCACGTACACTGATGAAAATTGGTGGGCATATGTAGCACACCCGCATCTACAAAAAAGTCTCTTGCACCATAGGCTAAAGACAAGAGGAAGTCGGCCATTTTGAATTGAACAGCCATTTTTGGCGATTTGCATGTTGCGTTCTTTTGCGAACTCCTCCTAGGGATTTTATCGGATATTCATGAAAACTGCTGTGTGTAGTCTTTACCCCTTGAAGAGCAAAAGTTACCAAATTCATTTCGGTGGGAGTCATGGTGTGGGCGTGGCAGGGCCGCCATTTTAAGCAATTCACCATGAAAATTCAAATGCTTATGACTACAGTGTACATTGTCCAACAAGCACCAAACTTTATGCATATCATAAGAGTCCCGCCCTGAAGCCATTCACATGGTCATATTTTGCCATACTGACAGCGCCCCCTCCTGGCGACAGGAAATTACCGAAATTGTGCATGCGTCATACTTTTGCGAACTTCTCCTGCACATTTCATCTGAATGTCACGAAAAAGGGTGTGGACACTCTTGATCCCTGTGACATGAAAACTTATCAAAATCTCTTGTTGTCAATTAACGGTGTGTGTGTGACAGGGCGGCCATTTTGAGCATCTTTTTGTGACAGGCGACAGTGACAGGTCTGAAGAACATTTACATGCAATTCCTCCGACAGACCTAAGCAACGTTACCTCCAGTCGGTGAGCGCAGGGATTGGCGGTCGCTTGTTCTCGGCGGTGCATCGGTGTGCGAGGGCCCATACAACGCCGCTTGCGGCTTTAATTCTTATTATTATTATTCTACAAGTTTACAGGGCTTTTTGGGCGCTTAAACGTGTTTCATTTTGAAGGAATATTAGGCAGAAAAATCAGGCCTTGTGATAAGTTTCAGATTTTATTGGTTTCGCATCTGAGCGGGGCAAAATGGCTCCACAGCGCCCCCTAGAAAAATAAAAAAATTCATGAAAAATCTGCGGTTTGCCCGATTATGCTAAAATTTGGAAGGCATGTAGAGCATGCCAAGACAAATGGATTTGCCTTTGGGACGTTTTTGTCCAATGCACAGGAAGCCCGCTAGGTGGTGTTGAAAATGCAAAATAAGGCAATTTTTGGCGAATACAGGCATCGGAATATAACGAACTCCTCCTAGAGAATTTTGCCCGATTCTCATGAAAATCGCTGTGTTTACTCTAGACCCCTTGAAGATCAAAAGTTATTAAAATCATCCCGGTGGGTGTCACGGTGCGGGCGTGGCAGGGCTGCCATTTTAAGCGATTTGCCATGAAATTTCAAATGCTTTTAACTTCAGTGTACATTGCTCGACCTGCACCAAACTTCATGCTTATTATTAGAGTCCTGCCCTGAAGCCATTCATATTGTCATATTCTGCCAAACTTACAGCACCCCCTCCTGGTGACAGGAATTGACCAAAATTGGGCATGTGTCATACTTTTACGAACTCCTCCTACAGATTTCATCTGAATGTCATGAAAACGGGTGTGGACACTCTTGAGACCTGTGACATGAAAATTATTAAAATCTTTTTGTTCGGATAAATGCTGTGGACGTGACGGGGCGGCCATTTTGAGCATCTCGGTGTGAACAACAATTCCCGAATAAATTTAGTTAAACGTTGTTCATTACACACCAAACTTCACAAGCTGGTCAGTTTCCATAAGAATTTATGAATTTTATTGGTTTTGCAAGTGGGCGGGGCCAACTGCCTCGTAAACGCCCCCTAAATTGCAGCCCCAAGGCCCTCTTCCACATACACTGATGACAATTGGTTGACATATGTATCACGCCCACATCTACAAAAAAGTCTCTTGACACCATAGGCTAAAGTCAACAGGAAGTCACCCATTTTGAATTGAACAGCCATTTTTGGCAATTTGCATGTTTGTCATTTTGCGAACTTCTCCTAGGGATTTTTTCCGATTTTCATGAAAATTCCTGTGAGTAGTCTTGACCCCTTGAAGATCAAAAGTTATTAAATTCATCACGGTGGGAGTCATGGTGTGGGCGTGGCAGCGCCGCCATTTTAAGCGATTCGCCATGAAAATTCAAATGCTTATGACTTTAGTGTACATTGTCCGACATGCACCAAACTTTATGCGTGTCATCAGAGTCCTGCCCTGAAACCATTCAATTGGTCATATTTAGCCATACTGACAGCGCCCCCTCCTGGCGAAAGGAAATGACCAAAATTCTGCATGTGTCATACCTTTGCGAACTTCTCCTACAGATTTCATCTGAATGTCATGAAAAAGGGTGTGGACACTCTTGAGCCCTGTGACATTAAAACTTATTAAAATCTCTTGTTGTCAATTAACGGTGTGGGTGTGACAGGGCGGCCATTTTGAGCATCTTTCCGTGACAGGCGACAGTGACAGGTCTGAAGAACGTCTACATGCAATTCCTCCAACAGACTCGAATAACGTTACCTCCAGTCGGCGAGCGCAGGGGTCGGCGGTCGCTCATTCTTGGCAGTGCATCAGTGTGCGAGTGCCCGTACAACGCCACTTGCGGCTTTAATTATTATTATTATCATTATCCTCCGAAATTTCATGCCCCAATTTCGCCCCTTTTCCAATGGCAAAAACGCGTCTGACTTTCCACATTCGTCCCGCCACATCCGCAATTCGATATTTTTGTGCACTTGCATGTGTTCAACACGAAATGCCGAAATGACGCCCCCTAAACACGTTTCAAAATTCCCATAGAGAAATTTGGTTACTTTCTCGTTGGCAGATGAAATTCGGTAGCCATATGTATTATACCCAGACATACAAAAAATTCATTAAAGCCACGCCCTAAACCCCACAGGAAGTACGCCATTTTGATTTGAATTTTTGCATTTTAAAATGAACTCCTCCTTTTGATTTCGCCCGATCGACTTCAAATTTGTTAAAGATAATCTAGCGACCAAGCTGATCAAAAGTTGTGCTCTGCATGACTGTAGGTCAAAGACTATGGCTGCAAGGGCATGACAAAATTTGGCAACTCGCCAAAAAAATTTCAAAATGCTCTCACGCCCACATACTTGATTATGGCAGCTTCAAACTTGCAGGACATGATAAGAGCTCTGCCCTGAACATTGGTATATATTCACTTCCCACTTTACTGACAGCGGCCCCCTGTGGTACCAGGAAGTGACCAGTTTTTACTTTAACATGTACTGATGACACATAGTTGAACCCATCACCTTCATTCCACTTCCAAAACATGCAGAACAAGTTGGTGAAGCTGCATTATGAATTCTGTGTTGCTACTAGTAATGGTGTCCGTGTGGCGACGCGGTGACTGTGGATCCCTCGCCATGAAAACATGTTTGGGTTTTTTATGTCTTTAATGAACTCGTATCATCAAGAAAATTAATACACAGGTCAAAGGTGGCGAGCTCTTACATCTGATAGGGGCAGCGCCCATGGCGGGAGCAAAATGCCTCTATAGCGCCCCCTTGCAATATTCTAAAACCCCTCCCCATAGGAGTTTTTTTGGAATGGGAAGATGAAAATTATTACACATCTGTATGTTGCCAAGATGCACAAAAAAGTCTCTGGCACCATTGGTCTACTTCAAACAGGAAGTCGGCCATTTTGATTTTATTGTGTCATTTTGGCCTGATTTCCACACAATGTATTTTAACGAACTCCTCCTCGAGATTTCGTCCAATCAACTTCAGATTTATTAAAGATCATCAAGAGACCATGCTGATCAAAAATTGTACTCTGCATGTCTGTAGGTCAATGGGCATGGCCGCTATGGCGTCCCCATTTCTGATGCCTCACCAAGCATATTCCAGCTGCTCTCTTTCCCTCATACTTCATCCCAACGGCTTCAAAATTCCTGTACATGATAAGAGCCCCGTACTGAATGCCTCCATATGCTCGATAGCAATCTCACTCATGGCGCCCCCTTGTGGAAACAGGAAATGCCATATTTTACATTGACATTGGCTGATTTGCTTGAAACTTCACATTTGTGCTGAGGGTCTGCCCCTGAATGCACCTGCCCACGTTTGGTTACGCTCCGAGCGCCCCCTGGTGGATGAACTATCAACTTGTCATAACTCCGTGCTTTGTCCGATTCGCTCGAAACTTTATCACAGGTTGATGCCTGTACTTGACCTGTCCAATGTTCGTGAGTGCACACCTGCACCCATCAGGATCTCACCACTACCACCAATGTGCACAAGGGTGCGAGGGCCCGTTCAACGCTGCTTATTATTATTATTCTTCTGACTTTTCATGCCCCAATTTCGCCCCTTTCCCAATGGTGAAAACACGTCTTATTTTCCAGATTATTCCGGCCGGATTCGAATTTCGATATTATTGTGAGCTCGCATGTGATCGACGCAAAATGCCGAAAAAGTGCCCCCCAAACATGTTGCAAAATTCCCATAGGGAAATTCGGTTACTTTGTCATAGGAAAACGAAATTCAGTACACATACATATCATACCCACACATACAAAAAACTTCATTGGAGCCATGCCCTTAACCCAACAGGAAGTCGGCCATTTTGATTTGAATTTTTTAATTTGAAAATGAACTCCGCCGAGGGATTTTGCCCGATCGACTTCAAATTTGGTATAAATCATCTAGAGACCAAGCTTATCTAAAGATGTGCTCTGCATGTCTGTAGGTCAAAGGGCTTGGCTGCGAGGGCGTGACAAATTTTGGCGACTTGACAAAAAAATTTCAAAAGGCTCTCACGCCCACATACTTCATCTTAGCAGCTTCAAACTTGCTGGACATGATGATGGCTCCGCCCTAAGCATCCCCATATCATAACTTTTCACTTTACTAATAGCGCCCCCCGGTGGTAACAGGAAATGACCAGTTTTTACTTTAACATGTACTGATGACACATAGTTGAACCAAACACTTCATTCCACTTTTAAAACATGCAGAACAGGTTGGTGAAGCCACTTTATGAATGCTGTAAAGCTACAAGTAATGGCGTCAGTGTGCCGACGCAGCGACTACAGATCCCTCGCCATGAAAATACGTTTGGGTTTTTGATGTCTTTAATGAACTCGTATCATCATGAAAATTAATAAAAAGGCAAGAGTGGCAAGCTCTTACATCTGATGGGGGCGTCACCCATGGCGGGAGCAAAATGCCTCTATAGCGCCCCCTTGAAATTTTCAAAAACCCCTCCCCATCGGGGTTTTTTTGGAGTATGAATATGAAAATTGGTACACATGTGTATATTGCCAAGTTGCACAAAAAAGTCTCTGGCACCAATGGTTTACTCCAAACAGGAAGTCGTCCATTTTGTTTTTAACCTGTCATTTTCGCCTGATTTCCAGACATTGTATTTTAACAAACTCCTCCTTGAGATTTCGTCCAATCAACCTCAGATTTATTACAGATTATCAAAAGACCATGCTGATCAAAAGTTGTGCTCTGCATGTCTGTTGGTCAGTGGGCGTGGCCGCTAACATGAAGTGACCAGTTTTTACTTTCACTTGTACTGATCACACATAGTTGAACCCATCAATTTCATTCCACTTCTAAAACATGCAGAACAAGTGGTTGAAGCCACATTATGAATTCTGTGTGGCTATGTGTAATGGCGTCCGTGTGGCGACGCAGCGACTCTTGATCCCTCGCCATGAAAATACGTTTGAGTTTTTGATGTCTTTAATGAACTCATATCCTCATGAAAATTGATGCACTGGTCAAGAATGGCAACGTCTTGCATTTGATAGGGCGTTGCCCATATGGAGGGTGGCAGATTTCTCTCTAGCGCCCCCTTGAAGTCTTCAAAAACCCCTCTCCATAGTGGTTTTTTTGGAGTAGGAAGAAGAAAATAGGTACACGTGTAAGTTTCCAATATGACAAAAAGTCTCTGGGACCATTGGTCTACTCCAAACGGGAAGTCGGCCATTTTGATTTTAACGTGTCATTTTGGCCTGATTTCCACACATCATATTTTAACAATCTCCTCTGAGACATTTTGTCCAATCAACCTCAGATTCATTACAGATCGTCAGGAGACCATGCTGATCAAAAGTTTTGCTCTGCATGTCTGTAGGTCAATGGGCTTGGCCGCTATGGTGTCCCCATTTCTGATGCCTCACCATGCATATTCGAGCAGCTCTCTCTCCCTCATACTTCATCCAAACGGCTTCAACATTCCTGTACATGATAAGAGCCCCACCCTGAACGCTTCCATATGCTTGTACGCAATCTCGCTCATGGCGTCCCCTTGTGGAAACAGGAAATGCCATATTTTACATTGACATTAGCCAATTTGCTCGAAACTTCACATTTGTGCTGAGGGTCTGCCCCTGAATGCACCTGCCCACGTTTGGTTACGCTCCGAGCGCCCAATGATGGATGGACTATCAACTTGTCATAACTCCTTCATGCTTTGTCTGATTCGCTCGAAACTTCACGTTTGTGATGAGGATCCGTCCATGAACGCACCTGCCCACATCTGGTTACGCTCATAGCGCCACCAAGTGGATGAATGAAACATTGCGTTTCTTCGCTCCTTCCCGTTTTTTTCTCTCTTCTTGCTTCACACCGCGGCACTTGCCTGCTGCTGGCCCCCCTCAGTTGGGCGTGAGTGCGAGGGCCCGATCACAGCTGCTTGCAGCTTTAAATAGGGCCCGAGCACAGACCAGTGCCAAGGCCCGGAACGCGTTCTAGCACCGATTGTTTTTGAAGGGATTTTTATTATTCTTCTTTTTATTATTATTATTATTATTATTCTGCTGCAAGAATGCATTTTTGAGGGCTTTGCCATGCATGAAAATTCACAAAAATTTGCAGACACGTCAATCGTGTGAAAAATTACGAAGTATTGTTATTCTTGTGCTTGAACGTGCCCCGGTGGATCTATAGCGCCACCAAACACGTGGCCATTTTGAAACGCAGTTGCTCGGATTCTCACGAAACTCGTGGGGCCATTGTAGTCATAATGAAGTTTTTTGTAAATTTTTTAGAAATTGTTTTGCTGCATAGGAAGTGAGCTATGAGCCATTTTCTGTGTTATTCCAGATTTTCCGAAGACATTTTTAAGGACCTTACCCTATTCGAAAACTCGCTAAACTTGGCACATAGGTAAAAAATATGATGCTCTTCGATTTGATATCCCAATTGGCACTGGGTGTGCCACGGAGGCTAGATAGTGCCCCCTAACACAGAATTGCATTTTTGAGGGCCTCAGCATGCTCGAAAACTCACGAAATTTCACAGACATATTTGGCCGGTCAAACCTTTTATTATGATATAGAGTTTTTACACGAGCGTGGCAAAATGGCATTATAGCGGCCCTAGAAACTTTCAATGAAGTAGCCCTCGCAGCCTGTTTAACCTACATGTATGAAATTCGGTGGACATGTAGATTATGCTGAGACCATTAAAAAGTCTCCTGGTGCCATGACCTAGACTCAACAGGAAGTCTGCCATTTTTCATTGAATTTGCAACTTTTAAAAATTTTAGTCATTAACAGGCGTCGTACTTTAACGAACTCCTCCTAGATATTTTATCCGATCAACTTCAAATTTGGCCTGTGACATCTAAAGACCTTTCCAATGTTTAATTGCGAAGCTTTTATGGATTCATCGAACGATGTATCCGTGGCGTTGCGGCGAATTTCGATGTTCCGCCATGAAACAAGAAGTTGCTTTTACTCACACATACTTTGTAAGAGTTGCCCAAAAATTTACAAGCTTGATAACAGTCTCCTCCCAAGTATAAATATATGCTGGTATTAGATCGGGAGTGGCCAGGTGGCTCCACAGCGCCCTCTAGCCACGGCCATGTTAAGAAAAAAGTGCTTGAATGTTCATGAAATTTGGTGTGATCATTGAATTTGTCATGCAGGGTTATGGTAATTTTACAAAATTTTTTGGCCATACAGGAAGTGAGCTATGAGCCATTTCCTGCGTTTTTCCAAATTATACGAACACACGTTTAAAGGCCTTCGGATATTCCAAAACTTGCAAAACGTTGCACAAATTGTAAGTGTCCTATGGTATTTGATTTGATATATTATAATTAGCACATAATGTGGCACAATGGCTCTGTAGCGCCCCGTAATCATTTTTTCAAAAGAATTGCCCTTTTGAGAGTCTCAACGTGATGGAAAA
The DNA here is from genome assembly GCA_029692085.1 of Gymnothorax javanicus. Classification (NCBI taxonomy): domain Eukaryota; kingdom Metazoa; phylum Chordata; class Actinopteri; order Anguilliformes; family Muraenidae; genus Gymnothorax; species Gymnothorax javanicus. Next base: position 60,279,176 of record CM056201.1, read on the forward strand.
CTTACAAAACTCAACAAACTCTTGGAGCCTGGTATTACAATTACTATGGTATAGGTTTTGCACACAGGCATGTCAAAATGGCATCATAGCGCCCTCCAGAAAATTTTGACAAAACAATTCTTTTGGTTCTGTTCACCTACATGAGGAAAATTTGGTGGAGACATGAAACATGCAAAGACTTGCGAAGAAATTATATAGTGTCATGACCCTAACCCCACAGAAAAACCATTATTTTGAATTGCAATTTCAAGTTTTTTTCATGAACAGGTGTCATACTTTAAAGTACTCCACCTATTGATTTCAGGAATTTTGTTTGCACTCCACTCAGGAAAACACATTGTACACAGTCTAGCAGTGTCCAATGGCTGTAAATGCACACCAGCACCCGTCAACATCTCGCTACCACCCCCAATGTGCACGAGGGGTGTGAGGGCCCTTTCAACGCTGCTTGCAGCTTTAATTATTATTATTTTTATTCTGCTGCGAGAACGCGTTTTAGAGGGCCTTGCTATGCACGTAAACTCACAAAAATTTGCAAATACCTCAGGCATGTGAGAAATTGCAAATTATTGTTGTGCTTGAGCTTGGGCGTGCCCCAGTGGCTCTATTGAGCCACCAAACAAGCGTCTATTTTAGAAGGCAGTTGCTCAGATTCTCACGAAATTTGGCTGGGCCATAGCAGTCACAATTAAGTTTTTCGACAATTTTTTTGAAATTTTTTTGCCCAACAGGAAGTGAGCTATGAGCCATTTCCTGCATTTTTCCAGATTTTATGAACACGTTTTTGAGGGCCTTAGCATACTCAAAAACTCGCCAAACTTTGCTCAGAGGTTAAAATTCTGAAGCTCTTCGATTTGATATCCCATTTGGCACTAGGTGTTACATGGTGGCTCTATACCGCCCACTAATACATAATTGCACTTTTGAGGGCCTCAACATGCTAGAAAACTCATGAAATTTTGCAGACATATTAAGCCAGGCGGAAGACTTACTACAATATAGGGTTTACTGATGAGCGTGGCAAAATGGCATTATAGCGCCCCCTAGAAAATTTCAATGAAGCAGCCCTCGCAGCCCATTTAACCTACATGTACGAAATTCGGTGTCCATGTGGATTATGCCGAGACCTAAAAAAAAGGCACTTGGTGCCATGACCTAGACTCAACAGGAAGTCCGCCATTTTTAATTGAATTTGGAACTTTTTCTGATTTTCCGCCATTAACAGGCTTCGTACTTTAACAAACTCCTTCTAGAGATTTTATCCAATCAACTTAAAATTTGGCGTATGACATTCGAAGACCTTGCCAGTGTTAAATTGTGAAGCTTTTTTGGATTCACTGAACGATGTATCCGTGGCGTTGCGGTAAATTTTGATGTTCCGCCATGAAAAAGGAAGTTGGTTACACTCCCACATACTTTGTGAGATTTGCCCGAAACTTCACAAGCTTGATAAGAGTCTCCTCCAAAGTATAAATATATGCTGATATTAGATCGGGAGTGGCCAGGTGGCTCCACAGTGCCCTCTAGCCATGGCTTTGTTAAGATAAAAGTGCTTGAATGTTCATGAAATTTGGTGTGATCATTGAATTTGTCATGCAGGGTTAGGATAATTTTTTAGAAATTTTTTTGCAAAACAGAAAGTGAGCTATGAGCCATTTCCTGCGTTTTTCCAAATTTTTTAAACACACGTTTGAAGGCCTTAGAATACTCCAAAACTTGAAAAACACTGAACAAATTGTCATTGTCTTATGGTCTTCGATTTGAGAGGCCAATCGGCACTTAATGTGGCACAATTGCTTTATAGTGCCCCCTAATCATTTTTTTCAAAAGAGTTGCCCTTTTGAGGGTCTCACTATGCTTGAAAATTTACAAAAATCAACACACTCGTGGAGCCCGGTATTACAATTACTATGGCATTGGCTTTGCAGACAGGCGTGTCAAAATGGCCCCATAGCCCTCCCCAGAAAATTTCAACAAAACAGTTCTCATGTTTCAGTTCACCTACATGAATAAAATTTAATGGAGACATGCCAAGACTAATAAAAGTTACATCATGCCATGACCCAAACCCAACAGGAAGTCTATTACTTTGAATTGAAATTTCAACTTTTTTTTCATTAACAAGCTTCATACTTAAAGGAACTCCACCTCTTTATTTCAGGAATTGTGTTTTCACTCCACTCAGGAAATAACACTGTTCACAGTCCAGCACTGTCCAATGGTTGTGAATGCACTCCTGCACCCGTCAGGATCAACGTGCACGAGGGGTGCGAGGGCCCTTTCAACGCTGCTTGCAGCTTTAATTATTATTATTTTTGTATTTAAGTGAATGAAAGTGGAAAAAAAAATGTGACTCTGTGGCCATTTAGAATTTTTCAATAAGACCATTGAACTATTGGATTGATTCATACATAACCAGTGTTGGGGTAGTTACTCTAAAAAAGTAATGCATTACACATTACTAGTTACTTTTTAGAAAAGTAATCCCTTACTTTACTTAATTACTCACTGCTGAAAGTAAATAGTTACACTACTAGTTACATTACTTTTGGATTACTCAGCACCATCATCTGAAATTCACCATATGTTAAATAATTAACCATATCATGTTAAAACCTGGCATATGCCCAGATATGCGCTAATCTTTATTCTAGGGTACACACAAGATCTCTCTTTCATGCTATTTATTACCACAGAGCCAACAGCAAAGTTTTAAAAATCAGCCCAAACAGCACTTCACAGAAAAGTCAGTCAAGTACAAGGCTACAGTACTGGCATAAACACGCATGAAAAAGGACGCTTGATTTGATTACTGTCCTCAGTCTCAATCGCCAATATAGTCAAAAGAAAGAAGAAGAAGAACAAGAAGAAGAATACGTTTTTCTGGCCTCCCATCCTGCCTATAGTTAGAGAATTTAAAGTAATGCAAGTAACTAGATAATTTATTTGTTAGTAACTACAATCCGATTACTTCAATATCAAAGTAATGCCTTACGTTACTGCATTACTGATAAATGTAATCTGATTACAGTAATTAGTTACCCCCAAAACTGTACATAACCTTTTATAAATCACGTTACATATCTTACTTACAGGCTCTGAAGGGCATAGAATAGCTCACTTGCTTAAGAACCGCAGTGCTTGCTGGTTGCTTGCTGGTTGCAAGTTTATTGACAGGTGATTCTGAATGTTAAAACAGGGTTTTGGAATGGAAAATTTGAAAGTCTTCCTGTATTCCAGGACCAATTGTATTTGGCACCGTAAAACAGCAAATCAGTATGCATCAAATAGTAGGCTACTAACAATTCGTCCATCAGTGGGGTCCTTTTGTAATCTCAAGCAAATTTTACCCGAACACAAACCTGCAATAGCCTATTAATTTAACGTCAGTCTTACTGCTTCCGTGTCCCCTTCCAAATGAAAACTGCTTGCCACCAGGATCATCATGGCCAAAGAGCTGGTCAGTTTTTTTGCACTTGAAAGCCTGAGCCTCCAAGTCTGTTTACTTTAATCTCTAAGCTTTTCCGCATCTCCATTGCTTTCTGACATTTTATTCTGATCTCGTTGCCGTTGAAATGCGTTTTTAGACTGTTAACACAACAGGGGACAAGCAGGCCATTGGTCAAACTAATTTCCCAGCAAGCCTGAGAAATTTGACTCAGATGTATTCCAACAAATCGACATGCATTACATAGGTTATGTGTTTTCAGTTTGTGCTATATAATGTATTTCCATCCCCCAACAGAAAAAAGTCTGATCAAAACTTGAACAATATAAGACTATTTCTGACTTTCGTCAACTTACCTCTTGTGGATGCAGCCATTGTGATTGTTCGTGGTAAATCATGTGACTAATCAGAGAGGCATCTATTGAGGAAATTATTATCTGGAAATGTCCAGTAAAATGTACATTTTGTGTTTTCAGGGTATCTTTGAGCCTAGAGAAAATAAACCCCACTTAACTTATGTCCAGAATATTGGACAACATGAAACAAAGGGTTAAGTTTGTATTTTCAACATTTAGGAAGTCATATATGACCTATATTTTGGACGTGTTAAAGTTGACCTCAGATGACCCTGAAAGGTTAAACTTGAGCTCAAGCAAAATGTTACAATTTTCAAAGGCTTCTAGGCTTGAAAATATTGAAGACTAACCGATACTCGTGCTATGCACGGGCTATATGCGTGGGCACGATAACAGCTGATTGAATTAGCCGGTCTTACTTGCAAAAACAGCTTCAAAATGCAGTTTTGACTTCATAACTAAGTTCGAAACCTGTCTTTGTCACACAGTAAAACCGGTGTATGTGGAAAACAGACTCATTATTCACGGTGGTTTCGGAGGAGATGTGTGAAATTACTCAAATTGCCTACTCAGTAATAATATATAGATTTGGAACATATGTGCACTGAACACTTATAGGAAGTCATATATGAACTTTCCTGTGGTGGCCTTGAACTTGACCTTCGGCGACCTTGGAATGTCAAAATTAAAGGTGCACTATGCAAGTTTGTTTGTTTTCTGCACGATTATATTTTTGTCTCAATTCGCCTACATCTCCCCATGATCTGCTAGCTGCCTGCCCCTGAGTTCACTGTAAAAAAAAAAAAAAAAAAAAAAAGCCCGGGCTCTGGAGACCGCACAGGCGTCACAAACTGCAAATAAACACAAGGGGCACAGGCTGTGCCCCATAACATCACAAACCGTTACGGCCAATCACCGACAAGAGTTGACATTTACAGAAGCATGGGAGGGAGGGAACTATGGGAGAGAGGGGTGGGCTACCTCCGTTTTGTTTGACTTTGAATGTCGACAGAAGTGATGTCAAACAAACTTGCATAGTGCACCTTTAACATAGTGAAATTTCAATGACTTCTATCACCAGAACTATTACTGATAGAGTTAAGTTTCTATTGTGGGCATATTGGAAGGTATGTATGAAGTTTCATTTGGTGACCTTGAACTTAACCTTCAGTAACCTTCAACAGCCAAACTTAACAGTGAAATTTCAATGACTTATATCAGCAAAATTGTTACATATAAGACGTAGGTTTGTATTGGAGATGTATAGGAAGTCATATATGAACTTTCATTTGGTGACCTTCATATTGACCTTCAAAGATCAAACTTGACCACGTGAAATTTCAATGACTTCTGTCTCTAAAAAGGTCACAGATGGAGCCTAAGTTTGTATCACAGGCTTAAAGGAAGTCACACATGAACATTCAACTTGACTGTTGATGACCTTTGAAGGCCAAATTTGACCTAATACAATTACAATGATTTGTATTGCCAAAACGGTCAGATGAAGCTAAGGTTTGTACAAAACCCAAAACCAGTGAAGTTGGCACGTTATGTAAATCGTAGATAAAAACAGAATACAATGATTTGCAAATCCTTTTCAACTTATATTCAATTGAATACACTGCAAAGACAAGATGTTTAATGTTCAAACTGAGAAACTTTTTTTTTTTTTTGCAAATAATCATTAACTTAGAATTTAAAGGCAGCAACACATTGCAAAAAAGTTGGCACAGGGGCCTTTTTACCACTGTGTTACATCAACCTTTCTTTTTAACGACACTCAGTAAACGTTTGGGAACTGAGGAGACCAATTTTTGAAGCTTTTCAGGTGGAACTCTTTCCCATTCTTGCTTGATGTACAGCTTAAGTTGTTCAACAGTGCGGGGTCTCCGTTGTCGTATTTTACGCTTCATAATGCGCCACACATTTTCAATGGGAGACAGGTCTGGACTACAGGCAGGCCAGTCTAGTACCCGCACTCTTTTACTACGGAGCCATGCTGTTGTAACACGTGCAGAATGTGGCTTGGCATTGTCTTGCTGAAATAAGCAGGGGCGTCCATGAAAAAGACGTTGCTTGGATGGCAACATATGTTGCTCCAAAACCTGTATGTACCTTTCAGCATTAATGGTGCCTTCACATATGTGTAAGTTGCCCATGCCTTGTGCACTAATACACCCCCCCATACCATCACAGATGCTGGCTTTTGAACTTTGCGCCTATAACAGTCCGGATGGTTCTTTTCCTCTTTGGTCCGGAGGACACGACGTCCACAGTTTCCAAAAACAATTTGAAATGTGGACTCGTCAGACTACAGAACACTTTTCCACTTTGCATCAGTCCATCTTAGATGAGCTTGGGCCCAGCCGAAGCGGCGGCGTTTCTGGGTGCTGTTGATAAATGGCTTTAAGCTTTGCATTGTAGAGTTTTAACTTGCACTTGCAGATGTAGCGACGAACTGTAGTTACTGACAGTGGTTTTTGAAGTGTTCCTGAGCCCATGTGGTGATGTCCTTTACACACTGATGTCGGTTTTTGATGCAGTACCGCCTGAGGGATCGAAGGTCACGGGCATTCAATGTTGGTTTTCGGCCTTGTCGCTTACGTGCAGTGATTTCTCCAGATTCTCTGAACCTTCTGACGATATTACGGACCGTAGATGATGAAATCCCTAAATTTCTTGCAATAGCTCGTTGAGGAATGTTGTTTTTAAACTGTTCGACAATCAGCTCACGCATTTGTTCACTAAGTGGTGACCCTCGCCCCATCCTTGTTTGTGAATGACTGAGCATTTCAGGGAAGCTGCTTTTATACCCAATCATGGCACCCACCTGTTCCCAATTAGCCCGTTCACCTGTGGGATGTTCCAAATAAGTGTTTGATGAACATTCCTCAACTCTCTCAGTCTTTTTTGCCACTTGTGCCAGCTTTTTTGAAACATGTTGCAGGCATCAAATTCCAAATGAGCTAATATTTGCAAAAAATTACAAAGTTTACCTGTTCGAACATTAAGTAACTTGTCTTTGCAGTGTATTCAATTGAATATAGGTTGAAAAGGATTTGCAAATCATTGTATTCTGTTTTTATTTACGATTTACACAACGAGCCAACTTCACTGGTTTTGGGTTTTGTATATATATAGTATATAATGCTTGCGTTCTATGCTCAGTAAAGCCGCTTGCACACTGGACGCGAAACAAATTTTTCGCATGACTGATTACATCCAAAGTCAATGCAAAGACGTGAATACATGTGTGTATTCGCGTCTTTGCATTGACTTTGAATGTAATCTGTCGTGCGAAAAATTCGTTTCGCGTCCAGTGTGCAAGCGACTTAATACTATTATTGTCACTTGGGTTTTATCGTTTTTAGTGGGGGAAAGGAATACAGCCTGATTGCTATGATCTCGTACTGAGTTAAGATCACATATTGAAAATAAATGTGTAACGTATCTTGCATTGTTGTCCATGCATGTTAATCCCAAAATTTTACGCAGCAATAGGGTGTAATAATAGGAACATGCTATCCATCGTTTCTCTTCCCAATGATGTAAGCAGAAGAAATAAATGAGCAACCGTCGTATTTCATTCCAACTTCATAAGTTTGAATGATCTGACTAGGAAAAATACTCAACTTCAAACAGCATACATCTTTTGTAATTGGTTTATTCTGTGGAACATCTAAACCTTCCTCCAGCAATGATTTCTTTAGTAATTTTGCAATGGATTTGAAAACACTTGCACATGGTTTTGAAATTCTAGGGTAATCTTTAAGAGTTAAGCTCCATAATATGTGAAAAACCAGTCAGGTCTTTCGTTAAAAATGTTCAGGGTCACACTGCTTATTACGGCTGCGATAAATGTACACAGGCAGGCAGGTACCTGAACAAACGTATGACATTTCCAGAGATTGTTTTCACTCTAAGAATTGATAGCAGCTTTGAACAAATGATAGATGAAGATCACTTCTATGGAGCTCCCCCAAATCTTGGCCCCAATGTGGGATTTATATCAAACTTTCCAATCCAATCCAATATGCATTTGGTATGCTTGGGTGTTTGCAGAAAGCTGCTTACCTTATGGGGTCCTCTTTCTGTTAGATTATAGTACCACAAAGTCCAAAGGCTATCCCAATCACTGATTGGTCTCAGACCCTTCATCCCATCAAAATTCGCAAGAAAGCCCAGGGCACTGGCAGAGCTAGATAGATTAACAACTGAATTCAGGCTATTTTTATTGTACCACAGGGCCAGTAGTCCTAGCACCTATACTGCACATATCCAATTACAATAATTTCATGCTTCTCTTTACAGGCATAATGATTTTAGCCAGTCCATCATCATGCAATAAATTCAACAGTAATGCCCAGTGTCTACTGACAGCATTTGTAAAAACCCTTTGCTCAAATTTACCGAGAAGATCATTTCATGTACAGTATTCATGGAGTCTTACATTTGGCAGATGATGTTTGACTTCATGGCCCCCTTGACTCATTCTCTCCATTCGCTCTTGAAAACTTCAAGAAGAACCTAAAAAAAAATGATACAGAGACCAGAGTACCCCTTAACACAAGTGATATACAGACTAGAACAACAATCAACTGTAAGCCTGCTTTCAGAGAATTCATGTGAACTGACACAAGACACAAAAAGAGCACTTCAATGGACCACGAATCAAAGGCTCTCTTATTGCAAGGAAATTTAAAGAATTGTATTTCCCTCATTTCTATCTGAAATGTGATGATGCGGACAATACATTTTACACAAAGAATGAGGTCCGTTTTGTCCAAAACATTGCAGAAAAAAAATTCTGGTATTTTCATCATTTGCAAAAAATTTACCAGGAAGTCATCCTTTTTCAAATACCTATATCACTCTGAAATTGCACAAGCGTACAGTGTTTCCTGTCCATCAGACGACTTGCATATTGCTAGTATTGTTGACATTACAGTGAAGTGTGTTTTATTACCATTTGAGAATGTTGTTGCATCCCCATTAATTCATTGTACGTAAAAAAACGATGATTCGTACGTGATTCATTTTTATAGCCATTTCAAGTTAAATATATGGTAAATGGTTTCCTACCTTCTCAATGTAAATAATTTGCAGTATTGCCACTTCAGGGTCTCAATCTCTTCCCTCCCATGTTAATTTTATTTTTTCTTTTTCTTCATTAGGATATGTACATTGTGGTGGAGTTTTGTGATTCAAAATCTGTAAATACAATCCCAAATCAGTGGTTTATCAATGGTATGGCCTGGTGGCCAAATTACAAAAGGGACTTCAAAATAAACAATGCCACTGAGAAGGAGGAGAAGTCATACCCGGACTGGTTCCGCTACGCAGTGCGACAGCTTGTAACAGCAGGTGACCATACTGCACATATTGATTTGTCAAAGTCACTGTATGAAATTACGTCATACCTGAATACTCTTTTTTTCTAGGTACATAGCAGGAGGCCGGGAGAAAACTGAAGCAGGCCATGGCCTGCATAACCTCTGATCTCCACAGCGAGGGAGAAGAACAATCTGTCAACAAAAGGAAGAGGTAAAAAAGTGTTAGGTATTACATAACCAATCAAGAATGAAATAATGGTTGACTGATTAATGACAACCTTTGTTATCAGTGCAGCTGAAAGAAGCATGATGCAAGTTTTATCCATTTTGGGGGTGTGTTTTTGCAGGTAAATACTAAAGTCCATTTAAAACTCATCAACTGAATTTTCTAATCACAAAAGAAAATTTGGAAAAACATAAAACTGACTTCAAAAATCCAAAGCCCCCCCCCCTTTATCTGAGACCATCGCATGGATGGGAGCTTGAGAGCTGGGAGCAGAGTTTGGGAATGATCAAGCGGTATAAGCAAATTCTAACCGAGATAACATTTTTTTACATAGCCCGCCATGTTTGGACTGTTTAGGACATGTCACCAAGACAAATAACAGTGATGAATTTACGTTTCCTATACTATGTACTTCTTTGAACATGGATGCACATTGTGCATTAACAACTAACCAGAGGTGCTGCATCAACAGCCTTCAAATGAGACAGCTGCAGGGACCAGTGGTTGGGAACCAATGACCTAGAGAGGTAGAGAGAGACAGACCGAAAATTAGCCACAATAGCTTTGTATATCCTGAACCTTGCTTACAACCTATACTGCAACACTGGCACTTTCCGTCGGCCTACCGGCACATTATCCCTCTTGGGTATTCAGCAGATATGGTGGGCATGTTATGGTACTATCCTGTTCTTTATTCAACAGATTAACTCCAGATGTAAGGCCATCCACAGAATGGTCTGATTTGGACAGCAGCGATTGTCAGACTTCCTAAGGCAGGGCTCCTCAAACCACGGTCCTTGAGGGCCGAGAACTGCTGGTTTTCCACCCTCCCTTTACCTGGGAGTCAGGTGAGATGACAATCTGGCCAATTAGCAGCATTAATTGATCACTAAATTGCCTAGAAGGAAGGAAAACCAGGACTGTATTTGGATTCGAGGGCCGGATTTGGAGAGCCCTGAGAACTTCTGGGTTAGGCAACATTCAGAAATTGTATTGTAACAATTTTATATAGCTATGCAAGTGCAATGGATGGATACACTTCACGAAAATAAGACTGAAAAAAACAACTGAATTCAGATGAACTTTTTAGACACAGATGCTTCTGGATCCAGACTGACATACCAGAATGGTCGCAGTGTAAAAACAGCTATTTTCCCTAATTTAAATGTAGCCCACTAAAATTGTGCAATTCATGTTTCTAGAGTAAAGATTTGCAGCCCCAATAATAAAAGATGTCGTTTGCTTTATAAAAACAGCACGCACTCAAAGAGCTAATGTGCCTACGTACATCTAAGACAACCATTTCTTCAAAACTCATCTCTTATGCTAATCAAGCTGTTTTCTAAGCATGTAAGTATCCATTAAATACATACATTTCTTGTCATTGCAGTGGCTGAATTTCACATTTTAAAAATGGTTGACGCACTGAGTCGACAACAGGTGCAGCTTGCAGCGACAGTAAATGGTGTGTTCAGCCAGCTTAAAGGAGTCTGCTCCAAAGACTCAGCAGAGATGGCGCTCAAATTCAGGCATCCATTTATGACTATGATGGATCTTGACTCATATGAAGCAAGGCTGGAGGACCCCATTAATGCAAATACAAAGGCAAAATGGTAAGCCTGAAAACTACTCAACTGTTTTGTTACATAACTAACTGACAACCTCTGCAGCTAATACCATCTCAGAAGTTTAAGATCCCATTTGAAAAAGTTTTTTCTTCTGAATGCAGTGAGTTCATCAGAAATTACAGTATATTGATTGTTTGAAATTGTGTCATTCTCACATTGACTTAGAACCCCAATTCTGAAATAGTTGAGACAAAGTGTAAATTGTGAATAAAATCAAAACGCAATGACTTTCAAATCACACCAGCTAGTATTTTATTCACAATAGAAGAGATAACATAGCAAATGTTGAAACTGAGAAATTTTACAATTTTATCCACAAAATGAGCTCATTTCAAATTTGATGGCTGCTACAAGTCTCAAAAAAGTTGGCACAGGGGCCCGTTTACCACGATGTAGCATCCCCTCTTCTTTTTAACACAGAATGGAGGCATCTGGGAGGAGACAAGTTTCTTGAGTTTAGCCATTGGAATTTGATCCCACTCTTGGTTAATACAGGCTTCCAGCTGCTGGAGAGTTTTGGGTCTCCTTTGACGGGCTTTTCGTTTAATTATGCGCCAAATGTTCTCAATCGGTGAAAGATCAGGACTGCAGGCAGGCCACTTCAGCACACAAACTCTTCTATTCTACTACGAAGCCATGCTGTTGCAATAGCTGCAGTATGTGGCAGTGGCGGGTGGTGGACAGAGAACAAGGAGGGCGATAAACATGTCTTTAAACTGCTTATTAGTCTTGATCTGTTTTCAGTCAATTTCCCCGGTAAAAGACACTTGAACTCTCCCCTCTCAGGTGTAGCTAATTGTCTTCGTTAAGACGAGAAATCAAACGCACCAGTTGAACGCAAAAAAAAAAACGCATTTCAATCTTTTTCAATTAAACAATCATTACGCACAGGTTTGACGACGTGCTTAGGATGTGACAAAATTTAACGCGGAAAATCCACAGTGGTTTTTTCGTGAAGAGTTGCCTATTAAGGCATATGAATTAAACATTTTATAGAATTTATTATTCACTCGCCTAAACATTTCATTATAAGGGAAACTATCATGTTGATCAAGAACAATGATTGAAATTGGGTCACTAATCTCATCCGTTTCAAGGGATGTTTTTCGCCCCCCCAGTTTTCCGTCCACCACCCGCCACTGGTATGTGGTTTTGCATTGTCCTGCTGAAATACTCAAGGCCTTCCTTGGAATAGATGTCATCTCGAGGGAGCATATGTTGCTCTAAAACCTTTATATACCTTTCAGCATTCATGGTGCTTTTTAAAACATGCAAAGTGTCCGCACCATATGCACTAATGCATCCCCATACCATCAGAGATGCTGGCTTTTGAACTGAACGCTGATAACAGGAGGGGTGGTCTTTCTCCTCTTTAGCCGGGTGCCCACTTGATTTTCCAACAAGAATGTCAAATTTGGACTCGTCTGATACAGGACACTTTGCCCACTTTGCTACAGTCCATTTTAAATGAGCCTTGGCCCACAGGACAAAGGCGGTAACTCTGGATCGCCTTAACAATGGCTTCCTTTCTGCATGATGGGGTTTTAGGTGGCATCATGGATGGCATGGCCGGACCTAATGTTTACAGACAGTGGTTCTTAGTATTCCTGGGCCCATTTAGTAATGTCAATAACAGAATCATGCTGGTGAGTGATGCAGTGGCGTCTGAGGGCCCGAAGATCATGAGCATCCAGTAAAGGTCTTTGGCCTTGTCCCTTAAGCACAGAGATTTTTCCAGTTTCTCTGAATCTTTTGATGATGTTATGCACTGTCGATGATGAGACCTTCAAAGCCTTTGCAATTTGATGTTGAGGAACATTGTTTTTAAAGTATTCCACAATTTTTTTACGCAAGCCTTCACAGGTTGGAGAGCCTCTGGCCATCTTTACTTCTGAGAGACTCAGCCTCTCTAAGACATTCCTTTTATAGCCAATCATGTTACACACCTGGGCTCTCAATTCATAAGTCATAAATTTATTTAAAATAAGAGGTGGCAACACACCCAAATTATGAAGCAGCGCCCATCCAATAATGGTCACCAAAAAAAAAAAAGAAATGAAGCATGCTAATCATATCTACGAACTACTCAGCCAGAAATACTGGGCCTCAAACCGAGAGAAATCCGATATTTAAGCCAATCGGCTTCTTCGACATTTGGAGCGACTTGCAGAACACAAATTTTCTCTGGTAGTTTCCGTGGCTCGCGCAAGACTACAGTTTTCTCCCAACCTTACATCACCTGGTTTGGATGTACTCGCGTGCTGCTCAATCATATTTTGATTTCCGCGTCGACCGAGATGCTTCTAAATTTCCTGAATGCAAAAGATTGGCACCAATCATGCGGAACACCTTGGAAGACCATGAAAAACTGGCAGCTTCACAATAAATCTAGTTCCACATATGTGGCAGAGCGAAAAAAACGAAAGGAAGTGCCAGATGCCGGCTCTTTACATCATTTTTTTCAAGAAAAAAGACCTAAGTACAATGACATTTTCTGACATTTTGCTGGCATGTCTGCATACATTATCATAGTTATGCTAATTTTATCAGCTTAGCTCATCCTTGATCATGTATACCGTCTGGTCAAACTGTCAGATGGTAGCTGATAATACATGACCTAGAATTTAAAATCCTGCATCACCTTCGAATGTTATTGCTGGCCAGAAGAAGTACATTATTAAGTGTTCAAATGTAGTCTGTAAGGCCACAACAAGCGTAGTGCGTTGTCAGTGAAGGCGGGTGCGTCTGCGTGAAACTTAAAGGAATGTGACGTTGTTTATAAACAGTATATCATGTGCTCTCTGTGAAGATTTTATAATTATCCTTCTTTCAAGATTAAATTGTGAACTGGACTGGTACAGTGCCGTGAAAAAGTATTTGCCCCCTTCCTAATTTCTTACTTTTTTGCATATTTTTCACACATAAATGTTTCAGCTGATCAGACAAATTTTACTATAAAGACAAAAGATAACCCGAGTAAATACAAAATGCAGTTTTAAATGATAATTTCATTTATTGAAAGGAAAAAGCTATCCAACCCTACCTGGCCCTATGTGAAAAAGTAATTGCCCCACTAGATTCCTCAAAAATTAACTGAGATTCAATTTTTGGATCAATTTCACTAGCCACACCCAGGCCTGATTACTGCCAGACCTGTTGAATCAGAAATCGCTTTAATAGAACCTGTTTGACAAAGAAAATTGAAGTAGGCTAAAGATCTCCAAGCAACATCAACACCAAACTAAAGAAATTCAGAACAGATGAGAGACAAAGAAATTGACGTCTATCAGTCTGGAAAGAAGATATAAAGCCATTTCTAAGACTGTGGGATTCCAGTGAACCGCGGTGAGAGCCATTTTCTACAAATGGAGAAAACTTGGAACAGTGAAGAACCTTCCACCGAAATTCCTCCAAAAGTGCATCGACAACTCATTCAAGATGTCACTAAAGAACCAGAATAACATCTAAAGAACTACAGGCCTCAATTGACTCAGTAAAGGTCAATGTTCACAATTCCACAATAAGAAAGAGACTAAGGAAAAAATGGCATCATGGGAGAGCTTCTATGTGCCAAAACCACAGCTGACCAAAAAAAAAGAACACAAGGCTCGTCTCATATTTGCGAAATACATCTTGATGATCCGCCATTTAGGAAAATATTCTGGCAGACTGTGAGACAAAAAGTTGAACTTTTGGAAGGTGCGTCATCCCCGGCCCATCAGGCGTAAGACTAACACAGCATTCCAAAAAAGAACATCATACCAAAAGTCAAACATGGTGATGGTAGTGTGATGGTCTGGGGCTACTGCTGCTTCAGGACAGACGACAATAAGTAATTGATAGAAACTATGAATTCTGCTCTCTACGGAAAATCCTGAAGGAGAATGTCCAACCATCAGTTTGTGACCTCAAAAAACAAGCGCTTGCCCAGGTTAAACAGCGGGACAATCATTGGGGAACACACCAGCAAGTCCACCTATGAATGGCTCAAAAAACAAAATGAAGATTTTGGAGTGGCCTAGTCAAAGTCCTGCATAGAATCCAATTGAGATGCTGTGGCATTACTATAAAAAGGCAGTTCATGCTCAAAAACCCTCCACTGTGGCTGAATTAAATGAAATTCTGCAAAGAGGAGTGAGCCAAAATTCTTCCACAGTGATGTAAAGACTCATTGCCAGTTATCGCAAACATTTGATTACAGTTGTTGTCGCCGAGGGTGGCACAACCAGTTATTTTAGTTTAGAGGGCAATTATTTTTCACATTGGGCCAGGAAGGTTTGGATAGCTTTCCTCAATAAATGAAATCATCATTTAAAACTGCATTTTGTATTTACTTGGGTTGTCTTTGTCTTATTTTAAAATTTGTTTGATGATCTAAAACATTTTAAGTGTACGACAAATATGCAAAAAGTAAGAAATTAGGAAGGAAAATACTTTTCTGACACTGTATATCTCATGTATAATGCTGTAGGTAAATCATTTTACAGAAAAACTTCATATGATGTCAGTTGTCAGAGGAATATTTAAATAACAGTCTCTCTCAGGATATGAAGCTTTGTTGGGCCTTAACACGATTTTTTTTTTTTGAAAGTTTTGCCTGAATCTCTACTGAATCTCCCTTGGGAATGGGACTTGAGCATTATTGACCAATAAATAAAATTGATTTTAGGTTGCATCAGATCAATCATGTAAATCAATCAATCATGAAAAATCATGTAAACTGTCTTGTTCTTTATGTATTGTCCGTTTTGTCTGTATAGTCTATGTTGTCTTCATGTAATTTTATGTAAATCTTTATTCTTGCACTGATGGCCCTACACTAATTTATTTATTTATTTATTTATTTAAAACCTCCAGAAGTGGAGAATACATAAAAAATTAAAACATCGGAAAAAAACATAAACACCATAAAACAATACAGAAAGAAAACTATAAAATAACTATAACCCCTTAAAATGCACAGTTGTGGCCGCACCGATGAGGATTTCACACCTTAGTCAGAAAGATTGCATTAAAAGTCCCGCCATCCTATGGTCAAGAGAGTTATGACTATTGAACGATGAGGAGTGTAATAAAACCCGAAGTGAGTTGGTAATACCGTCTTCCTGGCTGGGGACTTTCTTGCACATTTTATAGAACCCAAGCGCAAGAACAGTGGGGTTGTAACCAACAGACACAATCCTATCTAGAAGAGTGCCAGGGACCAATGTCCCACTACTCAAGAAGTTTGCCAAGAGTGTACAATTTAAATCTCTAGCCAGGGACTCGGCATTGAATATGTTCCTATACAGGTTACAGCTTCAACTCTGGATTCTCTTGGCAGCAGTAACTATGCCTCGTGCAGACAGAAGTCTGCCATGCTTGGATCTCCTAGGAAGTCCACATACTCGTTTCATAACAGACCCCTGAAAAGAATACAACACCTTCAAATCACCTTTAGAAAGACTAAGGCATTCAGTACCATACAGGACGGTGGGTTCAATGACAGAACTGAAGAGGTAAGCCTTTGCCTCACAGGAAAGACCAGGGAAGTCAAACCCTTTCTGGGCTAACCCAAAGGCAACTTTACGCCCAGCACTTACCCTGTTTTCTACGTGGATACTCGCTTTACCTGTGCGGCAAAACCTCACCCCCAGGACATCAAGAGAATCCATCACCTTCAGTCCATCATTTCCTAGATGCCAAACCGGTTCACTCTTGAGCAAACTATTACCAACAACCATACAGTTAGACTTTTTAATCCCAAACGTAAAGCGCCATTGGCGTGAATAATCATAACACACATCAATAAGACGCTGTAGTCCAGGGACAGTTAAGGCATACACAGTTAAATCGTCAGCATAGGCAATAGAATTGAACCTGTCTTTACCAATACAAATCCCAACATCACATTCTGACAGATGCTGTAACAGGTCATCAATGTATAAATTAAATAAAATAGGAATAGGGGCCAGCAGGTTTTCCAATGGTTCTGCCACCTGGAAAGTAATGCCGGCTCTCCTGTTGAATTTCCCAGTAACCATGGTAAACCCCAAACGACCATTTAACTTGCTCCCCTGACACCTTGGACCATGCAGCAGGGTAGTGGTGCACCCTAGTGGGTGTCAGGGTGTGTCAAAATGGGGATTTGGGCTTTGGAAACACCGTAACGGCAAGTTGGATACGGTGCGAGAATGTGCCCAAAATAGGACTTGAAAAATAGAGGGTGTAGCCATGGCTGTGCAAATGAGAGCCCTGCACACCTGATGCCAGTTAACTTAATTACTTGCTAAATGTTCGTTCCGCTGATTCTCTTATATATTAACCCTCTATTAACCAGCGTAGCATATCTGCTACATGAAGTAAAAGGGTTAACAGCCTGGACACCCTGTTGGTTTTGTTTCTTATAGCCAAATAAACATTTGAGAATAACTTGAATGGTCCGTCAAGTTAAAATTTTAAAATTTAAATAAAAAATTTTAAATTTAAATTTAAATTAAAAAAAAAAAATTTTTTAATTTAAATTAAAAAAAAATTTTTTTTATTTATTTTTTTTTTAACTATTTTTTCCAAATATTGGCCCATAATCAACATATCCTAGGGCACAATTGAAATGGTTTGGCTAAAAGGGTTAATTTTCAACTTTTTTTTTTTTTTTTGCCTGTGTCCCAACTTTTTTTTGAGACCTGTTGAAATGTCTCTGTTTTCCCAAATAATGTGATCTGGAAAGCCAATTTTGATTTATTGGAATTTCAGAATGGGTTGGCTAATAGGGTTAAGTTTTTCAACCCTTTTTTTTTTTTTTTGCCTGTGTCCCCAACTTTTTGAGACCTGTTGCAGCCAAAAACTTTGAAATAATTGATTTGTGGATAAAAAATATGAAATGTCTCAGTTTCAACATTTGGAAATGTTATTCATGTTCTATTGTAAATAACATATTGGCTCATGTGATCTGAAAGCCATTGCATTTTGATTTTATTCACAATTTACACTTCATCATAACTATTTCAGAATTGGGGTTGTCTTATAGCCCCTTTTCCATTGACCATCACTCAGTAAACTCTTAATTGTGCTGCATTTTGCAGTACTGCCTTTTCTAAAAACCAACTGAAAAGGATTATTATTTTTTTTTTTTACTCAAAGACACTCCCTGCTATAAAAAAAAAAGCCTTGACCAGCTAATTTGACCAGCTTCCTATATTTTTCTAATCATACGAAAAGATTCATGAAGCTGGTCAAACTAGCCGCACATGAGCTGGCCAAGGCTTTTTTAATGCAGGGAGTGTCTGAGTGACAAGGATTTCTACTAATTTTTATAGATTTTTTAGAAAACGCAAAACACAGCAAAATGCGATATAATTAAGCATTACTTGTTGGATTGTCAACTGTAACTGACTACAGTAGGTAAATGCAAGGATGACACATTATCAGGCAATCATTTTCAACTTCTGATGCAAATACTGCATTCAGAAGAAAAAGTAAATTTTCTCAAATAAGGTCCTAAACTTTTGTAGGTGGAGCAGTTGCTTGCCTACCAAGCAATGACTGACAGTATAAGATATTTCTGAAAGCCTCAGCTCTATTATAGACTGACATCAAGGAATAATTGTGGTCATCATATACCTACTCACCACTAGAGGCTGCCAGCAATGGTCCTCATGCTCTGACATGCATTTAGAGGTCATACCCAAATCATGTTGCTACTTTTGATCATTCTCCCACTGTCAAACATTTTTTTAGTCCTGGTGGGGCAGAATAGAGAAAATCATTTGAGGTTTTTTTTTTTTTAAACACACGATAAAATCAGTTCAGCAAAATTATTTAGAAACTAAATTTGGTCGGGGTGCTTTTCCCCTGCCTACTTGGTGTTGGTCATGTGCCTAAGACATATGCTAAGATGTGAGGTTACCTGAACTTTTCAAGGTGCTTCCTAGGGCATCGTTAGCTATGGCATATATTCTGTGAGAGAAACTTTTGAGGTTGGTCTACAACACCTTAGTATTCACAGTACACTAACATATTAAAGCGTGAAAATGTCGTCAGTGTCAGGACAAAATTGGCTGTGATGCAAGACCCGAGATTGATTAGTAGAATCAGGTGTGTGACTGCATGGTTAAGCCTGCCCCAGACGGTGCAACTTTGCCTGGGGCACATGACAGCGTGTGTACTGCATCAGACAATGTTGCACCAAATGGTTTTTTTTCGTAACTTCTCGCCGAAACAGTGCAGCAGTGTATCTAACATGCAAAATATTTTCGCGTCACGCAAAGGGAAGTTACTCACCGTGTGGGGGCTACCTGCTGCAATGTTACACGTGCTCACCAATCACAACGTGCAGACCCATCATATGATGTGCAGACGAGTCACATGATACAGAAAAATGGCTTTTTCCAATGAACTGACAATGAGCATGGGCGCCACCATTTTTCTGGATCATGTGATTCGCCTGCAAAGTTGCAACCGTCTGGAGCAGGCTTTAGAATGAAAGCCTATACCCATATCAGCTAATGCTGGAAAAGAATGACTATCCCTGCTCTCGACCAGTGGTCTTCAGCGCCGTCCCTGGGGACCCCTGTGTATGCTGGTTTTGTTCCAACTACAATTGTAATCGCAGGATTTTAACAAGCTATTAATGTTTTAATTAGGTGGCGTGTTTAGAGTTGTTAATTACTCTCTCTAGCCAAATGTTTCATAGAAACATCCATACATGTTATGAAGAATAAAATACCCCCAGAGGATAGTGTGTTTATTTCAAAACTGCAAGAAATTTCAAGTAATATAACATTTCAAGCAGATCAAATGAGACGCTGAGCAAATCAGTAAACCCCAAATTAGAGACTGTTTCAGGTAAACTTAATTACATTCTTAACAAAAAACTGGTTTGACTCCTTTACCATTTGTTTTTGTCGAATAAATTTGTCATGATGTGCCAAATAGTTTTCACCAACAAGGAGCCAACCACTTTTTTAATTGTATCTCACAAAAACTGGTTTTTATCAAGAGAAATTTTGTTCCAGGCTCTGAATAATTATTTGTCAAAGAATTTTACAAAGGCAAAGTGCTCAAGACAGATGAAGAATAAAATATAAAATAGTTTTTCACCAATAAGGAGCCAACCACTTTTTTAATTGTATTTCCCCAACAATACTATGGTTTAAAATGACCAAGGAAATTTTCTGTTCCAGGCTCTGGAAGCCACAATATTTAGGATTTTTTTCTAATTTTACAAAAAAAAGAATTTATTTTACAATGCTCAAGACAGGACGTGCAATATGGCTGGCAACCATTTTGTCCAAAATTTGGGGATCGGGGAGATTCACGACTTGGTCCCTGTAGCGACGAGTTACCTAGTTTGATTGGTTACATTGTTTTCTCTCATTTTATACCGTTATTTCAACGCAATGTAGGTATGTTTTTTTTTTTTAATTTTTAATGGCACACCATGAATATTTCTGTTAACATGTGGGTTAAGATAGCAAATAACTGCCCTTAACATTAAATACACTAAATTAAGACTAATTAACAGCTTGTTAAAATCCTGCTATTACAATTGTGGTTGGAACAAAAACCAGCATACACAGGGGGTCCCCAGGAGCAACGTTGAAGACCACAGCTCTAGTCTAGACCAACGTTAAGAAAGTAAGTCTCACCGCAGGTATAGCCAAGGACATTCTTGGAAACACATTCTAAGTGTTGAGGTATTTTTTTCCAGCTGAAGGTCTACTCTAGCCAAACTTTTGGACTGACCAAGCTTTTGGACAGCTCAAGGACACTGGTTCTCAATCTCGGTCCTGGGGCACCCCTGTGTATGCTGGCTTTTGTTCCAAACCACAATTGCACTGCAAAAATTTAAATAAGATGTTGATATGACTTGAGTAGGTGTGTTTCATGTTTAAAGCAGTTATTTACCGTCTAAAGCCACATTTTGACAGAAAAGCCCATGATTGCCAAAAAGAATAAAAGACCCTTGGACACATTATCTATTTTACCATATTGCAAGAAATTTCAGGGGACAACATTTTTAAACAGACACTAAGAAATCAGTCAGCTCCACATTAAGTTGCTGAAGACAGGTGTTTTGCATTCTTTCTACATAAAATGCTTGAACGTAATGAACAAAGCAAGTTTGATTCCATTATTTGCTTGCCTAATAAGTTGTTAGTTTCCACGACCATGTGTCCGCAGCCTCATTAATTAGGAACCCACTGATCACTTTGATGGGCTCAATTTTTCCCTTCTTTTATGCAATTGTTTCTAAGATATTGCAATATGGATATAGATTTAGTTTCTCTTGGTATGTATGGATTTGTTCAAATGTGGCTTCATAGGATAGATAACTGCACAAAACGTGGTTGGAACAAAAACCAGCATACACAGGGGTGCCCCAGGAGCAAGAGTGAGAACCACTGCTCTAGGAAACCCACCCTGATCAATTACCCCGAGACATGTTAAAACAAATCAATAAGTCTGTTTTACTGTTCTTAAAAAATCAACTACACTGGCCTGAGATAGTTTTCATCAATCCATGTTAAAACAAAATGGTCAATAAGTCTGTTTTACTGTTCTTAAAAAATCTGTTTTTATTTCTTAAAAACTACACTGGCCTGAGACAGATTTGTAATCCACGAACGTTAACTTCACCAAAAGATTTGCGAATGAGCTATGATATCATGGCCATTAGCTAGCTTCGTTAAAAT
Source organism: Gymnothorax javanicus (assembly GCA_029692085.1). Classification (NCBI taxonomy): domain Eukaryota; kingdom Metazoa; phylum Chordata; class Actinopteri; order Anguilliformes; family Muraenidae; genus Gymnothorax; species Gymnothorax javanicus. Next base: position 60,300,843 of record CM056201.1, read on the forward strand.
TCAAAACAAACAGTTCTTCATCATAACTGGACACTGATCGCAATGCTGATCACATGAGTTGTGTTCTTATTATTTAGATGTTTAATCGTAGTAATTACGCAACAAACAGCTAGTTTCAGATGTCTCAGTTAATTTTATTTAAAAATAATACTCACCTGCGCTGGTCGCCTGGTCGCCTGGGAAAGTCCGTTGAAATAACGTTACTGACAGACTGACCAGTACCTGCGCTGAAACTGTTTCGGGTAAAAGATCATGAGTGGCCAACTCGAAATTACAATTTGATGTCGTTTTATGCGTCAACTCTTAAATAAAACCACTTGCTATATGATGCAAGGAAAGTGTATTTATCCTCCTCTGCTGTTTCTTGGTGTTAAAACCTTACGCCATATAAATAAAAGGTCAAGACCAAAAGGATGGATTGGCATTGTCTTTTTACTTTGTATTTTTTTAAAATGTAGAGGAAACAAACCCGCAGAAGTACACAGACCTGCATGAACTCGTACTACCTTTTTCCCCAGATTACTTGGGTCCTCTGGTAAAAGAAACCTTCGAGCCACAGTAACGTGTTAGCGGCAGTGATTAATAAAACCCTGGCACGTCAACTTAACTGGAAGGGAATGAATGGAAAGCGGTCCCTAGTCCTTCATCGAAGATCACAAATACGTGAGTAGAATAACCATTATTTTTTCTTGTGATAAGAACTATTGCACGTGTGTCATTTGCGCTCTGTCTCTATTTTCTCTGACATGCAGGCGCTGTGGAAAAAAATACCCACGGCAAAACAGCAAGCTACAAGGAAATCTAGAAAATTGCGGAGGCTGAATTTTGCTGGTGATCGGGACGAAGGAAGAACGCAACGGGAACAGGCAAAACAGTTGAACCTACCCTTCCGTTGCATTATCATTTATTTGAATATTTTTGTAATTTTAATTAATGCATTTTAAAAATAAACATGATGACTTGATCAGTCTGTGTAGGCTATTCCTTTTTGCAAGCACCGTGGTTACTGTTCAAGTGACTTTTATTTTCATTTTGCCTTCTACATTGCCTTGCATTATTGCTATGTAACCTATGGAACGCAATACGAGTGCCGTCATGAGCACCAGTCGGCCCTGAGATGGCTTGCGACTTTGGCCCTAATGGTCTGGGCCGAGTCTGGCCCGATGTTCAAAAAGACGCTGGGCCGACTCCGCTCGCCAGCTCTGGCCCGATTCCAAAAAGAATCGTCAAACGACTTCGGCCCAGCGTCGCGCCAGCACCACTTTGCTGTCTGGGTTTGTAGCCTCTATATTAGTCAAAGGTCACGCAGCCACGATGCTCAAACAATTTTCTGCAAAATCTTGCAGCCATCACTGGATTAGTGGACTTATCGCGTATCTTCAGCAAGATTCTTGTGTAATTTTTCAGGAATCTCGTGCATCCGCAGACCCTGCTGCTTACATTTGAGCTTGTTTGCATGGTCTGCAGCTGCGTTGCACAGTTACATGACACGTTTGTAGGGGCAGTACGAATCAGCTCGGACAACGAGCCTAAAACGTGAATCATTCGACACTGTAAATATAGTGACTCGCTAGCAAACCAAATAACGTGAATCATGCATGAATTCAAATGGGATACAAAAGGTATAAAAAAATTTGCCACAAATGCTCCAGAAAATTGTTTTTGTCTTCTTTGAATGTCTGAAACGCGTGTTTTCATATACAACTGCAAAAACAACAAATTCAAAAACCGAAAAAAGCAAATGCAAAAAAAAAACATCCATGTCCATTGCAACCCCAAAAACATCTCCATTTGGACCAAAAACCGGCTGCAAAAACAGAGATGCGATGCGGATTTATGAATGATCATCAGGAAAACAAAGGTATAAAATACACATACCGACTGTGTGATACTGTTTAGTTGTATTGTTTTTGCTTTGAATTTGAATATCAACAAAACAACGGTACATGTGCTCCTAGTCGCTATGGGGCGCCAACAAAACATTTCAACTTTTACTTTTGTCCAAATTCAAAAGACAAGCCAGCTAAGGCTTTCTAGCTAGCTAACCCAAAACATCTCTACCTAGCTAACGTTAGTTAAACTTGTTTAGCTAACAAGTTTGCTAGCCTAGCTAGCCAACAGTTTGGTGCACGGAAATCAATAGAAAATAAATGAATAAAAAATCTGTTATTTTGCCATCTCACTTAGCTAGAGTTGAACCGTGAGCATGTACGTTACACTAAATATAATTGTCAGCTAGCTAGGCAAGCAAACTAGCTAGCTAAGCAAGTGAACTAATGTTAGCGAGCAGTTATATTTGGTATGACATTAATGATCACAGTTCAACTCTAGCTAAGTGAGATAGCAAAATAATGGATTTTTTTATTCATTTATTTTCTATTGAATTCTGTGCGCCAAACTGTTGGCTAGCTAGGCTAGCGAACTTGGTTGCTAAGCAAGCGAACTAACATTAGCTAGGTAGCTGGTTAGCTAGCCAGAAAGCCTTAGCGGGCTAGTCTCGCTCAGGACAGAATTAAAAGCTGTTTTACGGTCCGTTCCAGCCAACCAGTTTTCACAACCTTCTACTGGTGAAAGTGCCCTGGAACAGCTGTCAAACCCGTGACATATCGACCGTGAACTCGTACCAGATCGATATACTCCCAGTTACAAGGATCTGAAAACACGAGTTACTGGTTGGCTGGAACGGACCGTTAGTTGGCGCTCCCCATAGCGACTAGGAGCACTTCCGTTGTGTTGATATTTAAATGCAGCGCTTTTCTCTCTTGCATTTGCTTTTAAGGTTTGCGTGTTTTTGGCTTTGCATCGTTTCTGTTTTTGCAGCGCGTTTCTCCAATTGGAGATGGTTTGGGCAGTTGCAGCGCGTAAGTGTTGACATAGATATGCAGCATTTTACTTTTGCATTTGCTTTTGTGGTTTGCGTGTTTTTGAATTTGCATCATTTCTGTTTTTGCAGCGCGTTTATCTGATTGGAGATGTTTTTGGTCGTTGCAGCGCATTTGCCCCTGTCAGCCACTGTAGTATTATGCTAATGAAATGATGAAAATAAACGTACGGATCTAAAAGAACCGCTGGCTTCAAAGTCTGTCAATGTGTATAAATTTAAACAATTCAATGTAGCCATAGTGGTGTTATAATTGCTTACTTTGTTGCGGCCTGCAGGTTCTATACATATTGCGATGACGTATAATGCCCTGTGAACACACTTAAATGTACTTTCTTATTTGTAAGAGACACTGTCAATATCAGTCCTATATAACGCTTTAACAGAATAGCTTTATATCCCAAGCTAACATGGGCTCTTTGACATGTACTTGCAGGCATAAAATACATGACAATGCAGGGGAGAAATAACGTTTTAAAAAAAGAATTTACTTCTGGTAAAAAAACCTACAAGATGTAAAATTACATCTTGTAGGTTTTTTTAGCATGCCTAAAATCATATGCCCTGTGTACAGTAAGTTCTGTTCTTAACTAATTGTGATCAATTTTTGAATGTGGCATAGATACATTCCAGAAACACTGGACTTTGTGAGGGCAACAGTGAGGCTTATACTTGCTCACCGATCTTAAGCCCATTTTAGACTTACCAGTGAGCAAGCGGAGGTGAATAGTGCATTCACCTAAACCAAAATGTGTCCATGGGCACTGAACAGACACTAACATATCTAGTTGGTGATGACATTACTTGGACCACAGAGCAGAGACCCTAGAAGGCAAAAGTAGTCCCTACTTTTCTTGATGCACTGTGGACTCTTGCAAATCATGAGCCCTATGGAGAGTTGGTAGACCAATTTAATTACAAGAAGTCCACTCTTTCCCAGTGCCTTCATAGTTGCTGCAAAAGCTAATGATGCAACATCTGGCCTTCAAGAATTCTTAGTCCACAGGTACAGCTGTCCAGATGTTAATTAACTTTATTCAGTACTGTCAAGTGATGATTTTCCTTGTGCCCTGGCTTTTTAGGCTCCATATCCTCACTGCCCAACATACTTCAGTACTAGTTGATAGGTTGAGAAGACCATACCTAGCTTTGTTAGGTGCAAGAAAGAGGCATCCTCTCACCAATGCAGCTTTACTCTTCCCTCCCATTTCAAATGGCCGTGTCATATTTTTACATTGTTATCAACTGAGAGCATTCCGTTCTGATGTTGTGGTTTGTTGGTGTATAAATGAAGAGTTTGTTTCCAAAATGCAATAAATGCCAAAATTGCAAAAATTGTGATAATACCATACAGCGATAGCCCTGTGCTTCTTACACATGGTGCAAAAATCAATTTTTAGAAATTCATACTGTCAGTACTGTTGCATTTTTTCATGGTCAAAGTTTTGTGTTTTTCTATAAAATGCAATAGGCGCCAACATAGAAAAAGCTAATTTACTCTTAATGAGTCAAATGGATATACATGTAGTGCGTTTTGGAAACAAACTCTCCAAATGTATAATGATATAATAAAGTATGCATGTTTTGTTGTTATGATTATTATTGTTGTATTTTCTTCACATAATTAATTCTTCACTGATTTCAGTTTTGTTCCCACTTCATTTAAGATGGCAGAAATCAAGCCGCTACTTAAAAAAACAAATTTGGATCCCACAGTCCTAGCCAATTATAGGCCGATCTCAAACCTCCCAGTCTTATCTAAGATCCTTGAAAAATGTGCCACCCAACAGCTCTCTTCTTTCTTGCAAACTAATGAGGTATTTTTCAGTCTGCCACTAGAAAGCATCATAGCACTGAAACAGCTCTCTCTGTTGTAATAAATTATCTACTTCTCTCCGTGGATAGTGGCTGCATCCCTGTTCTCGTCCTTCTTGATTTAAGTGCTGCCTTTGATACTGTAGACCACCATATTCTTCTTCGTAGGCTCGAAAAATCAGTTGGTATTTCTGGACTTGCCCTTTTGTGGTTTAAGTCTTATCTGTCTGATAGATCTCAGTTCGTCCAGGTAAATATTAAATCTTCAGAGTATTTCAAGGTAAACTTTGGAATACCTCAAGGATCTGTTTTGGGCCCTCTGAATTTTTCTCTATACATTCTTCCCCTTGGAAATATCATTCGTAGACATGATGTTAAATACCATTGTTATGCAGAGGACACACACCTCTATATATCCTTTAAGCCGGGTGAAAATGATCAGGTAACTAGATTAGAGATGTGTCTTAAAGCTGTTAAAAAATGGATGACGCAGAATTTGCTTTCACTAAATCCATTTAAGACTGAAATATTGGTACTGGGTCCCAAATCTCTTAGGGTCACATTCATTAAGTTTTCTCTGAACTTAGATGGCCTCTCTGTTTCTGCCAAAGCTGTTGTTAAAAACCTTGGCGTGACCCTTGATTCAGAACTCTCTTTCCAGGCTCACATCAACAATATCATACAAGTGGCTTTTTTCCATCTTAGAAACATATCCAAACTCAGAAAAATGTTGTCCCTTCAGGACGCTAAAAAAATGGTTCACGCATTTGTGTCCCCTCGGCTGGACTGTTGTAATGTCTTACTGTCTGGTTGCACTAGCTCGGTCCTGAAACGTCTTCAATTAGTGCAGAATGCTGCCGCTTGGGTACTGACTAGGACTAAGAAATATGATCACCTTAGCCTGGTGCTCAAAAATCTTCATTGGCTGCCTGTAAAATTTAGAATTGCGTACAAAATACTACTACTAACACTCCATTTACACTGGGCTTACGACCGAGTTCTGACCGAAAAATGGCCTCTGCTCACCCTCACTCGCACTGGGGTTGCAAGCTAGTCTCTATGCGGTCTCCATGGTCTCAAAAACCATCTCTCTTGGTCTCCATTTCTCTCCATTGGTCTCATAGAGGTTTGCGAGTGTATGGAACTGCTCAAAACATTCGCAAAGGTTGTGCGACCAGTGAAAAACACAAGAGGGTGTCATAATCGGTCGTAATAAGCTCGCATAAGTCTCAACTCACTCTCAACTCGGTATCTCAGAAAAGCGCAATAGAAATAAATTGAATTGAAAAAAATTTAATATTTTGTATAGATACAAACAATATAATACGACATAATACTAGCATGTAAAATCAGGGCCACATGAAAGAACCATGGGCCCCGTGGCTACTACTTTTTCAAGCACCCCCACGTCCAACGCCACCTCACCATGTACCATCAAGATTACTCTACTGTCCTATCCCGTCTGCACAACATCAGCCCTGCTTACTTTCCATACAATAATGCATCAACGATCACTCATGACTGCAGCTTCATTTTATGACTATTACAGCACAAAATACTTCTCATACTTCTCAAAATACTTCTCAGCTGTTAAGAGCGGAATTCGGACACTTCTGTTCATGTCACGTATTACGTTACTTCAGTTTTGGTTCAGGACTCAGGAAAGAACAGCCTGTCATTCTCAGCCGTCAGCTTTATAAAATTAAAGGTCATCTCATCCGTCCCTATGTGAAAATAATAGCAAAAGAAACAATCTACTGAGTAACCAAGACCAATACATGACCTTTAATTAGAAATTATAATGAAAATTGAATGCCTATTGCCTACATTTATATAATTGATATGGCATTGTAAGTATGGCAATATAAATGCAGAAAATTGTCACTCAGCTGCGCGTCATGCCTAGCAATGCGCTTTAGCCGTGACTTCATTCGGAATATAGAGAGGATTTTCTTGGCTTATTGCTTAATGAGCCCCGCAAACTAATGCAAATCTGTGCTGTTTCACGAGCTACACAAGGGCAGAAATTATAAAGACATTTTGATATTTTATGTCGTCATTTATGTGCGGAAGAAAACGGTTCATAATTTTGTGATGTAATGCATAAAAATACTATCGAAAATAAAGTAGACAGTCATCGGCTTTACCAATTTTTCTGAGCAACTGCTGCTAATCGGGAAAAGTAAACTGCGAGATGTCCCAGGTTATTACGGATTGACAGGTGAGGTTTCCGAAGGGCTTTCTTACTGCCAACGGACCGCTACTGAGATATATATATATATATATGGATGTCAATTTCTGATGAAAAATTATTTGCACTTACACTTCAAAAGAGATTTTCTCTCCATCGCGTTGGCTTCCAATCACCCCAGCTTCAGATTTCCACGGTAACAGCCACTTTGCCTCCCCATTGGCCAGCTGACACTACAGAAATTTTGGGTGACGGCCTTCAGCGAAGTGAAGTCTGATGCCCTCTTGGGGGAGTGGTGCATTAAGGGTGCAAGATGGCACCCCTGGTGAATAACACCAGGGAATTGGGACACCCTACACTCTTGCACCCCTTAGCACAAACGCGCAGTTGAGGGGCACAAGGGCAGAAGATCGAAGATTGGGGCCCAATCCCAAACCGGTCCCTATCCACTCACCCTATCCACTCCCCCCTCCGTTTGCGCATTCCCACGGAGGGTCCGCCACATTGAATGCCATCCCAAACCAATCCCCGTGGAGTGTAAGTGGCTTATTAAACCCTCCACAGCGAGTCTACACCGCCGCAAGTTTACAAACCACCCTCCTTTCAAGTGCAGTACTTATTTTGTGTCCAGGATGGAAGAATCGCTGCATATCTACAAATATCAGTTCCATGCGGATATTTCCGAAAGATAAGTAAAACATTACCTTACCTCAAACGGACATTTAATTGACTATTTCATGCGCGCATCACGGAACTAAAGGTTACATTGTATTTTGAAATTAACGTGCCGATGTGCACCCGAGAAAACACTGAGTGAGCAGTTTATTGAATCAATGATTGCTCTTTTTCACAGTGTGCCATTTCATGCACAAACGCCTTCACCTTTGTCAATGCAGTGTATTAAATATTTTTAATATAAATTTTATTTAATTACATTACCCTCTCTATAATATTTTGGGTAAGAAATATATCATTAGAAAACTAGTTTGTCGTGCACAATGCAACACACCTATTGCTAGGCTTGGTGATGATTACCTCTGCTTCCTGTTGGATGAAGGGCAAGGGCATCCTAAAGTTTATACACATTTTTACACCCTCCCCCTTTATGAAGCTCCCTCCATCGCTGTGAGGGAGACTTCACACGGAGTGTCACTGAAGTGAAGAGCTAGTGATGAGGGAGCAGTTTGGGAATGGGCCTGGGACTAGACCTGTTAGTACTAAAGGCTCCAGTATTTTTGGTACCGCTTCCGCTCTGAGCCACACTTCAGCCAATCAGATTGTACCGCAATAGAATTGTAAGCCAATCAGATTGTACGTAACTGGAATTCTCCCCTAACTCGACCGCAGCGCTTTCCCCTTCTCTGAAAGCGTGCTAGAGAGTGAACGCCGGGCTTTGTATCGCCAGAAGTTACGAATTGTATTGGGAGAACGGTTTTGCAGGGCATTGCACTAATAGTTTTTAATTCAGTGCAGAGACGGACAAGACTGTTCGAAAGCTTTCTCCGGAAACGTAATGTTAAAATGGCTAAATTATGATATTTTAAATAAAACGGCTTTTGTTTGCTGCCAAATACCTCAGGGATGACCAAATCAAATTCTGAAACCAACCAAAGGAAGACGACATAGGTGTTTCGTGGTGAAACTAATTTAATCCTTAGTAGATATAGATTCGAGATGTGTTCAATTCATGTTGATAGACGGTAAAGTCATGAAATTCAGGTTGGCAAAGCAAGTTCAAGAATGTTTAATGTTGGCAGGAATGAACCAACCTGCGGATCATTTTCGAAGAACTTAGTGGATTTTGATTCATTCCAGAGTGTACTCCTCTACAGGTCAGTATAAGCTGATAAGTTATAAATGTTTCAATTATCTTTGCGATTTTGAAGAGGGAATAGCCTGCTGCCTGAACCGTGGGATACTTTCACAATGCCTTGGGGGATTTACCTTGTTTTGGAATTTGGAAAAGGAAGCTCTCATCCATTTTAACGTCGTGAATCTGACTTGGCTACGTTTTACAAAACATGATTTCGCATGCTTTATGATTAACATTTCTTGATATTACAAATGATTTTAATATTCAGTTTGGCGCACTGAAGCGTAGGTGTAACCTTTCGGAAGAGGCTATTCGCCCGCAGCGCTTCCGCGCGAAACTTCAAAGAGTGGGGTAGATTATAAAATGAAATCTCTTTTTGGCCCAGCTGCTGGGCAAATAGCAGAAGTGCTTCTGTTATCTGCCATGCCGTGATGCGAATAGCTGAACTGCTTCTCTGATCGGCCCCGCTGAGGGGCAGATAGTTGATGTATTTCCCTCAACTCACCCCGCTGCGGGGCGAATAGCCACTTCCTAACCTTTCTGGACAGTTATACATTAAGTTGTGCGTTAGTGCCACTAAATTAGTTTTTTGGATAGATGTGACTAACGTTAACGGTTACTTTGGCTATAAAAATACTGTTTTTGTAGAGTGTCGACCCAGCCCGTTGGCTTATCTTTTTTTCCTAACATTACATGACAGCTAGCACTAAGCCAGTTAGACTAAGTTATTCATACTAAGTTACAGGAGCAACGAAATACAGCCTTGCTAGCTTCATGTTGCAAATAACTCGGGTTACAAATTAATAGCGAATAATAAGAAGAATAATAATATCAATAATATTATTATTAATAATAATAATAATAATAATAATAATAATCGTGCATGAAATAAAATAATGACCTTGCTACATCAGGGATACTCTTTTACAGAATGATCCGGTGTGGGTGCAGGCTTTCATTCTCACCATGCAGTTTCACACCTGAGTCTACTAATCAAGAGTCTATGGCAAAAGCTTGAAGGGTTGATCAACAGAATCAGGTGTATGACTGGTTGGTTAGAATGAAAGCCTGCACCCTCACTGGCTTATTCTGGAAAAGAGTGAATATCCCTGACCTACGTGATCATCATGTCGTTGCCATTGCAAATAATGGGTCAATGGGACTAGCTATATATCCTTTTATTAAAGCATGATTAAAGCGAGGTTACTTTTGGTCCTTAAGTTAGCTGACGATTTCGAACTGCCTTTGCAGGCACACACGTCGCAAGCCTCTCCGGTCAAGTTTGCTTGCTCGCTGGGTTGAGTTGTTTCCGATCCTCTTCGTAGCAAAACGCTTCACTGTTGCCATGGCAACTTGCAAGCACAACCAGTGAAATGGAGTCCCCTCGCGTCACATGGTGCAAACTGTGAAGGAAAAGCCCGTATATGCCCAACATGGCGTATTCTAGTCAACGTGTTATCAATGGTCGATAGATCTCACTGAGATAATTGGCTTCATCTCTAATCACGTAACTTTTGAATGAAATGATCTGTGACCTCCATGGATTCCCATAGTCCTCAAGTTAGTCCCGTGAGTGATTCCGCCGAACATGGAAATGATGATATCGATAGGCTATCCCTGGGATCTGCATCAAGTCACAGCAAGTCCGACTGCCCTGAGTAAGGAAAATACTCGCCGACAGCACAGTTTATCGGTTAGCTTATCTGTTATGAACAGTCACTTTATTATATCCATTGAATGGCAGCTAGATAAGGAGGTTGTATGATTCTGGTGAACACGGGTTTGCATAATAACATTATTCATATCGGTTTGAATGCCATTATAGTGTTGGACTGTGACAGAATTTTTGTTGATTTGCGCTCTCCAGCATTTTCCTTCCCAAATCGAGCGTGATCAAGCTCAGACTCCCTGATAAATGTTTCACTTTCTGGAGGAATTTCAACCCCTTAAATTCTTAGTGGTCCCACTTTATGACGGGCGGAAGACATTGAAGAAGTGGGTGTTAATCTGTGTCTTGGCCAATACTGCTTTTCCTTGAATCATTAGATCAAGCTCATAGAGTCGGTTTGAGGCTCAGAGATGGTTGTATGCACGTTAAGTACAAAGTGATATGGTATTCTTCACTTTCAATCACGTGACTAAACAGTGCTGCGGCACCAGCGTCCACCTTGGTGGTGGTACAAAGCTCTAGCTAACGCGACACTGATGTATTAATATTATTAATTAATATTAATATGAGTCACAGTATGCTTTAACAAAATGCAGGGTTAAAAAAAATTGAGCAGACACTTCCTTGGTACCAAATTTTTACAAGGCTTCCACCATCATAATAAGCTGAAAATTAAAATATTCTGTTGGGAAAATATTGGGTTATGTACAGTTTTTCGGTGAGGGCTCTGCATACATGTTTTTATCTCGTGTGAAAAATGGGTAGTCTCATGGAAATCCTTAAAAATTTAGTCTGGGGAATAGATTATCAAGACAAACAAAATAATGTAGTTATTAATAGTAGCCTTTATCTCTCCACAAAATCATTCCAGACCTCAAGTGCATATTCCGTAAATGTACACTACATGTAGTACACTGCCCCTATAATCAAGTGTCCAGTTATTAGCTTACTGGCCCTATGGGCCGATAAGCTATTGTCGTGGTGTGGTGTCCATCGTCCGTTGTACGGAACGTTTTTTAATCTTTTTTTTTTGGCCTGATGAATTTTCGTATAAATTTGCAATAACATACTACTAGACCATATCTCCAGATGTTTTTCTCGGATTTTTGATTGAATCATGTTTATCCGTTTTATGGGCCCTTGAAATTTTAGCTCCAATGTTAAAGATAGGACTGAGACATTTTGAAAAATTATTTCTCAAAAACTGCATGATAAATTTTTTTCCGAATCTGGCAATCAACTTAACCCTTTCATTACCATTGTCGCATTTCTGCGACAGCGCCGATTCCGCATCACTTACCATTGTCGCTATTTTGCGCCTAGAGAAAGTCCCTCACAAAAACTGTCAAAGCTCCACAACAAAACACCCCTTTGGACGAGTCTGGTATCGCACAACACGTCAGTGATGTCATCAGGCTTCCTGTAGTTCCCAATCCTCCGGTTATGCACAGTTTTATTTTTTTTTATACAGGTTATTGCAGGCAGTGCGTGCTGCAGCATGTGTATCTTCATTTGTACACAAATGCACGTGTATCTCCGTTTGTACAGAAATGTGCGTGTATCTCCGTTTGGACATAAATCCCATAGAGGAGAAATTGTCTCGTTTTGACAAACCGAAATACGGTTTTTACCCTCATTTTCTGGTTTTACTTTTGGAAAAACTAAGCAAAGATATGTGTCAATGGAAAGGTAAATGTATTTTGAACATGTTTTCTGTACATAAAATTGTCCATTTCTGGTGTTTTTAGTTTGAAAAAGGGGGTGAAAATCCACATGCAATGTCTTGCTGCAATAGCACAAAAATTTACGGTAAGCAAGGGTTGTCTTATTCCCAGTAAGCGGTCGTGAAAGGGTTAACTTGGTACCGTCAACGTACAGTGCGAGCGCCATTTTGATTGAATCGACGGGAGTGGGTCCATTGGGGGAGCTGTACTTAATGAATATGCAAGATGGCCTGTGGAGGCCAAATGGTTGCAGATGGAGATTGAGTTTGTATTATCGATATATAGGAAGTCATATATGACCTATATTTTGGCTGTATTAAATTTGACCACAGATGACTTTGAAAGGTCAAACTCGAGGTCAGGGAATATATTAACAATGTTAAAAGACTTGAAATTTCAAAAAATTATTTCTCAAAAACTGTAATAACTTTTTAGCTTACCGGCCTTATGGGCCGATAATCTATTGTCGTGCAGTGGCGTCCGTCGTCCGGAACATTTTTTATCTTTTTTTTGGCCAGATGAATTTTTGTGTAAATTTGCAATAACATACTACTAGATCATATCTCCAGACTTTTTTCTCGGATTTTTGATTGAATCAGTTTTGTCCGTTTTATGGGCCCTTGAAATTTTGGCTCCAATGTTAAAGATAGGACTGAGAAATTAAAAAAAAATTATTTCTCAAAAACTGCGTGATAAATTTTTTTATAAATCAGGCAATCAACTTACCTTGGTTCCGTCAATGTACAGTGCGAGCGCCATTTTGATTGAATCGATGGAAGTGGGTCTATTGGGGGCGCTGTAATCAAGATGGCCTGTGGAGGCCAAATGGTTGCAGATAGAGATTAAGTTTGTATTATTGACATATAGGAAGTCATATATGACCTATATTTTGGCAATATTAAATTTGACCACAGATGACTTTGAAAGGTCAAACTCGAGGTCGGGGAATATATTAACAATGTTAAAAGATATGACTTTAAATTTCAAAAAGATTTTACTCAAAAACTGTTGGATAACTTTTTTTCTAAATCTGGCAATGAACTCACCGTGATACACTTTATGTACAGTGCGAGTGCCATTTTGATTGAATCGACGGAAGTGGGTCTAGTGGAGGCGCTGTACTTTAACGTTGGGTCTTATGGAGAATGGGTCGAATCGCCTGTGGAATCTAAATGGTTGCAGATAGAGATTAAGTTTGTGTTACTGACATATAGGAAGTAATATATGACCTATATTTTGGCTGTGTTAAAGTTGACCTCAGATGACCTTGAAAGGTCAAACTTGAGGTCAAGAAAAATGTTTCAGTTTTCAAAGGTTTCTAGGCTTGAAAATATTGAAGATTGGGAACATATGTGCATTGAACACTTATTGGAAGTCATGTATGAACTTTCATTTGGTGGCCTTGAACTTGACCTTTGGCAACCTTCGAAGTTCAAACTTCACATAGTGAAATTTCAATGACTTCTATCACCAAAACTATTACAGATAGAGCTTAGGTTTATATTGTGGGCATATAGGAAGTCATGTATTTTCATGTAGTGACATTGAACTTGACCTTCAGTGACCTGGAATGCCCAAACTTCACAGTGAAATTTCAATTACAAAATGGTTACAGATAGTTTCGGTTTGTATTGGAGATGTATAGGAAGTCACATATGAACTTTCATTTGGTGACATTCAACTTGACTGTCAGAGACCTTTGAGGGTCAAACTCGACAGTGAAATTACTATGACTTGTATCACCAAAATGGTCACAGATGGAGCTGAGGTTTGTATAGAGATATTTAGAAAGTCATATATGAAGTCCATTTGCTGACCGCAACTTGACACTCTGTGGCCTTTAAAGTTCACAATTGACATATTGAATACACATTGACAGATTATAATGACTTGCATCACCAAAACTGCTTCAGAGCTTTGGATTGTATTACAGAAGGTCTTATAAATGCAGGGCTCATGAAATCGCTTTTCTGAGCGCCCAGGACAAGTAAAAATTTTGTCGGACAAGCAGAAATTAAGAGGCGCTTGCCCGACAGGCTGGCTGAAAATTTCACGCCACATAGTAATTTATTTCCGATCTTAACGTTTTATTCACTGTACCAATGTGGCCACTAAATTCTTTTGAAACAAAATCCGATTTGTTGCTGAAAATCTATGGCCTATTTCACAATATTTTAGGCGTGACTGTCACAACTTTCCAATTACTGGTTGCCAAGGGCCATTTAGCCAAATAGCGGGATTTTGATCCGCCGCGGTCTAGTTTGGCTGGTGCAGGCATAAGCAATGACTTGACTCCCAACCATCAAACAGGGGAATAAAGGCATACATGCGTTCAGCTGACGCTAGAAATCATGTTGGACGGCCATTCCATTGAATGGTCACTCACAAAATCCCTTTCTCAGAAATGGTTATAATATAATGTTTCAGTGAGAGAAGCGAAACTTTTATCGACATTTGTTGTTGCTTTTGTGTGTTGTTGTTGTTTAAAAAGGCCCACAGCAAAGTGAATATATTTATTTAATATTAAAGTTATTCGTCTAAAGGGCCATTCCAGCCAAAGTGGTCCTGGGTCAGAAAAATAAAATTTTGAATTCCGTCAATGGGATACATTTTTTTGGAAACTTAGACATCTAAACCAGTAGGAAATTATAACTTTAGCTTGATTCATCACGTGTGCCATCCGTGCCACATCATCAAATATAAGCCACTTTCAAGATTAGAAAAAAAGGCAAAAACGATATATTTTTTCTCACTTTTCTTATCATTTCCAACACAAAAAATACAGTCACACAGTCTTTTACTGAATAGAGGCATACTTCAATCAATGACAGTTGCTGAATGTCCGACTTACTGACGATTTTTGAAAAATTTCCGATGAAGATTTAGGGAGTTGTCTGTTTAACGCACGTAACAAAAATTACCCTTTTATGTATGTAGAACAAACAATTGACCATATTTGGCCTGCATTTCTCATATGCAAAGGTAGAATGGGTGAACAAAAAAAACCAAAGAAATCACTGAGATTTTCATATTTTCCCAATGGAAATTTGCCTGAAAGATGTGTAACGCACATAACGTTACGTGCGTTACAAAAATTTCAAGGTCATTTTTCACAGAAAAGAGTGACAAGCTTTGTGATTTCTTTCCTGCTTTTTGCTTGTGTGCATGTTGACATTTGATTTATGCAACAGTACTGAATTCATAGAAAATGTCTTCCTTGCCACCTGCTCCAACCATACCTACTGGAACTGGTGGTTCCAGCTTTCTCAAAATATCTAGACAAGATTACAATTTGGGTTAAGGTAGAGTTCAGGGGTTGAGTTAGGGTTAGGGGTTGGGTGTTGGTATGGGGTTGGGGA
This sequence comes from Gymnothorax javanicus, assembly GCA_029692085.1. Taxonomy (NCBI): domain Eukaryota; kingdom Metazoa; phylum Chordata; class Actinopteri; order Anguilliformes; family Muraenidae; genus Gymnothorax; species Gymnothorax javanicus. Next base: position 60,316,295 of record CM056201.1, read on the forward strand.
AATAAGTGATGACCCGCGTAAACTGAAGCCGTTTACAGGAACCTGATTGATGTAATGTCAGATTGGCGGATGAACGAGCGATTCAAATCTGCCTCGTACAGTCTTTGACGGTGAGGCGCACTCTTGTTCGGGAAATGTAGTTTTTTTTTTTTTAGCGATAGCATTTAAATGGTCCGTAGATACTTCAAAATACATTTCCCTTGATGCATCGCTCCTTCATATCTTAAAGACTATCACACCCACTCGTCTTTAGCAGTAGACAAAGTTGGGGCAGATCAACAGCGATTATGCAACCTTTCGCATATGTGCAAGTGTTTTCAAATTTATCTTCGGGCGTAATTTTCTTTTTATCGCAAATGCGAGCAAAACTGTCACATTGTACAGCCCTGGGTAAATATAAACTTCAAATATCTTAAACTGAAGTGAGAATCGGGCGCCCCGGTGGCTCATCGGTCTAAGTGCGCGTACCATAAAGGCTGTGTCCTTCCTGCAGCGACCTGGGTTCGAATCTGGCTTGGGTCATTTGCTGCATGTCATCCCCCATTCTTCTCCCCAACTTTCCTGTCTCTCTACACTGTATAACTACCAAATAAAGGAAAAATTTCCAAAAAATAACCTTTAAAGTGAGAATCATGAACAGAAATTGGAAATTCGGTAAAGAGCGAAACTTACTTGTCTGAATAAAAGTGAGTGATCCTGAGAATCGGTCCTCTGTGTTACATGGAGTAGGCATGGGCAACGCTCTGCATAAACTCTAATGCAATGCGTAACAGCTGAACTGGGGCGGTAAACAAGCCTCAGAACATTTTTTATAAGTTATACCATTTTCAAACAAAAAGAACACCATCCCTTACAAAAACCACTATTGGAATACCATGAAATTTACCACCAAACACTATAGTATTACTGTAGTAATTGTATGGTTTTTTGGAACGACCTATAGAGATTTTAGTATTACTATTGAAATACTGTAGGGCTGCCGTAGCTAATAAAATAACACTACAGAAAAAACTATTGTAATACCATAGCTGGTGAGACGTACTATAGAACACCATAACCACACTTAACCACACCATAACACACTATACAATTCTTATAGTATACTATAGTAACTCTTCAGTTAATTTTTGTAAGGGATAGTTTGATTAAAAGCAACCTTTTCAGTAGGATACCCGCATTTCATTCATGAACTCTGCGTATTACGGCCAATAACGCGATTTGTACAGAGCTATTGTTTGCCCGTTGGATGAATGCGTGGCCTCAATTTGTGCCGTGTTGACAATTTTTCAAGTGCACGGCGTGACAAAAATATCCATTTAGGAGGTAGATTTCAAATAGCCTGCGCCGACGTCATATCCCAGCTACGGCCCTGATTGGCTTACAGCCATCTAATTTGAGAAATTACGAGTCTGTTCGTCCAGGCTAGACCTCCAGGGGATGTGAAATAAGTTGGACAGAACTTGGTGAAGTTCGTCGCGAGTTCGCCGTGATTTCTTCTCAACAATGGCAAGAAAGGTGAGCGTATTTTTACTATACCCTACATAGTTTGTTGACAGAATATCCTGTGACCCTATTTGTGAAGTTTCAGTAAAATATACCAAGGAATAAACCGGCGCCAGGCCTTTGAAGCCCACCGGTCACAATTCGCGTCATCTCCACTTCAACTGGCTGGACGCCAGCGCTGTGATGCTCGACCAGATTTTGTCAGTGTGTGAAATTAATTGTTTTACCAGTGACGTGCGATCGGAGGTTAGTTTGGTGAGACAGAATCCTTCCCTTTGCTTGAGTGGCAATCAGACCAGTGCTTTAAGTGGGCCGGTATGCACCGGTACGGAGTACCGGCACTTCTACATTTTAGCCCCTGGCATACCAGGACTTTTTACGGCGTACCGGGACTTCTCACGAGCTCGTAGCACCCTGCCCTGTTCTATTTCTCTCTTAGCGATTCATGATCAGATGGCTATACTACATTACCCACTCTGCACAAAGATCTCGCGAAATCGACTCTGTCTGTGGAAAAGGACGTGAAGAAGAAGAAGTCTCGCGGAAGTTGAACGTCTATACTAGAGGCGGTGCGTCGGCTACTGCAAAGGAACGCACAATCCTCTGTCGCGGTTTACTTTTCTTGATTAGGAAGTTTGTCAGACTAATTGGTAGAACGACAATCAAATTTATTTTTGATAGCGTTGTTATACATTGCTTCACAAAATTATGAGGCGTTTCTTTCGCACATAAATAAATGACGACATGAAAAATATCAGCATGTCTATATAAATTCTACGGTCAAGTGGCTCGCGAAAGGCGCAAAACAGCCCACGAGGCTCGGTAAGCAACAAGCTATGAAACGTGCCAAACACAGTGTTGCCAGATTGGGCTGAGCTGGTTTCGATAGAATTGTACGGGCAAAAATCACCTTGGGCGGGTGGACACATTTTGGGCTGGTTTGGGATGAACTCAGCGGTTTTATTTAACATCCATAATTTGCGTTTGTTAAGTGCACAGGTAGTGTTAAAGACGAACCAGTACGTCAGTGTATTCATTAAAACATTTATTGGTTTTTAAAACATTGATTGATGTACATTTTGGCCACTCTCGTTGAGAGGAGGTAGCCAAGGCCATGTGGTCACGCCCAGAGCTATGGTCACAGTGAGCTACGCTCCCTCTCTCTCCTCTATACCCCATAACATTAGTGCAAAATGTTACCCCGGAACACAAGCGCAGCTGTGCAGTCGCAGGCCCCCGCCTTTAGCCAGCTAAGCCTCTTACCTTGCCCAGATAACGGCCATTACCGTATTATTGTAATCATACAAGTGTGGGGAAAAGAGTTAAATGTATTGGAAAGAGTGGTTGGTTCATAGCAACTGATGCTGCCTGTCAAAGCGAAGCCCACTGCAAAATTTGGAGCACCAAGCTAGCCAATTTAGCTAAGCCTCTTTCCAACTGTAAAAACGTTGCTGTGCCAGTGACTGGATCAGGGACATCACCGACGACCATGTGAAACGTGAACTCCGAAAAGCCTCGTTACTTATGTTGCATTTCTTGAGTCAATAAATCGAGGGTTTGGAGCACAAGGGGCGTAATGGAACATACCTTTTGGAGCACAAGGGGCGTAAGTCACATTTTCCAAATTTTACAGGAGAGCAAAAACAAACTTTGCATTGATTTTAACTATTTCATTGATAGCCATATATTTAAGCATTCTATAATGTTATATAGATAAAGTTGTAGGGAATTCATATTCTAAATGATAATAAACAAAAAACTCTGACTTACTATTACATTTCAGCCAAGAAGCCCAACAGGCGATAGAAAAGGCACTTACGCTTTTTGTGCTCCATTTCCTACTATTTTGTGAGTTGTTCAGGGCGTAAGTGACATTCAAAATACTGATACTACTGAAACAGAGATTAAGGCAGAATTCTCTTCAAAATCTTTATTGTTAAACCATAACAGTAATGTCAACATTGATAAAACTATGAACCACTCTAAAAAACATCAAAATCCATCAGCTCTAAATTAATTTAACCGCATAATAAATTCATCTAACTCCATCAAGTTCTATCACAAATTGCAATGGGACAAAAATGATTAAAAATTTGAATTTTTTTTTTTAAATGAATAAAATGTAATTAATTTAACGCTATTCCATTTAGGTTGCTAACTAGCTCGCTATTTCAGAGTTAGCAAAGTTTAGCCTTTTAGCCCGCTAACTAGTTGGCTATCTACCTAGCTAGCTATAGCATTATAGAGTTCGATATCACTTTAGCTCGCTAGCTACATTGCTAACTAGCTTGCTATTTCAGTATTAGCGATAAATTGTTGATTTTTTTTTCTTGTGTGTTTATTTTATGGGCTATATGTAGGGTAACCACATCCATTGTACTGAATGCTAGCTAGTTGACAAGCTGGCTAGCAAACTAATGCGCAATTCAACATATTTTCCTGGACACTGGCAAGTGTGGAGGACAAAAGTCAATCTTGTTCCCTACTCTCGCTGCTGGTTGTAATGATATGGCTGATCGGCGCGAGTTGAGAACAAGGAAACTTGAAAACCGAAACTAACGTAAAATTATTAAACGGGGCCTTCGGGAGACCGAAGGAGACATTCCAAATAGCCTGCTTTCATGGTATATCTTCATTAACAAGCCCAAATACATACATGCCAACTCTCTCGCTTTTGGCGGTTAACTATCGCTTTCGGTGCGTTTCATTCTGAAAAAATGCCCCAAAAGCGGTAGTCTACCGTCAAAAGCAGTAGAGTTGGCATGTATGCAAATAGCCTGATGTGACTTGATAATGGCGCTCGATGAAAAAGCAATCTTAGCGTCTGTGTTGCTTGCCAACCATTCTATCCACTCTATCTTGCTTGGTGGAAGAATGAGTAGTTCTCAATTTTATTGTTGCATTATTTCCAATAAATTGTAGATTTTTTTCTTCTGTGTTTATTTAATGGGCTATATGTAGGGTAACCATTTTATAAAAGCGATAAGCCCCTTGAAGCAGTGGGTTACAGTGATTCTACAACGGCGGAGGGGCACTAAGGACCACCCCTCCACCGTTGTAGAATCACTGTAACCCACTGCTTCTTGGGGCTTATTCCTTTATTAAGCAGTATGGCTCTGCGGCTAGCTAGCTAGCTAGTTAGCATTAGCTTAGTGTGAGGATAGTAGGTTAACATGTTGATCAAAAGGCTAAAACTTTATCAATACTACTTCCATTATACAGCTATTTACTTACCAATGGAATGTAGTTCAAGTGGAAGTTCTCTAATGATGTGTAGTAGCACTTGCTCGGCTTCTGTGAGCTCTTCTCTGGCATTACCATCCATGATAACAGTCAAAATTGGCCAGTGCAGGTTCTGTCTGCACTGTTACGCCTTTTGTGCACCAAACACAGTGCACTTACGCCTTTTTTGCTCAAAACTGAATTTAATGTTTTTACTTACGCCTTTAGTGTTTTAAGCATTTAGGTCACTATGATTGGACAAAGTGATTAAACCAGCATTCTGATTGGATAGAGCTTGTCAAGACCTTTCCAATGATATAAAAATGTCATTTTACCCCAAAATGTCACTTTCGCCCCTTGTGCTCCAAGGGGTATGTTCTGTTACGCCCCTTGTGCTCCAAACCCTCGAAATGCTGTAATTATTTATCGGACATGTCTGGCTATGAAACAGCTGCGCTAAAGATACAGGCTACAGTCCCAAGTGCAGGATATAAAAAAAATTTGCTTCGGCGCCGTATTTCAGGAGAGCGCACAGAGAGGATATTGGTGAGTCCCCATACTTCTAAATCGCACATTCCCTTGGGCATAACCGGTTGACATGTCTATAACTTTGTGGTTATGTAGCTACGCTGCTCATTTCACGCGGGAGCGTGGCTGCGCTGCACAGTCAGCCCTCAAGCTAGAGGAGTTCTTGCTTTCAGATACTTTTGTTAGTGGTAAATGCGCCAACATTTGAGATAAAATTTATACGGCACAAGAGCACTCCGTGGATTTATGCTAGGTTTGTACGTACAGAAAACAAGTTATCTGTAGCCTATGTTGGAGATGACCCGACAGGAGACTCCGTTTTCCCTCTCGAAGATGTCAAAGTTTTCTTGAAACGGCTGCAGGAATTATAAATACAAGCTTGCTTCTCCGTCCAACCATTGAGCATTAATACCAGCAGAAAGACCAGAATGTGCCGATCATGACGTATCATGACGTATACTCGTCAGTATTAGTTCGGCCAAACCACGGAAAAAAGGATTGAGGGAAGGAAATATGCTCAAGAGCGATTAGCCTTATGGAGGACATTAGTTTCAGTGACATTAAAATTGCATCCTCAAATGATGAATATGTTGAAAAAGAAGTGGACTAGGTCGTGGGTCTTATCGTGGGATGATTGACATTTTAACCCTATAAGATGCGCGGCTACGGCATTCAGACCTGTGGAACTTCAGGGCAATTTTTACATTTTAGCTGTTCGAGATCCCAAGGTTTCCAACGATTCCAATTTTTTTTTTGTAGACTTAAAGGGAAATGTGAATAAAATGATATACTACATATTCCATTGATGTAATGCCGTGGCCGTAAAATCATGGCGTCCTGGATATGAATATTTCCCTCAATCTTAGTGTGATGTGGCCTCACTGAAGCGCTGCCATCAACGGATACAGAATACGTATGTGACATTTTCCTACATTATGAAAATAACTTTTTTTCTGACTTTGAACCCATTTATAGGAACTTGGGAAGTCAGAGTAAAGAAAAGCGCCAGTCAGAAAACGCAAAAACTTTGCCAATAGTTGTCTTGATTTTTAACGTTTAAATACATACATGAAGTATCGCCCAAAAACACAGAAGCAAAAAGAAGGGGCTTAGTCGACATTGTTCGCTTCTAACTGCTGTTTTCTCCCTTGAGGGTTTGTCATCATCAGTGATTTCGGTATATAGCTACAGAAGATTTCCTGAATAGCTGTAATTACTGTATATCGCTTTTGACAAGCTAACGTTAGTTGCGATTGTGTTCTCAGTCTCGTTCTCTGTATGTGTTTGCGCTTCCGTGGATACGTGTAGCGAGGGATTTTTTTTTTTCTCGTGGGCTACGCGGGTATTGTTTACTCTCATGAAGATACATAAGAAATTATTGCATGCATTTGCGGATATGTGCCAAGGCAAGGCTAACTGATGAAGATAAATATGATGTGCTTAGTAAATAAATTCATTGATAAATGCCATGTTTTCATTCGTGTTACTTTGGGCGGTTTTTTGTGCAAGTAGACGGTTTTTTAATCAGTTTTGGGCTGGAAAGCACGCAACCTATCACACTGGCCAGACATTTCCTTCTACATTAAGCAATTAGGAATGTAGAAAAGAATGGATTCTCGTGACTTAGGGCTAAATGAGCCTCGCAGACCAATCCACACGGCGCCCCACGAGCCAGTTGAGCGCAGAATTTTCCAACCCATGAGTAAAGAAAAGCGCGAGAAATCCGAATGCGTGAGAGTTGACAGGTATGCGTCATTAATGAAAACTGGCCACATCCGATAATGTTGAGAGTTTTCGGAGTTTCTGCAATGGTAATTGTACCCCCGCTACGAAGTAAGCGGGGGTATATAGCGGCCCGCCCGTCCGTCCGTCCGTCCTTCCGTCCGGGGTCATATCTCAAAAACCGTTGGAAATATTTCGACCAAACTTTGTACAATCGTGAACCATGTCACAAACTACGCATCCAGTCATTTTCAGCTTTCTGGGATGTCAATTTTCTGACGTTTCCATGGAAACGTCACATTTTGTACTTTATTCTATAGTGGACAATGGGGACAAGTTTTCTCGGAAACTACTACACCTAGATGAATGAAATTTTGTTTGTAGGTACTCCTGACGATACTCTTGAACGAGTTGAAACCCAGTTCAAACTTTTTTTTTTTTACGGAGTTATTGCCCTTGAATCTTTGATTCGACTTAGTGCAAAAATCCGCCGGGATGCATCAATGGGGACAAATTTTCTCGGAAAAATTACACCTAGATGAATACATTCCTAGATGAATGAAACTTTATTTTTGACTTTTGAATCTTTGAGGTGCAAAAAACTCCCGGGATGCATCAATGGGGACAAATTTTCTTGAGATGAATGTTTGAAACCCAGTTCGAAACCCAGTTCGAAACTTTATTTTTACGGACTTATTGCCCTTGAATCTTTGATTCGACTTAGTGCAAAAATCCGCGGGATGCATCAATGGGGACAAATTTTCTCGGAAACTATTACACCTAGATGAATGAAATTTTGTTTGTAGGTACTCCTGACGATACTCTTGAACGATTTCGAAACCCAGTTCCGAAACTTTATTTTTTACGGACTTATTGCCCTTGAATCTTTGATTCGACTTAGTGCAAAAATCCGCCGGGATGCATCAATGGGGACAAATTTTCTCGGAAACTATTACACCTAGATGAATGAAATTTTGTTTGTAGGTACTCCTGACGATACGAAACTTTATTTTTGAACGATTTGCAAAAACCCAGTTCGAAACTTTATTTTTACGGACTTATTCAAACCCAGTTGAATCTTTGATTCGACTTAGTGCAAAAATCCGCCGGGATGCATCAATGGGGACAAATTTTCTCGGAAACTATTACACCTAGATGAATGAAATTTTGTTTGTAGGTACTCCTGACGATACTCTTGAATGATTTGAAACCCAGTTCGAACTTTATTTTTTACGGACTTATTGCCCTTGAATCTTTGATTCGACTTAGTGCAAAAATCCGCGGGATGCATCAATGGGGACAAATTTTCTCGAAACTATTACACCTAGATGAATGAAATTTTGTTTGTAGGTACTCCTGACGATACTCTTGAACGAGTTCAAACCCAGTTCGAAACTTTATTTTTTACGGACTTATTGCCCTTGAATCTTTGATTCGACTTAGTGAATGAAATTGGCTGGGACGCGTCAATGGGAACAAGTTTACTCGGAAATTACTACACCTAGATCAATGACATTTTGCTTGTGGGTACTCCTGACGATACTCTCGAACGAGTTTCAAACCGAGTTCTGAAACTGTATTTTTACGGAGTTATTGCCCTTGAATCTTAATTCAACTTAGTACGAAAATCGACAGGGAGGCATCAATGGAGACAAGTTTGTACACTAAATGGACCTTTTTGGTACTTGATTTGAATATGACTGCATATTACATTTCCATAGAAGCGTTATTTGCTATTGACATTCATTGAGCGACAAATGGGGAGCGGGGGTACGTGAGCTTTGCTCGCTTTTTTCTTGTTTAAATGACTGATTGAAAACAGGGCAACAATGATTAGTGCTCATTCTAACTTTATTAGAGCGGCTCTAGGAAGGTGTTCCTTACACTCAACCTTCACTCTTAAAGGGACACAAATTTTAGTGTGAGTGAGGTCTCTGAAAGCAAATGAGTGTTCGGGCAAGCTCTGACTCATTTAGTGTAACCTGAGACTAAGTTTTAGTACTCACTCACACTCAATTAGTGTGAGTGTCGTTTCTGAATACGAGCCTATGTTTGCGTCAGATACCTAAAATTCCGGGTTGACTGCAGTGCTCGCTGAAAATTGTGGTCTTTTTCAGCGTGTTTTGGTGTCCTGGATTTGCGGTTGAAATTGTGCACTTATAATAATAACTTAGTTCACATTCCCCGCATTTTCCTCGTCTTTGAATTGTATCAAGCGGATTCGTAAGTGTCGCAATTTTCAGTCACATTCTCGGCGTCGGTTACCTGTCAAAACTGCCTTTGATTTGCTAAAAGGTAAGTAAAGACTATTTACAAACCCATATAGACTATTAGTATATGTTCTTTCCTACATTTGTGCTGATTTTTAAGAGGATCGTGCACTCAGCCACGGAGTTCTAGCTCCAGCAGGATCTGGTGCCCATGTGGCTAAATAGCAGTTTCCTCAACAAATTTTGGATATTCCACCAAAAAATGAACTCAGTTATGCACACCTTTCTGAACATGTCTGGATCGTCAATTGATTAGTCATCAAGTAATTAATCTGTTAAATTTAGATTAAAGCAGTGGACGAAAACTACCCTAAATTAGCCTACTTTAGAATGCCATAGCACCTTTTAATATTTGTCCTATGTTAAAACTTCAAAGACCATTTCAAAGGTCTTTTCAAGTTCTTTCAAATGGTATCAAATGCACTGCAATCCCCTGGATCTGGTTTGTTTCTCACGTACCTATTACAGGACGATTTTTCTTAAAATCAGCATCATGTTCTAGTATTTGAATGTATCACTTAATGATCTGCTGACCGCCCACCGCCTAATTTACCTGCCAACAGTTGAAAAGGGGGAGTACCGGCACTTTTTATCCACTTAAAGCACTGAATCAGACGATTAAAGGAAAGGACCGCCCTTGGTGAAACTGAACTGGTTTGAAAAGCGCTAATATTGAACTACTCAAAGCATTATCTTGTCTGTTTTAAAATTGTTTCAACCGAGAAACGCGCACTTATAAATCGAAGTTGATGAGCGACTGAATACCGATATTTGACCGCCGGTGGTGACGTCAGAGTAGGGCAGAGCTGTTCTGTTAACGAGGTGGAGCTCTTCTGTTTCGTGTGGTAAGAAATGGAGACGACGACACACGAGAATCCGGAGAGCGATAGTTCGTCGAGTTCGATTGTTAGCGAAGAAGACGTTAGCTTCAGTTCGCAAGGTTATCAGTTTGAACCACAGCGAACGGATTTGGAAAATTAAAGCGACGAAGGTGGGAGCAGCGAAACAAGATGAGACGGAACCAGAGCAAGACCGTCGTAGGCAGGTTTGTGGCACCACCTATTTTGACAGCCAAAAGCGCAGCAGGTTAACGTCATGGCTTATTTACTTCGGTAAAGGACTCATCCCATCATATGATCACTCCTTTTAGTATTAAACGGCGATAAACAACGCAAAATCTGACTGAATAACTATCGAAAACAGTATCACTTTTACTATATCACATGGAACTCTTGCCCTATTCTGACGTCACATTCTTTATTTTTCTCGGTATTTCATTGGCTCAAAATGCTACAGGGAGCTCTCAGGGCTGAACATGGCGCACACCAGGGGCCTATTGCACAAAAGTCGGATCTTGAGATCCTGGATCAATGCCAAAGCGAGGATTGCCATATCCCAAACAGCGCGTCGCTGGCTTAATTGATTGCACAAAGCCAACAGCGGGTGGAGGAGGATAGGCTAAGTGAAGCCCGTTGCCGCTGATCCTGCTGAGTGCACGCACTCGGCTACCTCTAATAGACCCCGAGATCGATCACAGAATCGCTGATCATCACCATGGACACTAAGTAGCCGCAGCAAACGCATGCGCCAGCAACACTCAAAGACTACGTTCAGACGGGGGGACGATAGGATCGCTGAAATGCCTCTGCTTGTTATTCCTTTAGTTTCTGTCTGAATGGTGCGGACGTTTGAGAGGAGTATTAAAGTGAGCTAAACTCAAGTGAAAGTAAACTGAGGCGTTTCAGCACCGTCAAAAAGGAGTAGCTGATGCACTTCGGCGTTACCGTGAATGAGATAAGCCGTCGCTGTCAGACAGACTTAATATCGAGCAAAACCAGTACATTTGAATCACATGAGTGACATACCCACGACAGCCAAATAGGTATAAGCGAATTTAACAATACTATGGAAACAGTCGTGTGTTTCAAAAACACCTTACGATTTTGATACAAATCCTTTTTATTGTCCTATACAAACTGAATTGATAGTCCGATCTAGAAGACGTGTTCAGATTAGTTGAGTTTACTTACTGCTTTCAATCACCTCTGATGGAGGCATACTCAAATTAAAAAGTAGAGTGTTAGCGTCTGAAAATTACGTCAAGGAGCCTCCTGAAAATGTTTGATTCCAGTATCGCGAAGCGAGCGACATTGCACTCATGTCCAGCAGTAAGGCAGGGACTCTACCTTACCCGTCGCAGTCGGAATAAAGACGGAGAAAAGTAGCAGCAGTGCTGTTTATAGGGGGTTACCGCTGCGATTTGAGACCGCGCTGAAACACGGTAACCTACTTCATGCAGCACTGCTCATTTTCTACTCTGATGGAAGTCTCAACTTGGGGAATAAGGACCAATCTGATAATGACGGATTCTAAATATGGTTAAAATGTGACATGGAAGGGGGACTGATTGAACTGTGATGGTCACTGTCACATGGATACTTGAATATAATGATCGAATATAGGCTATTTTGCTGACATCAATGGTCACATGTTTCTAAGATAATTACTGTGGGCCTACAATAATTGAGATAGCAATGTGTAGTGGACAATTCAGAATGCCTGTTAAGGACATTGATTTTCAGTTTGGGTGACTGCTGAATGAGGCGAGGTGAAATTGGCTGGAGACAGGAGCTTTGCTAGTTCGTAAACTTGCTCCGAAGCTGGCTAGCTCCACAGACTTTGTTTCCATAGTAACTAGTGCCGTGGCTTAGCTCACACGCTCTGTGCAACCGAAATGGGGCTTGAGATCAGGCTAATCCCGTGCCGATCCTGGGCTAATCCCTTATCCCGCCTTCGTGCAATAGGCCCCAGGCTGATTGCGAAAACCGTAGGATCCACTCGTTTCGAGTGTTTACTTGGTCAAGAAATATCCAATGACAATGAAAATTACAGGTTGGGTAGCTTTCGGGGAGTTCTTTCTGAAAATGTACGCCTTTATCAAGTGCTGTCCTTTCCTTTAACCAGTTTAGTGAGACTATTCGGCGGAATGACGGGCCAGTTTAAGTTTCCGCGGCGTTATTACTCAGTACATCGAACCTGAAATGCTCACTAGACAGCAGATCTGCGCGTACTTGCTTCCAGGAGGCCGAAGCAATGTCATCAACAAATATTAAAACAGTCTGACTTATGCAGAGTTCAATGCTTAATCAATATACAATGTATTCTCCTTTAAATACGCGCTTTTTACACCCAGACAAAAAGCGGGCGCTTATTCTCAGTCTTCTTTCATAATGCGATTAACAAAATGTTTAAACGATATACAGAATTACCGAGAGCCGAGAATTTTTCCTAATTATTCAGATTTCCATCCTTGCAGTCTCGAATTGAAGCGTATACGTGAATGAATCTTTTTGTCATTATCTCCTCTATCAGTATACGGGCTTCCTATAGGCTTGGTCTTAATTGTTTTGATTGTCAATCAGAAATAGTACGAGGGAACAGGTTCACAAAATCCTGTGATAAAAGTTTGGGTGACTGCCTTACCTCACCGCACGTCTCTGGCTTCCTGTAAGAAAGTACTCGCAAATCTGCAGTTTCGTGAGCATTTCAAGTTCGATGTAGCCTACTGAGTAATACAAAACCTAATGTTTGAACATAATTGGGTGAAATTCAATGCATTTTCCATTAAAAAGGGCCGAGGGGGCGCTGCTGTACTTCAGAAAAGGGGTAGATGACTTTCGCATCAATTATTTCTGTTAGGGTACCCTAATGCAGTGGTTCTCAATGTCAGTCCTGGGGACACCATGTGTGTGCTGGCTTTTGTTCCGACCACAGTTGCAATCATAGGATTTTAACAAGCTGCTAATTTGTCTTAATTATGTGCATTTAATGTTTAGAGCAGTTATTTGCCCTCTTAACCCACAACTTAACAGAAATATCTATTTGCCATCAAGAATTTCAAAAATACCATTCGCACATTGCAGTATATCGGAAATAACAGCATAAAATGAGAGAGAACAATGTGACCAATCAAATTAATGATGTAGTTGGCTCCTAATTAGTGAAAACTACTTGGCTCATCATGACAAATGTAGTCCACAAACAAACCAGTTTTGTGTTATGTTGATCTGATTAAGTTCACCTGAAGCTTTTTGAAATAGGCATGGGCAACGCTCTGCATAAACTCTAATGGAATGCGTAACAGCTGAACTGGGGCGGTAAACAAGCCTCAGAAAACTTATAAAAAAATGATGTAAATACCATTTTCATACAAAAAGAACACCATGGTTTGATTAAAAGCAACCTTTTCAATAGGATACCCGCATTTCATACATGAGCTCTGCGTATTACGGCCAATAACGCGATTTGAACAGAGCTGTTATTCGCCCGTTGGATGAATGCGTGACCTCAATTTGCGCCGTGTTTACAAACTGTCAAGTGCACGGCGTGGCAAAAATATCCATTTTGGAGGTAGATTTCAAATAGCCCGCGATGACATGATATCCCAGCTATGGCCCTGATTGAATTACAGCCATCTAATTTGAGAAATTACGAGTCTGTTCGTCCAGTCTAGACCTCCAGGGGATGTGAAATTAGTTCGACAGAAGTTGTTGAAGTTCGTCGCGAGTTCGCCGTGACTTCTTCTCAACAATAGCAAGAAAGGTGAGTGTATTTTTACTGTGAACTTACATAGTTAGTTGACAGAATATCCTGCGACCCTATTTGTGAAGTTTCAGTAAAATATACCAAGGAATAAACCAGCACCAGGCGTTCAAAACCTACCAGTGTTCTGACAAATTTTGCTACCTATGCCACCTCGCAAACACCGGTCACAAGATTCATTCACTTATACCCTTCAATTCGAGACTGCGAGGATGGAGACTGCGAGGATGGAAATCTGAATAATCAATTAGGAAAAATTCTCGGCTCTCGGTAATTCTGTATATCGTTTGAACATTTTGTTAATCGGATTATGAAAGAAGACTGAAAATAAACGCCCGCTTTTTTTTTTTTGGGTGTAAAAGCGCGTATTTAAAGGAGAATACATTGTATATTGATTAAGCATTGAACTCTGCATAAGTCGAACTGTTTTAATATTTGTTGATGACATTGCTTCGGCATCCTGGAAGCAAGTACGCACAAATCTGCTGTCCTGTGAGCATTTCAGGTTCGATATACTGAGTAATAACGCGCGAAACCTAAACTGGCCCGTCATTCTGCCGAATAGTCTTACTAAACTAGTTAATCGTCTGATTGTTAATCAAGCAAAGGGAGGTTTCTGCCTCGCCAAACTAACCTCCGACTGCACGTCACTGTGTTTTACTATGAATTATTCACAGTAGCTCATTGAAACTATCATGGGAGGAGGGTATATGGACATTATAAAAACAGTGTAAAGTTTTTTTTTTTTTTTAAATCACCACGGGCTATTGAAGGGGGAACATTTCGTAGCAGTGGGAGGGCAAACAACTGCCGGTATCAGCGACTTCACTGCATTTTATACAGTAATGGGCGAGTAGCGTTAATGTTTGCCCTCCCACCGATAATTTTGACATTTTTGCAGGCCATTGATCCAAAAAAAACTTCACAGGCAACCCATTCATACCATTTTTTAATATCAATGCAAAACCTAATGTTTGTTGAACATAATTGGGTGAAATTCAAAGCATTTTCCATTAAAAAGGGCCTAGGGGGCACTGCTGTACTTCAGAAAAGGGGTTGATGACTTTAGCATCAATTATTTCTGTTAGGGTACCCTAATGGATAATTTGGCCAGGTTTATTTCTGAGTAGACTGCATTTTCGAAAATGCCCTCAGGCTTCACCCCCCAATTTTCACAATGGGTTTTGTTGATAAATGCCGAAATCAGCCATTTTTGGGACCCTGTGGCTCTGAGACCCTTTCCTGTAAAGGCGTTGGACTTGTGGCAAACTCTTCGTCTGTGTCTTCTGTACTTACCTGCAAAAAATCATTAGAAAATAATAAAAACTTTTTTTTCTCAGCAACTCAAGAAATGTTGTCATTTTATTCATTTGTATTGCCCATGCCTATTTGAAAGAACTTGAAACAGTTGTCCAGCAGCCTAATCTGGGGTTTATTGATTTCCTCAGTGTAAAATTAGATCTGTTTGACATGTTATGTTACTTGACATTACTTGCAGTATTGCAATAAACACACTATCTTCAAGGGTGTTTTATTCTTCATTGCATGTATGGATGTTCCTATGTAACATTTGACTAAAGAGATATATTAACAACTCTGAACATGAAAAGCACCTAATTAAGACAGTCACAGCTTGTTAAAGTGCAATTGTGGTAGGAGCAAAAGCCAGCACACACATGGGGTCCCCAGGACCGACGTTGAGAACCACTGCCCTAATGGATAATTTGGCCTGGTTTATTTCTGAATAGACTGTATTTTCAAAAATGCCCTCAGGTGTCACCCCCCAATTTTCACAATGGGTTTTGTTGAAAAATGCCGAAATCAGCCATTTTTGGGACCTTGTCGCTCTGAGATCCTTTCCTGTAAAGGCGTTGGACTTGTGGCGAACTCTTCATCTGTGTCTTCTGTACTTACCTGCAAAAAATCATTAGAAAATAATAAAAACTTTGTTCTCAGCAACTCAAGAAATGTTGTCATTTTATTCATTTGTATTGCACATGCCTACATGGAGGACATAGGTCTCCTAGGGCTTTTTCCACTCTATTCCTTCATAGAAGACTTGGTAGCCCTGTCAGTTGTGTCAAGAAATTGCTCAAAAACAATATGGTTTCAGATTCAGAACAGAAATTGGTCTCAGCAAGAATGGCTTCTTGCAGAAAAACAAGGTTTCACAACAGAAACTGGTCTCGGCAAGAATGGCTTCTTGCAGTTTCCTTGGTATAAATGGCTTCCTATCTGAACCCATCACAAAGAAAGGACTGCTGGACCACTTCATTTTGTGAAAAATATTTATTTCAAAGAAAAACAAATCACTCGATGTTCATAAAATGCTCCAGGAATTGATTTCTTCATACCCAGTTCGGACGCGAACGACGTAACTTTTTTAAACGCACGAACGCCCGAATTCCCCCATTAAAAGATTTCGGTATTTCTAAAATCCCCAACAATACCTGATATGACAACTTGATATATTGGGTGTTCAAATCATAACTAAGAGAAATGCACTCAGTGGCACACTTCACAGACTTATGAGGATTTGAAAAAAGTGATAACGTTTCATTTTTCTCTGAATGTAACACACGTAATGCTGAAAATGAGGCTGTAGCAAAAAAGTTGGCAAAGGGAGGGAAATTTTTCTTACTTTCCATGAAAGAGTGCTGACCCAGGACCACAAACAATGTTTAAACAAGATGGAAACTCCAAGCAATAAAAAAAAATTGTAGATATATTTATCATCAAAATGTGTGTCCGAACTGTAACGCAGGTAACGCGGAATGGCCCTAAAGCCGTGTTCTAGACTCGCATCTTTCCCACATTGCGTTTTATTTCAATCGCCTCAGAACCCAAATGACAGGCTTGTGGTTACACGAGGGGAAGAGAGGGATAATTAACACAACTTTCCTCAAATTTTTTTTTTTTTTTTTTCAGTTTTGTAGTGGCGGCCACATGGACAGAGGGGGTTACCGGGCAGTGTCTGCGGACTTTGAGTGGGTGTGGGACTATGAATGCGAGCCTTTAAACTCTCTACCCAGCAATCTTATGGCTATACAAGGGCGCGTTTTCCTTTAAAACCAGCAACACTATCACAAGCAAGAATATGTTGTGATGTTGCACTTGAGGAAGCTAATCGGCCACTTTCAGAACAACATACAGTTTTCAAAATGAGACATTGGAGCCAGAGACCGAATAAATGTAGAACTGTAAAACACTTCGATAAACAATTCGATGACTGATTACTTAATAACTATTATACAGAAGTTGTTCATGTTCGTTAGAGAACGCTCACCATGTCAAAATATCTAGCAAAACAAGACAACCCCTAAGATAAAATGCTTCGTTGTCATTTCACTTCACGACATGAGTCCAAGGACTTACGGGTGCTGGTTTAAACCACTCACTGCGCACCCCCGATTGTGCGCCTGGTGCTCATTCATTCATTCATTCGTTCATTCATTAAGAGTTAAATGTAGCTTTCATAAATATATGGCAGTGGATATTTTGCCGTGAACTGGTTTTACATTTCTTCGGCTATTTGGCCGTGACCTCCGGTGCACATGCGCAGTTGTATTATTTTTTGACTTAAAACACAGAAATCAATGTAGAGTATGTTTGGCCAACGTTTAGTGTAAGAACTCGGTAGCTAGCGAACAACTAATCGGGTGCGTTTCCCAAAAGTGTAGTTGGTTACTGCGTTAGCAACTTACATAGTTGGTCCATTCACAGTCAATGGGTCCAACTATGTAAGTTGGCGTCAGTGAGGTTGGGAAACGCATCCTCGCCTTATCAATGCATAACTGACTTAGCTACGCTGCTAATGCGAAATAATTGCGATTCACTGTTTTTTTTTTTTTTTATTGATTTATATGCACCGCAAATGGGTAGCTGAGCAAGCGAATTAGCTTGCCAGCCTAGCGTGCAAGCTAGTTTGTTGGTTTCTTAGTCAATGTTAGCTGGCAACCTTTATATTCGGTGCATATTAATACCAGCTAGAGAGCTAAATGCTCGCGGTGCGACTCCAGTTTAGTTTGCGTAATAATGGCAATACACATTTTACATTGACTTAAAAGCATGAAATATAACGTCAGCTAGCTTGCAAGAGAGCCTTTATGCCGACTTAGCTAGCAATATTTCATGTATGTAAATGCGAGCTAGCTAACTAAATGGCGAAGTTATAACTATTCACTGTTATCCATTGATTTCTTTGAGCAAGTCCAAAAATGATGCTACTGCGCATGTGTACCGGAAGTCACGTCCAAATGGCCGTAGAAATGTATAACCGGTTTACAGCAAAATATCCACTGCGTAAATATATCACCTAAATCGCTACAATCTGTGCGCTAAAATATATCTGATTTTGTTTTTAGAGTTGTATACGTGCCACTTATTGTCAGTCAAAAGGGATTATGAAGCATCCATAATTGTTTTTTTTTCTTCCTTCATCTAGAGTCAAAAGACCGTAACGTATGTAAGTGTCTCCGACGATTGAATTAAAAATTTATTTTAAACGCCTTTCCAAAACAGAAACAAAACGGAAAGCCATAAGGTTGTGAATGGTTTTTCAAGAAGAACATGACCACTTTCAACCACTTACAAGATTTCATTACAGAACCCTCCAACAATTGTTGAATATTTCGATCATGTGCCGTTGCAAAATGTCAACAGTTGATTTGGCCATCAGACGTTTGCAGTGGGACGTCAGTACATAGGCTATAGGCCTATGTTTTTCCGATATTCTGAGGAGTGTGCTGGCATATCAATGATCAGAATATCATGTAGAACTTACTGACGTCCCACAAAATGTAACAGTAATGCCCAATTTCTACTACGTGGTACCGGCTCTACCCGCTTTTTTTCATCATTTAAGTTGCATAAAAGGGAGTAGGGAGAAGTCATTAAACGCGACTTTTTATTTCATGCATTACATGTAGGCCTATATACTATTATTGAAATTCTATTGAAATAAACGAATGTTCCGTGGTGTGAAAGAATGCATGGTAATAATGAACGTTTGTTGGTGTTGATGAATATGCATCGTAATGCAAATTTCCTTTATGAAAATGCCGCCACATAAATGATTTTCTCCTCACTAATTATACATTTTTCGGCGCTGATGATTTTTTTCTCTGTTCATAATGAACAGCAAAAGTTGTAAAACCTTTTCAAACGGTAACTGATATGTTGGTTATCTGGTTGGTGAAGCTCATAGCGCGCACAAATGCGTGATGATTACCATTAACCTAATGTGTGAAAACACCACTTCAAAAAATGACTGCGATGGCATGGCACGTTTGTCTGAGTGGTAAAGAATCAACCGCATCCAAAAAGGGGAATACAGATATTTTAAATAGTTTTGTGCTGCGCCGCTATGATGACTAGCTACACTGAAGCAGTGCTATCCTCTAATGGAAAACAATCCCCCAGAAAAGTACCCGGCACCAAGGCGGGCGGAGTAGAGTAGAGCGGGTACCACGTAGTGGAAGTAGAGGTCGACCGATCAATCGATCGGTCGATTAATTAGGCCGATTATTAGGCATTTTGACTTAATCGGCATCGGCCGATGCAAGCCCTCAAAAGGCCGATTAAAAAATGACTGCAACAAAAAAATTTTGCTAAGTACAGACACATCTGCAGGCAGCCTTGTCAGTGCGGCTGCTCTGGAGCGGTGTTAGCTCCCCCTGCGGGCAGAGGGCTGTGTGTGTGTGTGTGTGTGCGGGAACTGGGAAGCTTGTCAATGGTGGATGCAACGTTAACTGCGAGCAGAACAGTGGCGGGTCGTCGGCCGTAACAAAGGGAAGCCAAAACCTCGCCCTTCAAAGCTTAATGACTTAAACCTTTCGCAGTTTACTTTTCTTGATCAGCAGTTGCTCACACGAATTGGTACAAGGACAGTCAAATTTATTTTCGATAGCACTGTTATACATTCCACCACGAAATTATGAGGGGTTTTCTTTCACACATAAATTACGACGTAAATTACCATAGGCCTATGTCGCTCAAGTAGCTTGTGAAACGACATAGATTCTCAAACTGATTTGTGAGGCTCATTAAGCAATAAGCTGTGCAACATCGCATTTTTTACTTCTATATTAAGATTGTAGAAAACGGATTCTCGTGGCCTCTTGCGAAAGAAGCCTCGCAAGCTAATTTATAAAGACGTATTGATAATTTGCGTCGTCATTTGCTATCGAAAATAAATTTGACTGTCCCTCTACCAATTCATATGAGCAACTACTGATCAAGAAAAGTAAACTGCGTAAGGTTTAAGTCATTAAGCTTTGAAGGGCGAGGTTTTGGCTTCCCTTTGTTACGGCCGATGATCCGCGACTGGAGGAGAGGGTAAGAAAGAATTAAATTCCTTGCTTTCAAAGCTCAATATATGTAATTGTTACTCTTAGCACATTCAATTTTGAATGTCTGTGTAATTAGACCAATTACAGTATTTTATTGAGAGAAATGTAAAGATGCAGCGAGCCTTGAACAAGCTAAACTAACGCTTGCTTAAAACTCTAAAACTACTGGCGCCACTCCAAGGCTAATGTTAATTAACTTCCTGAGAGCCAGGGTCGTAAAAAAATCAAACTATACTTAATTTGGGATGGTTGTGAAACGGCACTGTAAGTTAGCTCTGAAGCCTTTACTGATGGTGAGCCGCTCGCGGTCTGTTATTACTCAGCCTAACATTATTTCCTTCATCGTGCGTGCTTCACCAACACAACAGTGTTCAATGAATTCGCAAGGGAAAAAAAAAAATCTCCGCTTTACCACATTGTTGTCACCGCTGTGACTTCATACATGATAATGCACCAGCAGTGCAATGCGAGTTTGAATACTTAGATTGGTTTGGCTAGTAACCGAGTCTGTCAACAAATAAACAATATAGTTAGAGCCTTATAATATAACTCACGCACCGTGATAATAAACGTTTGTTTGAATTTCCTCAGTCACCATAGTCTCTTGTAAATGTTTTTCTCATCCTAAATGCTTGCAAATCTAAACTAAAACTGGCTAGTGTTAAATATATATCATTATTAGAGTAATACAGTCGAATAATGTTGATTCTTACATACTGTACCCTGCTCTCCCTTACATACTATTTCCATTTTGAAATTTACAGCGTAATTCAGTGTGTTTTTCCAATTAATTAATAATAGTAGTAGTAGTAGTAGTAGTAGTAGTAGTAGTAGTAGTAGTAGTAGTAGTAATAATTATAATAATAATTATTATTATTATAACATTTATTTAAAACAAAAATGTTGCTGGCTAAGATATTCATGTATATTAGACTGCAGTGTGCATGGATTCATCTGACTATGAAGACAAAGACAAACAGAAATTGAATTTTATAGAATTTAATTAGAAAAACACAGATCAACAATGAACAAGCTGGTTAATTTTTGAATTTGCGTCTCTCAGGCCCCGACTATAAGGAGGACAAAAAAAAAAGCAACACTAACAGCTGGACTGAAAATCTTTTGGAAAGGATATAATTGCCAGGAGCCCACCGTAGATCACCAAAAGAGTAAGCTTCTGGTCACAGTTCTCCCCATTAAGTTCCACTGTGTGGTTCCAGACAGAGATATGAGACAAAATATTAACACTGCTGCTGGGATCAACAGCATCCCAGTGGAGTTCAGGGGGTTAATAGGAACCCTGTAATTTATCATTTAAAAAAAAAAAAAATCTGCATTATATATCGGCCATCGGCTGCCCTGCTATCTAAATATCGGCATCGGCATCGGCCACCGAAAAACCCATATCGGTCGATCTCTAGAAATGAGGCATTAAGGCCGAATTCGGCGAGGTCTGGGGCAAGGAGAAAACTTTTCAGACAACCAGGAATTCACTTGCGCTTGCCCGACTGGCTACCTTTCATTTTAGAATTTTGCGAGCCCTCAAATCTATGAACTTTTATTCACTGACCTTGACATTGATTTTCATTGATTCAAATGTCAAACTTCACATGAAATTTTCATAACTTCTATTATCGCTGTAAGACTGCTTGCCGGTAAGCTACAGGACCCTTGGTCCTATTTTTTTTTTTTTTTTATAAATCTGACAATCAACTCAACTTGATACACAAATATGTACAGAGGTAGTGCCATTTTGATTGAATTGACGGAAGTGGGTCTAGTGGGGGCGTTGTACTTTAACATTGGGTCTTATGGAGAATGGGCCAAATTGCCTGTGGAAGCTAAATGGTTGCAGATAGAGATTAAGTTTGTATTACTGACATATAGGAAGTAATATATGACCTATATTTTGGCTGTGTTAAAGTTGACCTCAGATGACCTTGAAAGGTCAAACTTGAGGTCAAGAAAAATGTTTCAATTTTCAAAGGTTTCTAGGCTTGGAAATATTGAAGATTGGGAACATATGTGCATTGAACACTTATTGGAAGTCATGTATGAACTTTAATTTGGTGGCCTTGAACTTGACCTTTGGCAACCTTCGAAGGTCAAACTTCACATAGTGAAATTTCAATGACTTCTATCACCAAAACTATTACAGATAGAGCTTAGGTTTATATTGTGGGCATATAGGAAGTCATGTATTTCCATTTGGTGACATTGAACTTGACCTTCAGTGACCTTGAACGCCCAAACTTCAATGAAATTTCCATGAGTTATATCAGCAAAATGGTTACAGATAGTTTCGGTTTGTATTGGAGATGTATAGGAAGTCACACATGAACTTTCATTTGGTGACCTTGAACTTGACCTTCGGTGACCTTCGAAGGTCAAACTTCACATAGTGAGATTTAAATGACTTCTATCACCAAAACTATTGGAGACAGAGGTTAGGTTTGTATTGTGGGCATATAGGAAGTCGTGTATTTTCATTGGGTGGCCTTGAATTTGACCTTCAGTGACCTTCAATGGCCAAACTATACAGTGAAATTTCAATGACTTATATCAGCAAAATCGTTACACATTGAGTGTAGGTTTGTATTGGAGACGTATAGAAAGTCATGTATGAACTTTCACTTGGTGACTTTCATATTGACCTTGAAGGTCTAACTTGACCAAGAGAAAATTCAATGGCTTCTGTCACTGAAAAGGTCACACATGGAGCCTAGGTTTGTGTTACTGATATAGAAAGTCACATATGAACTTTCATTTGGTGGCATTCAACTTGACTGTTGGTGACATTTGAAGGTCAAACTTGACATAATACAATTACAATGACTTTTATTGCCAAAACGGTCACAGATGGAGTCTAGGTTTGTACTAGAGACATGTAGGAAGTCATGTATGAACTTTCATTTGCTGATCTTCATATTGACCTACACAGGTCAAATGTGACCTACTGAAAATTCAGTGACTTGTATCACTAAAATGGTCACAGATGGAGCCTAGGTTTGCATTACTGACGTGTAGGAAGTCACATATGAACTTTCATTTGGTGAGACTCAACTTGACTGTCAATGACCTTTGAGGGTCAAACTCGACAGTGAAATTACAATGACTTGTATCACCAAAATGGTCTCAGATTGAGCCAAGGTTTGGATAGAGACATTTATGTTGTAGAAAGTCATATATGAAGTCCATTTGCTGACCACAACTTGACATTCTTTGACCTTTTAAAGTTCGCAATTGACATATTGAATACATATTGACATATTTCAATGACTTGTATCACCAAAACTGCTTCAGAGCTTAGGATTGTATTAGAGAAGGTCTTATAAATGTATATGAACTTTTATTTGGTGACCTTGACATTGATTTTCATTAATTCAAATGTCAAGCTTCACATGAAATTTTCATAACTTGTATCATCGCTGTAAGACTGCTTGCCGGTAAGCTACAGGACCCTTGGTCCTACTTTCTAATACTTATGGTTTCATATCTTCAGATATGGTAAGAATTGAAATGCATCACAGCTCTGTAAAATTTATCTAAATAACTTTCCTTGTACAGTGGGTCCAAGGTGAATACTAGACATTCATGCATTCATGTCTAGGTTTCACCTTGGACCCATTGTACAAGGAAAAGGTGCCAGATTTGACAGGACATACAAGGATTTGAACATTTCAGTTACCAGCAAGGTCCACATCATGATTTGCCGTGTTCCAGAGTTCACTGAGCACCACAACAGGCCTTTGGGTTGATTCTCTGAGCAGGTGCTTGAAACTTGTCACTCCAAAGGAGGTTTTGCAGGGTATAGGCAAATTTGCCCACAGGCCAATTTGAATCATCTTCTGGTTATATGTACCTACTTGTGGGACTGTCCAGAAAGTAGATCTCAAACGTGAAATTTGCATTCCAGGGCTCTCAATTGAACAGCCATGGCTATACCCTCTATTTAATCTTCACAGAGAGCACATGGTATACAGTTGATAAACGTCACGTCACGCAGACATACCCACCTCACTGACAACAAATTACGTTGTTGTGGCCCTACAGACTACATTTGAACACTTAATAATGGTAATTTCCTTCTTGGCTAGCAATAACATTCGACAGGATGCAGGATTTTAAATTGTAGGTCTCGTATAATCAGCTACAACTCCGACAATTCGACCAGATTGGTACGGATGACTGTGGATGAGCTGTTAATAAAATTAGCATAACGTTCATAATCAGGGGCGGTCCTAGACCTGAAAAATCGGGGGCAAATATCCCTCCCTTTATTGACAACAATTAGTCCTGGTTAGTTCTAGATGGCTTTCCTTTATTAACACGTTTTCTAATTTAAAAATAATCAAGTGGCAATCGAAGACACGGCTTCTCTCCCCCATGTTATCTAACAGCGACAAAATGATGAGCTATATTCAATACAGAAAAATAATTTAATTATAATTAGATGCACTGGCACTCAGCGACTAACTTTTTTCCAGCAAGAGCGGCATTTCAGAACTGTTCAGCGAATTAAGTTAATTCTGGTGACAAGTACGTGGTTACGTCTGTTTACATTTTCCAGTCGGACAGCTGTCTATTTTTTACAGCAAGTTGCGTGACCGTGCTGCAAAAACAGGTGTACGTACTTGTCGCTGAAATTAACCTTCATTCGCAAAAGAGTTCTGAAATGCCGCTCTCGCTGGAAAAAAAATTGACGCTGCTGAGTGCCAGTGCATATACCTATTTATAATTAAATTATTCTTCTGCACTGAATGTAGCCCATTATTTTGTCGCTGTTAGTTTGCATGGGGGAGAGAAGCAGTGTCTTCAATTGTCAGTTGATTATTCTTAAACTGGAAAATGTGTTAATAAAGGAAAACCATTGAGAACTAACCAGGACTAATCATTGTCAATAAAGGGATGGATCTTTGCCTCCGAATTTTCAAGGCAAACGCCGGCCCTGATGATAATGTATGCAGACATGCTGGCAAAATTTCATTGTACTTACGTCTTTGTTTTTTTTTTTTTTTCAAGTAAAATCTAAAGAGCCGGCATCTGGCACTTCCTTTAGTTTTTTTCGCTCTGATACATATGTAGAACTAGTTTTATTGTGGCTTTTGCCAGTTTTTCATGGTCTTCCACGGTGTCCCAGCATGATTAAAGTGCCATTTGCATTCAGGAAATTCTAGAAGCATCCTCGGTTGGCGTGAGAATCGAAATACATTGGAGCAGTACACGCGAGTACATCCAAACCAGCGAGTGACAAGGTTGGGAGAATACTGTAGTCTTGCGCGAGCCACGGAAACTACCGGGTTTGTAGGCGGTATTTCTGGCTGAATAGTTCGTGTAATATGGGATTAGTAACATGCTTCATTTTCTTTTGTGACCATTATTGATTTTCGGTGCATTTCCCATAATTTGGGCGCGTGTTTTGCCAATTTTTATTTTGGGTGCAGGCCAAAGTTGCTATGACGTCTACGTCATAGTGGCGATGCAATTGAGAGGCCCTGCATACAGGAAGTGAATTGTGACCTGTTTGGTGATTTCAAGATTTTTGTGGATCAAGGTCTCAAAGTCCATATTTAAACCCATAAATGATTCTTCTGAAAATCCAGATGATTTTTAATGGCTACACAACAACATGACAGACATTTTGATACCAAACATAAGCATATGTGTAAAAAACTGAAGAAGTTTCAGACAATTTTCCATTGAAAAATGCATCTGTCTTGACCAAAATTGATGCAAAACGTAAAGTTCATCTTGAAAAACAACCAGGTTCTTATGAAAACATGCCTAAGATATTTTCACAAAAGTTGCCTCATATAGTTGGCTAAATAATGTGCAAGTATCGTTAAATTGTGAGACTGGTAACATGGATCCGGATTGCGAAAATTGTAACCATCCCTGTATTTAGAAATTATTACTATCTCCTTCGTGTGTCAAAATAGGTCACTAAATAATGAACATGGAATGCTTGTTATAGATGCTTATCCAAATTAAGAGTCCTATCTTTCACACTGCTCTACCCGTTGCCACTACCCGCTACCCGTGAATTACGCATTTAGCAGCTTCCACTATCCCTAAACGGTATCTTGCGGCCACACTACCCGCTATGCATTATGCCGACTCCCTTATTTGCGCCTGGAGGTGTGCCCGTGGGCGTGTTTATGCACTTTCCCGTCCTCAAACCACCTGCTACCCATTTGGGCTTTTACAAGAGCGTGCCCAGGCGGCTTCCACTTGGACACATGTGGACATGCACATATGGCCCCACTTCCCGAATTAACTCGCCTATAAAAAGCCACCTTGCTTTAGCCTCAGTTGAACCCCTGAGAAAATGGCAGAGAGAGTACTAAATCGCCTTGATCGCCAGTTAAATAATAGAAGACGCCCAGAACCCGTGTACCGCCAGCGCACCAGCTACCTGGGCCTTTCAGGTAAGTCTATATTGTTTGTATTTTGTATCAATCATTTTTTCCGCTTTTATAATAGTATATAATTGTTATATATAATATATATTAATGATATATATTATATATAATATCAGGGCCGGCGCTAGACCTGAAAATTTGTGGGAAAAAATCCATCACTTTATTGACTACAGTCCTGGCTAATGCTAGATGGTTTTCCTTTACTAACACGTTTTCCAATTCAAGAATAATGAAGTGGCAATTGAAGACACGGCTTCTCTCCCCCATGTGATCTAACAGCGACAAAATAATGGGCTACATTCAGTACGGAAAAATAATTTAATTATAAATAGGTCTATGCACGGGCACTCAGCAACGGTAATTTTTTTTCCAGCAAGAGCAGCATTTCAGAACTCTTTTGCGAATGAAGGTAATTTTGGCGACAAGTACGCACACCTGTTTTTGCAGCACGGTCATGCAACTTGTTGTAAAAAATAGACAGCTGTCCGACTGGAAAATGTAAACGGATGAAACCACGTACTTGTCACCAGAATTACCTTCATTTGCTGAAGAGTTCTGAAATGCCGCTCTTGCTGGAAAAAAAGTTACGTCGCTGAGTGCCAGAGCATAGACCTAATTTTATTTTTCTAAAATGGGATTTTGTTCTATGCTTCATTTCAGACGGGAGAGGGAGTTGGAAGTGCATGGCAAAATGCATTTTTTTCTTTATTTTTTGAAGTTTCCATCACAAAAGGGCTAGGCTTGATGTTTTTTTTATTTATTATTACATACCAAAGATTAAACAATATGTCAATGTCAAATAATAATAATGATAATAATTATAATAATTATAATATTAATAATAATAGTAAAAAAAAAATACAATTCATGATTAAACTAACAAAAACAGGTCCTCCCTTGTCTGGATTTGACCTCATGCACGAGCAATTTAACTTCATCTTCGGAGAAACGTGGCGACCTTCCTCTCCCCATCACGGGTTTCGGTTTGAGGATTTGGGATAGCGCAGCCTGCTCCGAAAGGCAATGCAACCTGGCACACTGATTGGTTTAACTGGCGTAACGCCCAAACCACGCTTATGCATAATATAACGGGTAGCGCAGGCGTTTTAGGGATATAGGCAGGTGTGCAAGATCGCAACTTTTGCGGGGGAACGCCTCTCACGCAATGCTAAATGCCCAAATAACGGGTTTAGGGACTCTGGCATAAGATAGGGCCCTTAGAGTATATGTGCATGATTGACGAGACATTGGCCGTCCTGATCATTCTGGATCATAACTACAATACATCTGAAACACATTTGTCCTTTAAGATTAGACAAATATAGATTGTTACTAAATATAGTATATAGTTGTATGTTAATTTATTATATTCCCGAAATACGAGTTCTGGGGATATCATGGTTTCGCCCCACCCGCCGCCGTGTCCACAGATTTTAGCCGTTAGCGCGATAACTCACAAAATACTTTACATTTGCTTCTCATTTTTAGCATATGGGTAGATATGGTAGAGAGGATGAACTGATTAGATTTTGGGCAAGTATGCACTCCTAGGTTTGCCACCAGGTGGCGCTATATATTGAAAAAATCAGTTTTTTAACCATATCTGTGGAACCATTACTTACACAGACCTCAAATTTGCCTCATATTGTAGGTCTAGTAAAGGGGAATCTAATAAAGGGGGCTTCGAGGATTGGGGAATTTCAGGGATATACCCCTTGCTGTCGGCCGCCGACAGCGTAGGCCTAGTTAGGATATAATAACACTTTCAGGATCTCCTGTAATTGTGATAAGATCAGTTAACGGTGGTGTATTCAAGCCATTTTTATTATATACTACATATTTCTTGGAGAAGCCATTTAGATGTTTTCATAAACTGTTGTACATTGTATAGGTTCTCAGCGCATGAATTACACCGCGGCCTAGCGGCAATTGCCATGGTTGCCCCCCTGTGTGGCCGTAATGCCCGACTTCTCAAACGGCCAGTGTAGCCATGGTGCACAAAAATTACCCAAAGTGGCGATTTTCGACACAGCGACTAAGCTGTGCGACTCCCATCTTCACGCCGTGCTGGACTTCTGAGCACTTTGTGCGACTAACGACACGCTCGCTCACTCACGAATTAGGCAACGTTGCGTGAGATTGGCATCCTTCCGGCTTGAGAAAAATCAGCTCACATTATGTTTTAAGCACAAGCAATGAAATACTGTTGGTGTCAAGTACAGATGTGTTTTTGGGCTGGGGGAAATGGTGATTGTATTACTTTTGTATTAGCTTTTGCAGAGCGTCCAGTGTCGTGCCAGACTGCTCAGCAGTAGCGGTCCGTCGGCAGTCACAAAGGCCATCAAAAACCTCATCTTTCAATGCTTGTTAACCAAAACCTCTTGCAGTTTACTTTTCCAGGTAGCAACAGTTGCTCAGACTAATTTGTTGAATGACGGCATTCTAATTTATTTTTGTTAGAATTGTTATACATTGCACCATAAAATTGAAGCGTTTTCTTCCGCACATAAATGACGAAGTAAAATATCAATATGTCTTTATAATTTCTGCGCTTGTGTAGCACAGATTTGCATAAGTTAGTTTGCGTGGCCCATTAATCAATAAGCCCCGGGACTGTGTTCTAGATTCTGAATGTAGTCATGGCTAAAGGCTGGCATGATGAACAGCTGAGTGACAACTGTAACGATGGCGAAATCAGCGCTCCAGACTGCGACCAAGATTTACGTTTTGCGACTTACATTCTCACATCGGTCCACTGCGCGACCAACACTTCATGCACTGTGCGCCTATTCTGGGCAGCGATTCACTCCCTAATTATCAGCCGCCGGCCCCGAATTTTTTTCTGCAGGTCGGTTGGTACCATTACGTACATCATCCAATCGCAGATCGGCTGGCGCCATCAGCCAATCACAGCTCGGCTGTACTCATGCATCGATGAGAATGGCAAAGCATTCGACCTTTTCACTGTCAGCTGAGTTGTGCGCGCGGCAAAACTGTAAAACCTTGTCTGACAATAACGATGCAAATGCTCCACAATACGCGAAATTATAAGTACACTAGCTGGTCTGCTGCAGAAGTCCAGTAGTCTGCGCAGTTGGCCTTGGCTTCGGTGACTAATACTGCAGATCGGAGAGCAAATTTCATGATATCAGAAAGTGTTTTCAGTACCGGTTTTTTATTTCGCTATTTAGATTTTGCGCATTTCTAAGGGTAATGGAAACGCACCTGGAGAGTGAGACGTTATTAGCCCGAAAACACAGTCTGCTTCGTGACCGTAGACTGTTCGTGACACAGTTTTGAGTCTTGTTGATACCAGCTCTGGGTGCTTGCGTCAAGTAGCGAATGGTTTTATTTAGCGTTTCAATATCAATCGCTAACCTTCTATCCTGATGGATTGTTGGATGCGCACTTCCACTCTGATCTGAAGTTCCGCATGTACATGATTATTCATGCAGTATTTATGAATTCGGTGACTGGTTGATTCGAGTGCAAGATTTATTTTCATTAGAGTACGATAAAGATGAGAAAAGCTGCGGTTCTTATAGATTTATAGTCCGTTTTCTTTGGGGTTCCGATAATTGGCCAGCTGTCAGAGGAATAGTATTTTGTCGATTGCAACAAATGTTCCAAACTGGTTCAAAAACTAACTGGTGACGCCTGTCCAATGTACTCCAGCGACGACCATAGGCTTATCAGCGCAATGCCTCAAATATGAGTCTGTGTCACGAACAGTGTACGGTCACGAAGCAGACTGTTTTTTTGGGGGCTAATAACGTCGGACATCGTCCTCACTCTCTGGGTGCGTTTCCGTAACCCTTCGAAATGTGCAAAATCTACATAGCGAAATAATAAAAAAAGAAACTGGTGAATAATAATAATTATTATTATAAGCCGTCCTGCTACATTGTTACCGGTGAAAGAATTTCTTGAAACTTTGTGCAAAGGAACTTGGCATACTGCACCTACGTTTTACCAAATATTTAGGGTGGATCACTTTGGGAACTATATTAATTTTAATGTTAAACTTTCAATTTGTGATGAAAAAATGTAGCCAAATTATGCTTTTCACAGCTTCAATTCCTCCTGGGTCTCATAGTTTCAAAGCAATCAAGTTTGGTGTCAAATTGTTCCTTGTGATGGCAGCAACAATAACAGTAATACATTTTAGAACTAGCACTGTGATAATTGGGAGTTATTCATTGATTTATCCCCATATGTTGCTTTTAGGGGGTGCTCATCTAAATTTGGCCATAATTTTTCTATGAATGATTCAGTTTGTGTACTGGGGAGGGTTTGATGAAAAGCTGTCCCTTGGAGAAATGGAGACTTGTATGTACATTTAGACTTGTATGATAACTCTCCAAAATGATAACTGCATTTATACATTTTTCAAACATTCTTGTGAACATCAGTATCTACTTTTCAGTTCGCAAAGTGCTTTCTGATAATGTTTCTTAAATAAATGCAGCAACAACTGATAGGCTGTTCAGGTATCTTTATTTGGGCTTGTAAATATTCAGAAAAGTATTATGGTACTTTGCGTGACCGCAGTTTTGGCTTGCGCGCCTAAATTTTTGCCTGCGCGCCCAACTTTTTCAGGTTGGGAGCGCATGTGCTCCTAGGTCCAAAAGTTAGTCTGGAGGGTTGCGAAAATAAATGCCGCGAAGTCAACAAAAGTTTTGGATTTTTGCATTTATACTATCATCCTTACAATGCCAGTTATATAAATGTTGGCAATAGACATTCACTTTTTCATTATCATTTCTAATTACTGGTCATGTATTGGTCTTGATTGTTCTGTTGATAAATTGCTGCAAATTGAATAAAAAATTTAACAATTTAAAAAATGAATAAAATATTGGTTTTCAATGCACTCCTAATTATTGATTTATACTGTTTTATCTACATACAATGTCATTATCACTTGTTTCTCTTGCAAAATAGATTAATTTAGTTTTGGTCTTGGAGCCCTACTTTTTGGCTGTGATGCCCCAATTTTAAAAATAACTTAATTTAAGGCCTGGGTTCTATATCTTACAGGCCTTGTTTTTACTCCACTGAGCAAAGCGTAGTCTGCGCTTGTAGTCACGCTTCAATGATTTTGTGAACCACAAAGCATTCAACATTGTTGTGGGCCAGGCGTAGGGAACCTTCTCCAGAATGAGCCACTGTGGGTATTAGGGATGTAACGATTCTGAATCGATTCTGAATCGATGTTTTTTAAGGCATAGGACCGCCATGGGGCGAACATCCAAGCTTTCCCTTTTCCTTTATTAAACCCGAGGCAGTCTTGAACGAAAGTGCCAAACATCAAAGGGCATGAGAAATGCTTCCGGAAAAAAAAAACTTGACTCATTAGTATTTTTCGGGGACATGCTGCACGGAACCAAGTAAAGGACTACAGAATCGTCTCCTTTTAAGCAATTAGGTTACTCTAATCTTGTCCCTGTTTGCTCAATTAGCAATCAAACAGGGGATTCGCTTATTTACTTTGCTGAATGAGTAGAGCTGTTTATTAAGACAGCATGTTTGATTGCCGCATTCTGAAAGTTAAATGGGCATAGATTTGCAAGAACGCGTGTTTGGCCATTTCGTGTGATTGTGATAATTTATAGCTCACATTCATGTTTCATCCGCTTTAATGTTTTCCACCTTGTGTATTTTTTAGATGCTTGAAATCCGGGGCGATCTGAAAATAAATCTCTTTATTTTTATTTTTTTTATCATTATAGATCTCCTAAAAATACTACAATGAGACATGAAATGTTGAGTTGGGATGTGGCGATGTTGAACGAGGATTTTTTTTAAAGTGTGATGAGACAGCTTGCAGTCGTGGGGTGTGTAGGCAGTCACATGTAATTTCTCAAAACATACACACCTGAAGCGGCTTAAAACGATTTAAAATGCCATCGAGAAGAAGCCTGAGTTTAGATTTCGCTAATTGCAGGTGCTCCGCCCTTTCTTAAATCTGCTCCCATGTACTTGGCCTAAATAACAATCAAGAAATGTAGCCAGTAGCCTATAACGATTAAGATGTGATGGTGAAAAGCAGACAAACCTAACTGGGCTACGGTGTTAGATTGAAAGAATGCCAATTTGAATAATTAGAAAAAATCTTCCTCTGAATTACATCTCTCATTGTAGCATTTTAGGACATTATTCAAGATTAATTTAAAACAGATTTGTTATAAGATCGCCCTGCATCTAAAAAATACACAAGGTGGAAAACCTTCTGAAAAGCAGGTGAAACGTGAATGTGAGATATAAATTATCACAGTCGCACGAAATGGCGTGGCAATGGCAATCGTGTTCAGGCAAATCTGCGCTATTCTATGGCCATTTAAATTTCAAAATGCAGCAATCAAACATGTTGTCTTAATAAACAGCTCTACTCATTCAACTTGAAGAGTAAACTAATGCACCATTTGATTGCTAATCAAGCAAAGTAAATGGGAACAGGTATACTTTTCTCAGAGTTGCCTAATTGGTTAATGGGAGACGATTTTGTTTTCATTTGCTTGGCTCCTTTCAGCACGTAGCCAAAAAATACTGATGTCAGTCAAGTTTTTTCTGGAAGCATTTCCCATGTGCTTTGATGTTAGGCACTTTCGTTCAGGACGGCACGGGGGTTAATAAAGGAAAAGGGAAAGCTCGGATGTTCGCCCCATGGTAGCAGGTGGTGTTACTACGCTTTTAAAAAAACATTGATTCAGAATCGTTACACCCCTAGTGGGTGCAGGCTTTCATACCAACCAAGCTGCTACACACTTGATTCTACTGATCAACCACTGGAATATTTGTTAAGGGCCTTGATTAGTCCATGTTACCGGTCTCACAATTTAACAACACTCACACATTATTTAGCCAACTATATGAGGCAACTTTTGTGAAAATATCTTATATAGGAACCTGGTTGTTTTTCAAGATGAACTTTACATTTTGCATCAATTTTGGTCAAGACAGATGCATTTTTCAATGGAAAATTGCCTGAAACTTCTTCAGTTTTTCACACATATACTTATATTTGGTATCAAAATGTCCATCATGTTGTTGTGTAGCCATTAAAAATCATCTGGTTTTTCAGAACAATCATTTATGGGTTTAAATATGGACTTTTCGAGGCCTTGCCCCACAAAAATCTTGAAATCACTAAATAGGTTGCAGTTCACTTCCAGTATGCAAATTTCACATTTCAAATCTATTTTCTGGACAGTCCCACAAGTGGGTACATATAACCAGAAGATGGTTCAAATTGGGCTGTGAGCTAATTTGCCTATACCCTGCAAAACCTCCTTTGACAAGTTATTCAATAGCTACCAGATCAAAGACATATCCCACCAAGTTATTTAATTAAATTTTACAGAGCTGTGATGCATATCAATTCTAACCACATCTGAAGATATGAAGCCATGAGTATTTGGGGGGGGGGAGAGGAGGAGTCGTTTTAAGTCGTTTACAAAAATGAAACCTGCAAATTGAGTCTGCTGCAGGGATGGGTCAGAAAAAAACAATAATTGTAAGAAGGGACCAATGTCGACTTCTGTAATATGGTCGCTGAATCCCCTCCCCCCACATTCATGTAAATTGTTGATAACATCACTGAAATAACTTAAACGCAGAGGAATTATGCTATGCCTTAGTAAGCTATGTACTTTTGTTGGCAATTTTCAGTTTCAGCCACTAGGTGGAAGTCTTGTCATTAAATGACTCCACCATAGAGAGGCGACTCCTTCTCACTTCAGCTACTTTGCTGTGTTGGAAATTACGGACCTCTGAAGGGAGTCGGATCGTACGGCTCATCGTTCTTTTTCTGTTTTCAGGGGGCGGAGGTTACCAAGTTAATCGGTGAAATAACTAGAATAATGATGGGTAAAGATTTGGATCAGAGTCCAATTTGGCCATCCCGCCAGTGTAATTTATTTTCGCATGTGTAGACTAGCTTTAACAGCCAGCACTAAATGAATAATATTTTATTATTTTTATTTAAATGAATACTGGCAGATCTTGTGCTTTTACAGGTGCATCTCAATAAATTAGAATATCATCAAAAGTTCATTTATTTCAGTAATTTAATTCAAAAAGTGAAAATCATATATTTTAAATAGATTCATGACACGCAGACTTGTATATTTCAAGTGTTTATTTCTTTTAATTTTGATGATTATAACTGACATTTAATAAAAACCCAAAATTCAGTATCTCAGAAAATTAGAATATTACTTAAGACCAACAAAAAAGGATTTTTAACACTGAAATATTGGACTACTGAAAAGTATGAACATGTACAGCACTCAATACTTGGTCGGAGCACCTTTTGCATGAATTACTGCAGCAATGCGGCGTGGCGTGGAGGCAATCAGTCTTTGGCACTGCTGAGGTGTTATTTGCTCTGATAGAGGCCTTCCTTAGTTAACGTTAGCTAGCATACTAGCTGCCTAGGTGGCTATATCCCAAGAGCAATGTGACTGCATAGGCTCAAACGAATAGGGCACATTTATCCGTTCCTCCATCATACCCATAATGATTTTCGAAACACAAATTATCAAAATTTGATGATTTCCAGCAGCTTATTGTACACTCTGTTGTTCGCACTGTTTGTGTTATCGTTTACGAGTCAATATGATGGCCAAGGTGCGGGTTTACGTCTTATTCGCGGGGAATCTCGCACGCTCTTGTTGGTGCTTGTGGCAATTATGGCGGCTGACACGAGTGTGATAATTAGGCGTCTGGGGCAATTTGGACTACAATTACTCATTTATTAGCGTACTGCTGAAAATTATACTGGCTGAGTAGGGTTCACAAGGGTTCAGAATAACATAATAGGCCATTTGTTTGCAACACCATTGCTCCTTTAATGTGCTTGGATACAGCACTCTGAACAGGCAGCTTCTTTAGCAATGACCTTTTGGGTCTTACCCTCCTTGTGCAGGGTGTCAATGATCATCTTCTGGACAACCGTCAAGTCAGCGGTCTTCCCCATGATTGCGTAGCCTACTGAACCAGACAGAGACCATTTAAAGGCTCAGGAGACCTTTACAAGTGTTTTGAGTTAATTAGCTGATTAGAATGTGACACCATGAGTCCTCAATATTGAACTTCTTCACAATATGCCAGTTTTCTAAGACACTGAATTTTGGGTTTTCATTAGCTGTCAGTTATAATCATCAAAATTAAAAGAAACACTTGAAATATATCAGTCTGTGTGATGAATCTATATAATATTTGAGTTTCACTTTTTGAATCGAATTACTGAAATAAATCAACTTTTTGATAATGTAATTTATTGAGATGCACCTCTAGGTCCACACACTGCTCGATAATGCCTTCACCTTTCCCGTGGCTGTACATCTACACAGTGCTTGATAATGCCTGTTAGACCTCTCCCATGGCCTGATCGTGCCCACATTACTTTGTCCCGTTCTTCCATTGCTTAGCATTGCTTATGTATGTATGCATTGTGGCTGGAATGCGACAAAACTAAATTCTGGTTGCAGTGCGAGCCTGATCACCTCAGGATGCGGTCTGGCTCATATCTAGCATTGTGAACAAAATCATATCTGAGACTGTCGAGACCTTACGGTGAATGCATCCTGCTGTGATTGGATGGCGAAAGTCGAATTGAATTAGTGTAACCGAGGCCTCTATGTAATGTCAACACGCTGGGTAATTCTGCATATTAAAGTCCCCTATTATGCTGTATTTAGTTGTTTAAAATATGTCCAGTGGGTCTTTAAAATAGTGTTAAGAATTCAGGTTACAAAAAAAAAACCACACACATCCAGGCCAAGCGAGTTGCCGGCCTGAAACACGAGCTGTTTTGAAATGGGCCGGGAGGCTATGCTAATGAGGCGCTGCTCTGATTGGCTGCCTGGCCACTTCGGGGGAGGGTGCAGATCCGAAAAACCAGGAAACCAAGATGGCAGATACTTCAAGACAGTACTTCGCGGCATGTATTGCTGCGAGACCGTACTTGTTTGATCCTGAATCCGACGCCGAACGGGAGGAGGAAGCAATTGAAGTATTGCAGCAATGTTTACAGCAGGAATTCAATGAGTAGCAAGTTGAAATTTTAGTATTTTGTTCGTACTGTCTCGCCTTGCATGCATGTGGTTGTAGCTGTACTGTTATTTAGTCATGTATATACAAAACCCAAAACCAGTGAAGTTGGCACATTGTGTAAATCATAAATAAAAACAGAATACAATGATTTGCAAATCCTTTTCAACGTATATTCAATTGAATACACTGCAAAGACAAGTTACTTAATGTTCGAACAGGTAAACTTTGTAATTTTTTGCAAATATTAGCTCATTTGGAATTTGATGCCTGCAACATGTTTCAAAAAAGCTGGCACAAGTGGCAAAAAAGACTGAGAGAGTTGAGGAATGCTCATCAAACACTTATTTGGAACATCCCACAGGTGAACGGGTTAATTGGGAACAGGTGGGTGCCATGATTGGGTATAAAAGCAGCTTCCCTGAAATGCTCAGTCATTCACAAACAAGGATGGGGCGAGGGTCACCACTTAGTGAACAAATGCGTGAGCTGATTGTCGAACAGTTTAAAAACAACATTCCTCAACGAGCTATTGCAAGAAATTTAGGGATTTCATCATCTACGGTCCGTAATATCGTCAAAAGGTTCAGAGAATCTGGAGAAATCACTGCACGTAAGCGACAAGGCCGAAAACCAACATTGAATGCCCGTGACCTTCGAACCCTCAGGCGGTACTGCATCAAAAACATCAATGTGTTAAGGACATCACCACATGGGCTCAGGAACACTTCAGAAAACCACTGTCAGTAACTACAGTTCGTCGCTACATCTGCAAGTGCAAGTTAAAACTCTACAATGCAAAGCGAAAGCCATTTATCAACAGCACCCAGAAACGCCGCCCGGCTTCGCTGGGCCCAAGCTCATCTAAGATGGACTGATGCAAAGTGGAAAAGTGTTCTGTGGTCTGACGAGTCCACATTTCAAATTGTTTTTGGAAACTGTGGGACGTCGTGTCCTCCGGACCAAAGAGGAAAAGAACCATCCGGACTGTTATAGGCGCAAAGTTCAAAAGCCAGCATCTGTGATGGTATGGGGGTGTATTAGTGCCCAAGGCATGGGCAACTTACACATATGTGAAGGCACCATTAATGCTGAAAGGTACATACAGGTTTTGGAGCAACATATGTTGCCATCCAAGCAACGTCTTTTTTTTTTTTTTCCCTGCTTATTTCAGCAAGACAATGCCAAGCCACATTCTGCACGTGTTACAACAGCATGGCTCCGTAGTAAAAGAGTGCGGGTACTAGACTGGCCTGCCTGTAGTCCAGACCTGTCTCCCATTGAAAATGTGTGGCGCATTATGAAGCGTAAAATACGACAACGGAGACCCCGGACTGTTGAACAACTTAAGCTGTACATCAAGCAAGAATGGGAAAGAGTTCCACCTGAAAAGCTTCAAAAATTGGTCTCCTCAGTTCCCAAACGTTTACTGAGTGTCGTTAAAAGGAAAGGTGATGTAACACAGTGGTAAAAAGGCCCCTGTGCCAACTTTTTTGCAATGTGTTGCTGCCTTTAAATTCTAAGTTAATGATTATTTGCAAAAAAAAAAAAAAGTTTCTCAGTTTGAACATTAAACATCTTGTCTTTGCAGTGTATTCAATTGAATATAAGTTGAAAAGGATTTGCAAATCATTGTATTCTGTTTTTATCTACGATTTACATAACGTGCCAACTTCACTGGTTTTGGGTTTTGTACCCACTTAGCTATCCGGAAGAAACTTAAAGCTTCTGTTAACCATTTCCACCAGAACGAAACGCAATTCTGACACCAAGCTACTAAATGAGTTCGTAGCAAAAACACACAAACTGTGTAAGCGTTGCTTATGTGGAGCAAGCGAATTGATAACTTCTATCGAAAAAAAATCTGTATCCGATCTCCACTTTTTTTTGGCTTTTTATTCACCAGAACAATTTTCAAAGGTAGATGAAATTACGCCACGGCAATGCAGAGAAATAGTTTGTTATACCAGACATGTTATAGTGCGTTTCGTGATTGCTTTTGCCTCGGTAGAATCAGAGAGCTGATCACAGACATTTGCTACCGATTTAGGCTTTATCTTCAGATATTTTACAAAGCCTGCGTTTGAGGCAAGTTGTTAGTGCTAACTATCCTTAGCAGTCCTGCTAGCCACGCGTAACACATTAGCTTCACGTACATTATTTGCTGTTATATCATTACTTACAGCTTGGGGCTCCGAGCGCTTGATCATTGCAACTGTTCCAGGTTTTGAAAGCAGCTGAGCCGCATATCCAGCGTCGAATTATCCTTTATTGACAAAGTTGTCTTTGGTGAAATGCAGAGCACAAACAGCTAACGTTCCCTTTGAGTATGGCTTTTTGCTGCCAGCAAACAAAAAAGCTACCCACTGATTTCTGGTGGCATCGTCTTTTTGGAATATACCAAATGTCATATAAATTGGAGGGGGTGAGGTTTAAAAATACATTTTTTTTGGATGATCTGAGATGGACTGACCCAGGTGCAAAAAGGCTGCCAGACTCCCAAGATTCCACTTTTGGCTACAGCTATTTTATTATTTGGGTGGCTGCTTTGTCTGTTGTCTGACTTCTAATCAGTCTTGAAGGTTTACACTTCTCAACCGATTTCAATGAGCCATGTATGAAGGGTTTATGATCAACACGGAGTACGAAGAAAACCTTTTTTTTTATCTTCAGTAACTTTTAATCTCGGTAAGTTATTTAAGTTATGATTGCTGTTAGATGCTCAAGAGAAAATTATGGCATCAACGTTAGAGTCGTTATATGAACTGAATTAGTTACGAGGTGGAAAATAATTCACTGTTCTAAGGAATTGTATAAACTCGTTCAAGCATATGTCTAGCTTCTGTCTTCTGCAGGTGGGAGACCGCGAAAAAAATAACATTACCCCGAGACCAGTATCTGCAAATGACCATTTAAATGCCTTTTAGCGCCTTAGTTTTCACTGTAATTATTTATCGACATTTAATATTTTCTTGACCCAGTTAAAAGTCTCTGCTTCCATTGCCAATGTTACCATTATAGATGATGTTAGCTTAACTATTAACTGGGAAAGAATTCCGCATCCACCCTCCAGTTTTTCGGCTTTTTATTTGGCAGAAAGATTTGAAAAGGGGGCGCCAATATATTTTGAGGGGTTTCATTAGTGAGAAGGGGGTTTAAAATTTAATATTAAGTATGTGCATGATCTACCTGCCCTAGCAACCCAGTGAGTCATCTGTATCATGGCTGCTGCTGTTATACGCCATCACAGCGTCTAGCAGCACTAGAAATTGAACTCTAAATTCTCTTGACTGGATGTACGCTTGACGTTTTTGCACACCTGAATGTTTCTATGGGTACCCAAATATCAAGGTAAGCCGAAAAGTACTGATTTCAGTCCATATTGCTTGAGGTTGAACATGGAATTATTTCCATTAACTGTCTGACTCTGATAGCCAATTAGCTCTCAACATAAAATTATAATGGCCTGATACAACCGAAAACAAATATTCAGGCTTGACTTACTCATGATAGGTAATTCCCCGAGATCGAATTTCAAGTGATGAGGATTGAGTAAGGCATCTTTTCCACTCCATTTCCACACTGGTCGTGGTGGGCTGATGGCTAGGTGCTCTCCGTAACAGGGCTGTGATGTTGACGTACGCTCCAGCGGTTGATGCAGCGTCGATGTATATGTCTTTGGTTTGAACAGCCAGGCGATGAGCGTGTCACGCACGAACCAATCACACAAACATTAGTCTGAACACTGATTGTTGATTGGCTGATTATTCTTGTAGCCAGGTTACTTTTCCGTTTGAGCTCAAGCCATGTCTCTTTTTTTTTTTTTTTTCAGCCCACAGAACGCATCCAGTTGTTTGCATTTCTACGATCATTCGGTTTAGGCGCTCCACAATAACTTTAAGACACAGCGCCTTAAAGTTTATATGGTGGGGACAACCCTGCATTCATGGACCACCATGTATAGGTGAAACTTCTTCAAAAATGCAATACACTTCTTATGAAACTTTGCTGTGAACATTCCTGGAGCCGAGAGTAGTACCCTTGTTGATTTTTCTAGACTCTGTACCCTTTGCGGTAGTACCACCCATCAGGTAAACTATGAATTTTGCCTATGGGGTGAATGCTGTAGTTTTGGGTATACACCCTGCTGTCTTCCACCAAAAGCATTTGTCTAGTCAGCCCTGTCTCGTCTCTCTCTCCACAACAGTGACCTTGAGCCTGAATGGCTGGATGATGTCCAGAAGAACGGAGAGCTCTTTTACTTGGAGCTCAATGAGGGGGAGGAGGAGGCAGCAATGGCTCACTCTAGTGCCATGTGGGGGCTCCCCGCCTGTCATGTGCATTTTGGCAAGAAGGAGGCGGAAGTCATCACAGATGGCCGGCGGCACAAGGAAAAGAGCAAGACAGAGCCCAAGTTGAAGAAGCTGGCTGAGATCCTGAGGAAGAAACGTCACTTGCTTGGGCGAGTGGAAGAGTGTGGGGGTGTGGGGTCAGAAGGTGGTGCCCACCAATCCCACCCTACCTCCATTCTGAAGAACCAGATAGGACAGCGCTTGGGGGTGGTAGTCCACCAGCAACAACTCAAAGAGGTATATGTGCATCTGAACCCAAGAATGTTGGGGAGCTGGTCACCTACTCTGGAGAAGGGTGGTTTGCTGGAGGCGCTGGTGGGCATGGTGCATTGCCCTGCATGGGGGAAAGGAGAAGAGGGTGTGGGGGAGAAAGACAAGAAGCTCGCCATCCACGGCCTAGTGCCCAACAGCCCTGCTATCAAGTGTGCCCAGATCCTGATTGGTGAGTTTGGAATCGCATTTCTACCAAAACCTAGTTCTACTGATTAGTAAATCAGGAAGCGCATTTCTGCGAGCGAAGTTCCTCTTTGGCGAGTTGGGAGCGAAATGGCTACATAGAACTTGACCTTTGTTATACTCATTTATACAATGTATATTTATATATTGGGGTTATACGTAGCTGCTCTTTTTGCAAATATTATAACGACATTTATGAAAGTTATTAACCATTGTGCCGAATATCATTGCTTATTTGTTGTTATTTTGTATTATACTGTTATTAATGTTCATTCGGGCCTTGTCCAAAACACTTTCCAGTTTTTTTTCTGCCTTTTGGATTAATGAAGCACTTCAGCCCATTTGTACATTTTTATTTAAAATATTCTGGGGGGATGATGGCGTTCTTCTTTACTTCTGAGTGTTCACTGTCTGTCATCTATGGTGTTTATTTGGTTCCAGTTGTGAATCAAGTAGTCAGAAGCCTTCGTAAGTGCGCTGCTATGAATCAAGCTAGCAGATGGAGAGAGCATTGGGCCGAGAAGCTATTGTCGTGGTGTGGCGTCCGTCGTCCGCAACATTTTTATCTTCTTTTTGGCTTGATGAATTTTCGTGTAAATTTGCCATAACATACTACTAGACCATATCTCCAGATATTTTTCTCGGATTTTTGATTGAATCATTTTTGTCCGTTTTATGCGCCCTTGAAATTTTGGCCCCAATGTTAAAGATAGGACTGAGAAATTTTTTAAAATTATTTCTCAAAAATGGCATGATAAATTTTTTTCTAAATCAGGTAATCAACATACCTTAGTACCGTCAATGTACAGTACGAGCGCCATTTTGATTGAATCGATGGAAGTGGGTCTAGTGGGGGCGCTGTAATCAAGATGGCCTGTGGAGGCCAAATGGTTGCAGATAGAGATTAAGTTTATATTAGCAACATATGGGAAGTCATACATGACCTATAGTTTGGCTATGTTAAAGTTGACCTCAGATGACTTTGAAAGGTCAAACTTGAGGTTAGAGAAAATATTAACAATGTTAAAAGATTTGACTTGAAATTTCAAAAAAATATTTCTCAAAAACTGTGTGATAACTTTTTTTTATAAATCTGGCAATCAACTCACCTCGATGTACTTTATGTACAAATATGCGTATTTAATTAGCTGTTTCCCGCCAAAATTGAGTTAGGGGGCTCAAAAGCAATACTAGAACATAGATACCTGGAAGAAAAGCTCTGTTGTGACATTAGCAATGTTTTTTTCCTTCACATTACAGCTGAAATTATAACCAAACACTGTTTAGTTATCTCAATAACTGTGTTTCTCTAAGTATCTATATATTCATTAAAACAGCCGTTGCCATGGCAACCACTGATGTGATGCCAGAGAAACTCAGTGTTTTAATTTGCAATTTCTAATAGAATTATTTTGATAATAATTTTT
This sequence comes from Gymnothorax javanicus, assembly GCA_029692085.1. NCBI lineage: Eukaryota > Metazoa > Chordata > Actinopteri > Anguilliformes > Muraenidae > Gymnothorax > Gymnothorax javanicus. The sequence goes on from CM056201.1 coordinate 60,359,205, forward strand.
AGTTTAAAAAGGGAATATCTTGGAAAAATGTTTGCTCAACTAGAAGACCCCTTAAAATGTTTCTCAAACGTATTAATGGCCCCCTTTTGTCACTTAAAGGTCAAAAGACCCTTTATCATTTGAAAATGCCAGGAATGAGCCTTTACTGATCATCATTTTTCGAACCAGTACTTTTGTCACAGCCAACCAGCTTAAGAAGTTTCCATATACGCAAAAGAGTAATAGGGGACATAGGACCACTTTTTGTCACATAAGGGTCAAAAGACCCCTTCTTATATGGAAATGCCAGTATTAAGCCTTTCTTGAGCATTATTTTTGTTTCAGATATGTTAGACGAGACAAGAAAAGCAAAGTGATTTGTTTGTAAGCGCATGGCCCCTTTTTGTCATTTGAGGGTCAAAAGACCCCTTCTTATTCGAAAATGCCAGGAATGAGCCTTTCTTGAGCATTATTTTTGTTTCAGATACATTAGATGAGACAAGAAAAGCGAAGTAATTTGTTTGTACGCAAAAGTGTAATTAAACCCCTTTTCGGACCCTTAAAAGGGCCCTTCTTAAATAATAACGCTAGGCAATTTCTTTTCTTAAGTTACAGTTTTTCTATCACTGATGATTACCTGTATCACAGGGCCAAGTTTCAGACTTGTACGTAAAAGTGTAATTGAAAGTGAATTTTGGGGGGTTTGGGGGATCCCCCACCCCTTAACGCCAGGAATGCCAAACTCAAGAAATGGGTTTTCTCTGTTACTGCACTAATACTTGAAGATGGCCGTCATCAAACCTTTTGTACGCAATAGTGTAATTGAAACCAAGCTGGCTCCCGGTCTATAAGGCACTGGCTATTTTTACGACGGTTGTTAACTTTAAGTTGCATTTGGACTGCTCGTGATGCAGTGGCAATGTACTTATAAATACAGTTCCAAATTAAGTAGCCAATAAATAACTCTGTTTGCATCACTTCTTCTTCTCTTGGCCTTTACATCAAATTGATGATAGTTTTGAAGAGCTGTCATACGTTGTGTAGTCGCTGTTGGCACCGAGTCACTCTGGCAATATGTTGGCGGTGGCGGAGCTCTGCGAAATTGCCTGATGAGATGAGGCTGCCACCATGGATGGCAGATCTCCATGCAGGTCTGTCTGCAGCAATTTCCTCAAAAGTAGACGGAGAGATGTCGAAGTCTTTCATGTCTCTCTTCACAACGTCCTTGAAACGGAGTAGAGGACGACCCAAGGGACGTTTGGCATCACTCAGTTCACCATAGAGAACTGATTTCGGGATATGTGAGTCGTCCATGCGGTAGACATGGCCTAGCCAGCGTAGACGGCGTCTTCCTCAGAGTGGTGAATAGATTACATGACCCACACAAATCCAGGATTTTTACATCAGGGATTTTGTCCTGCCAGCTGACTTTGGTGATTTTACGAAGACATCTGAGATGGAAAGAGTTTAAACGTCACTCTTGACTGGCATATGATGACCACGTTTCACTCCCATAAAGCAGGACGGAAAGCACACAATCTTCGTACACCTTGACTTTGGTGTTGAGAGATAACTTTTTGTTGTCCCACACACAACCTTTTAGACTGCTGAAGGTGGAAGAGGCCTTGCCATTTCGTTTACCGATCTCAGCCTCGAGTTGTGGTATGCTGGTAACAGTTGACCCAAGGTAACCAAACTGGTCAACTACCTCTAAAGGCTGCGCATTGATGCTGATGACCGGTGGTGCTGGTAGGCCACAGTACATCACTTTGATCTTGGGGATACTGATCGTAACACCAAAGGCAGTGCAGGCAGAGGAGAAGGAATCACACAGAGACTGCAGATCTTCTTGAGTGTGCGTCAAAAACACTGCGTCATCTGCAAAAAGGAGCTCGCGAATCAAGAGGGTACGAGTCTTTATCTTGGCTTTCAGTCTTGCAAGGTTGAACAAGGAGCCATCTGATCTTGTACATAGTGAAATGCCCAATGGGCCTGGAAAAGCTTGTCTCAGTAGGACTGAGAAAAAAATACCGAAGAGTGTGGGAGCCAGTACACATCCCTGCTTAACACCATTTTGGATCTCAAATGCGTCAGAAGACGTGTTGTCAAAAGTGACGGTTGCCTGCGTCCCATCGTGGAAGGAACGGATGATGGATGGAAGAACAGGTGGACAGCAGATGATCTGAAGGATGGTAAAAAGCGCTGTTCTGTTTACGAGATCAAAGGCTTTGGTCAGGTCAATAAAGGCCATAACCAAGGGTCGATTTTGTTCCACTGCCTTCTCCTGAAGTTGTCGAAGGGAGAAGATCATGTCAATGGTGGATCGTCCTGATCTAAAGCCACACTGACTCTCTGGAAGTATGCGGTCTGCAAGATGGTTTAAACGTTGGAGGACAACACGAGCGAACACCTTCCCAGCAACATTGAGAAGTGAGATGGCACGGTAGTTGTTGCAATCGCTTCTGTTTCCTTTGTTCTTATAGAGTGAGATCATCTTTGCATCATGCCATTCCTTGGGAACCGAGCCAGTGTCCCAGCATGAGATGGAAATACTGTGAAGTTCACGGGTAAGTGCGTCGCCACCATACTTGAACAGTTCAGGAACAATGCCATCCTCACCAGCAGCCTTGTTAGCCTTTGGGGACTTCATGGCAAGCCTGATTTCATCGACTGTGGGTGGATCATCAAGATCGTACAGAGTCTCGAGTGGTTGTGTGCCTCTGATGGTCGCCAGATCAATAGGGACTTCGCATGAGTAGAGGCTTGTGAAGTGTTGAACCCAGCGGGTCATCTGTTGGTCTTTAGCAGTGAGTGTAGCCCCGTTTAGATCTAGGAGGGGGGCGATCTTCCTAGGCCTGGGTCCAATTGCCTCCTTTATACCACTGTAGAGGCCTTGAAGGTTGCCGGAGTCCGCACAAGATTGGATACGTGAAGAGAGATCTAGCCAGTACTGTTGGAGGCATTGTCGAGAGAGGCGTCCTCTGTTCGCATCACTATAGCCAACATATAACAACTCAGTCTTAATGCTCACCGATCGAGCACATAAAACACGTTACTGCGCGGAAAGAATATTCAGTAAGTTCGCTGATTTACCGTTTTCAAGGGTGGCCTATGCCATGTTCGTTGTTGAACTGGGTAAGCGAAACGTTGCAAATTCATTCTACAACCCCAATTCTGAAATAGTTGGGACAAAGTGTAAATTGTGAATAAAATCAAAACGCAATGACTTACAAATCACACCAGCCAGTATTTTATTCACAATAGAACAGAGATAACATAGCAAATGTTGAAACTGAGAAATTTTACAATTTAATCCACAAAATTAGCTCATTTCAAATTTGATGGCTGCCACAGGTCTCAGAAAAGTTGGGACAGGGGCCTGTTTACCATGGTGTAGCATCCCCTCTTCTTTTTAACACAGAGTGGAGGCGTCTGGGCATTGAGGAGATAAGTTTCTTGAGTTTAGCCATTGGAATTTGATCCCACTCTTGTTCAATACAGGCTTGCAGCTGCTGGAGAGTTTTGGGTCTCCTTTGACGGAGTTTTCGTTTAATTATGCGCTAAATGTTCTCAAATGGTGAAAGATCAGGACTGCAGGGAGGCCAGTTCTGCTCACGGACTCTTCTACTACGAAGTCATGCTGTTGTAATAGCTGCAGCATGTGGTTTTGCATTGTTCTGCTGAAATACACAAGGCCTTCCCTGGAATAGATGTTGTCTGGAGGGGAGCATATGTTGCTCTGAAACCTTTTTATACCTTTCAGCATTTATGGTGCTTTTTAAAACATGCAAGTGTCCCACACCATATGCACTAATGCATCCCCATACCATCAGAGATGCTGGCTTTTGAACTGAACACTGATAACAGGAGGGGTGGTCTTTCTCCTCTTTAGCCTGGAGGACACGACGCCCATGATTTCCAACAAGAATGTCAAATTTGGACTCATCTGACCACAGGACACTTTGCCACTTTGCTACAGTCCATTTTAAGTGAACCTTGGCCCACAGAACATGGCAGCGCTTCTGGATCATGCTCAACAATGGCTTCGTTTTTGCATGATAGAGTTTTAGGTGGCCTCTGTGGATGGCACGGCGAACTGTGTTTACAGACAGTGGTTTCTTGAAATATTCCTGGGCCCATTTAGTAATGTCAATGACAGAATCATGCCGGTGAGTGATGCAGTGGCGTCTGAGGGCCCGAAGATCATGGGCATCCAGTAAAGGTCTTCGACCTTGTCCCTTATGCACAGAGATTTTTCAAGTTTCTCTGAATCTTTTGATGATGTTATGCACTGTCGATGATGAGACCTTCAAAGCCTTTGCAATTTGACGTTGAGGAACATTGTTTTTAAAGTATTCCACAATTTTTTTACGCAAGCCTTCACAGGTTGGAGAGCCTCTGGCCATCTTTACTTCTGAGAGACTCAGCCTCTCTAAGACATCCCTTTTATAGCCAATCATGTTACACACCTGAAGCCAGTTAACTTAATTACTTGCTAAGTGTTCTTTCAGCTGATTCCTTTTTCAGCCCTTTTTTGCCTGTGTCCCAACTTTTTTGAGACCTGTTGCAGCCAGAAAAATTGAAATAAGCTCATTTTGTGGATAAAATTTAAAATGTCTCAGTTTCAACATTTGAAATGTTATCTATGTTCTATTGTAAATAACACATTGGCTCATGTGATCTGAAAGTCAGTGCATTTCGATTTTATTCACAATTTACACTTTGTCCCAACTATTTCGGAACTGGGATTGTAGTTTTTTTTTGATTGTCTGCTACGAAATGCTGCCAAGCTCCAGATTTTTAATTGCTCATTTTGATAAAGCCTTGAAATATAATGTTAAATAACATTATGTTTCAAGGCTTTATCAAAATGAGCAGTTAATGTAGGCCTACTGTTGCTTAGGGCAAACCATAAGCCACAACTTAAATGCACATTTGCGTGCATATTTAAGAAGGGTATTATGCAGGTATGTGAGGAGGTGTTACACGTTAGTTTTGCATATTTATGAAAAAAAAAAAAAAAAAAAACAATTAGGCCTACTCTAAAATGTTGCTTTTATAAGTTTAGATGAATTGTGCACAACATGAATATTACCTATACCTAATATAATTTATTCAGAGTAAACACAGGCCGGGTTGAGAGTGAAGGACTGTCACGGCAATACCAGCTGCATCGCAAATGTATTATTCTCGAGTTATTTGCGGTTGCTCGGCCAAAACAAATCCCGGTCGCATCTACCTAACAATCGACTAGACCGCCGTGGTAGTATTTCTAAATAAAAGATTACTGCTCGTTTGTTCGATCCGAAATTAATCTGACCAGTTTTCTTTTGTCAGAAACCCGTATATGATGATTGAAAGTGAATCCTGAACCTTTTCCGTCAACAACTGACAATTTGACAACAGTGTTAACAGTCTCTAAGTAAAACAATTAAGAAATAATTTTCAAATACATACCCAATCAGTATTGCAACAGTCTGTTCCGGGACAGTGTTATTTGATACTGCATACTGATATAAATCGGACGTGGTATCAAAGGACTTTGTCACAAACTCATTCTGCTGAGAAAATACACTCCAAATCAGTCTTTCACCCTATGGGCATTTTCACAGCCTCGCAATGGTGATGGACCGCGCGAGGGCCTGGAATTAGAATTGATTGATTGATCGATCGAGCATCAGAATGCGCTCGACCATGATCAGAGGAGTTTTTTTCGCCCGAAGAATTTTGGTTTTGTATGATAGAAAAAAATTAAGATTTAATTGGCACACGGGTGCGTTCTAGGCCCGCTCAGCGGCTTTATAATGCGCCATATTTTGATTTTATGTGCAATTTGCGCATGGCGCGTGGCCTTCCCAACCCCTGCACCATAATGCAGACTTCACGCAATGCTTCAAACATATCTTTACAAAATTTGTTTTGAAAATGCAGACTACTTTGCATTGCTCAGCGGAATCAAAATTGTCTGCCATTATACACTACCAGTCAAACAATTGGACACATTGCCTTTCAGAATGTCTTTAGTATGTTTTTACACCTTCACTGTGGTTCATTTTTTTTCTGGAAAGACGGGGAAAAATATCAGTTTTTTCAATTATTCCTGGTCCAGTTCTTTTTAAACTGACATTTTAAAAACAAACCAAAATGATAAACATGATGTTAGTCAGATTGGCAGGTAACTACTTGTTTCGACCATTTCAGTGATTCCACATTATCAGCACATTATCGGTATGAGCTTTGGGAAAACTGACTAGAGTGACTAACAGAGGTTTATGCAGCACTTTAATGCTTCAGATGTGTTTATGTTTTTGATGTCTAAAAGAGTGAAAAAGTGAATGATTCGCATCTACTATAATTTGGCTCAAAAAAGCCTGTGTATTAAAAAGCTCACTACTTAGCCGGATTTTACTTTACTTATGGTTGTTTGACGTTCATATTAAAGACATATGCAGTGAACAGTTCACCTCTTAGTTGGATGTTGCAACAGTGGTAGTTGAATTTCACAATAAAAGCCTGTGTGGTGAACTGCTGACTTCTTTGTTGGATGTACTGCGCATTGTTTTTTAACAGTCATAGTATGCCTGTTTTTAAAAAACAGGTATTGAAATTAATAAATATGTTGGATATAAAAAAATGTTGGTTTATTAACATCTGAATGCATCATAAAATCTTGTTAATACATCAGCAATGTATTCTTCCATTCTGCCATGCTTTTTAATATTAAAGATGCATAAATATAATTGTATAACATCCTCTACATCTTGTAAAAAAGTTTGTAAAATGCTGTGATGGTCTTTTTTCGTAAATGTTTCTAAAAGATGAGGCTTTAATGCTTCAAAAACACTCCAAGTTTGTTGGGGTGGTAATGTCCTAAAACAAACAAATCCTATTTTTATATTTTTAAAGGATTTTGAAGGTCCTATCTATCCTAAAGATACCCTGAAGTAAATTAAATACAATTGTGCTGTCCTAACTAAGGGCGCTTTCACACCAGAGCTGTCTGGTCCGCTTTTAACGGACCAGAGTTCGTTTCCTCGGATAGTCCGCTTCATTTGGGCAGGTGTGACAGCTCATCCGAACTCTGGTGCGGACCAAACAAGCGAACTCTGGTCCGCCTGAAAACATGGGTCTTGGTTCGCTTGCAGGTGAACCCTGGTGTGGTTCGCTTACAGTGGGAAACACAAACGGACTATCCAGCGAAGCAAACGGCAGAAGTGAACCAAAGATAGCTCGCTGCCTCGCCTGCTGCTCATACTGGGCAGCTTCTTGTGAAAAAACAATTAGGTTTGAACACCAAAGTAAAAACAGAAAACCCAAGACTGCATAATTTTGGTGTTGCTCCATTGTTTGTTTTTGTTGTGAACAAGCCGTCAGAAGGGGAGGATTTCCGTGTTCAGTCCTGGCCAATCGACGAACCGGGTTTTCTTCTTCCTCATGCTTTTTTTCTTTCTTATCAGCACTTGTTTCGGGCAATACCACCCGAAACGAGCAGCTGTTGTGACTGCATAACATTGTCCAGGCGGTTTGGTCCGCTTTCAAAAGTGCAGTGTAAAAGTGAACCGAACCAAATGAAGGTGTGAAATTCTTCGGCATTCCCCGCCCAATCGAACAGAGTCCCCCGGACTATCCTGGAGTGAAAGCATTAAAAACATAATATTGTCAACATATGAACTAATTCATTTTTACCATGAATGAATGTGAAAAAGAAATGTGACTTTGGGGCCATTTAGATTTTTTTTTCAATGGGACCATTGCATTATTTGGATTGATTTGTACTAAGATGTGAATCGTGATCAGGTTGTAGATATCCCCTGGTCTGTGTTATAGTATGTGTTATTAAATAATATGTATACAACACTGTTCAATATTATACTTTTTGGCAACATGCACTTACAATGATCAGTTGCACTGGAACTGATGAATTTTCTAGTTGTTTAAGTGCTGAGGCAGCGACTACTAGAAAGCCAGTTTGTACTATTTCACATTGTTATGGAGGGGCATTTTTGACATTAACTGATTTGAATTGTGATTTTCGAAATGAAGCAAAAAAATAGTTGACTAGTTTTATGCATATATTAATTTTGTATTTTTTATGGTTTATTTGCTGGTTATTTTGTGGAGATCCCCCTTGGGATGCCATAATTGTCGCAGTTAGAATCTCCGATGTCCTTTATTATTGATTTCTCATTTTTTCCCAATGTTTTTAAATATGTACTTGCTTGAAGGGTTTAAAATCACTTTAAAACATAAAGTTGCATCTGAGTACCTAATGACCATTCCTACCGAGAAATGATAACACTTCTGATAAGGGAACACTTCCCTGGCAGGTGTATTGCCTTGATTTTTCCAGTTTTTTCTTGAAAATTATGCAGTTCCAGTCCAATGAATAGCTGGAATTGGTACAAAGGTAAGTGGTGAACTGCCAGAGGTTTTAAACAAAAGGTAAGGTTACCCAGGTTTTTTGTATGCCATCGAGTCTGTGAAAGGATGGTTCCGCAGTGGGTGACATCAACTGTCAAACATTGAGGAAGAAGTGTGATGGTCTGGGGGCTGTTTTGCTGGATCCAGGGTCAGTGACTTGTACACAGTGAAAGGCACCCTGAACAAAATGGCTACCACAGCATTCTGCAGGGCCATGCAGTACCCTCTGGTATGCGCCTAGTTGGTCAGGGGTTCATCCTACAGCAAGATAATGACCCAAAACATAAGCCTAAGCTCTGTCAGAACTACCTTAGGAAAAAAGAACAAGGTGGTAAGCTTGAAACATGGAGTTGCCAGCTAAGTCTCCAGACTTATACCCAATCGAGATGGTTTGGGATGAACTGGACAGAAGAGTGAAAGCAAAACAACCTGCAAGTGCCACACATTTGTGGGAACTTTGCAACAAAGTTGGGAAGAACTTTCTGAAGAATATTTGATTTCCATTGTATAAAGAATGCCGCAAGTGTGTTCAGTTCAGTTACAGCTGCCAAAGGTGGCTACTTTCAGTCAAAAGTTTAGAATACATTTTGGTTTATAAATTAATTCCATGATTTTGTTTTTTAACTTCAATTATTTATTTGTTCGATCATGTCTATGCTTTTATTGTAGAGTACAACGAAACATTAAACTGCATTATTTTCAATAAAAAAACTCGAAAAATTGGGGTGTTCTAAAACTTTTGACCGGTAGTGTACTTGCGATAGCCTATTAATTTAATGTCAATCTAACCGCTTCCGTTTCTCCCTCCAAATGAAAAGTGCTTGCCACATGAGGATCATCATGGCCAAGCAAGTAAATTTTTTGCCTTTGAAGGCCATAGCCTCAAATGCCCGCTTCCTTTACTGTCTAAGCTTTTCAGCTCCTCCAGTGCTTTTAAACATCTTCGTCTGATCTCTGTAGTCATTGAAACGTGTTTTTAGCTTACCGGCCCTATGGGCCGATGAGCTATTGTTGTGCTGTGGCGTCCGTCGTCCGTCCGTCTGTCGTCCAGAATATTTTTTTATCTTTTTTTTGGCCCAATGAAATTTCGTGTAAATTTGCAATAACATACTACTAGACCATATCTCCAGACGTTTTTCTCGGATTTTTGATTGAATCATTTTTGTCCGTTTTATGGGCCCTTGAAATTTTGGCTCCAATGTTAAAGATAGGACTGAGAAATTTTAAATTATTTCTCAAAAACTGCGTGATAAATTTTTTTCTAAATCAGGCAATCAGCTTACCTTGGTACCATCAATGTACAGAGCGAGCACCATTTTGATTGAATTGACGGAAGTGGGTCTATTGGGGGCACTGTACTTTATGAATATGCAAGATGGCCTGTAGAGGCCAAATGGTTGCAGATAGAGATTAAGTTTGTATTATCGACATATAGGAAGTCATACATGACCTATATTTTAGCAATATTAAATTTGACCACAGATGACTTTGAAAGGTCAAACTCTAGGTCAGGGAATATATTAACAATGTTAAAAGATATGACTTGAAATTTCAAAAAATTATTTCTCAAGAACTGTCAGATAACTTTTTTCTAAATCTGACAATAAACTCGCCTTGATACACTTTATGTACAGTGCGAATGCCATTTTTATTGAATCGACGGAAGTGGGTCTAGTGGGGGCGCTATACTTTAACATTGGGTCTTATGGAGAATGGGCCAAATCGCCTGTGGAAGCTAAATGGTTGCAGATAGAGATTAAGTTTGTATTACTGAGATATAGAAAATAATATGTGACCTATATTTTGGCTGTGTTAAAGTTGACCTCCGATGACCTTGAAAGGTCAAACTTGAGGTAAGGCAAAATGTTACAATTTTCAATGGTTTCTAGGCTTGAAAATATTGAAGATTGGGAACATATGTGCATTGAACACTTATAGGAAGGTATGTATGAACGTTCATTTGGTAGCCTTGAGCTTGACCATCGGCGACCTTCGAAGGTCAAACTTCACATAGTGAAATTTCAATGACTTCAATCGCCAAAACTATTACAGATAGAGCTTAGGTTGTATTGCGGGCATATAGGAAGTCATATATGAAGTTTCATTTGGTGACATTGAACTTGACCTTCAGTGACCTTGAATGCCCAAACTTCGCAGTGAAATTTCAATGACTTATATCAGCAGAATGGTTACAAGATAGTTTTGGTTTGTATTGGAGATGTATAGGAAGTCATACATGAACTTTCATTTGATAGCCTTCAACTTGACCTTCGGTGACCTTCAAAGGTCAAACTTCACATAGTGAAATTTCAGTGACTTCTATCACCAGAACTATTACAGATAGAGCTTAGGTTTGTATTGTGGCCATATAGGAAGTCATGTATGAAGTTTCATTGGGTGACCTTGAACTTAACCTTCAGTGACCTTCAACAACCAAACTATAGAGTGAAATTTCAATGACTTATATCAGCAAAATTGTTACAGATTGAGCGTATTTTTGCATTGGAGACGTATAGGAAGTCACGTATGAACTTTCATTTGGTGACCTTCATATTGACCTTCGAGATCTAACTTGACCAAGAGAAAATTCAATGACTTCTGTCATTGAAAAGGTCACAGATGGAGCCTAGGTTTGTGTTACTGACATAGGAAGTCGCATGAAATTTCATTTGGTGACATTCAGCTTGACTGTTGATGATATTTGAAGGTCAAACTTGACATAATACAATTACAATGACTTGTATTGCCAAAACGGTCACAGATGGAGTCTAGGTTTGTATTAGAGACATATAGGAAGTCATATATGAACTTTCAAGTGGTGACCTTCATATTGATCTTCAAAGTTCAAATGTGAAAATTCAATGACTTGTATTACTAAAACGGTTACAGATGGAGCCTAGGTTTGTGTTACTGAAATCTAGGAAGTCGCTTATGAACTTTCATTTGGTGACATTCAACTTGACTGTCAGTGACCTTTGAGGGTCAAACTCGACAGTGAAATTACAATGACTTGTATCACTAAAATGGTCACAGATTGAGCCAAGGTTTCTACAGAGACATTTAGAAAGTCATATATGAAGTCCATTTGCTGACCACAACTTGACATTCCGTGACCTTTAAAGTTCACAATTGACATATTGAATAAATATTGACATATTATAATGACTTGTATCACCAAAACTGCTTCAGAGCTTAGGATTGTATTGCAGAAGGTCTTTCAATGTATGTGAACTTTTATTTAGCGACCTTGACATTGATTTTCATTGATTCAAATGTCAAACTTCACATGAAATTTTCATAACTTCTATCATTGCTGTAAGATTGCTTGCCGGTAAGCTACAGGACCCTTGGTCCTATTTTTAGACTGTAACGCAACAGGGGACAAGCAAGGCCATTGGTCAAACAAATTTCCCAGAAAGCCTGCCATCATAAACTTTTAGAACAAAAACAACAAAATTAAATAAATTGTGGATAGTCATCGTTTATTTTTTTTTTTTGCAAGAAAACTGTTTTTCAGTCATTCCTATCGCGTAAGGAAACTAAATAAATAGATAATTACAAAATTGACCTGAATGCAAGACTACCGGAATAGTGAAATACAGCCATCTAAGGTAGTTAATAGTACCTTGAGCTCTCTGAAAGTATAACTTAAGCAATCTCTATGAGGGGCCGTGCAAGACATTATTCATTATGGCCCTCTCACATACATACATTCTCCTCTCATACACATATATTCTCCTCTCACATACATACATTCTCCTCTCACATACATACATTTTTTGCTCTCACATACGTACATTCTCCTCTCACATACATACATTGTACACCTCTCACATACATATGTTTTACTCTCACAAACATATATTCTCCTTTCACATTCATATTTTTTTATCTCTAGAGAGAATATGTGCATATGAGAGAAGAATGTATGTATGTGAGAGGAGAATGTATGTATGTGAGAGAAGAATGTATGTATGTGAGAGGAGAATGCATGTATGTGAGAGGAGAATGTATGTGTATGAGAGGAGAATGTATGTATGTGAGAGGGCCATAATGAATAATGTCTTACACGGCCCCTCATAGAGCTGATTTTCATTTATAGGTGCATTAAATCGAACTGATTAATATATTAATCAATATATAGAGAATATATCATGTATTTTAAATATATTTAGTAAAAAATTTCGATACATATGACAATACTGCTGATTCTAAATGTAAATCTTTTTAACTTTTCATATTACTGTAATATTTAATTATAAGGTAAAAAATTGCAATTTTGCTGGTAAATTGATTGAAAAAATAAAAACAAACTAGATTATTAATATTGGGTCTACATATATGAAAAATTAATTTTGTTCCGTAAGGGCTGTACAAAAAAAAAAAGCTTATGAGAACAGGCGACCGGCTCAACTACGTGGTTGCCTGCTGGGACTAATTCCAGTAGCCCAGTGTCCAGTCCACCATTGACAGCATCTGAATACTGATACATGAGTAGTGTATGGCGGCCGACCTGCGGGAAAGCGGGGCACGTGGGGAAGCTGGCAACTAGATCATTGCCGATGGTGAAATAGGACAACAGCAACAATCCCACTGAGGAAACAATGTTGCATTGCAAATTTAGTGATGCAAAAGCAGATGTGCATCGCACTATTGCTGTTTTTGCATTGCATATTGCAATGCGGTACTGGACATTTCGGACCCTGGAATGTCTTAAATTGTGTACTGAAGACTAATACCATCTTTTTCTCCTTGAAGATGACAAGTTTTTGGACACTTTGGAGGAATATGGCTGATTGTCATTGCCAGATGAATGTTTTTTTTTTCTTCCCCCTACAGTTTTGTGCTCAACTGATTAGCTTGAATTGTCCTATGCTGTACTATTGGACTGACACTGCATTCTTGTCCTCACAGGTGATGTACTTGTTGCTATTGATGATGTGGACGTAACATCAGAGAATATCGAGAGAGTGCTTTCCTGCGTGCTCGGTCCAACGCAGGTACGTTGTAATCAGGGCGGTACTGGTAAAAATAAAGGTGGGTAAACTATACTAAGCGCCATTAACAATGCAACAGTGAGGTATGTGCTATATTTGCGGCTACTTGAAGAATCAATCGATTTTTATAACTTTTCCAGTGAGATAGGATAAGAAGAAAAGAAAAACACATGGTAATGTAATGCGGATACACTCCCCGTAAACGTGCCGAACACATCACATAACAAACGACATGACATGACACGAGTAGCGAGAACAGGCCGTTCAGCCCAACAAGGCTTGCCAGTTTCTTATTACTTTTGTGAATCTATCACTTCAGATACTCAATGACTCAATGGAATCTAGAATTAAATCAAGCCTGCTCCTGAAAATTCCCAAGGTTTCTGCCTCAACAATATGGTCAGGCAAGCTATTCCACCCTGAGATTACTCTCTGGGTAAAAAAAACATTTCCTAACATCAGTGCAAAATTTACTCTTTGCCAGCTTCCATTTGTGACCCTGAGTTTTTACAAAACCTAGCCTAAGTAATCCCACATAATTCATTTTGTTAATCCCTTTAACATATTTAAAGACCTCAATCAGATCGCTACTAAGTCTCCTTTTCCTACGACTAAAGAGGTTAAGGATATTTTATACCTGGAATGAACTTTATGGATCTTCTCTGAACTTTTTCTCGAGCCTCTATATCTTAGAGAGTGGTCCCCAGAACTGTACACAATCTCTTGATGTGGTCTGAAGACTGATGTACAAGTCAAGTATGACCTCCTTGGATTTATACTCAATACTTTTCGCTATATATCCCAGCATCCTGTTGGCCTTTTTAACCAGTGTTGCCAACTTGGCGACTTTCTCGCTAAATCTGGTGACTTTCCAAATCATCTTGGCGACTTTTTTTTGTCAAAAGCGCCTAGCGACAAATCTAGCGACTTTTTCTGGTGTTATTGGAGACTTTTCTGCTGTTTTGGCGACTGACGTGAAAGCACGTTTCGTGAATGAAATGAACCGCGTCTCCCCCCCACCCGCTCAACAAAATAAGCCGCGTGTCTCCGTTCCCCCCCCCCCCCAGGCCAACAAAATAAGCTGCGTCTCCCCCCCGGTCATCAACATAAACCGCGTCCTCCGCCCCCGTCTGGGTGTTTAGCGACGTCCATGACAGCCAATAGCGACTTTCCTAACTGAGGAGTTGGCAACACTGTTTATAACTGCTACGGCACAATGGCTAGAACCTATAAGGGTTTGGTCAACAATCACGCCCAGATCTTTTACATGTGGAGCACACTCCAGTTTTAAACCTCCCATGAGGTAATCCTGTCTAATGTTTTTATTACCTAAATGTAGAACTTTACATTTCGCTTCACATTTTTTTACATTTTTAGCTTATTCCAGCTCGTCTTTTCTGATAAATTCCAGTATTTTGCATCCAATGCAGGTTAAACTGACTGGCCTGTAATTTCCTGGCTCAGTATGGTCCCCTTTCTCGTATTTTGGTATTATATTGCCCTGGTTTCAATCATTTGGTATTTCTCCAGTTTATAAAGACCTTCTGAAGATAGCTGAGAGTGGTTTAGAGATGATCTCACTAACTTCCCTGAGCACTCTAGGATACTAGCCATCAGGACCTGCTGCCTTATCTGTTGTTAGTTTATGCAACTTGTCTAATACTTTATCATCCCTTAGCTCAATTTCTGCTAAATAATCTTGAGCATTGGAAATGCCCTCTGGCCTAATAAAAATCTGCTCCAAGGTAAAATTCTCACCAAAGTAACTACTTAAAGAGCTTATGCCGCGTATTTATAACAATTTCTGATCATGTACGACATATATAGAAGTTTTTAATCCACGAACTTAATCGGACGAGATCTGACCCAGTTGTCGAATATTTGACACATTTGAATTTACCGCTGCGAAAAAAATAAAAAATCAATATCTTCAGAGGTTCAGGCCAGTGAGCAAGAAGGCGGAAATGACATAAGCGCAAGAACTGGTTGTGAGTTGTTGACAAGCTATCAGGGCCGAGGAATACTTTTGTGGAGTACTCGTTTTAGTATTTCTTTGAAAATGCCGTCTCGCTGTGTTGCTGGACTTTGTTTGAATACGAGGGAATAGGGTTTTAATCCAAAGGACTCAGTTTTGCGTGATCAGTGGGTCAAACAAGTCAGGAGAACAAAGGCCAGTTGGTGTCCGAGCGAGTCTTCAGTCCTGTGCTGTGCCCATTTTGATCATGTTCCTGCTCTGAAACATCATTCGAGTAATGTACATATGCGCCGTCACATTTTCCAAACAAGTTGTCTGATTCTTATTTTTATCCCACAAATGATGAATAATCGGTGCGATACAACCAGTGATATACAGGTTTGGCATCGTACGTACATGTGTAATACAGTTTGTTCGCATCGCGGTCGGTCAGACTCCATTTATTGGCAAATGCTGCGATGTTTCCAATCCTCCTGCTGGAAACCGGTAACCATCGCTGTGGTTTGTTTCTTGTTTGTGGTTTATTCAAATCTAGGGGATGAATTATTCGCTAGCTAGCATGCTAGGCCTTTTTGACATTAAAATAATAAGTTATAAGAGTTGCTATTTTTTTTGTAGAAACTTGAATTAATTTAATGGCGACATGCGTTAGCATGCTAGCTAGCTCATCTCATTGACTTGAATAGACTGCCAGCTAGAAGCTAACGCTTTTTTAAAAATTTTCCAAATAATACGACACTGACATTTATGGGATAAAACGGATCTCAAATTCGTGGACCATGCATTGTAGTTGGTTGATGTACAGTGCAAACCTCGATTCCGATAAGTAATAGAAAATGCAAATAGACTCAAACAGGAGTGATTTTTACTTGCAGCCATTGATTGAATCGGTGCATGCCACGAGACGGGCGCGATCGCGCTGGTGTCGTGTAAAATCTGGTCCCCCCACATGACTTTAGTCGCATATTGCACATCAAATGACGTGTCTTATGAGATTATTGTATAGTTCACTGTTGAAATAGCCTAGTATTAATTGAATTGCAGCTGCATGCATGTGGTATACTGTAGCCTTATTGGCAAACTAGCCAGCTAGCTCACTACACTGGTGGGCTAGCTAGTCATTAAACAGTTCATCATCACTTTAGCCAACTAGCTAGGGATTATTATGGTAGATGCGAACTGTTACCTTATTACCAAGCTAGCTGACTAGCTCGCTACACTGGTGGGCTAGTTAGTCATTGAACAGATCGTTATTTCAGCTGGCTGGCTATCTAGTGATTTTTACAGTAGAAGCAAATGGTTACCTTATTAGCTAGCTTGCTACACTGGTGTGCTAGCTACTCATTACATAGTTCGTTATCACTTTAGCTGGCTAGCTTGCCCTTATTACAGTAAAAGCGAACTGTAGCCTTAGCAAGCTAGCTAGCTCGTTACTTCAGTACAAGCAAACGATTTTATAACATCTGCTAACGTCTGTACTAATCATTGCATTAAGATTCTATGAATTGGCTCATTTATTTCAGAGAATACTTCGTTACTATGCAATTCACGTATTTGACGCAAATGACACGATATGACGCAAACTGAGGCGCAATATGCGACAAAAGTCACGTGGGCGGACCAGATTTTACATGACACTGGCGCCCATAAATGCCCGTCAAGTCCTACCCACGGCCGCAATTTAACATGCCCGTCAGTCACTTCAGGGGCGCGCCACTATTTAATACAAGCGTTAGCCCATTTGACCTACCCCGGTAACGACCATGACGATGACGACAATGTCAGAATCAAAAATGGTAATCGCAACATTCTCTCAGATTGAGGCAACCAGAGCCAGCTGCGAGGAAGCATGCTCATATTCAGTTTGGCATATCCGACCCATCATCATAGTTGTACCTAGCTACAGTATGAGGTCACTGAGGTCCGGACCTCGGCAAAAATTTCAGAGAAAAAAAAATTCCACATCTTTATCATTCAGGTTTTGCCGTAGGTATCGTAAGTGTAACCCGAATGAACATGCAATGTTACATTCCACTAAAAATCAATTTCTGTTTGCACATTATTATTCTTTTCCTCTTTTATCTCTGCATATATTCTTTTGGGGAGTTTTCTTTTGTTGATTAGAATTTTTATATTAATGCTGTTTCACCTTTGACATTTTGGCGACGTAACTTTCTCCTAATTCGCAGTATTCTCCTCAGTATTAAGCTCAGCTGTGGAGAGGTGAGATGAAACAAGTGCTCTGTTCAATGGCAGGGTTCAACATTAAGGATTTTTTTTCGCTTGCCCAGTTGGGCAAGTTGGTCAGACATCTACTTGCCCGAAGTCAGTTTTTACTTGCCCTATAGTAATTGTTTCAATTCAGTTGCTATCAAATAAAAACAAAGACTACCGTTAATTTTTATGTTAAATCTTTATTTAAAATGTAGTTTTTTTGAACAAAGAAAATAACAGTGCAGAAGTTGTTCTCTCATTTCATTTACTTACTTTGGATAAAATACAAAATCAATTTTCTCTGAAAACACAAAATGCTAAACTTTAAATGAAGCTAGTGTATATTTGGTAGTGAACAGGTTTGACTGTTCTGCGGCTATTTGGCAGCAACTTCCGGTACACATGCGCAGTTGTATCATTTTCGGACTTGGTTATATTGATACGGCATATTACTCTCATTTCTAAGTAAATGTCGTTATTTAGCTAGCTCCATTGGTTATGGAGAGGTACTGAGTGCGCACTCGCTAGGTAGTGCGCACTCAGTACCACCCCATAACCAATTTATTAATATAGTTCATTTGCAAACAAGCTACCGTTAGTTAACTACTTGCCTTTCTGTGGATTTAAAATCCGCAAACGTTCGTTCAAATGCGAATGAGTGGTGGAGTCATGGAATTGGCGCAATGCTAAGATACAGCAAATGGGAATCTGCTACCACGAAGGCGCAAACGAAAATTAAATTTGTTTGTAAACAGAGCAGTTTAGAACAGCGCACCTCCCCCTTGCAAGCGTCTTTCTGCAACTGGTGTGCACTCAAGCCTGAGCTTGAGAAGCATATATGCTCAAGAGTTCATAGTTGATAAGCCCAAGCCCAAAAAGCCAGTGGTTTTATTGCTTAAAGCTTACACAGTGACTCAGCCACTCATTCACGTTTGAACAAATGTTTTCGGATTTTAAATCCTCATAACCAATGGAGCTAGCTAGCTACATGCATAATTCAATTCAATTCAATTCAAGCCTTTATTTAAACTCGGAACCCACTGAGGGAGACCCTCATTTTCGGTGGGGCCGTGTGCACAAATGGACAATTATAAAAACAACAAATCATACAAAGAAAAAGGAGGGAACACAAAACAATGAATAAAAAATAAATTAATTGATTAAAATATTAATCAAAATGCACACGTGATGATACCGAAAAGTCTCAGATCTTGGCCTTAAACTGATTGAATGATGGAAGAGAGACCAGTTTTAAAGTGCTTTGTAGTAAATTCCAGGAATATGGAGCAGAGAATTGGAAGGCGGTCTTGCCAAGCTCAGTCTGAGCACAAGGGACCTCAAGCATAAGCCAGTCATTTGAACGAGTAGGACAAGGGTTATCATACTGCGTTAGTAACATGGAAATGTAAGGCGGCAATTTACCAAGAAGTGCCTTCAGTATAAACAACAACCAGTGCCTATTTCGCCTCATTTCAAGAGATGACCAACCAACCATATCATATAAAAGACAGTGGTGAGTATTATAACTTCCACCTGTGACAAATCTAAGGGCTGAATGATAAACTGAATCAAGCGGCTTTAATGTTGTAGTGGCAGCATGTCTATAAATTACGTCTCCATAATCCAGAACAGACAAGAAAGTTGCTTCCACAATTCTTTTCCTGCAAGACATGGGAAAGCAAGATTTTTTTCAGTACAAGATGCCAACTTTCTGACAGAGTTCAGTGACAAGGCTACCAATATGATATTTGAAATTTAATTTATGATCAATCCATGTTCCAAGATACTAATATTCTGAGACTCTCTCAGTGGAAGAGCCATTTGCCGTGGTGATGCATAGACTATCAGGGTCAATATTTTTTGCATTTGTAAAAAGCATAAATTTTGTCTTACTTGCATTTAAAACAAGTTTAAGGCTTAAGAGTGCCTCTTGCAGGGCATTAAATGCTATTTGGAGTCTTTCAGTTGCCAGTTGTACAGAATCTGCTAGGCAATAGACAATCGTATCATCAGCATAAAATTGGGCTTGGCAGTTTTTTAGTGTAGAGGCAATGTCATCGATGTACAAAGTAAAAAGGACGGGACCCAAAATCGAGCCCTGCGGTACACCTTTTGAGATGGGTAACAGCTCTGATTGGAAATTTCCTGCCTTCACGCACTGACGTCTCTCATGCAGATAGTTCTTAAAGAATTTACAAGCAGTAATATCCATACCAATATTTGAAAGTATTTGTAGGAGCAAATGATGGTCTACGGTATCAAATGCCTGAGAAAGGTCTACAAAAAGGGCAGCACAATGCTTCTTTCTATCTAATGTAGGCATGGGCAACGCTCTGCATAAACTCTAATGGAATGCGTAACAGCTGAACTGGGGCGGTAAACAAGCCTCAGAAAACTTATAAAAAATGATGTAAATACCATTTTCATACAAAAAAGAACACCATGGTTTGATTAAAAGCAACCTTTTCAATAGGATACCGCATTTCATACATGAACTCTGCGATTACGGCCAATAACGCGATTTGAACAGAGCTATTATTCGCCCGTTGGATGAATCGTGACCTCAATTTGCGCCCGTGTTTACAAACTGTTAAGTGCACGGCGTGGCAAAAATATCCATTTTGGAGGTAGATTTCAAATAGCCGCGATGACGTGATATCCCAGCTACGGCCCTGATTGAATTACAGCCATCTAATTTGAGAAATTACGAGTCTGTTCGTCCAGTCTAGACCTCCAGGGGGATGTGGAATTAGTTTGACAGAAGTTGTTGAAGTTCGTCGCAAGTTCGCCGTGACTTCTTCTCAACAATAGCAAGAAAGGCGAGTGTATTTTTACTGTAAACCTACATAGTTAGATGACAGAATATCCTGTGACCCTATTTGTGAAGTTTCAGTAAAATATACCAAGGAATAAACCAGCGCCAGGCGTTCAAAACCTACCAGTGTTCTGACAAATTTTGCTACCTATGCCACCTCGCGAACACCGGTCACAAGATTCACTCACTTATACCCTTCAATTCGAGACTGCGAGGATGGAAATCTGAATAAACAATTAGGAAAAATTCTCGGCTCTCGGTAATTCTGTATATCGTTTAAACATTTTGTTAATCGGATTATGAAAGAAGACTGAAAATAAGCGCCCGCTTTTTTGTTTGGGTGTAAAAGCGTAGATTTAAAGGAGAATAACATTGTATATTGATTAAGCATTGAACTCTGCATAAGTCGAACTGTTTTAATATTTGTTGATGACATTGCTTCGGCTTCCTGGAAGCAAATACGCGACAAATCTGCTGTCCTGTGAGCATTTCAGGTTCGATATACTGAGTAATAACGCCGCGGAAACCTAAACTGGCCCGTCATTCTGCCGAATAGTCTTACTAAACTAGTTAATCGTCTGATTGCTAATCAAGCAAAGGGAAGGTTTCTGCCTCGCCAAACTAACCTCCGACTGCATGTCACTGTGTTTTACTATGAATTATTCACAGTAGCTCATTGAAACTATCATGGGAGGAGGGTATATGGACATTATAAAAACAGTCTAAAGTTTTTTTTTTTTTTTTTTAAATCACCACGGGTTATTGAAGGGGGAACGTTATGTAGCAGTGGGAGGGCAAACAACTGCCGGCATCAGCGACTTCACTGCATTTTATACAGTGATGGGTGAGTAGCGTTAATTTTTGCCCTCCCACCGATAATTTTGACATTTTTGCTGGCCATTGATCCAAAAAAAACTTCACAGGCAACCCATTCATACCATTTTTTTAATATCAATGCAAAACCTAATGTTTGTTGAACATAATTGGGTGAAATTCAAAGCATTTTCCATTAAAAAAGGGCCTAGGGGGCGCTGCTGCTGTACTTCAGAAAAGGGGTTGATGACTTTAGCATCAATTATTTCTGTTAGGGAACCCTAATGGATAATTTGGCCAGGTTTATTTCTGAGTAGACTGCATTTTCGAAAATACCCTCAGGCTTCACCCCCCCCAATTTTCAAAATGGGTTTTGTTGATAAATGCCGAAATCAGCCATTTTTGGGACCCTGTGGCTCTGAGACCCTTTCCTGTAAAGGCGTTGGACTTGTGGCAAACTCTTCGTCTGTGTCTTCTGTACTTACCTGCAAAAAATCATTAGAAAATAATAAAAACTTTTTTCTCAGCAACTCAAGAAATGTTGTCATTTTATTCATTTGTATTGCCCATGCCTATCTAATGCAGTTAATATGTCATTTGTAACCAAAGTGACAGCAGTGATTGTACTGTGATTTGATCTAAACCCAGACTGAAGATGACTGAGAATTGAATAAGACGAGGGGTAGGATTTGAGTTGAGTGTTAACTAAGGTTTCTAAAATTTTTGCCAAATATGGTAGCTTAGAAATTGGCCGATAATTATTTAACTCATTAGTGGTACCTTTACATAATGGAGTTACATGGACAGTCTTCCAGGCCATATGTAAACAACCTGAGGCAATACAGAGATTAAAAACATGAGTTGGATTAGATTTAGCCTTTCTTACAGCTGTAGTGCATCTATTACGAGCCTGTCTGAAAGAGAGCCAGTAACCAGGATCACCAGATTTTCTAGCTAGAGCCCAGGCTGAGTTTCTTAATTTAAACTCGGTGGACAACTCGGGGGTAAACCAAGGAGTTATTCTGTCTTTAATTCTAGTCTTTTTGAGTGGAGCATGAGCATTAACAACTGAGTTGAATGTCTCAGTGAAGAAGTCCAGTGCCAACTGAGCATCATAGTAATTAGATGTGGAACTTATGTTACGATGAGCAATATCTGCTAAAAAGGATTGTTCATTAAAATGTTAAAAATTTCTTCTCAGGGCCACATAAGATTTGTTCTTTTCTACACGGGTGCTTCTGATACATGCAGTGGGGCAATGATCACTGAAGCCTAATTCAAACACTCCACTGGCAACAATTTTGTCAGTTCTAAAGCTAGCTAAATAGTATTAAGTTCGCTAGCCACATGCTAACGTTCGCCACAAATGTGTGCTTCGATTTTTTCATGGTTATTTTTAACTAAGTACAACGATAGTCCAACTCCACTTCAAAAAAGTAAACTACGTTATCCCTTTAAAAGCAGACAAATGTGCAAGGTTTGACTGAATCATTATTGGCTAACATTACTACAATATTCCATTAGGCAGATAACTTTTTAACTAACAAGCTAACCGTTACTTGCCTGCGACAAGCCACGTCAGTGTGGTACTGTGTGGCCAAGGTTGATGCCATTCTTCTGTTGAAGCTCAACTGCATGTTGGTAGGCTGTGAACGGCTGTGCATTTTTTGCAACGTGGTAGGCTGTAGTGATTAGCTTTGTGACAATCTGATCTGACTCCATGTTCATCCTTCGTTAAAGGGCTGGCAAAGCGCAGGAGGATGGGTTGTCGGCGGCCCTCTTCTCTGCCATGCAAGCTAGGTGATGCTTGCTTCTCTCGTGGCTCTCACGCATTTGTTTGCGAGAGCTTGCCATTCCTTTAAAAAATGCACCCGTTTTATCGGCCTTACTTTCAAGTATGCCACAAACTGCACAGAACATAATTGGAGTTTCACGCAACACTGAAAATATGACAATACTCAAGACTGATTTTCATCAATTTTGGAAGTCCATTATGGCTGCCGGCGGCCATTTTGTCCGAAATTGTTTATGTTCCGGGCTTTGGAAGCCACAATTATTACAGGAATGTTTTCAACTTTTACACAGGCCAAGATATATATATGACAATGCTCAAGACCGATTTTCATCAATTTGGGAATTCCAATATGGCTGCTGGCAGCCATTTTGTCTGAAATTTTTCATATTCCGGGCTCTGGAAGCCACAGTTATTACAGGAATGTTTTCAAATTTTACACAGGCGAAGATACATATATGACAATGCTCAAGACTGATTTTCGTCAATTTTGGAAGTCCAGTATGGCTGCCGATGGCCATTTTGTCCGAAATTGTTTATGTTCCGGGCTCTGAGAGCCACAATTATTACAGGAATGTTTTCAAATTTTACATAGGCGAAGATATACGTATGACAATGCTCCAGGGCTCTATGTTAACCTTTTTTCCAAGTAGCACGTGCTACTAAATTGAAAAAGTTAGTAGCACACTACAAAATTTAGTAGCACACAAAGACATTTAGGAGCACTCACAAATGACTTTAGGAGCATGGTAAAAACAAAGTGAAATGTTTATTTATTGCAGTTATGAAAGGTACATATACTCACTGGCTTTCCCAAAACAGTTAAAAGAACTGTACTCACAATGTGAAGGAAATATGAACATCTTACTCCTTCCCTGTACCAGCTGTGCTTTACCAAGTTCTTTTAGTTTCAAATTTCAGGAAATGAGCTTTGCTGGGATTGTCTAAACACAAACAATGTCTTTGGTCCAGCAGTTCTTATAAAAAGGTCATCTGCCCGTTGAGAATCCACAAACCACCGCTCTACAGTGGGAGTCGGGTCGAACTGCTCCCGGGAAGGCCTTTCCAGGCTGATTCTCATAAGGTCTTCAGCAGTGGAGACATGGAGGCTGCTTCTTGAGGAGTTCTTAATTTGGTTCTGAGCGGAGAAGCCTCGCTCACATTGAGCAGCAGAGATGGGGAGCACCAGCAGAATCTGCACCAGTTGAAGGATGTTCTAGGAACATAGAACAGGATCTTTCAATATGATATTTTAAGCAAGAACTTGTCAGAAATAACCACATAATGAATGATAAATAATATTTATATAGTGCTTTTCACTACAAGCAATCCAAAAATGCTTCACAAAAATACATAAAATACAGTTCAAGATATTTAAAAAATAAATAATTAGAAAAAATAATAGTTAAATATAGCCGCAAGCGGCAATTCCGGGGTTCAAGCCAAGAAAGACTGTTAGTAGTTGAAAGCTTAAACAGCTTAATTAACAAGTGTTGCCACTAAAGGTGGCCATGTCCCCCACTAGGTGACGGAAATCGACTGGGGTAGGCGTATCACAAAATTACACATTGAAGCCAAAGATGAATAAAATCGGTCAAAGTGTTCTCGAGATTTCGCGTTCACAACAAACAAGACGTGACGGACGGACGGCCAGACGGATGGACTGATGGAGCTGAATGCTATGTCCCCCGGCCCTAATACACCTTGACCCCAAAAATGAATGGAATCGGTCAAACCGTTCTTGAGATATCATGTTGACAAATTATTTGTAAGTGGTCAAATGGTCGTAATGACCTTGAGAATAATGGCAAGGTCAGGTAAATCGAGTGGGCTGTGAGCACTCCCCTAATACACCTTGACGCCAAAGATGAATGGAATCGGTCAAACCGTTCTTGAGATATCGCGTTCACAACAAACGGGACATGACGGACGGATGGACGGGCGGACGGAGCTGAATAATATGTCCCCCGCCCCTAATACACCTTGACACCAAAGACGAATGGAATTGGTCAAACCGTTCTTAAGATATCACGTTCACAATAAACGGGACGGGACGGACCTACGGACGGCCGGGCGGACGGATGGAGCTGAATACTATGCCCCCGCCCCTAATACACCTTGACACCAAAGATGAATGGAATCGGTCGAACCGTTCTTGAGATCTCATGTTGCCAAGGAATTTGTAAGTGGTCAAATGGTCGTAATGACCTTCGGAATAATGGCAAGGTCACGTAAATCGAGTGGGCTGTGAGCACTCCCCTAATACACCTTGACACCAAAGATGAATGGAATCGGTCAAACTGTTCTTGGGATATCGCGTTCACAATAAACGGGACATGACGGACAGACGGACGGACGGACAGAGCTGAATACTATGTCCCCCGCCCCTAATACACCTTGACACCAAAAACGAATGGAATCGGTCAAACCGTTCATGAGATATCAGGGTTACAACAAACGGGACGGACGGACGGACGGACAGACGGCCAGGCGGACGGATGGAGCTGAATACTATGTCCCCCGCCCCAATACACCTTGACACCAAAGATGAATGGAATCGGTCGAACTGTTCTTGAGATATCATGTTGACAAGGAATTTGTAAGTGGTCAAATGATCGTAATGACCTTGAGAATAATGCCAAGGTCACGGAAATCTACTGGGGTCAGCATATCACACCAATATACCTTAACACCAAAGATGAATGGAATCGGTCAAACCGTTCTTGAGATATCACGTTCAGAACAAACGGGACATGACGGACGGCCGGACGGAGCTGAATACTATGTCCCCCACTCCGCTCGCTATCGTGGCGGCAGGGGACAAAAACCACTTTAAGAGTGTGTTGCAGGTATTTATGTGGACCTATTTTGCCAGTGTAATGATTGGACCAACAACTTATAATGTATTGTCTGATTTGTGTTCTGTTAGACTATTTTGTGCATTTATGGCGCCCCCTACTGGTCGATTTGATTGAAACTTTCAGGCTATGTTTCAGGTTCTTATGTGGACATATCCTGTGAGTTTTGTAATGATTGGAAAAATAATTTATGATCTATAGTCTGATTTGTGTTATACCACGTTGCTTTGTTTTGCATTTATAGCGCCCCCTATCGAAAAATTTGAATGAAATTTTCAGAGTATGTTTCAAGTACTTATATGAATATATCCTGTGAGTTTTATGGCTATAGGACAAACAATTGCTGATTTATAGTCTGATTTGTGTTATACCACGCTGCTTTGTTTTGCATTTATAGCGCCCCCTATCAGTCAATTTCAATGAAATTTTCTGGGTATGTTTCAGGTACTTATATGAATATATCCTGTGAGTTTTATGGCTATAAGACAAACAATAGCTGATTTATAGTCTGATTTGTGTTATACCATGCTGCTTTATTTTGCAGTTATAGCGCCCCTTATCAGTCAATTTCAGTGAAATTTTCTGGGTATGTTTCAGGTACTTATATGAATATATCCTGTGAGTTTTATGGCTATAGGACAAACAATTGCTGATTTATAGTCTGATTTGTGTTATACCATGCTGCTTTGTTTTGCATTTATAGCGCCCCCTATCAGTCAATTTGAATGAAATTTTCTGGGTATGTTTCAGGTGCTTAGTTGAATATATCCTGTGAGTTTTATGGCTATAGGACAAACAATTGCTGATTTATAGTCTGATTTGTGTTATTCCATGCTGATTTGTTTTGCGGTTATAGCGCCCCCTATCAGTCAATTTAAATGAAATTTTCTGGGTATGTTTCAAGTCCTTATATGAATCTATCCTGTGAGTTTTATGGCTATTGGACAAACAATTGCTGATTTATAGTCTGATTTGTATTATATGATACTGCTTTGCTTTGCAGTTATAGCGCCCCCTAGCAGTCAATTTAAATGAAATTTTCTGGGTATGTTTCAGGTACTTATATAAATATATCCTGTGAGTTTTATGGCTATAGGACAAACAATTGCTGATTTATAGTCTGATTTGTGTTATAGCGCCCCCTATGGGCCGATTTGCATGAAACTGTCAAAGCATGTTCCTGGTACTTATATGGACATATTCTGCAAGTTCTGTGATGATTGGCCCAATGGTTGTTGAATTTTGTCCATTTATCTGCTAAGCCACGCCCCTGCTGATGTTCATTGGTCATTATCTTGGAAACAAAATGAGATTTCAACAAGCTTTATGCAATCTTTGATAAGCTTGGTCCACTGATGATCCACAGCAAATATCGAAGGAATCGGACTTACGGCCTGGGAGGAGATGTCAAAAATGTGTTTTTCAAAAAATTCAAAATTTCGGAAAGTCAAATATCGCGGATCTTAGAGGTCCTTATGGGAAAGTTGTAGAGATTGGACCAAGGAATGTCTGTACCAAGTTTCGTGTGAATCGGACTTACAGCCTAGGAGTTATTACCTTTAAAGTGAAAACCTGTTTTTCTTGATTTATAGCATCACCATCAGGCCGATTGAGTTAAAAATGCCTTGGTAAGCATTTTCACACAACTTCCAACCAATGTGCTAAATTTCAGGTCTCTGCCATTTACCATCTCAGGGGAATTTGCAAAAACATTTCTGAAGAAGAAAAATAATAATAATAATAATAATAATAAAAATAAACCAGCACAAAAACAATAGGGTTTCAGCCCTATGGGCTTGAACCCCTAATAATAATAATAATAATAACAATAAACCAGCGCAATAACAATAGGGTTTCAGCCCTACGGGCTTGAACACCTAATAATATTAATAATTAAAGCTGCAGCAGCGTTGAACGGGCCCTCGCACCCATGTGTACGTTGGGGGTAGTGGTGAGATCCTGATGGGTGCAGGTGTGCACTCACTACCATTAGACAGGTCAAGTTCAGGCACCAACCTGTGATAAAGTTTTGAGCGAATCGGACAAAGCAGGAAGGAGTTATGAAAAGTTCATAGTTAATCCACCAGTTGGCGCTCTGAGCGTAATCAAGTGTGGGCAGGTGCATTCAGGGGCAGACCGTCAGCACAAATGCAAAGTTTCGAGCAAATCGGCCAATGTCAATGTAAAATATGGCATTTCCTGTTTCCACCAGGGGGCGCTATAGAAACATTTTGCTCCCCCCATAGGCGAGGCCCCTATCAGATTTAACAGCTTGCCATCCTTGACCTGTGTATCAATTCCGTTCCGGGCCCTGGCACCGGTCGGTGCTCGGGCCCTAATTAAAGCTGCAAGCAGCGTTGAAAGGGCCCTCACACCCCTCAAGCATGTTGGGGTGGTGGCGAGATGTTGATGGGTGCAGGTGTCCCTTCACAGCCATCGGACACTGCTAGACTGTGTACAATGCGTTTTCCTGAAGGGAGTGCAAACACCACTCCTGAAATCAATAGGTTTAGCACGTTAAATTATGACATCTGTTCATGAAAAAAAGTTGAAATTTTAAATCAAAATTAAAGCTGCAAGCAGCGTTGAATGGGCCCTCGCACCCTTGTGCACGTTGGGGGTAGTGGTGAGATCCTGATGGATGCAGGTGTGCACTCACGACCAGTGGACAGGTCAAGTACAGGCACCAACCGGTGATAAAGTTTCGAGCGAATCAGACAAAGCAGGAAGGAGTTATGAAAAGTTGATAGTTCATCCACCAAGGAGCGCTCTGAGTGTAACCAAATGTGGGCAGGTGCATTCAGGGGCAGACCATCAGCAAAAATGCGAAGTTTCGAGCAAATTGGCCAATGTCAATGTAAAATATGGCATTTCCTGTTTCCACAAGGGGGCGCTATAGAGACATTTTGCTCCCCCCATGGGCGAGGCCCCTATCAGATTTAACAGCTTCCCATCCTTGACCTGGGTATCAATTTTTATGATGATACGAGTTCAGAAAAGACATCAAAAAAACAAACGTATTTTCATAGCAGAAGATCCATCTTCGCTGCATTGCCACACGAACGCCATTACTCGTAGCTCCACAGCATACATAATGTAGATTCACCAACTTGTTCTCCATGTTTTAGAAGTTAAATGAAGTTGATGGGTTCAACTATGTGTCATCAGTACATGTTAACGTAAAAAATGGTCACTTCCTGTTACCACCAGGGGGCGCTATTAGTAAAGTGGGAAGTTAATATATTTGGACGTTCAGGGCGGAGCCATCATCATCTCCTGCAAGATTGAAGCTTTCACATTCAAGTATGTTGGCATGACAGCATTTTGAAATTTCTTTGGCGAGTATCCAAAATTTGTCACGCCCTAGCAGGAACGCCCTTTGCCCTCCAGATATGCAGAGCACAACTTTTGATCAGCTCGGTCTCTAGATGATCTGTACCAAATTTGAAGTCAATCAGTCAAAAACCCTAGGAGGAGTTCATTTTAAAATTCAATAATTCAAATCAAAATGGCCGACTTCCTGTTGGGCTGAGGGCGTGGCTCCAATGTGTTTTTTGTATGTCTGGGTATGATACATATGTGGATCGAATTTTGTCTCCCTACGACAAAGTAACCGCACACTTCCTGTTACCACCGGGGGGCGCTATTAGTAAAGTGGGAAATTATGATGTCATGACGTTCAGGGCGGAGCCATCATCATTTCTAGCAAGTTTGAAGCTAACACGATCAAGTATGTTGGCGTGAGACCATTTAGAAATTTTTTTGGCGAGTCACCAATATTTGTCACGCCCTAGCAGCCACGCCATTTGACCGACAGACATGCAGAGCACAACTTTTGATCAGCTTGGTCTCTAGATGACCTGCACCAAATTTGAAGTCAATCGGTCGAAAACCCTAGGAGGAGTTCGTTTTAAAATTCAAAAATTCAAATCAAAATGGCCGACTTCCTGTTGGGTTTAGGGCGTGGCTCCAATGAGTTTTTTGTATGTCTGGGTATGATACATATGTGTATTGAATTTCATCTGCCTACAACAAAGTAACCGAACTGGACACTTCCTGTTACCACTGGGGGGCGCTATTAGTAAAGTGGGAAGTTATTATACTGTGACATTCAGGGCGGAGTCATCATCATTTCCAGCAAGTTTGAAGCTGCCCCGATCAAGTATGTTGGCGGGAGAGCATTTTGAAATTTTTTTGGTGAGTCGCCAAATTTTGTCACGCCTTAGCAGCCACGCCCTTTGAGTGACAGACCTGCAGAGCACAACTTTTCATCACCTTGGTATCTAGATGATATGTACCAAATTTGAAGTCAATCGGTCGAAAACCCTAGGAGGAGTTCGTTTTAAAATTCAAAAATTAATATCAAAATGGCTGACATCCTGTTGGGTTTAGGGCATGGCACCAATGAGGTTTTTTGTTTGTCTGGGTATGATACATATGTATATCGAATTTCATATGCCTATGACAAAGTAACCGAACTGGTCACTTCCTGTTACCACAGGGGGGCGCTATTAGTAAAGTGGGAAGTTATTATATCATGACATTCAGGGCGGAGCCATCGTCATTTCCAGCAAGTTTGAAGCTGCTACGATCAAGTATGTTGGTGTGAGAGCATTTTGAAATTTTTTTGGCGAGTCGCCAATTTTTTTCACGCCCTACCAGCCACGCCCTTTGACCGACAGACATGCAGAGCACAACTTTTGATCAGCTTGGTCTCTAGATTATCTGTACCAAATTTGAAATCAATCGGTAGAAAACCCTAGGAGGAGTTCGTTTTAAAATTCAAAAATTCAAATCAAAATGGCCGACTTCCTGTTGGGTTTAAGGCGTGGCTCCAATGATTTTTTTGTATTACTGGTTATGATACATATGTGTATCGAATTTCGTCTGCCTATGACAAAGTAACCGAACTGGTCACTTCCTGTCACCACAGGGGGGTGCTATTAGTAAAGTGGGAAATTATTATATTGTGACGTTCAGGGCGGAGCCATCGTCATTTCCAGCAAGTTTGAAGCTGCTCTGATCAAGTATGTTGGCGTGAGAGCATTTTGAAATTTTTTTGGCGAGTCGCCAAACTTTGTCACGCCCTAGCTGCCACGCCCTTTGACCTACAGACATGCAGAGCACAACTTTTGATCAGCTTGGTCCCTAGATGATCTGGACCAAATTTGAAGTCGATAGGGCAAAATCCCTAGGAGGAGTTCGTTTTCAAAGTTATTACTGGACACTTCCTGTTACCACCGGGGGGCGCTATCAGTAAAGTGTAAATTTATGACATGGGGATGTTCAGGGCCGAGACCTCATCATGTTCAGCAAGTTTGAAGCTGCAAAGATCAAGTATGTGGGCGTGAGAGCATTTAGAAATTTTTTTGTCGGGTCGCCAAACTTTGTCACGCCCTAGCAGCCACGCCCATTTACCGACAGACATGCAGAGCACAACTTTTGATCAGCTTGGTCTCTAGATGATCTCCACCAAATTTGAAGTCGATCAGGCAAAGTCCCTAGGAGGAGTTCGTTTTCAAATTAAAAAATTCAAATCAAAATGGCCGACTTCCTGTTGGGTTTAGGGCGTGGCTCCAATGAAGTTTTTTTGTATGTCTCGGTATGCTACATAGGTCTACCGAATTTCGTCTGCCTCCGACAAAGTAACCGAATTTCTCGATGGGAATTTAGATACGTGTTTAGGGGGCGCTATTTCGGCATTTGGGGTCGGACGTGTGAGAACGCCCAAAAATATCGAATTTCGGATCCGGCCGGACGAATCTGGAAAGTTGCAAGCGTTTTCACTATTGGGAAAGGGGCGAAACTGGCCTTTGAAATGTCGGAAGAATAATAAATAATAATAATAATTAAAGCTGCAAGCAGCGTTGAACGGGCCCTCGCACCCTTGTGCATGTTGGGGGTGGTGGTGAGATCCTGATGGGTGCAGGTGTGCACTCACGACTATAGGACAGCCCAAGTACAGGCACCAACCTGTGATGAAGATTCGAGCAAATCGGACAAAGCACAGAGTTATGACAGATTGATAGTTCATCCACAAGGGGGTGCTCGGTGCGTAACCAAATGTGTGCAGCTGCATTCAGGGGCAGACCCTTAGCACAAATGTGAAGTTTCGAGCAAATCGGCCAACGTCAATGTAAAATATGGCATTTCCTGTTTCCACAAGGGGGCGCTATGGAGACATTTTGCTCCCCCCATAGGCGAGGCCCCTATCAGATTTAAGAGCTTGCCATCTTTGACCTGTGTATCAATTTTTCTGATGATACGAGTTCAGTAAAGACATCAAAAACACAAACGTATTTTCATGGCAAGGGATCCATCTTCGCCGCGTTGCCACAGGAACGCCATTACTTGTAGCTTCACAGCATTCATAAAGTAGCTTCACCAACTTGTTCTGCATGTTTTAGAAGTGGAATGAAGTTGATGGGTTCAACTATGTGTCATCAGTACATGTTAAAATAAAAAATGGACACTTCCTGTTATCACCAGGGGGCGCTATTAATAAAGTGGGAAGTTATGATATCCTGACGTTCAGGGCAGAGCACTCATCATGTCCAGCACGATTGAAGCTTCTACGGTCAAGTATGTTGGCGTGACAGCATTTTGAAATTTTTTTGGTGAGTCGCCAAATTTTGTCACGCCCTAGCAGCCACGCCCTTTGCCCTACAGACACGCAGAGCACAACTTTTCATCAGCTCGGTCTCTAGATGATCTGTACCAAATTTGAAGTCAATCAGTCAAAAACCCTAGGAGGAGTTCATTTTAAAATTCAATGATTCAAATCAAAATGGCCGACTTCCTGTTGGGCTGAGGGCGTGGCTCCAATGTGTTTTTTGTATGTCTGGGTGTGATACATATGTGTATTGAATTTCTTCTGCCTACGTCAAAGTAACCGAACTGGTCACTTCCTGTTACCACCAGGAGGCGCTATTAGTAAAGTGGGAAGTTATTACATTGCGATGTTCAGGGCGGAGCCATCATCATCTCCACCAAGTTTGAAGCTGCTATGATCAAGTATGTTGGTGTGAGAGCATTTTGAAATTTTTTTGGTGGGTCGCCAATTTTTGTCACGCCCTAGCAGCCACGCCCTTTGATCTACAGACATGCAGAGCACAACTTTTGATCAGCTTGGTCTGTAGATGATCTCTACCAAATTTGAAGTCAATCGGTCGAAAACCCTAGGAGGAGTTCAGTTTGAAATTGAAAAATTCAAATCAAAATGGCTGACTTCCTTTTCGGTTAAGGGCGTGGCTCCAATGACTTTTTTGTATGTCTGGGTATGATACACATGTGTATCGAATTTAAATCTGCCACGACGAAAAAAAGTATCCGAACTGGTCACTTCCTGTTACCACCGGGGGCGCTATTAGTAAAGTGGGAAGTTATGATATCGTGACGTTAATGGCGGAGCCATCATCATCTCCAGCAAGTGTGAAGCTGCTACGATCAAGTATGTTGGCTTGAGAGCATTTTGAAATTTTTTTGACGAGTAGCCAAAATTTGTCCCGCCCTAGCAGCCACGCCCTTTGACCTACAGAAATGCAGAGCACAGCTTTTGATCAGCTTGCTCTCTAGATGATCTCGACCGAATTTGAAGTCGATCGGGCAAAATCCCTAGGAGGAGTTCGCTTTCAAAGTAAAATCTAGTCACTTCCTGTTACCACCGGGGGGCGCTATTAGTTGAGTGAAAAGTTATGATATGGGGACGTTCAGGGTGGAGACATCATCATGTCCAGCAAGTTTGAAGCTGCTAAGATCAAGTATATGGGCGAGAGAGCATTTTGAAATTTTTTTGTCGAGTCGCCAAATTTTGTCACGCCCTTGCAGCCACGCCCTATGACCTACAGACATGCAGAGCACAACTTTTGATCAGCTTGGTCTCTAGATGATCTGCACCAAATTTGAAGTCGATCGGACAAAATCCCTAGGAGGAGTTAGTTTTAAAAGTCAAAAATTCAAATCAAAATGGCCGACTTCCTGTTGGGTTTAGGGCATGGCTCCAATGAAATTTTTTGTATGTCTGGGTATGATACCTATGTTTACCGAATTTTTTCCTCCTACGAGAAAGTAACCAAATTTCCCTATGGGAATTTTGAAACGTTTTTAGGGGGCGCTATTTTGGCAATTTGCGTCGACCATGAATGACCACCCAAAAATACCAAATTTCGGATCCGGCCGGACGAATGTGGAAAATTAGACGCGTTTTCACCATTGGGAAAGGGGCGAAATTGGCCTTTGAATTGTCGCAAGAATAATAATAATAATAATAATAACACTAAAAATAAACAGTACGATTTCAATAGGGTCCTCGGACGACTTGCAGTCGGCTCGGGCCCTAATAATAATAAGAATAATAAACAGCGCGATTTCAATAGGGCCCTCCGCAGACGACTGGCAGTCGGCTCGGGCCCTAATAATGCACTTCCTGTTGGGTTCGGGTCATGGCACGATACAATTTTTTTTCAAGTCTTGGCACGTTTCATGTCTCCACCAAATTTTGTTCATGTTGGTGAACTGAGCTCTGAGAACTGTTTTGTTGAAATTTTCTGGAGGGCCCCAGAATACCATTTTGACATGCCTGCGTGGAAAACCTGTACCATAGTTATCGTAATACTGGGCTCCATGAGTGTGTTGATTTTTGTATATTTTCAAGCATGTTGAGACCTTCAAAGAGGCAATTCTAAAAAAAAAAAAGTTGAGGGGGGCTACAGAGGCATTGTGCCATATTAAATGGCAATTGGGATATCAAGTCAAAGATCATAAACACTGACAATTTGTGCAACTTTTTGCAAGTTTTGGAAAATCCAAAGGCCTTTAAACGTGTGTTCGTAAAATTTGGAAAAAACGCAGGAAATAGCTCACAGCTCATTTCCTGTTTGGCCAAAAAATTTCAAATAAATTAGCATATCCTTGCATGACAAATTCAATGATCACACCAAATTTCATGAACATTCAAGCACTTTTATCTTTACATGGCCGTGGCTAGTGGGCGCTGTGGAGCCACCTGGCCACTCCCGATGTAATATCAGCATATATTTATACTTGGGAGGACACTTTTATCAAGCGTGTAAAGTTTCAGGCAAATCTCACATAGTATGTGGGAGTAAAACCAACTTCCTGTTTAATGGCGGAACATCCAAATTCGTCGCAACGCCACGGATACATCGTTAGATGAATCCAAAAAAGCTTCGCAATTTAACATCAGCAAGGTCTTTAGATCTCATCCGCTAAATTTTAAGTTGATCGGATAAAATCTCTAGGAGGAGTTCGTTAAAGTACGACGCCTGTGAATGGCGAAAAATCAAAAAAAGTTGCAATTTCAATTAAAAATGGCGGACTTCCTGTTGATTCTAGGTCATGGCACCAAGCGACTTATTTTTAGGGCTTGGCATAATCTACATGGACACCGAATTTTGTACATGTAGGTTAAACACGCTGCGAGGGCTGCTTCATTGAAATTTTCTAGGTGGCGCTATAATGCCATTTTGCCATGCTTATCTGTAAACCCTATATCATAGTAAAACTTATGACCGGCTTTATAAGTTTGCAAAATTTTGTGAGTTTTCGAGCATGTTGAGGCCCTCAAAAATGCAATTATCTATTGGGGGGCGCTATAGAGTCTACATGTCACACCCAGTGCCAAATGAGACATCAAATCGAAGAGATTCAGGTTTTCAACCTATGAGCCAGGTTTGGCGAGTTTTCGAGTATGATAAGGCCCTCAAAAATGTCTTCGTAAAATCTGAAAAAATGCAGGAAATGGCTCATAGCTCATGGCAAGGCCCTCAAAAATGCGTTCTCGCAGCAGAATAAAAATAATAATAATAATAATAATTAAAGCTGCAAGCAGCATTGAAAGGGCCCTCGCACCCCTCGTGCACGTTGGGGTGGTGGCGAGATGTTGATGGGTGCAGGTGTCTAATCACAGCCATTGGACACTTCTAGACTGTGTACAATGTGTTTACTTGAGTGGAGTGCAAACACCACTTCTCAAATCAATAGGTGGTGCACGTTAAAGTATGACACCTGTTCATGAAAAAAAGTTGAAATTTTAATTCAAAATAATGCTATTCATGTTGGGTTCGGGTCATGGCACTATATAATTTTTTTTTAAAGTCTTGGCACGTTTCATGTCTCCACCAAATTTTTTTCATGTAGGTGAACTGAACTATGAGAACTGTTCTGTTGAAATTTTCTGGAGGGTGCAATGATACCATTTTGACATGCCCGTGTTCAAAACCTATAACATAGTAATCGTAATACCAGGATCCATGAGTGTGTTGATTTTTGTAAATTTTCAAGCATGTTAAGACCTTCAAAAGGGCAATTCTTTTAAAAAAATGTTTGGGGGGCGCTACAGAGGCATTGTGCCATATTAAATGCCAATTGGGATATCAAGTCGAAGTTTATAAGACACTGACAATTTGTCGATGTTTTGCAAGTTTTGGAATATCCAAAGACCTTTAAATGTTTGTTCGTAAAATTTGGAAAAAACGCAGGAAATGGCTCATAGCTCACTTCCTGTTTGGCCAAAAAATTTCTAATAAGTTACCATATCCTTGCATGAGAAATCCAACAATGACATCAAATGGCTCCTAGCTCACTTCCTGTGAGGATAAAAAATTTCAAAAAAATTGACAAAACCCTTCATTATGACTACTATGGCCCCATTAAATTTCGTGAAAATCCGAGCAAGTGCGTTCCAAAATTGCCGCTATTTGGTGGCGCTATAGAGCCACCGTGGTAGGTACATATACATTGCCTGCACAAAAGTGAAATTTTCGCCAGGCCTGAGGTGCCTGCCAATTTTCACGAGTTTTTGACCATGTTAAGGCCCTCAAAAATGCAATTCATTTCGGTTAAAAATAATAATAATAATTAAAGCTGCAAGCAGCGTTGGACGGGTCCTCGCCCTCCCGCGCATGTCGCTGCGGGGGCTAGACGTGGTCGGGCGCCGTCGAGCATTCTCACCGTTGGACAGTGTGAGACTGAGTAAAATCTTATATCTTGAGTTGGGTGCAAACCCCTTTACTGAAATACATTTTTTTTTGTAAATTGGAGTTATGACCCATGCGACCTGGGCAAAGTTTCCTTTTGCAGATTTTATCACTGTTGTGTTATGTGGAACCTTTCCCCATTCATGTATTTAGTGGAAGGGAGACGACCCATGTGATTCTGCTGCCACCCGGTGGTCAGAAAATGTAGCACCACAAAGAAAATCACTCAAAAGAAATAATAATCAACAAATTAATAAATGGTTCTTCCACATAAATCCTAGACAGCTGAAATTTTGGGAGCATGTCCACTGAACACAGACAAAACTTTCATACGCTGCAACCTATGGTGAATTCAAATGTCCATCACTCTATATTTTTCAAAATATGAAAATTCATATCATGTCAATATCTCGGCAAATATTCATTCCAATGGTACCCCGCTTGGCAAATCGTTTCTGCGAATGGAGCTTATAAATCCTACCAAAGGACATTTTGATACGAGAAACGGTGTGTCCCCAGCAACAAAAAATATATTACTGTGCAGCATATTATGTACATAAAATTTTTTATTTCATGAAGTCTTGAATAAATTTTCATCAAAACTAGTGACATCTCACAAGATGGTACAGGAATGATGACTGAATTTTTTCAGAATTTTATTACATTGCGACAGGCCGTGGCGATTGCAAAAGTCCCATTTCAGTGTATTTAGGTGGTTTAGGAGCCATTTTGGCTCTTATGTGGAGAATGTTTACGTTTTTAAAATTTTTGAAGCCACTATGAAATAATTGCAAAATTAGGTTAGTTTTTGAGCATGTTAAAGGGGTCACATTTAGGTTGGAAATAGCGTACGCATTGAAAAAAATCAGTGAAGGTGACTGCAGACTCCTACTTTGACGCCTCATAAAATCCAAACCGTTCGAGTAATGTCAAAGTTTTTCCAGTAGTTTTCATCAGCAGAGTCTGCTTTGTCATCTATTAGCATTTGGGGCAGATACGATGAACGCCCTTAAAGGAGTTCGCGTTTGTTCGAGGGCAAATTTAGGCCAAATTTAGGGGCGAATGGCAATTTTGATATGCAAATTGCAAAATTCCTGTTCGATTTAGGTCAGGGGTGTTGATTGTTAATTTTTAGGTCTGGATGAGATGAACAATGTAGTGTTGGTTCCATCTCTCTATGACTTTCCTACCGGTCGTGGTGGCCGTCTAAGTGACATTTTAATGTTTCTGGGTGGCACTAGAGAGCCATTTTGGCACTTATGGGGTTAAAGTTTACGTTTTATAAAATTTTTCGCCAGACATGAGGTCCGTGCCAAATTTGGTGAGTTTTTGACCATGTTTAGGGGGTGAAATTTAAGCTCAAAGAGGCGTAAGAAAAAAAAAAAAAAAAAAAATAATAATTAAAACTGCAAGCAGTGTTGCGCGGGTCCTCGCCCACCGGCGCACATCGATGTGGGGGCGAGTCGATAAGGGGGCGAGACGCGGCCGGGCGCCGTCGAGCATTCTCATTCGTTGGACAGTGCAAGACTGAGTAAAATGTTTTATCTTGAGTTGAGTGCAAACCCCTTGACTGAAAGAGATTTTTCTTCTGTAAATGGGAGTTTTGAGTCATGGGACACGCTAAAAGTTTCTGAAGCAGATTTTATCACTGCTGTGTATTGTGGAATATTCCCCCATTCATGAACTTTGTGAATGGAGATGAGCCATGTGATCCTGCTGCCACCCGGTGGTCAGAATGTGCAGCACCACATAGAAAAACACTGAAAATTAATAATAATAAAGAAAGTAATACATGGTTCTTACATGTAAATCCTACACTGCTGAAATTTTGGGAGGTTGTTCACTGAACACAGACAAAACTTTCATACGCTGCAACCTATGGTGAATTCAGAAGTTTGCCACTCTATATTTTTCAAAATATGAAAATTCATAACATGTCAATATCTCAGGTAATAATAGTTGAAATAGGACCATCCTTAGCAAATAGTTTCATGATATAAAGCTTATAAAGTATACCAAAGGACATTTACATAAGTGAAACGCTGTGTCCACAGCAAGAAAGTATATATTACAGTACAGTGTACTATGAACATAAAATTTTTTATTTCAAAAAGTCTTCAATAAATTTTCACCAAAACAAGTGAAACGTTATAGGATGGGACCAGAATGACGTATGAATTTTTTCAGAATTTTAAGCCATTGCGACAGGCCGTGGTGATTGCGAAAGCCCCATTTGAGTGTATTTAGGTGGCGCTAGAGAGCCATTTTGGCACTTTTGAGGAGATTTTTTACGTTTTAAAAATGATTTAACGCACTATGAATTAATGGTAAAATTGGGTTCATTTTTGAGCATGTTTGAGGGGTTAAATTTAGGATGGAAATCGCGTACGCATAGAAAAAAAGCAGTCAAGGTGACTGCGGACTCCTACTTTGACGCCTCATAAAATCCAAACCGTTCGAGTAATGACAAAGTTGTTCAGTAGTTTTCATCGGCAGTGTGTGCTTTGTCATCTATTAGCATTTGGGGCCGATACGATGAACGCCCTCAAAGGAGTTCGCGTTTGTTCGAGGGCAAATTTAGGCCAAATTTAGGGGGGAATGGCAATTTTGATATGCAAATTGCGAACTTCCTGTTCGATTTAGGTCAGGGGTGTTGATTGTTAATTTTTCAGTCTTGATGAGATGAACAATGTAGTGTTGGTTCCATCTCTCTATGACTTTCCTACCGGTCGTGGTGGCCGTCTAAGTGCCAATTTAATGTTTCTGGGTGGCGCTAGAGAGCCATTTTGGCACCTATGGGGATAATTTTTACGTTTTATCAAATTTTTCGCCAGACATGAGGTTCGTGCCAAATTTGGTGAGTTTTTGAGCATGTTTAGGGGGTGAAATTGAAGCTCAAAGAGGCGTAAGAAGAAAGAATAATAATAATTAAAACTGCAAGCAGTGTTGGGCGGGTCCTCGCCCACCCGCGCACATCGATGTGGGGGCGAGTCGATGTGGGGTCGATACGCGGCCGGGTGCCGTCAAGCATTCTAATTCGTTGGACAGTGCGAGACTGAGTAAAATGTTTTATCTTGAGTTGAGTGCAAACCCCTTTACTGAAAGAGATTTTTCTTTTGTAAATGGGAGTTAAGAGTCATGGGACCCGGTAAAAGTTTCTTTTGCAGATATTTACGCTGCTGTGTATTGTGGAATCTTTCCCCATTCATGAACTTAGTGAAGGGAGATGACCCATATGATCCTACTGCCACCCGGTGGTCAGAATGTGTAGCACCACATAGAAAAACACTGAAAGTGAACAATAATAAAGAAATTAATAAATGGTTCCTCCACGTAAATACTATACTGTTGAAATTTTGGGAGCTTGTTCACTGAACACAGACAAAACTATCATATGCTGCAACCTAAGGTGAATTCTGAAGTCCGTCACTCTATATTTTTCAAAATATGAAAAATCATAACATGTCAATATTTCGGCAAATATTCATTCAAATGGTACCACACTTGGCACATAGTTTCTGCAAATGGAGATGATTAAGTATACCAAAGGACATTTTGATATGATAAGGGGTGTGTCCACAGCAAGAAAGTATATATTACTGTACAGCGTACTATGTACATAACATTTTTTATTTCAGAAAGTCTTGAATTAATTTTCACAAAAACAAATGACAACTCAGGGCATATTACCCGAATGACGTGTGAATTTTTTCAGAATTTTATGACATTCCGACAGGCCGTGGTGATTGTGAAAGCCCCATTTTGGTGTATATAGTTGGCGCTAGAGAGCCATTTTGTCGTTTGGGTGGAGAATTTTCACATGGTAAAAATGTTTGAAGCCAGTTTGAATTAATTGCCAAATTGGGTTCATTTTTGAGCATGTTTAAGGGGTGAAATTTAGGTTGGAAATCGCGTACGCATAGAAAAAAAAGCAGTCAAGGTGACTGCGGACTCCTACTTTGACGCTTCATAAAATCCAAACCGTTCGACTTTTGACAAAGTTGTACAGTAGTTTTCATCGGCAGAGTGTGCTTTGTCATCTATTAGCATTTGGGGCCGATCGATGAATGCCCTAAAAGGAGTTCGCATTTGTTCGAGGGCAAATTTAGGCCAAATTAGGGGGAGAAGAGCAATTTTGAAATGCAAATTGCGGACTTCCTGTTCAATTTAGGTCAAGGGTGTTGATTGTTGATTTTTTAGGTCTTGATGAGATGAACAATGTAGTGTTGGTTCCATCTCTCTGTGACTTTCCTACCGGTCGTGGTGGGCATCTAAGTGTCAATTTAATGTTTCTGGGTGGCGCTAGAGAGCCAATTTGGGACCTATGGGGTAAATTTTTACGTTTTATAAAATTTTTCGCCAGACTTGAGGTGCGTGCCAAATTTGGTGAGTTTTTGAGCATGTTTAGGGGGTGAAATTTAAGCTCAAAGAGGCGTAAGAAGAAAGAATAATAAAGAATAATAATAATAATAATAATAATAATAATAAAGAATAATAATAAACACGAGAAGAACAATAGGGTCCTTGCCAAGGCCTTGCAGGCCTGGAGGCTCGGACCCTAATTAAAGCTGCAAGCAGCGTTGGACGGGTCCTCGCCCACCCGCGCACGTCGATGCGGGGGCGAGACGTGTTCGGGCGCCGTCGAGCATTCTCAACCGTCGGACAGTGCAAGACTGAGTAAAATGTTATATGTTGAGTTGAGTGCAAACCCCTTTACTGGAATATATTTTTCCTTTGTAAAGTGGAGTTATGACCCATGCGACCTGGTGAAAGTTTCTGAAGCAGATTTTATCACTGCTGTCTATAGTGCAATATTCCCCCATTCATGAACTTAGTGAAGGGAGATGAGCCATGTGATCTTACTGCCATCCGGTGGTCAGAATGTGTAGCATCACAAAGAAAAACACTCAAAATGAATAATAAAAAAGAAATTAATAAATGGTTCTTACACGTAAATCCTAGACAGCTGAAATTTTGGGAGCATGTCCACTGAACACAGACAAAACTTTCATACGCTGCAACCTATGGTGAATTCAGAAGTCCGTCACTCTATATTTTTCAAAATATGAATATTCATAACATGTCAATATCTCAGCAAATATTCATTCAAAAGGTACCACGCTTGGCATTTTGTTTCTGCCAATGGAGTTTATGAAGTCTACCAAAGGACATTTTGATACGATAAACAGTGTGTCCACAGCAAGGAAGTATATGTTACTGTACAGCATATTATGTACATAAAATTTTTTATTTCAAAAAGTTGTGAATTAATTTTCACCAAAACAAGTGACAATCCAGGACATGGTACAGGAATGACAGGTGAATTTTTTCAGAATTTTTTGACATTGTCACAGGTTGTGGTGATTGCGAAAGCCCCATTTTGGTGTATTTAGGTGGCGCTAGAGAGCCATTTTGTCTCTTTGATGCAGAATTTTCACATTTTAAAAATGTTTGAAGCAACCTAGAATTGTCTGCAAAATTTCTTTCATTTCTGAGGATGTTTAAGGGGTGAAATTTAGGTTGGAAATCGCGTTCGCATAGAAAAAAAGCAGTGATGGTGACTGTGGACTCCTACTTTGACGCCTCATAAAATCGAAACCGTTCGAGTTTTGACAAAGTTGTACAGTAGTTTTCATCGGCAGAGTGTGCTTTGTCATCTATTAGCATTTGGGGCCGATATGATAAACGCCCATGAAGGAGTTCGCGTTTGTTCGAGGGCAAATTTAGGCCAAATTTAGGGGGGAATGGCAATTTTGATATGCAAATTGCGAACTTCCTGTTTGATTTAGGTCAGGGGTGTTGAATGTTAATTTTTTGGTCTTGATGAGATGAACAATATAGTGTTGGTTCCATCTCTCTATGACTTTCCTACCGGTCGTGGTGGCCGTCTAAGTGCCAATTTAATGTTTCTGGGTGGCGCTAGAGAGCCATTTTGGCATCTATGGGGATAATGTTTACGTTTTATCAAATTTTTCGCCAGACATGAGGTGCGTGCCAAATTTGGTGAGTTTTTGAGCATGTTTAGGGGGTCAAATTTAAGCTCAAAGAGGCGTAAGAAGAAAGAAAGAATAATAATAATAATAATAATAATAATAGTAATAATAAACAGTACAAGAACAATAGGGTCCTCTGCCCAGGCTTTGCCTAGGGCTCGGACCCTAATAAATTAAAACTGCAAGCAGCGTTGGGCGGGTCCTCGCCCACCCGCGCACGTCGATTTGGAGGTAAGACGCGGTTGGGCGCCGTTGAGCATTCTAAACCGTCGGACAGCTGGAAAGAGAGTAAAATATTCTATGTTAAGTCGAGTTCAAACCCCTTTACTGAAATACATTTTTCTTTTGTAAAGTAGAGTTATGACCCTTGCGACTCGGTCGAAGTTTCTTAAGCAGTTTTTATCACTGCTGTCTATTGTGGAA
The DNA here is from genome assembly GCA_029692085.1 of Gymnothorax javanicus. Lineage (NCBI taxonomy): Eukaryota > Metazoa > Chordata > Actinopteri > Anguilliformes > Muraenidae > Gymnothorax > Gymnothorax javanicus. The sequence goes on from CM056201.1 coordinate 60,402,482, forward strand.
TATTCCTCCGTTCAAGAACTTAGTGAAGGGAGATGACCCATGTGATCCTACTGCCATCCGGTGGTCAGAATGTGTAGCATCACAAAGAAAAGCACTTAAAATGAATAACAATAAAGAAAGTAATAAGTGGTTCTTCCATGTAAATCCTAGACAGGAGAAATTTTGGGAGCATGTCCACCGAACACAGACCAAACTTTCATACGCTGCAACTTATGGTGAATTCAGAAGTCCGTCACTCTATATTTTTCAAAATATGAATATTCATAACATGTCAATATCTCGGCAAATATTCATTCAAAAGGTACCACCCTTGGCAATTTGTTTCTGCAAATGGAGTTTATGATGTACACCAAAGGAAATTTTGATACAATAAACGGTGTGTCCACAGCAAGAAAGTAGATATTATTGTACAACGCATTATGTACATAACATTTTTTATTTCAGAAAGTCTTGAATTAATTTTCACCAAAACAAATGACAACTCAGGTCATGTTACATCAATGACGTGTGAATTTTTTCAGAATTTTATGACATTGCGACCAGCCGTGGTGATTGCGAAAGCCCCATTTTGGTGTATTTAGGTGGCGCTAGAAAGCCATTTTGTCTCTTTGGTGGAGAATTTTCACATTGTAAAAATGTTTGAAGCCACTTTGAATTAATGGCAAAATTTTTTTCGTTTCTGAGAATTTTTAAGGGGTTAAATTTAGGTTGGAAATCACTTACGCTTAGAAAAAAGGCAGTAATGGTGACTGCGGACTCCTACTTTGACGCCTCATAAAATCCAAACCGTTCGAGTTTTGACAAAGTTGTACAGTAGTTTTCATCGGCAGGGTCTCCTTTGTCATCTATTAGCATTTGGGGCCGATACGATGAACGCCCTTAAAGGAGTTCGCGTTTGTTCGAGGGCAAATTTAGGCAAAATTTAGGGGTGAATGGCAATTTTGATATGCAAATTGCAGACTTCCTGTTTGATTTAGGTCAGGGGTGTTGATTGTTGATTTTTAGGTCTTGATGAGATGAACAATGTAGTGTCAGTTCCATCTCTCTATGACTTTCCTCCCGGTCGTGGTGGCCGTCTAAGTGCCATTTTAATGTTTCTGGGTGGCGCTAGAGAGCCATTTTGGCACCTATGGGGATAATGTTTACGTTTTATAAAATTTTTCGCCAGACATGAGGTGCGTCCCAAATTTGGTGAGTTTTTGAGCATGTTTAGGGGGTCAAATTTAAGCTCAAAGAGGCGTAAGAAGAAAGAAAGAAAGAATAATTAAAGCTGCAAGCAGCGTTGGACGGGTCCTCGCCCACCCGCGCACGTCCATGCGGGGGCAAGACTCGGCCGGGCGCCGACGAGCATTCTCAACCGTCGGACAGTGCGAGACTGAGCAAAATGTTATATGTTGAGATAAGTGCAAACCCCTTTACTGAAAGACATTTTTTCTTTTGTAAATTGGAGTTATGACCCATGCGACCTAGTTAAAGTTTCTTTTGTAGATTTTATCACTGCTGTGTATTGTGGAATCTTCCCCCATTCATGAACTTAGTGAAGGGAGATGAGCCATGTGATCCTGCTGCCACCCGGTGGTCAGAATGTGTTGCACAACGTAGAAAAACACAGAAAATGAATAATAATAAACAAATTAATAAATGGTTCTTACACGTAAATCCTACACTGCTGAAATTTTGGGAGCATGTCCACTGAACACAGACAAAACTTTCATACCCTGCAACCTATTGTAAATTCAGAAGTCCGTCAATCTATATTTTTCAAAATATGAATATTCATAACATGTCAATATCTCGGGAAATATTAGTTGAAATAGGACCATCCTTGTCAATTAGTTTCAAGATATAAAGCTTATAAAGTATACCAAAGGACATTTAGATACTTGAAACGGTGTGTCCACAGCAAGAAAGTATATATTAGAGTACAGTGAATTATGAACATAAAATTTTTTATTTCAGAAAGTCTTGAATTAATTTTCACCAAAACAAATGACAACTCAGGGCATGTTACTGCAATGACGTGTGAATTTTTTCAGAATTTTAGGACATTGCGACAGGCCGTGGTGATTGCGAAAGCCCCATTTTGGTGTATTTAGGTGGCGCTAGAGAGCCATTTTGTCGTTTGGGAGGAATATTTTCATATGGTAAAATGTTTGAAGCCAGTTTGAATGAATTGCCAAATTGGGTTCATTTTTGAGCATGTTTAAGGGGTGATATTTAGGTTGTAAATCGCGTACGCATAGAAAAAAAGCGGTCAAGGTGACTGCGGACTCCTACTTTGACGCTTCATATAATCCAAACCGTTCGACTTTTGACAAAGTTGTACAGTAGTTTTCATCAGCAGAGTGTGCTTTGTCATCTATTAACATTTGGGGCCGATACGATGAATGCCCTAAAAGGAGTTCGCATTTGTTCGAGGGCAAATTTAGGCCAAATTTAGGGGAGAAGAGCAATTTTGATATGCAAATTGCGGACTTCCTGTTCACTTTAGGTCAAGGGTGTTGATTGTTGATTTTTAGGTCTTGATGAGATGAACAAAGTAGTTTTGGTTCCATGTCTCTATGACTTTCCTACTGGTCGTGGTGGCCATCTAAGTGCCATTTTAATCATTCTGGGTGGCGCTAGAGAGCCATTTTGGTACCTATGGTGTAAATTTTTACGTTTTATAAAATTTTTCGCCAGACATGAGGTGCGTGCCAAATTTGGTGAGTTTTTGAGCATGTTTAGGGGGTCAAATTTAAGCTCAAAGAGGCGTATAGAGAAACAAAGAATAATAATAATAATAATAATAATAATAATAAGAAACAGTATAAGAACAATAGGGTCCTTGCCAAGGCCTTGCAGGCCTGGAGGCTCGGACCCTAATAAACAGTACAATAACAATAGGGTCCTTGCCAAGGCCTTGCAGGCCTGGAGGCTCGGACCCTAAAAACAGTACAATAACAATAGGGTCCTTGCCCAGGCCTTGCAGGCCTAGAGGCTCGGACCCTAATAATAAAGAGAAAACACGAGAAGAACAATAGGGTCCTTGCCCAGGCCTTACAGGCCTAGGGGCTCGGACCCTAATAATAATAATTAAAGCTGCAAGCAGCGTTGAAAGGGCCCTCGCACCCCTCGTGCACGTTGGGGTGGTGGCGAGATGTTGATGGGTGCAGGTGTCTAATCACAGCCATTGGACACTTCTAGACTGTGTACAATGTGTTTGCCTAAGTGGAGGGCAAACACCACTCCTCAAATCAATAGGCGGTGCACGTTAAAGCATGACACCTCTTCATGAAAAAAAAGTTGAAATTTAAATTCAAAATAATGCACTTCCTGTTGGGTTCGGGTCATGGCACTATATAATTTTTTTAAAAGTCTTGGCACATTTCATGGCTCCACCAAATTTTGTTCATGTAGGTGAACTGACCTATGAGAACTGTTTTGTTGAAATTTTTTGGACGGCGTTATGATACCATTTTGACATGCCTGTATGCAAAACCTAAAACATAGTAATCGTAATACCGGGCTCCATGAGTGTTTTGATTTTTGTAAATTTTCAAGCATGTTGAGACCCTCAAAAGGGGAATTCTATTTAAAAAATGTTTAGGGGGCGCTACAGAGGCATTGTGCCATATTAAATGCCAATTAGGATATCAAGTCAAAGATCATAAGACACTGACAATTTGTGCAACGTTTTGCAAGTTTTGGAATATCCAAAGGCCTTTAAACGTGTGTTCGTAAAATTTGGAAAAAACGCAGGAAATGGCTCATAGCTCACTTCCTGTTTGGCCAAAATATTTCTCATAAATGAACGTATCCATACATGAGAAATTCAATGATCACGTCAAATTTCATGAACATTCAAGCACTTTTATATTAACATGACTCTGGCTAGAGGACGCTGTGGAGCCACCTGGCCACACCCAATCTAATATCAGCACATATTTATATTTGAAAGGAGACCGTTATCAAGTGTGAAAAGTTTCGGGCAAATCTCACATAGTATGTGTGAGTAAAATCAACTTTTTGTTTCATGGCGAAACATCGAAATTCGCCGCGACGCCACAGTTACATCGTTCGATATATCCAAAAAACCTTCGCAATGTAACATCTGAAAGGTTTTAAGAGGTCACTCACCAAATTTTAAGTTGATCGGAAAAAATCTCTAAGAGGAGTTCGTTAAATTACGACTCCTGGTAATGACGAAAAATTTTAAAAAGTTGAAATTTCAATTAAAAATTGCGGACTTCCTGTTGAGTCTAGATCATGGGACCAGGAGACTTTTTTTTAGGTCTCAGCATAAATCACATGTCCACCGAATTTCGTACATGTCGGTTTACAGGGCTGGGAGGGCTGCTTATTTGAAATTTTCTAGGGGGCGCTATAATGCCATTTTGCCACGCCTATCTGAAAGCTTTTTATCATGGTACTACGCATGATTGGCTTTATATATGCACAAAATTTTGTGAGTTTTCGAGAATGTTAAGACCCTCAAAAAAGAAATTCTTTAAAAAATCTGATTGGGGGCGCTGTACAGTCATTATGCTACATTTAGTGCCATTTGATGTATCAAATTGAAGATGATAAGACAATTAAAATTTGTGCAAAGTTTTGCAAGTTTTCGAGTTTTCTATGGCCTTCAAACGTGTTTTCGTAAAATTTGGAAAAACGCAGGAAATGGCTCATAGCTCACTTCCTGTTCAGCCAAAAAATTTTTTTTTTGCCAAAGACTTTTTTTTTTTTAGGGCTTGGCATAATCTACATGGACACCGAATTTTGTACATGTAGGATAAACACGCTGCGAGGGCTGCTTCATTGAAATTTTCTAGGTGGCACTATAATGTGATTTTGCCATGCCTATCTGTAAATCCTATATCATAGTAAAAAGTATGACCGGCTTTATAAGTTTGCAAAATTTCGTGAGTTTTCGAGCATGTTGAGGCCCTCAAAAATGCAATTATCTATTAGGGGGCGCTATAGAGCCACCATGTCACACTTAGTGCCAAATGAGACATCAAATCGAAGAGATTCATGTTTTCAACCTATTAGCCAAGTTTGGCGAGTTTTCGAGTAAAAAATTGACAGAAAACTTCACAATGACTACTATGGCCATATCGAATTTCGTGAGAATCCGAGCAATTGCGTTCCAAAATGGCCGCGTGTTTGGTGGCGCTATAGAGCCACCGGGGCATGTCCGAGCACAAAAATAACAAAACTTTGAAATTTTCACCACGACTGACGTCTCTGCAAATTTTTGTGAGTTTTCGTGCATGGCAAGGCCTTCAAAAACGCGTTCTCGCAGCAGAATAAAAATAATAATAATAATAATAATTAAAGCTGCAAGCAGCGTTGAAAGGGCCCTCGCACCCCTCGTGCACGTTGGGGGTGGTGGCGAGATGTTAACGGGCGCAGGTGTGCGTTCACATCCATTGGACACTGCTAGACTGTACAATGTGTTTTCCTGAGAGGAGTGCAAACACCATTCCTGAAATCAATAGGTGGAGTACGTTAAAGTATGACGGCTGTTCATGCAAAAAAATTGAAATTTTAAATCACAATAATGGACTTCCTGTTGGGGTCGCGTCATTGCACTTCATAATTTTTTTACAAGTCTTGGCATGTTTCATGTCTCCACCAAAGTTTGTTTATGTAGGTGAACTGAACCATGAGAATTGTTTTGTTGAAATTTTCTGGAGGCAGTACGATGCCGTTTTGACATTCCTGCGTGGTAAATCTATACTATAGTTATTGTAATATCAGGTTCCACGAGTGTGTTGATTCTTGTAAGTTTTCAAGCATGCTGAGACCCTCAAAAGGGTTATTCTTTAGAAAAAATTATTAGGGGGCGCCACAGAGCCATTATGCCACATTAAGTGCCAATTGGGATATCAAATCGAAGATCATAAGACACTGACAATTTGTGCAACATTTTGCAAGTTTTGGAATATCCGATGGCCTTAGAACGTGTTTTCATAAAATTTGGAAAAACACAGGAAATGGCTCATTGCTCACTTCCTGTTTGGCCAAAAAATTTCAAAAAAATTACCATAACCCTGCATGACAAATTCAATGATCACACCAAATTTCATGAACATTCAAGCACTTTTATCTTTACATAGCCGTGGCTAGTGGGCGCTGTGGAGCCACCAGGCCACTCCTGATCTAATATCAACATATATTTATACTTGGGAGGACACTTTCATCAAGCTCGTAAAGTTTCAGGCAAATCTCACATAGTATGTGTGAGTAAAACCAACTTCCTGTCTCATGGCGGAACATCAAAATTTACCGCAACGCCACGGATACATCGTTCGATGAATCCAAAAAAGCTTCGCAATTTAAGATCGGCAAGGTCTTTAGATGTCATACGCCAAATTTTAAGTTGATCGGATAAAATCTCTAGGAGGAGTTCTTTAAAGTACGACGCCTGTGAATGGCGGAAAATCCAAAAAAGTTGCAATTTCAATTAAAAATGGCGGACTTCCTGTTGAGTCTAGGTCACGGCACCAAGAGACTTTTTTTTAGGTTTTGGCATAATCCACATGTCCCCCGAATTTCGTACTTGTAGGTGAAAAGAACCCTGTGGGCTGCTTCGTTAAAATTTTCTAGGTGGCGCTATAATGCTATTTTGCCACACCGATGCATGATCCCAATATCCTAGTCAAAGGAATGACCGGCTTAACACGTGTGCAAAATTTCGCGAGTATTCAAGCATGTTTAGACAATCAAAAGGGCAATTGTTTTAAAAAAATGATTGGGGGCGCTGTAGAGTCCTTGTCCCACATTAAGTTCCAATTAGTGCATCAAATTGAAGACCATAAGATAGTTAGAATTTCAGCAACGTTTTCCAAGTTTTGGAGTATTCTAAGGCCCTCAAACATGTGTTCGTAAAATTTGGATAAACGCAGGAAATGGCTCATAGCTCACTTCCTGTCGGGCCAAAAAATTTCAAAAAAATTACCATAACCCTGCATGACAAATTCAATGATCACACCAAATTTCGTGAACATTCAAGCACTTTTATCTTTACATGGCCGTTGCTAGTGGGCGCTGTGAAGCCACCTGGCCAGTCCCGATCTAATATCAGCATATATTTATACTTGAGAGGACACTTTTATCAAGCTTGTAAAGTTTCAGGCAAATCTCACAAAGTATGTGGGAGTAAAACCAACTTCTTGTTTCATGGGGGAACATCGAAATTCGCTGCAACGCCACGGATACATCGTTCGATGAATCCAAAAAAGCTTCGCAATTTAACATTGGCAAGGTATTTAGATATCATTCGCCAAATTTTAAGTTGATCGGATAAAATCTCTAGGAGGAGTTTGTTAAAGTAAGACGCCTGTGAATGGCGAAAAATCCAAAAAAGTTGCAATTTCAATTAAAAATGGCGGACTTCCTGTAGAGTCTAGGTCACGACACCAAAAGACTTTTTTTTAGGTTTCAGCATAATCCACATGTCCCCCAAATTTCCTATATGTAGGTGAAAAGGACCCCGAGGGCTGCTTCGTTAAAATTTTCTAGGGGGCGCTATTATGCTATTTTGCCACATCCATGCGTGATCCCAATATCTTCTGAAAGGAATGACCGGCTTAATACGTTTGCAAAATTTCGTGAGTATTTAAGCATGTTTAGACAATCAAAAGGGCAATTGTTTTAAAAAAAATGATTCGGGGCGCTATAGAGCCATTGTCCTACATTAACTTCCGATTGGTGTATCAAATTGAAGACCATAAGATATTTATAATTTCAGCAACGTTTTCTAAGTTTTGGAGTATTCTAAGGCCCTCAAACATGTGTTCGTAAAATTTGGATAAACGCAAGAAATGGCTCATAGCTCACTTCCTTTTGGGCCAAAAAATTTCAAAAAAATTACCATAACCCTGCATGACAAATTCAATGAACAAACCAAATTTCGTGAACATTCAACCACTTTTATCTTTACATGGCCGTGGCTAGTGGGCGCTGTGGAGCCACCTGGCCACTCCCGATCTAATATCAGCATATATTTATACTTGGGAGGACACTTTTATCAAGCTTGTAAAGTTTCAGGCAAATCTCACATAGTATGTGGGAGTAAAACCAACTTCCTGTTTGATGGCGGAACATCGAAATTCGCCGCAACGCCACGGATATATCGTTAGATGAATCCAAAAAAGCTTCGCAATTTAACATCAGCAAGGTCTTTAGATCTCATACGCCAAATTTTAAGTTGATCGGATAAAATCTCTAGGAGGAGTTCGTTAAAGTATGACGCCTGTGAATGGAAAAAAATCAAAAAAAGTTGCAATTTCAATTAAAAATGGCGGACTTCCTGTTGAGTCTAGGTCATGGCACCAAGCGACTTTTTTTTAGGTCTCAGCATAATCTACATGGACACCGAGTTTTGTACACGTAGGTTAAATACGCTGCGAGGGCTGCTTCATTGAAATTTTCTAGGTGGCGCTATAATGCCATTTTGCCATGCTAATCTGTAAACCTTATATCATAGTAAAACTTATGACCGGTTTTATAAGTTTGCAAAATTTCGTGAGTTTTCGAGGATGCTGAGGCCCTCAAAAGTGCAATTATCTATTAGGGGGCGCTATAGAGCCACCGTGTCACACCCAGTGCCAAATGAGACATCAAATCGAAGAGATTCATGTTTTCAACCTATGAGCCAAGTTTGGCGAGTTTTCGAGTATGATAAAACCCTCGAAAATGTGTTTGTAAAATCTGAAAAAACGCAGGAAATGGCTCATAGCTCACTTCCTGTGAGGCAAAAAAATTTCAAAAAAATTGACCAGAAACTTCATAATGACTACTATGGCCACATCGAATTTCGTGAGAATCCGAGCAATTGCGTTCCAAATTGGCTGCGTGTTTGGTGGCGCTATAGAGCCACCGGGGCATGTCCAAGCACAAAAATAACAAAACTTTTAAATTTTCACCACGACTGACGTCTCTGCAAATTTTTGTGAGTTTGCGTGCATGGCAAGGCCCTCAAAAACGCGTTCTCGCAGCAGAATAAAAATAATAATAATAATAATAACTAAGAAGAAGAAGAAGAAGAAGAAGAATAATAATAAAATCTCTTCAAAAACAACAGGTTCCTCGCACCTTCGGTGCCAGGACCCTTTCCGGGCCCTGGCACCGGTCGGTGCTCGGGCCCTAATAATTAAAGCTGCAAGCAGCTTTGAAAGGGCCCTCACACCCCTCGTGCACGTTGGGGGTGGTGGCGAGATGTTGACGGGTGCAGGTGTGCATTCACATCCACTGGACACTGGTAGACTGTACAATGTGTTTTCCTGAGTGGAGTGCAAACACCATTCCTGAAATCAATAGGTGGAGTACGTTAAAGTATGACGGCTGTTTATGAAAAAAAAATTGAAATTTTAATTCAGAATAATGGACTTCCTGTTGGGCTCGCGTCATTGCACTTCATAATTTTTTTACAAGTCTTGGCATGTTTCATGTCTCCACCAAAGTTTGTTTATGTAGGTGAACTGAACCATGAGAACTGTTTTGTTAAAATTTTCTAGAGGCACTACGATGCCATTATGACATTCCTGCGTGCCAAACCTATACCATAGTAATTGTAATACCAGGCTCCACGGGTGTGTTGATTCTTGTAAGTTTGCAAGCATGCTGAGACCCTCAAAAGGGTTATTCTTTTGAAAAAATTATTAGGGGGCGCTACAGAGCCATTGTGCCACATAATGTGCCAATTGGGATATCAAATTGAAGATTATAAGACACTGACAATTTGTGCAAAGTTTCGCAAGTTTTAGAATATTCGATGGTCTTAAAACGTGTTTTCGTAAAATTTGGAAAAACACAGGAAATGGATCATAGCTCACTTCCTGTTTGGCCGAAAAATTTCAAAAAAATTACCATAACCCTGCATGACAAATATAATGATCATAACAAATATCATGAACATTCATGCACTTTTATCCTAACATGGCAGTGGCTAGTGGGCGCTGTGGAGCCACCTGGCCACTCCCGATCTAATGTCAGCATATGTGTATACTTGAGAGGACACTTTTATCAAGCTTGTAAAGTTTCAGGCAAATCTCACAAAGTATGTGGGAGTAAAACCAACTTCTTGTTTCATGCGGAACATTGAAATTCGTTGCGACGCCACGGATACATCTTTCGATGAATCCAAAAACGCTTCGCAATTTAACATCAGCAAGGTCTTTAGATATCATTCGCCAAATTTTAAGTTGAACAGATATAATCTCTAGGAGGAGTTTGTTAAAGTACGATGCCTGTGAATGGCGAAAAATCCAAAAAAGTTGCAATTTCAATTTAAAATGGCGGACTTCCTGTTGAGTCTTGGTCACGGCACCAAGAGACTTTTTTTTTGGTTTCGGCATAATCCACATGTCCCCCGAATTTCGTACATGTAGGTGAAACGGACCTCGAGGGCTGCTTCGTTAAAATTTTCTAGGGGGCGCTATAATGCTATTTTGCCACGCCCATGTGTGATCCCAATATCATTGTGAAAGGAATGACCGGCTTAATATGTGTGCAAAATTTCCTGAGTATTCAAGCATGTTTAGACAATCAAAAGGGCAATTGTTTTAAAAAAAATGATTAGGGGCGCTATAGAGCCATTGTCCCACACAAAGTTCCAATTGGTGTATCAAATTGAAGACCATAAGATTGTTATAATTTCTCCAACGTTTTCCAATTTTTGGAGTATTCTAAGGCCCTCAATCATGAGTTTATAAAATTTGGATAAACGCAGGAAATGGCTCATAGCTCACTTCCTGTTGGGCCAAAAAATTTCAAAAAAATTACCATACCCCCGTAATTTCGCACATGTAGGTTAAACAGGCTGCGAGGGCTGCTTCTTTAAAATTTTCTAGGGGGCGCTATAATGCCATTTTGCCAGGCCCATCTGGAAACCCTATATGATAGTATAACCTATCACCGGCTCAATAAGTTTGCGAAATTTCGTGAGTTTTCCAGCATGTTGAGGCCCTCAAAAATGCAATTATGTATTAGGGGGCGCTGTAGAGCCACCATGTCAAACCCAGTGACAATTGGGATTTCAAATCGACAAGCTTGATATTTTCAACCTCTCAGCAAAGTTTGGCGAGTTTTCGAGTATGCTAAGACGCTCAAAAATGTCTTCGTAAATTCTGGAAAAACGCAGGAAATGGCTCATAGCTCACTTCCTGTGAGGAAAAAAATTTGAGAAAAAATTGAGAAAAAACTTCACAATGACTACTATGGCCATATTGAATTTTGTGAGAATCCGAGCAATTGCGTTCCAAAATGGCCGCGTGTTTGGTGGCGCTATAGAGGCACCGGGGCATGTCCAAGCACAAAAATAACAACAATTTGTAATTTTCACCACGACTGACGTCTCTGAAAATTTTTGTGAGTTTTCGTGCATGGCAAAGCCCTCAAAAACGCATTCTCGCAGCAGAATAAAAATAATAATAATTAAAGCTGCAAGCAGCGTTGAAAGGGCCCTCGCACCCCTCGTGCATCCCCAGATGGTGGCAAATCCTGATGGGTGCAGGAGTACCTTGGACAACCATTGGACAGTGCTGTACTGTGAACAGTGTTATTTCCTGAGTGGAGTGCAAACACAATTCCTGAAATAAATAGGTCGTGGGGCGCTGTGGTGCCATTTTGACACGCCTGTGTGCAAAACCTATGTCATAGTAATAGTGATATCCATGAGTGTGAAGATTGTCCTCAATTTTCAAGCATGTTGAGATCCTCAAAAGGGCAATTCTTTTGAAAAAATGATTAGGGGGCGCTATTTATTCATTGTACTACATTAAGTTCCGAATGGCATATCAAATCAAAGAACATAAGACAATTACAATTTCTGCAATGTTTTGCAAGTTTTGAAGTATCCTAAAACCTTCAAACGTGTTTGTAAAATTTGGAAAAACGAGGATATGGCTCATAGCTCACCTCCTGTTTGGCCAAAAAATGTCAAAAAAATTCTTATATTTTTGGATGACAAATCACATGACCACACCAAATTTCATAAAAAATTAAATCATTTTTATCTTAACATGGTCGTGGCTAGAGGGCGCTGTGGAGCCAACTGACCACGCCTGATCTAATATCAGCATATATTTATACTTGGGACAAAAGTTTCATCAAGCTTGAAAAGTTTCGGGCAAGTATCACAAGGTATGTGCGAGTGAAACCAACTTCCTGTTTAATGGCCAAACATCGAAATTGCCATGACGCCATGGATGCATCGTTCGATATATCCGAAAAACCTTCGCAATTTAACCCGGACAGGTCTTACGATGTCACTTGCCAAATTTTAAGTTGATCGGATAAAATCTCTAGGAGGAGTTCTTTAAAAACGACGCCTGTGACTGACGAAAAAAATTTTTAAAAGTTGAAATTTCAATTAAAAATCAGGGACTTCCTGTTGAGTCTAGGTCATGGCACCAAGAGACTTTTTTTTAGGTCTCAGCATAAATCATAAGTCCACCAAATTTCGTAAATGTAGATTTACCGAGCTGCGAGGGCTGCTTCATTGAAATTTTCCGGGGGGCGCTATAATGCCATTTTGCCACGCTGATCTGTAAATTTTTTATCATAGTAATATGCATGATTAGCTTTGTACATGTACAAAATTTTGTGAGTTTACAAGCATGTTGAGACCCTCAAATTGGCAATTCTTTTAAAAATCTGATTGGGGGCGCTATAGAGCCATTATGGCACATTTAGTGACAATTGATATATCAAATTGATAACTATAAGACAATCATACTTTCTGGCAATGTTTTGCAAGTTTTCGAGTATTTTAAGGCCTTTAAATGTGTGTTCGTAAAATTTGGAAAAACGCAGGAAATGGCTCATAGCTCACTTCCTGTTTGGCCAAAAAATTTCAAAAAAATTACCATACCCCGGCATAAAAAATGCAATAATCACACCAAATTTCATGAACATTCAAGCATTTTTATTTTACCATGGCCGTGTCTAGAGGGCGCTGTGGAGCCACCTGACCACACCCGATCTAATATCAGCATATATTTATACTTGGGAGGACACTTTTATCAAGCTTGTAAAGTTTCAGGCAAATCTCACATAGTATGTGGGAGTAAAACCAACTTCCTGTTTCATGGCAGAACATCGAAATAAGCATTAGAACGCCACGGATACATCGTTAGATGAATCCAAAACCCCTTCGCAATTTAACATCGGCAAGGTCTTTGGATGTCATACGCCAAATTTTAAGTTGATCGGATAAAATGTCTAGGAGGAGTTTGTTAAAGCACGCGCCTGTGAATGGCAAAAAATCAAAAAAAGTTGCAATTTCAATTAAAAATGGCGGACTTCCTGTTGAGTCTAGGTCATGGTACCAAGAGACTTTTTTTTAGGGCTTGGCATAATGTACATGGACACCGAATTTTGTACATGTAGGTTAAACACGCTGCGAGGGCTGCTTCATTGAAATGTTCTAGGTGGCGCTATAATGCGATTTTGCCATGCCCATCTGTAAACCCTATATCATAGTAAAACATATGACCGGCTTTATAAGTTTGCAAAATTTCGTGAGTTTTCGAGCATGCTGAGGCCCTCAAAAATGCAATTATCTATTAGGGGGCGCTATAGAGCCACCATGTCAAACCCAGTTACAACTGGGATTTCAAGTTGAAAAGCTTCATATTTTCAACCTCTCAACAAAGTTTGGCGAGTCTTCAAGTATGCTAAGACCCTCAAAAATGTCTTCGTAAATTCTGGAAAAACGCAGGAAATGGCTCATAGCTCACTTCCTGTGAGGCAAAAAAATTTCAAAAAAATTGACAAAAAACTTCATAATGACTACTATGGCCATCTCGAATTTCGTGAGAATCCAAGCAATTGCGTTCCAAAATGGCCGCGTGTTTGGTGGCGCTATAGAGCCACCGGGACATATCCAAGCACAAAAATAACAATAATTTGTAATTTTCACCACGACTGACGACTCTGCAAATTTTTGTGAGTTTTTTCGTGCATGGCAAAGCCCTCAAAAAAGCAGCGTTCACAAGCAGCAAGAATAATAATAATTAAAGCTGCAAGCAGCGTTGAAAGGGCCCTCGCACCCCTCGTGCACTTTGGCGGTGGTGGCGAGATGTTGACGGCTGCAGGTGTGCATTCATATCCATTGGACACTGCTAGACTGTACAATGTGTTTTCCTGAGAGGAGTGCAAACACCATTCCTGAAATCAATAGGTGGAGTACGTTAAAGTATAACGGCTGTTCATGAAAAAAAATTGAAATTTTAATTCAGAATAATGGACTTCCTGTTGGGTTCGCGTCATGGCACTTCATGATTTTTTTTTACAAGTCTTGGCATGTTTCATGTCTCCACCAAAGTTTGTTTATGAAGGTAAACTGAACCATGAGAACTGTTTTGTGCTGAAATTTTCTGGAGGCACTACGATGCCATTTTGACATTCCTGTGAGCCAAACCCATATCATAGTAATTGTAATACCAGGCTTCACGAGTATGTTGATTCTTATAAGTTTTCCAGCATGCTGAGACCCTAAAAAGGGCAATTCTTTTGAAAAAATGATTAGGGGGCGCTACTGCGCCATTGTACCACATTAATTGCCAATTGGAATATCAATTCGAAGAACATTAAGACACTGACAATTTGTGCAACGTTCCGCAAGTTTTGGAATATCCATAGGCCTTAAAACGTGTGTTTGTAAAATTTGGAAAAACACAGGAAATGGCTCATAGCTCACTTCCTGTTTGGCCGAAAAATTTATAAAAAATTATCATAAATCTCAATGACAAATCTAATGATCACACCAAATTTCATGAACATTCATGCACTATAATCCTAACATGGCCGTGGCTAGTGGGCGCTGTGGAGCCACCTGGCCACTCCCGATCTAAGATCAACATATAAGTATACTTGAGAGGACACTTTTATCAAGCTTGTAAAGTTTCGGGCAAATCTCACAAAGTATGTGGGAGTAAAACCAAATTCCTGTTTCATGGCGGAACATCGAAATTGTTATGACGCCACGGATACATCGTCGCGATGAATCCAAAAAAGCAAGAATTTAACATTGGCAACGTCTTTAGATATCATTTGCCAAATTTTAAGTTGATTGGATAAAATCTCTAGGAGGAGTTTGTTAAAATACGACGCCTGTGAATGGCGAAATATTCAAAAAAGTTGCAATTTCAATTAAAAATGGCAGACTTCCAGTTGAGTCTAGGTCATGGCACCAAGAGACTTTTTTTAGGTTTCGACAAAATCCACATGTCCCCTGAATTTCGTACATCTAGGTGAAAACGACCCCGAGGGCTGCTTCATGAAAATTTTCTAGGGGGCGCTATAATGCTATTTTGCCACACCTATGGGTGAGTTCAATATCCTAGTCAAAGGAATGAACAGCTCAATACGTGTGCAAAATTCAATGAGTATTCAAGCATGTTTAGACAATCAAAAGGGCAATTGTTTTACAAAAATGATTGGGGGCGCTATAGAGCCATTGTCGCACATTAAGTTCCAATTGGTGTATCAAATTGCAGACCATAAGATAATTTTAATTCCTGCAACGTTTTGCAAGTTTTGGAGTATTCTAAGGCCCTCAAATATGTGTTCGTAAAATTTGGATAAACGCAGGAAATGGCTCATAGCTCACTTCCTGTTTGGCCAAAAAATTTCCAAAAAATTACCATAACCCTGCATGACAAATTCAATGATCACACCAAATTTCATGAACATTCAAGCACTTCTATCTTTACATGGCCGTGGCTAGTGGGCGCTGTGGAGCCACCTGGTCACTCCCGATCTAATATCAGCACATATTTATACTTGGGAGGACACTTTTATCAAGCTTGTAAAGTTTCAGGCAAATCTCACATAGTATGTGGGAGTAAAACCAACTTCCTGTTTCATGGCGGGACATCGAAATTCGCCGCAACGCCACGGATACATCGTTTGATGAATCCAAAAACGCTTCGCAATTTAACATCGGCAAGGTCTTTAGATGTCATATGCCAAATTTTAAGTTGATCGGATAAAATCTCTAGGAGGAGTTCGTTAAAGTACGATGCCTGTGAATGGCTAAAAATCAAAAAAAGTTGCAATTTCAATTAAAAATGGCGGACTTCCTGTTGAGTCTAGGTCATGGCACCAAGAGACTTTTTTTTAGGGCTTAGCATAATCGACACGGACACCGAATTTTGTACATGTAGGTTAAACACGCTGCGAGGGCTGCTTCATTGAAATTTTCTAGGTGGCGCTATAATGCGATTTTGCCATGCTCATCTGTAAACCCTATATCATAGTAAACCGTATGACCGGCTTTATAAATGTGCAAAATTTTGTGAGTTTTCGAGCATGTTGAGCCCCTCAAAAATGCAATTATCTATTAGGGGGCGCTATAGAGCCATAATGTCACACTTAGTGCCAAATGAGACATCATATTGAAGAGTTTCATGTTTTCAACCTATGAGCCAAGTTTGGCAAGTTTTCGAGTATGATAAGACCCTCAAAAATGTCTTCGTAAAATCTGAAAAAGCGCAGGAAATGGCTCATAGCTCACTTCCTGTGAGGCAAAAAAATTTCAAAAAAATTGGCAGAAAACTTCATAATGACTACTATGGCCATATCGAATTTCGTGAGAATCCGAGCAATTGCGTTCCAAAATGGCCTTGTGTTTGGTGGCGCTATAGAGCCACCGGGGCATGTCCAAGCACAAAAATAACAAAACTTCGAAATTTTCACCACGACTGACGTCTCTGCAAATTTTTGTGAGTTTTCGTGCATGGCAAGGCCCTCAAAAACGCATTCTCGCAGCAGAATAAAAATAATAATAATAACAAGAGCAATCCGAGATTTCTGATCTCCGCCAAGGGATAATGTTGATACAAATGCAAGATCTTTCTCTTTGGAAGATTTCAGGACCACCCATGTGACAAGTTTAAATGGGATTTTTGTATGTTTGAAGCATCCATTCTCCAAAGCCGTGATCAAAGTACAGAGCGAGCGTCACATGATCATCACGTGACCATGATGTCACGCGTGATGATCGTGATGATTATAATCGTGATCGATGTGACTGCACAGGCCGTGATTGGACAATCACTGCGGTGTATGATTGCGCAATCAGTGGTGTGATTGGATAATCACGCCGCTGGCGTGTGATTGGACAATGGCCGCCCGGGTGTGATAAGCGCAATCAGTGGCCTGACTGGACTATTACCCTCGGGTGTGATTGCGACCAATCACTTTCCTCTTTGATTTGATCAAAATCTGTTCATTAGTTTCGAGAAATGTCACTGAGATTGTAAATACAGATCCGGATCCAGAATCCAAATCCGGATCTGGATCATGACACAATTTTAATGGAGTCGTCCCTTGACCAAGATCTATCTCTGGTGAAAATTTCATGAAGATCCGTCAAGTAGTTTCCAAGATATGCCACTAAGATTGTAAATACAGATCCGGATCCAGAATCCAGATCCGGATCCGGTTCATCACAAAATTTTAATGGAGTCGTCCCTGGCCCAAGATCTGCCTCTGGTGAAAATTTCATGAAGATCCGTCCAGTAGTTTCCGAGAAATCCTGTCCACAGACAGACAGAAGGACGGACAAATAAATAAATAAATAAATAAATAAACTGACTCGATCTCATTATCTCCTTGGCGGAGATAATAACTAAGAAGAAGAAGAAGAAGAAGAATAAAAATCCCTTCAAAAACAATAGGTTCCTCGCACCGTCGGTGCCAGGACCCGTTTGGGGCCCTGGCACCAGTCGGTGCTCGGGCCCTAATAAGACGAAGAAGAAGAAGAAGAAGAAGAATAGTAAAAATCCCATCAAAAACAATAGGTTCCTCGCACCTTCGGTGCCAGGACCCGTTCCGGGCCCTGGCACCGGTCGGTGCTCGGGCCCTAATTAAAGCTGCGAGCAGCGTTGAAAGGGCCCTCGCACCCCTCGTGCACGTTCGGGGTGGTGGCGAGATGTTGACGGGTGCAGGTGTGTATTCGCAGCCCTTGGACACTGCGAGACTGTACAATGTGATTTCCTGAGTTGAGTCCAAACACCATTCCTGAAATCAATAGGTGGAGTACGTTAGAGTATGACGGCTGTTCTTGAAAAAAAATAATTGAAATTTTATTTCAAAATAATGGACTTCCTGTTGGGTACGGGTCATGGCACTTCATAATTTTTTTACAAGTCTCGGTATGTTTCATGTTTCCACCATAGTTTGTTTATGAAGGCGAACTGAACCATGAGAACTGTTTTGAGTTGAAATTTTCTGGAGGCACTACGATGCCATTTTGACATTCCTGCGAGCCAAACCTAAACCATAGTAATTGTAATACCAGGCTCCATGAGTGTGTTGATTCTTATAAGTTTTCCAGCATGCTGAGACCCTCAAAAGGGCAAATCTTTTGAAAAAATGATTGGGGGGCGCTACAGAGCCATTGTACCACATTAATTGCCAATTGGAATATCAAATCGAAGATCATAAGACACTGACAATTGGTGCAACATTTGCTAGTTCTGGAATATCCAAAGGCCTTAAAACGTGTGTTTGTAAAATTTGGAAAAAACACAGGAAATGGCTAATAGCTCACTTCCTGTTTGGCCGAAAAATTTCCAAAAAATTACCATAACCCTGCATGACAAATCTAATGATCACACCGAATTTCATGAACATTCATGCACTTTTATCTTTACATGGCCGTGGCTAGTGGGCGCTGTGGAGCCACCTGGCCACTCCCGATCTAATATCAACATAAAAGTATATTTGGGAGGACACGTTTATCGAGCTTGTAAAGTTTCAGGCAAATCTCACAAAGTATGTGGGATTAAAACCAACTTCCTGTTTCATGGCGGAACATCGAAATTTGTTGCGAAGCCACGGATACATCGTGCGATGAATCCATTAAAACTTCGCACTTTAACATTGGCAACGTCTTTAGATATCATTCGCCAAATTTTGAGTTGATCGGATAAAATCTCTAGGAGGAGTTCGTTAAAGTACGACGCCTGTGAATGGCGAAAAATCCAAAAAAGTTGCAATTTCAATTAAAAATGGCGGACATCCTGTTGAGTCTAGGTCATGGCACCAGAGACTTTTTTTGAGGTTTCGGCATAATCCACATGTCCACCGAATTTCGTACATGTAGGTGAAAAGGACCCAGAGGGCTGCTTCATTAAAATTTTCTCGGGGGCGCTATAATGCTATTTTGCCACACCTATCCGTGATTTCAATATCCTAGTCAAAGGATTGACCGGCTTAATACGTGTGCAAAATTTTGTGAGTATGCAAGCATGTTTAGACCCTCAAAAGGGCAATTGTTTTAAAAAAATGATTGGGGGAGCTATAGAGTCATTGTCCCACATTAAATGCCAATTCGTGCATCAAATGGAAGACCAATAGACAGTTATAATTGCTGCTATGTTTTCCAAGTTTTGGAGTATTCTAAAGCCCTCAAACATGTGTTCGTAAAATTTGGATAAACGCAGGAAATGGCTCATAGCACACTTCCTGCTTGGCCAAAAAATTTCAAAAAAATTTCCATAACCCTCCATGACAAATTTAATGATCACACCAAATTTCATGAATATTCAAGCACTTTTATCTTTACATGGCCGTGGCTAGTGGGCGCTGTGGAGCCACCTGGCCACTCCCGATCTAATATCAGCATAAATTTATACTTGGGAGGACACTTTTATCAAGCTTGTAAAGTTTCAGGCAAATCTCACATAGTATGTGAGAGTAAAACCAACTTCCTGTTTCATGGCGGAACATCGAAATTCGCCGCAACGCCACGGATACATCGTTAGATGAATCCAAAGAAACTTTGCAATTTAACATTGGCAAAGTCTTTCGATGTTTTTCGCCAAATTTTAAGTTGATCGGAGAAAATTTCTAGGAGGAGTTCGTTAAAGTACGACGCCTGTGAATGGCGAAAAATCAAAAAAAGTTGCAATTTCAATTAAAAATGGCGGACTTCCTGTTGAGTCTAGATCATGGCACCATGAGACTTTTTTTTAGGGCTTGGCATAATCTACATGGATACCGAATTTTGTACATGTAGGTTAAACACGCTGCGAGGGCTGCTTCATTGAAATTTTCTAGGTGGCGCTATAATGAGATATTGCCATGCTCATCTGTAACCCCTATATCATAGTAAAACGTATGACCGGCTTTATAAGTTTGCAAAATTTCGTGAGTTTTCGAGCATGTTGAGGCCAACAAACATGCAATTATCTATTAGGGGGCGCTATAGAGCCACCATGTCACACTCAGTGCCAAATGAGACATCAAATCGAAGAGATTCATGTTTTCAACCAATGAGCCAAGTTTGGTGAGTTTTCGAGTATGATAAGACCCTCAAAAATGTCTTCGTAAAATGTGAAAAGATGCCGGAAATGGCTCATAGCTCACTTCCTGTGAGGCAAAAAAATTTCAAAAAAATCGACAAAAAACTTCATAATGACGACTACGGCCATATCGAATTTCATTAAAATCTGAGCAATTGCGTTCCAAAATGGCCGCGTGTTTGGTGGCGCTATAGAGCCACCGGGGCATGTCCAAGCACAAAAATAACAATATTTTGATATTTTCACCAAAACTGACGTCTCTGCAAATTTTTGTGAGTTTTCGTGCATGGCAAGGCCCTCAAAAACGCGTTCTCGCAGCAGAATAAAAATAATAATAATAATTAAAGCTGCAAGCAGCGTTGAAAGGGCCCTCGCACCCCTCGAGCACGTTGGGGTGGCGGCGAGATGTTGATGGGTGCAGGTGTCCATTCCTAGCCATTGGACACTGCTCGACTGTGTACAATGCATTTTCCTGAGGGGAGTGCAAACACCACTCCAGAAATCAATAGGTTTAGCAAGTTAAAGTATGACACCTTTTCATGAAAAAAAGTTGAAATTTTAAATCAAAATAATGCACTTCCTGTTGGGTTCGGGTCATGGAACTATATTATTTTTTTACAAGTCTTGGCACGTTTCATGTCTCCACCAAATTTTGTTCATATAGCTGAACTGAACTATGAGAACTGTTTTGTTGAAATTTTCTGGAGGGCGCTATGATACCATTTTGACATGCCTGTGTGCAAAACCTATACCAAAGTAATCGTAATACCGGGCTCAACAAGTGTGTTGATTTTGGTAAATTTTCAATCATGTTGAGACTCTCAAAAGGGCAATTCTTTTGAAAAAAAATTAGGGGGCACTATAGAGCCATTGTGCCACATTTAGTGCCAATTGATATATGAAATTAGAGAAGATAAGACAATTATAATTTCTGCAATGTTTTGCAATTTTTCGAGTATTCTAAGGCCTTCAAACGTGTGTCCGTAAAATTTGGAAAAAACGCAGGAAATGGCTTATAGCTCACTTCCTGTTTGGCCAAAAAACTTCAAAAAAATTACCATAACCCTGGATGACAAATTCAATGATCACACCAAATTTCATGAACATTCAAGCACTTTTATCTTAAAATGGCCAGTGCTAGAGGGCGCTGTGGAACCACCTGGCCACTCCCGATCTAAGAGTACCATCTAATTATACTTGGGAGGAGACTGTTATCAAGCTTTTAAAGTTTCGGGCAAAGCTTACAAGGTATGTCGGAGTAAAACCAACTTCCTGTTTCATGGCGGAACATTGAAATTCGCCGCAACACCACGGATACATTGTTCGATGAATCCAAAAAAGCTTCGCAATTTAACATCAACATGGTCTTGAAATGTCATAAGCCAAATTTCAAGTTGATCGGATAAAATCTCTCGGAGGAGTTCGTTAAAGTACGAAACCTGATAATGGCAAAAAATTTAAAAAAATTGCAATTTCAATTAAAAATGGCGGACTTCCTGTTGAATTTAGATCATGGCACCAGGAGACTTTTTTTTTAGGTCTCGGCAAAATCCACATGTACACTGAATTTCGTACATGTATGTTCAACGGGCTGCGAGGGCTGCTTCATTGAAATTTTCTAGGGGGCGCTATAATGCCATTTTGCCTCGAACATCTGTAAACCCTCTACATTTTCAAATCTTATGACCATCTTAATAAGTGTGCAAAATTTTTTGAGTTTTTGAGCATGCTGAGGCCCTCAAATATGCAATTATGTATTAGGGGGCGCTATAGAGCCACCATGTCACATCCAGTGCCAAATGAGATATCAAATCGAACAGCTTCATATTTTCAACCTCTTTGCAAAGTTTGGCGAGTTTTCAAGTATGCTAAGGCCCTCAAAAATGTGTTTGTAAAATCTAGAAAAATGCAGAAAATGGCTCAGAGCTCACTTCCTGTGAGGAGAAAAAATTTCAAAAAAATTGACCAAACCCTTCATTATGACTTCTATGGCCCCACCAAATTTCGTGAGAATCCGAGCAAGTGCGTTCCAAAATTGCCGCTATTTGGTGGCGCTATAGAGCCACTGGGGCAGGTACATATACAAAACGTTGCCAGCACAAAACAAAAATTTTCGTCAGGCCTGAGGTGCCTGCCAATTTTCATGAGTTTTTGACCATGGTGAAGCACTCAAAAATGCAATTCATTTCGGTTAAAAATAATAATAATAATAATAATAAACATTACAATTACAATAGGGTCCTCGCACCATTCGGTGCTCGGGCCCTAATTAAAGCCGCAAGCGGCGTTGTACGGGCCCTCGCACACTGATGCACCGCCGAGAACGAGCGACCGCCAATCCCTGGGCTCGCCGACTGGAGGCAACGTTGCTTGGGTCTGTCGCAGGAATTGCATGTAAATGTTCTTCAGACCTATCATTGTCGCCTGTCACGGAAACATGCTCAAAATGGCCGCCCCGTCACACCCACACCGTTAATTGACAACAAGAGATTTTGATAAGTTTTCATGTCACAGGGCTCAAGAGTGTGTCACCCTTTTTCGTGACATTCAAATGAAATCTGCAGGAGAAGTTGCAAAAAAGTATGACACATGCACAATTTTGGTAATTTCTGTCGCCAGGAGGGGGCGCTGTCAGTATGGCTAAATATGAGCATGTGAATGGCTTCAGAGCGGGACTCTTATGATATGCATAAAGTTTTGTGCAGGTCGGACAATGTACACTGAAATCATAAGCATTTGAATTTTCATGGTGAATCGCTTAAACTGGCGGCCCTGCCACGCCCACACCATGACTCGCAACGAAATGAATTTAATAACTTTTGCTCTTCAAGGGGTAAAGACTACACACAGCGGTTTTCATGAAAATCCGAAAAAATCCCTAGGAGGAGTTCGCAAAAGAACGCAACGTGCAAATCGCCAAAAATGGCTGTTCAATTCAAAATGGCCGACTTCCTGTTGACTTTAGCCTATGGTGTCAAGAGACTTTTTTGTAGATGTGGTTGTGCTACATATGCCCACAAATTTTCATCAGTGTACGTGGAAGAGTGCCTTGGAGCTGCAGTTGAGGGGGCGCTATCGAGGCAGTTAACCCTGCCCACTTGCGAAACCGATACAGTTCATAAATTACTATGGAAACTGACCAGTATGTGAAGTTTGTTGTGTAATGAACAAGGTTTTACTAAATTTATTAGGGAATTGTTGCTCACACTGAGATGCTCAAAATGGCCACCCTGTCACGCACGGAGGGTTAATCCAAACAATAAGATTTTAATAATATTTGATGTCACGATTCTTGGGAGTGTCCACACCCGTTTTCGTTGAATTCAGATGAAATCTGTAGGAGGAGTTCGCAAAAGTATGACACATGCCCAATTTTGGCCATTTCCTGTCGCAAAGAGGGGGGGCTGTGAGTATGGCTGAATAGGACAATTGGATTTGCTTCAGGGCAAGACTCTTATCATACACATAAAGTTTGGTGCATGTGGGACAATGTACACTGAAGATATAAGCATTTGAATTTTCATTGTGAATTGCTTAAAATGGCGGCCCTGCCACGCCCACATCGTGACTCCCACCAAAATTATTTTAATAAGTTTTGATCTTCAAGGGGTCAAGAGTACACATAGCGATTTTCATGAGAATCAGACAAAATCCCTAGGAGGAGTTTGTTAAAGTACGCAACGTGCAAATCACCAAAAATGGCCGTTAAATTCAAAATGGCCGACTTCCTGTTGACTTTTGCCTATGGTGTCAAGAGACTTTTTTGTAGACGTGGGTGTGATACATATGTCCAGCAACTTTCATCAGTGTACGTGGAAGAAGGCCTTGGGGCTGCAGTTTAGAGGGCGCTAGCGAGGCAATTGGCCCCGCCCACTTGCAAAACCAATACAATTCGTAATTGTCTATGGAAACTGACCAGCTTGTGAAGTTTGGTATGTAAAGAACAAAGTTTACCTCAGTTAATTAGGGAATCAATGTTCACGGCGAGATGCTCAAAATGGCCGCCCCATCACGGCCACAGGGTTATTCCGAACAAGAAGATTTTAATAACATTTCATGGTACAGGTCTCAAGAGTGTCCACGCCCGTTTTAGTGACATTCAGATGAAATCTGTAGGAGGAGTTCGCATAAGTATGACACATGCCCAATTTTTGTCATTTCCTGTCGCCAGGAGGGGGCGCTGTCAGTATGGCTGAATATGACCATTTGAGTGGTTTCAGGGCGGGACTCTTATAATACGCCTGACGTTTGGTGCAGGTCGAACAAATATCACTGAAGTTATAAGCATTTGAAATTTCATGGCAAAACGCTTAAAATGGCCCTGCCACGCCCACACCGTCACTCCAACCGAGATGATTTTAATAACTTTTGATCTTCAAGGTGTCAAGAGTAAACACAGTGATTTTTATGAGAATCCGGCACAACCCCTTGGAGGAGTTCGTTAAATTCCGATGCCTGAAATCGGCAAAAATGGCCTAATTTTTGAATTTTCAACGCCACCTCGCGGTCTTCCTGTGCATTGGACAAAAACCTCCCAAATAGCAAATCCGTTTGTCTTGGCAAGCTCTACATGCCTACCAAATTTCAGCATAATCGGGCAAACCACAGATTTTTCATGAATTTTTTTATTTTTCTAGGGGGCGCTGTGGAGCCATTTTGCCCCGCCCACTGGCGAAACCAATAAAATCATAGAATTTTCACCAGGCCTGATTTTTCAGGCACATTTTTGTTTGAATTGAAACACGTTAAAGCCGCCAAAAAGCCCTATAAAGTGGAAGAATAATAATATTAATAAGAATAATAATAATAATCACTACAGATACAATACGGTCCTCGCACCGTGAGTGCTCGGGCCCGTAATTAAAGCCGCAAGCGGCGTTGTACGGTCCCTCACGCACCGATGCACCGCCGAGATCGAGCGACCCCCTATCCCTGGGCTCGCCGACTGGAGGTAATGTTGCTTGGGTCTGTCGCAGGAATTGCATGTAAATGTTCTTCAGACCTGTCACTGTCGCCTGTCACGGAAAGATGCTCAAAATGGCCGCCCCGTCACACCCACACCGTTAATTGACAACAAGAGATTTTGATAAGTTTACATGTCACAGGGCTCAAGAGTGTCCACACCCTTTTTCGTGACATTCAGATGATATCTGCAGGAGAAGTTCGCAAAAGTATGACACATGCACAATTTTGGTCATTTCCTGTCGCCAGGAGGGGGCGCTGTCAGTATGGCTAAATATGACCATTTGAATGGCTTTAGGGCAAGACTCTCAGGATGCCCATAAAGTTTGGTGGATGTGGGACAATGTACACTGAAATCATAAGCATTTGAATTTAATGGCGAATTGCTTAAAATGGCGGCCCTGCCACGCCCACACCATGACTCCCACCGAAATGAATTTAATAACTTTTGCTCTTCAAGGGGTCAAGACTACACACAGCGGTTTTCATGAAAATCTGAAAAAATTCCTAGGAGGAGTTCGCAAAAGAACGCAACATGCAAATCGCCAAAAATGGCTGTTCAATTCAAAATGTCCGACTTCCTGTTAACTTTAGCCTATGGTGTCAAGAGACTTTTTTGTAAATGTGGTTGTGCTACATATGCCCACAAATTTTCATCTGTGTACGTGGAAGAGTGCCTTGGGGCTGCAGTTTAGGGGGCGCTAGTGAGACATTTGGCCCTGCCCACTTGCGAAACCGATACAGTTCATAAAATACTATCGAAACTGACCAGTATGTGAAGTTTGTTGTGTAAAGAACAAGGTTTTACTATATTTATTAGGTAATTGTTGTTCACAGTGATTTGCACAAAATGGCCGCCCTGTCACGCTCGCAGGGTTAATCCAAAGAATTACATTTTAATAATTTTTGATGTGACGATTCTCGGGAGTGTCCACGCCCGTTTTCTTTTAATTCAGATTAAATCTGTAGGTGGAGTTCGCCAAAGAATGACACATGCCCAATTTTGGCCATTTCCTGTCGCCAGGAGGGGGCGCTGTCAGTATGGCTGAATTGGACAAATTGATTTGCTTCAGGGCAAGACTCTTATCATACACATAAAGTTTGGTGCATGTGGGACAATGTACACTGAAGTTATAAGCATTTGAATTTTCATTGTGAATTGCTTGAAATGGCGGCCCTGCCACGCCCACAACGTGACTCCCTCCAAAATGAATTTAATAAACTTTGATCGTCAAGAGGTCAAGAGTACACACAGCCATTTTCATGAGAATCAGACAAAATCCCTAGGAGGAGTTCGTTAAAGTACGCAACGTGCAAATCGCCAAAAATGGCCGTTCAATTAAAAATGGCTGACTTCCTGTTGACTTTAGCCTATGGTGTCAAGAGACTTTTTTGTAGACGTGGGTAATACATATGTCCAGCAACTTTCATCAGTGTACGTGGAAGAAGGCCTTGGGGCTGCAGTTTAGAGGGCGCTAGCGAGGCAGTTGGCCCCGCCCACTTGCAAAACCAATACAGTTAGTAATTGTCTTTGGAAATTGACCAGCTTGTGAAGTTTGGTATGTAAACAACAAAGTTTACCTAAATTTTTTAGGGAATCAATGTTCACGGCGAGATGCTCAAAATGGCCGCCCCATCACGCCCACAGGGTTAATCCGAACAAGAAGATTTTAGTAACTTTTCATGGTGCAGGTCTCAAGAGTGTCCACGCCCGTTATAGTGACATTCAGTTGAAATCTGTAGGAGGAGTTCGCAAAAGTATGACACATGCCCAATTTTTGTCATTTCCTGTCGCCAGGAGGGGGCGCTGTCAGTATGGCTGAATATCACCATTTGAGTGGTTTCAGGGCGGGACTCTTATAATACTCCTGACGTTTGGTGGATGTCTGACAAATATCACTGAAGTTATAAACATTTGAAATTTCATGGCAAAACACTTAAAATGGCGGCCCTGCCACGCCCACACCTTGACTCCAACCTAGATGATTTTAATAACTTTTGATCTTCAAGGTGTCAAGAGTAAACACAGTGATTTTTGTGAGAATCCGGGAAAACCCCTAGGAGGAGTTCGTTAAATTCCGATGCCTGAAATCGGCAAAAATGGCCTAATTTTTGAATTTTCAACGCCACATAGCGGTCTTCCTGTGCATTGGACAAAAACGTCCCAAAAGGCAAATCCGTTTGTCTTGGCAAGCTCTACATGCCTACCAAATTTCAGCATAATCGGGCAAACCACAGATTTTTCATGAATTTTTAAATTTTTCTAGGGGGCGCTGTGGAGCCATTTTGCCCCGCCCACTGGCGAAACCAATAAAATCATAGAATTTCACCAGGCCTGATTTTTCAGCCACATATTTGTTCGAATTGAAACACGTTAAAGCCCCCAAAAAGCCCTGTAAAGTGGAAAAATAATAAGAATAAGAATAATAATAATAATAATAATCACTACAGATACAATACGGTCCTCGCACCGTGAGTGCTCGGGCTTGAAAAACCAATACAATTAGTAATTGTCTATGGAAACTGACCAGCTTGTGAAGTTTGGTATGTAAAGAACAAAGTTTACCTAAATTTATTAGGGAATCAATGTTCACGGCGAGATGCTGAAAATGGCCGCCCCATTACGCCCACAGGGTTAATCCGAACAAGACGATTTTAACAACTTTTCATGTCACAGGTCTCAAGAGTCTCCACGCCCGTTTTCATGACATTCAGATGAAATCTGTAGGAGGAGTTCGCAAAAGTATGACACATGCCCAATTTTTGTCATTTCCTGTCGCCAGGAGGGGGCGCTGTCAGTATGGCTGAATATGACCATTTGAGTGGTTTCAGGGCGGGAATCTTATAACAATCCTGAGGTTTGGTGCACGTCGGACAAATATCACTGAAGTTATAAGCATTTGAAATTTCATGGCAAAACGCTTAAAATGGCGGCCCTGCCACACCCACACCTTGACTCCAACCGAGATGATTTTAATAATTTTTGATCTACAAGGGGTCAAGAGTAAACACAGTGATTTTCGTGAGAATCCGGCAAAACCCCTAAGAGGAGTTCGTTAAATTCCGATGCCTGAAATCGGCAAAAATGGCCTAATTTTTGAATTTTCAACGCCACCTAGCGGTCTTCCTGTGCATTGGACAAAAACGTCCCAAATCGCAATTCCGTTTGTCTTTGCATGCTCTACATGCCTAGCAAATTTCAGCATAATCGGGCAAGCCACAGATTTTTCATGAATTTTTAAATTTTTCTAGGGGGCGCTGTGGAGCCATTTTGCCCCGCTCACTGGCGAAACCAATAAAATCATAGAATTTTCACCAGGCCTGATTTTTCAGCCACATTTTTGTTCGAATTGAAACACGTTAAAGCCCCCAAAAAGCCCTGTAAAGTGGAAGAATAATAAGAATTAAAGCCGCAAGCGGCGTTGTATGGGCCCTCGCACACCGATGCACCGCCGAGAACGAGCGACCGCCAATCCCTGGGCTCGCCGACTGGAGGTAAAGTTGCTTGGGTCTGTCGCAGGAATTGCATGTAAATGTTCTTCAGACCTGTCACTTTCGCCTGTCACGGAAAGATGCTCAAAATGTCCAACCCGTCACACCCACACTGTTAATTGACAACAAGAGATTTTGATAAGTTTTCATGTCACAGGGCTCAAGAGTTTCCACACCCTTTTACGTGACATTCAGAGGAAATCTACAGGAGATGTTCGCAAAAGTATGACACATGCCCAATTTTGGTCATTTCCTGTCGCCAGGAAAGGGCGCTGTCAGTATGGCTAAATATGACCATGTGAATAGCTTCAGGGCGGGACTATTATGATATGCATAAAGTTTGGTGCATGTCGGACAATGTACACTGAAGTCATAAGCATTTGAATTTTCATGGCAAATCGCTTAAAATAGCAGCCCTGCCACACCCACACCATGATTCCCACCGAAATGAATTTTATCACGTTTGCTCTTCAAGGGGTCACGACTACACACAGCAGTTTTCATGAAAATCCGATTAAATCCCTAGGAGGAGTTGCAAAAGAACGCAACATGCAAATCGCCAAAAATGGCTGTTCAATTAAAAATGGCCGACTTCCTATTGACTTAAGCTTATGGTGTCAAGAGACTTTTTTGTAGATGCGGGTGTGCTACATATGCCCTCCAATTTTCGTCAGTGTACGTGGAGGAGTGCCTTGGGGCTGCAGATTAGGGGGCGCTAGCGAGGCAGATGGCCCTGCCCACTTGCGAAACCTATACAGTTCATAAATTACTATGGAAACTGACCAGTATGTGAAGTTTGTTGTGTAATGAAAAAGGTTTTACTAAATTTATTAGGGAATTGTTGATCACACTGAGATGCTCAAAATGGCCGCCCTGTCACGCTCGCAGGGTTAATCAAAAAAAATAAGATTTTAATAATATTTGATGTCACGATTCTTGGGAGTGTCCACGCCCGTTTTCGTTTAATTCAAATGAAATCTGTTGGAGAAGTTCCGAAAAAAATATGTCACATGCCCAATTTTGGACATTTCCTGTCACCAGGAGGGAGCGCTGTCAGTATGGCTGAATAGGACAATTTGATTTGCTTCAGGGCAAGACTCTTATCATACACATAAAGTTTGGTGCCTGTGGGACAATGTACACTGAAGTTAAAAGCATTTGAATTTTCATTGTGAATTGCTTAAAATGGCGGCCCTGCCACGCCCACAACGTGACTCTCACCGAAATGAATGTAAAAACTTTTGATCTTCAAGGGGTCAAGAGTACACACAGCGATTTTCATGAGAATCAGACAAAATCCCTAGGAGGAGTTCGTTAAAGTACGCAACGTGCAAATCGCCTAAAATGGCTGTTCAATTCAAAATGGCCGACTTCCTGTTGACTTTAGCCTATGGTGTCAAGAGTCTTTTTTGTAGATGTGGGTGTGATACATATGTCCAGCAACTTTCATCAGTGTACGTGGAAGAAGGCCTTGGGTCTGCAGTTTAGAGGGCGCTAGCGAGGCAGTTGGCCCGCCCACTTGCAAAAACCAATACAATTAAGTAATTGTCTATGGAAACTGACCAGCTTGTGAAGTTTGGTATGTAAAGAACAAAGTTTACCTAAATTTATTAGGGAATCAATGTTCACAGCGAGATGCTCAAAATGGCCGCACCATCACGGCCACAGGGTTATTCCGAACAAGATTTTAATAACTTTTCATGGTACAGGTCTCAAGAGTGTCCACGCCCATTTTACTGACATTCCGAAGAAATCTGTAGGAGGAGTTCGCGAAAGTATGACACATGCACAATTTTGGTAATTTCCTGTCGCCAGGAGGGGGCGCTGTCTGTATGGCTAAATATGACCATGTGAATGGCTTCAGGGCGGGACTCTTATGATATGCATAAAGTTTGGTGCAGGTCGGACAATGTACACTGAAATCATAAGCATTTGAATTTTCATGGGGAATTGCTAAAAATGGCGGCCCTGCCACGCCCACACCATGACTCCCAACGAAATGAATTTAATAACTTTTGCTCTTCAAGGAGTCAAGACTACACACAGCAATTTTCATGGGAATCAGACAAAATCCATAGGAGGAGTTTGTTAAAGTACGCAACATGCAAATCGCCAAAAATGGCCGTTCAATTCAAAATGGCCGACTTCCTGTTAACTTTAGCCTATGGTGTCAAGAGGCCTTTTCGTAGACGTGGGTGTGATACATATGTCCAGCAACTTTCATCAGTGTTCGTGGGAAGAAGGCCTTGAGGCTGCAGTTTAGAGGGCGCTTAGCGAGGCAGTTGGCCCCGCCACTTCATGCAAAACCAATACAATTAGTAATTGTCTATGGAAACTGACCAGCTTGTGAAGTTTGGTATGTAAAGAACAAAGTTTACCTAAATTTATTAGGGAATCAATGTTCACGGCGAGATGCTCAAAATGGCCGCCTCATCACGCGCACAAGGTTAATCCAAACAAGAAGATTTTAATAACTTTTCATGGTACAGGTCTCAAGAGGGTCCACGCCCGTTTTCATGACATTCAGATGAAATCTTTAGGAGGAGTTCGCAAAAGTATGACACATGCCCAATTTTTGTCATTTCCTGTCGCCAGGATGGGGCGCTGTCAGTATGGCTGAATATGACCATTTGAGTGGTTTCAGGGCGGGACTCTTATAATAGTCCTGGCGTTTGGTGCACGTCGGACAAAGATCACTGAAGTTATAAGCATTTGAAATTTCATGGCAAAACGCTTAAAATGGCGGCCCTGCCACGCCCACACCTTGACTCCAACCGAGATGATTTTAATGACTTATGATCTTCAAGGGGTCAAGAGGAACACAGTGATTTTCATGAGAATCCGCAAAACCCCTAGGAGGAGTTTGTTAAATTCGATGCCTGAAATCGGCAAAAATGGCCTAATTTTTGAATTTTCAACGCCACCTAGCGGTCTTACTGTGCATTGGACAAAACGTCCCCAAATAGCAAATCCGTTTGTCTTGGCAAGCTCTACATGCCTACCAAATTTCAGCATAATCGGGCAAACCACAGATTTTTCTTGAATTTTTAATTTTTCTAGGGGCGCCAGGAGCCATTTTGCCCCGCCCACTGGCGAACCCAATAAAATTATAGAATTTTCAACAGGCCTGATTTTTCAGCCACATTTTTGTTCGAATTGAAACACATTAAAGCCCCCAAAAAGCCCTGTAAATTGGAAGAATAATAATCGTAAGAATTAAAGCCGCAAGCGGCGTTGTACGGGCCCTCGCACACCGATGCACCGCCGAGAACGAGCCACCGCCAATCCCTGCGC
Source organism: Gymnothorax javanicus (assembly GCA_029692085.1). Taxonomy (NCBI): domain Eukaryota; kingdom Metazoa; phylum Chordata; class Actinopteri; order Anguilliformes; family Muraenidae; genus Gymnothorax; species Gymnothorax javanicus. The sequence goes on from CM056201.1 coordinate 60,434,533, forward strand.
TCGCCAACTGGAGGTAACGTTGCTTGGGTCTGTTTGAGGAATTGCATGTAATTGTTCCTCAGACCTGTCACTGTCGCCTGTCACGGAAAGATGCTCAAAATGGCCGCCCCGTCACACCCACACCGTTAATTGACAACAAGAGATTTTGATAAGTTTTCATGTCACAGGGCTCAAGAGTGTCCACACCCTTTTTCGTGACATTCAAATGAAATCTGCAGGAGAAGTTTGCAAAAGTATGACACATGCACAATTTTGGTAATTTCCTGTCGCAAAGAGGGGGCGCTGTGAATATGGCTGAATAGGACAATTGGATTTGCTTCCGGGCAAGACTCCTATCATACACATAAAGTTTGGTGCATGTGGGACAATGTACACTGAAATTATAAGCATTTGAATTTTCATTGTGAATTGCTTAAAATGGCAACCCTGCCACGACCACATCGTGACTCCCACCAAAATGATTTTAATAAGTTTTGATCTTCAAGGGTTCAAGAGTATACACAGCGATTTTCATGAGAATCAGACAAAATCCCTAGGAGGAGTTCGTTAAAGTACGCAACGTGCAAATCGCCAAAAATGGCCGTTCAATTCAAAATGGCCGACTTCCTGTTGACTTTAGCCTATGGTGTCAAGAGACTTTTTTGTAGACGTGGGTGTGATACATATGTCCAGCAACTTGCATCAGTGTACGTGGAAGAAGGCCTTGGGGCTGCAGTTTAGGGGGCGCTAGCGAGGCAGTTAACCCCGCCCACTGGCGAAACCGATAAAGTTCATAAATTTCTATGGAAACTGCCAGTATGTGAAGTTTTTTGTGTAATGAACAAGGTTTTACTAAATTTATTAGGGAATAGTTGTTCACACTGATTTGCTCAAAATGGCCGCCCTGTCACGCCCGCAGGGTTGATCCAAACAATTAGATTTTAATAACTTTTGATGACACGGTTCTCGGGAGTGTCCACGCCCTTTTTCGTTTAATTCAGATGACATCTGTAGGAGGAGTCCGCAAAAGTATGACATACGCCCAATTTTGGCCATTTCCAGTCGCCAGGAGGGGGCGCTGTCAGTATGGCTGAATAGAACAATTTGATTTGCTTCAGGACAAGACTTTTATCATACACATAAAGTTTGGTGCATGTGGGACAATGTACACTGAAGTTATAAGCATTTAAATTTCCATTGTGAATTGATTAAAATGGCGGCCCTGCCATGCCCACATCGTGATTCCCACCGAAATGAATTTAATAACTTTTGATCTTCAAGGGGTCAAGAGTACACACAGTGATTTTCATGAGAATCAGACAAAATCCCTAGGAGGAGTTCGTTAAAGTACGCAACGTTTAAATTGCCGAAAATGGCGGTTCAATTCAAAATGGCCGACTTCCTGTTGACTTTAGCCTATGGTGTCAAGAGACTTTTTTGTTGACATGGGTGTGATACATATGTCCAGCAATTTTCATCAGTGTATGTGGAAGAGTGCCTTAGGGCTGCAGTTTAGGGGGCGCTAGCGAGGCAGTTGGCCCCGCCCACTTGCAAAACCAATACAGTTAGTAATTGTCTATGGAAACTGACCATCTTGTGAAGTTTGGTATGTAAAGAACAAAGTTTACCTAAATTTATTAGGGAATCAATGTTCACGGCGAGATGCTCAAAATGGCCGCCCCCTCACGCCCACAGGGTTAATCCGAACAAGTAGATTTTAATAACTTTTCATTTTACAGGTCTCAAGAGTGTCCACACCCGTTTTAGTGACATTCAGATGAAATCTGTAGGACGAGTTCGCTAAAGTATGACACATGCCAAATTTTTGTCATTTCCTTTCGCCAGGAGGGGGCGCTGTCAGTATGGCTGAATATGACCATTTGTTTGGTTTCAGGGCGGGACTCTTAAAATTCACCTGACGTTTGGTGAAGGTCGGACAAATATCTCTGAAGTTATAAGCATTTGAAATTTCGTGGCAAAACGCTTAAAATGGCGGCCCTGCCACGCCCACACCGTGACTCCAACCGAGATGATTTTAATAACTTTTGATCTTCAAGGGGTCAAGAGTAAACATTGTGATTTTCATGACAATCCGGCAAAATCCCTTGGAGGAGTTCGTTAAATTCCGATGCCTGAAATCGGCAAAAATGGCCTTTTTTTGTAATTTCACCGCCACATAGCGGGCATCCTGTGAATTGGACAAAAACGTCCCAAATAGCAAATCCGTTTGTCTTGGCAAGCTCTACATGCCTACCAAATTTCAGCTAAATCGGGCAAAACAAAGATTTTTCATGAATTTTTTAATTTTTCTAGGGGGCGCTGTGGAGCCATTTTGCCCCGCACACTGGTGAAACCAATACAATCATAGAATTTATACCAGGCTTGATTTTTCAGCCACATATTTGTTCGAATTTAAACACGTTAAAGCCCCCGATAAGCCCTGTAAAGTGGAAGAATAATAATAATAATTAAAGCCGCAAGCGGCGTTGTACGGGCCCTCGCACACCGATGCACCGCCGTGAACGAGCGACCGCTGACCCCTGCGCTCAGTGAGTGGACGTCATGCTGCTCGAATCTGTCGGAGGAATTGCATGTAGATTTTTATCAGACACATCACTTTCACCTGTCACGAAAAGATGCTCAAAATGGCCGCCCTTTCACGCCCACACTGTTAATTCACAACAAGAAGATTTTTAATAACTTTGCATGGTACAGGTCTCAAGAGTGTCCACGCCCGTTTTAGTGACTTTCAGATGAAATGTGGAGGAGAAGTTCGCAAAAGTATGACACATGCCCAATTATGGTAATTTCCTGTCGCCAGGAGGGGGCGCTGTCAGTATAGCTAAACATGACCATGTTTATCGCTTCAGGGCAAGACTCTTATGATTCGCATAAAGTTTGGTGCATGTGGGACAATGTACACTGAAGTTATAAGTATTTAAATTTTCATGGTGAATTACTTAAAATGGCGACCGTGCCACGCCCACTCCATGACTCCCACCGAAATGAATTTAATAACTTTTGATCTTCAAGGGGTCAAGAGTACACACAACAATTTTCATGAGAATCAGACATAATCCCTAGGAGGAGTTCGTAAAAGTACGCAACGTGCAAATCGCCAAAAATGGCCGTTCAATTAAAAATGGCCGACTTCCTGTTGACTTTAGCCTATGGTGTCAAGAGACTTTTTTGTAGACGTGGGTGTGATGCATATGTCCAGCAACTTTCATCAGTGTACGTGGAAGAAGGCCTTGGGGCAGCAGTTTAGAGGGCGCTAGCGAGGCAGTTGGCCCCGCCCACTTGCAGAACCAATATAATTAGTAACTGTTTATGGAAACTGACCAGCATGTGAAGTTTGGTATGTAAAGAACAAAGTTTACCTAAATTTATTAGGGAATCAATGTTCACGGCGAGATGCTCAAAGTGGCCGCCTCATCACGCCCACAGGGTTAATCCGAACAAGAAGATTTTAATAACTTTTCATGTCACAACTCTCAAGAGTGTCCACGCCCGTTTTAGTGACATTCAGATGAAATCTGTAGGAGGAGTTCGCAAAAATATGACACATGCCCAATTTTTGACATTTCCTGTCGCCCGGAGGGGGCGCTGTCAGTATGGCTGAATATGACCTTAAAATGGCGGCCCTGCCACGCCCACACCTTGACTCCAACCGAGATGATTTTAATAACTTTTGATCTTCAAGGGGTCAAGAGTAAACACAGTGATTTTCGTGAGAATCCGGCAAAACCCCTAGGAGGAGTTCGTTAAATTCCGATGCCTGAAATCGGCAAAAATGGCCTAATTTTTGAATTTTCAACGCCACCTAGCGGTCTTCCTGTGCATTGGACAAAAACGTCCCAAATGGCAAATCCGTTTGTCTTGGCAAGCTCTACATGCCTACCAAATTTCAGCATAATCGGGCAAACCACAGATTTTTTCATGAATTTCATAATTTTTTAGGGGCGCGTGGAGCCATTTTGCCCTGCCCACTGGCGAAACCAATAAAATCATAGAATTTTCACCAGGCCTGATTTTTCAGCCTCATTTTTGTTCGAATTGAAACACGTTAAAGCACCCAAAAAGCCCTGTAAAGTGGAAGAATAATAATAATAATAATAATAATAATAATCACTACAGATACAATACGGTCCTCGCACCGTGAGTGCTCGGGCCCGTAATAATAAGAATAAGAATAATAATAATAATCACTACAGATACAATACGGTCCTCGCACCGTGAGTGCTCGGGCCCGTAATAATAATAATTAAAGCCGCAAGCGGCGTTGTACGTGCCCTCGCACACCGATGCACCGCCGAGAACGAGCGACCGCCAATCCTTGGGCTCGCCGACTGGAGGTATAGTTGCTTGGGTCTGTCGCAGGAATTGCATGTAAATGTTCTTCAGACCTGTCACTGTCGCCCGTCACGGAAAGATGCTCAAAATGGCCGCCTCATCACGGCCACAGGGTTAATCCGAACAAGAAGATTTTAATAAGTTTTCATGTCACAATTACAAGAGTGTCCACGCCTGTTTTAGTGACATTCAGATGAAATCTGTAGGAGGAGTTCGCAAAAATATGACACATGCCCAATTTTTGACATTTCCTGTCGCCAGGAGGGGGCGCTGTCAGTATGGCTGAATATGACCATTTGAGTGGTTTCAGGGCGGGACTCTTCTAATACGCCTGACGTTTGGTGCAGTTCGGACAAATATCACTGAAGTTATAAGCATTTGAAATTTCATGGCAAAACGCTTAAAATGGCGGCCCTGCCACGCCCACAGCGTGACTCCAACCGAGATGATTTTAATAACTTTTGATCTTCAAGGGGTCAAGAGTAAACGCAGTGATTTTTATGAGAATCCGGCACAACCCCTCGCAGGAGTTCGTTAAATTCCGATGCCTGAAATCGGCAAAAATGGCCAAATTTTTGAATTTTCAACGCCACCTAGCGGTCTTCCTGTGCATTGGACAAAAACGTCCCAAATGGCAAATCCGTTTGTCTTGGCAAGCTCTACATGACCTAGCAAATTTCATCATAATCGGGCAAACCACAGATTTTTCATTAATTTTTTAATTTTTCTAGGGGGCGCTGTGGAGCCATTTTGCCCCGCCCACTGGCGAAACCAATAAAATCATAGAATTTTCACCCGGCCTGATTTTTCAGCCACATTTTTGTTCGAATTGAAACACGTTAAAGCCCCCAAAAAGCCCTGTAAAGTGAAAGAATAATAATAATAATAAGAATAATAATAATAATAATAATAATCACTACAGATACAATACGGTCCTCGCACCGTGAGTGCTCGGGCCCGTAATTAAAGCCGCAAGCGACGTTGTACGGGCCCTCGCACACTGATGCACCGCCGAGAACGAGCGACTGCCAGTCCCTGGGCTCGCCGACTGGAGGTAACGTTGCTTGGGTCTGTCGCAGGAATTGCATATCAATGTTCTTCAGACCTGTCACTGTCGCCTGTCACGGAAAGATGCTCAAAATGGCCACCCCGTCACACCCACACCGTTAATTGACAAGAGATTTTGATAAGTTTTCATGTCACAGGGCTCAAGAGTGTCCACACCCTTTTTCGTGACATTCAAATGAAATTGGCAGGAGAAGTTTGCAAAAGTATGACACATGCACAATTTTGGAAATTTCCCTTCGCCAGGAGGGGGCGCTGTCAGTATGGCTAAATATGACCATGTGAATGGCTTCAGGGCAGGACTCTTATGATATGCATAAAGTTTGGTGCAGGTCGGACAGTTTACACTGAAGTCATAAGCATTTGAATGTTCATGGCGAATCGCTTAAAATGGCGGCCCTGCCACGCCCACACCATGACTCCCACCGAAATGAATTTAATAACTTTTGCTCTTCAAGGGGTCAAGAGTACACACAGCGATTTTCATGAGAATCAGACAAAATCCCGAGGAGGAGTTCGTTAAAGTACGCAACGTGCAAATCGCCAAAAATGGCCGTTCAATTCAAAATGGCCGACTTCCTGTTGACTTTAGCCTATGGTGTCAAGAGACTTTTTTGTAGACGTGGGTGTGTTACATATGTCCAGCAACTTTCATCAGTGTACGTGCAGGAAGCCCTTGGGGCTGCAGTTTAGAGGGCGCTAGCGAGGCAGTTGGCCCCGCCCACTTGCAAAACCAATACAATTAGTAATTTACTATGGAAACTGACCAGCTTGTGAAGTTTGGTATGTAAAGAACAAAGTTTACCTAAATTTATTAGGGAATCAATGTTCACGGCGAGATGCTCAAAATGGCCGCCTCATCACGCCCACAGGCTTAATCCGAACAAGAAGATTTTAATAACTTTTCATGTCACAGGTCTCAAGAGTGTCCACGCCCGTTTTAGTGACATTCAGATGAAATCTGTAGGAGGAGTTCGCAAAAATATGACACATGCCCAATTTTTGACATTTCCTGTCGCCAGGAGGGGGCGCTGTCAGTATGGCTGAATATGACCATTTGACTGGTTTCAGGGCGGGACTCTTATAATACGCCTGATGTTTGGTGCAAGTCGGACAAATATCACTGAAGTTATAAGCATTTGAAATTTCATGGCAAAACGCTTAAAATGGCGGCCCTGCCACGCCCACACCGTGACTCCAACCGAGATGATTTTAATAACTTTTGATCTTCAAGGGGTCAAGAGTAAACACAGTGATTTTTATGAGAATCAGACAAAATCCCTAGGAGGAGTTCGTTCAATTCCGATGCCTGAAATCGGCAAAAATGGCCTTTTTTTTGTATTTTCAACACCACCTAGCGGGCATCCTGTGCATTGGACAAAAACGTGCCAAATGGCAAATCCGTTTGTCTTGGCAAGCTCTACATGCCTACCAAATTTCAGCTTAATCGGGCAAACCACAGATTTTTCATGAATTTTTTTATTTTTCTAGAGGGCGCTGTGGAGCCATTTTGCCCCGCTGAGTTGGGAAACCTAGAAAAATCTATAATTTTTCGCCGGGCCTGATTTTTTAGCCAAATTTTTGTTCGAAGTGAAACACGTTAAAGCCCCCAAAAAGCCCTCTAAACTTGTAGAAAAAGAATAATAAGAATAATAATAATAAGAATTAAAGCCGCAAGCGGCGTTGTACGGGCCCTCGCACACCGATGCACCGCTGAAAACGAGCCACCGCCAATTCCTGCGCTCGCCAACTGGAGGTAACGTTGCTTAGGTCTGTCGCAGGAATTGCATGTAAATGTTCTTCAGACCTGTCACTGTCGCCTGTCACGGAAAGATGCTCAAAATGTCCACCCCGTCACACTCACACCGTTAATTGACAACAAGAGATTTTGATAAATTTTCATGTCACAGGGCTCAAGAGTGTCCACACCCGTTTTCGTGACATTCAGATGAAATCTGCAGGAGAAGTTCGCAAAAGTATGACACATGCACAATTTTGCTAATTTCCTGTCGCCAGGAGGGGGCGCTGTCAGTATGGCTAAATATGACCATGGGAATGGCTTCAGGAAGGGACTCTCATGATATGCATAAAGTTTGGTGCAGGTCGGACAATGTACACTGAAATCATAAGCATTTGAATTTTCATGGCGAATCGCTTAAAATGGCGGCCCTGCCACGCCCACACCATGACGCCCACCAAAATGAATTTAATAACTTTTGCTCTTCAATGGGTCAAGAGTACACACAGCCATTTTCATGAGAATCAGACAAAATCCCTAGGAGGAGTTCGTTAAAGTACGCAACATGCAAATCGCCAAAAATGGCCGTTCAATTAAAAATGGCCGACTTCCTGTTGACTTTAGCCTATGGTGTCAAGAGACTGTTTTGTTGACGTGCGTGTGATACATATGTCCAGCAACTTTCATCAGTGTACGTGCAGGAAGGCCTTGGGGCTGCAGTTTAGAGGGCGCTAGCGAGGCAGTTGGCCCCGCCCACTTGCAAAACCAATACAATTAGTAATTGTTTATGGAAACTGACCAGCTTGTGAAGTTTGGTATGTAAAGAACAAAGTTTACCTAAATTTATTAGGGAATCAATGTTCACGGCGAGATGCTGATAATGGCCGCCCCATTACGCCCACAGGGTTAATCCGAACAAGAAGATTTTAATAACTTTTCATGTCACAGGTCTCAATATTGTCCACGCCCGTTTAAATGACATTCAGATGAAATCTGTAGGAGGAGTTCGCAAAAGTATGACACATGCCCAATTTTTGTCATTTCCTGTCGCCAGGAGGGGGCGCTGTCAGTATGGCTGAATATGACCATGTGATTGGTTTCAGGGCTGGACCCTTATAATACTCCTGACGTTTGGTGGACGTCGGACAAATATCACTGAAGTTATAAGCATTTGAAATTTCATGGCAAAACGCTTAAAATGGCGGCCCTGCCACGCCCACACCTTGACTCCAACCGGGATAATTTTAATAACTTTTGATTTTCAAGGGGTCAAGAGTAAACACAGTGATTTTCGTGAGAATCGGGCAAAACCCCTAGGAGGAGTTCGTTAAATTCCGATGCCTGAAATCGGCAAAAATGGCCTAATTTTTGAATTTTCAACGCCACCTAGCGGTCTTCCTGTGCATTGGACAAAAACGTCCCAAATGGCAAATCCGTTTGTCTTGGCAAGCTCTACATGCCTACCAAATTTCAGCATAATCGGGCAAACCACAGATTTTTCATGAATTTTATAATTTTTCTAGGGGGCGCTGTGGAGCCATTTTGCCCCGCCCCCTGGCGAAACCAATAAAATCATAGAATTTTCACCAGGCCTGATTTTTCAGCCACATTTTTGTTTGAATTGAAACACGTTAAAGCCCCCAAAAAGCCCTGTAAAGTGGAAGAATAATAATAATAAGAATAATAATAATCACTACAGATACAATATGGTCCTCGCACCGTGAGTGCTCGGGCCCGTAATAATAATCACAACAGATACAATACGGTCCTCGCACCGTGAGTGCTCGGGCCCGCAATTATAAGAATAATAATAATAATAATAATAATTAAAGCCACAAGCGGCGTTGTACGGGCCCTCGCACACCGATGCACCGCCAAAAACGAGTCACCGCCAATCCCTGCGCTCGCCTACTGGAGGTAAAGTTGCATAGGTCTGTCGCAGGAATTGCATGTAAATGTTCTTCAGACCTGTCACTTTCGCCTGTCACGGAAAGATGCTCAAAATGTCCACCCCGTCACACTCACACCGTTAATTGACAACAAGAGATTTTGATAAGTTTTCATGTCACAGGGCTGAAGAGTGTCCACACCCGTTTTCGTGACATTCAGATGAAATGTGCAGGAGAAGTTCGCAAAAGTATGACACATGCACAATTTTGGAAATTTCCTGTCACCAGGAGGGGGCGCTGTCAGTATGGCTAAATATGACCATGTGAATGGCTTCAGGGCGGGACTCTTATGATATGCATAAAGTTTGGTGCATGTCGGACAATTTACACTGAAGCCATAAGCATTTGAATTTTCATGGCGAATAATCGCTTAAAATGGCGGGCCCTGCCACACCCACACCATGACTCCCAATCGAAATGAATTTAATAACTTTTGCTCTTCAAGGGGTCAAGAGTACACACAGCGATTTTCATGAGAATGGGACAAAATCCCTAGGAGGAGTTTGTTAAAGTACACAACGTGCAAATCGCCAAAAATGGCCGTTCAACTAAAAATGGCCGACTTCCTGTTGACTTTAGCCTATGGTGTCAAGAGACTTTTTTGTAGATGTGGGTGTGATACATATGTCCAGCAACTTTCATCAGTGTACGTGGAAGAAGGCCTTGGGGCAGCAGTTTAGAGGGCGCTAGCGAGGCAGTTGGCCTCGCCCACTTGCAAAACCAATACAATTAGTAATTGTCTATGGAAACTGACCAGCTTGTGAAGTTTGGTATGTAAAGAACAAAGTTTACCTAAATTTATTAGGGAATCAATGTTCACGGCGAGATGCTGATAATGGCCGCCCCATTACGCCCACAGGGTTAATCCGAACAAGAAGATTTTAATAACTTTTCATGTCACTGGTCTCAAGAGTGTCCACGCGCGTTTTCATGACATTCAGATGAAATCTGTAGGAGGAGTTCACAAAAGTATGACACATGCCCAAGTTTTGTCATTTCCTGTCTCCAGGAGGGGGCGCTGTCAGTATGGCTGAATTTCACCATTTGAGTGGTTTCTGGGTGGGACTCTTATAATAATCCTGAGGTTTGGTGCACGTCGGACAAATATCACTGAAGTTATAAGCATTTGAAATTTCATGGCAAAACGCTTAAAATGGCGGCCCTGCCACGCCCACACCTTGACTCCAACCGAGATGATTTTAATAACTTTTGATCTTCAAGGGGTCAAGAGTAAACACAGTGATTTTCATGAGAATCCGGCAAAACCCCTAGGAGGAGTTCGTTAAATTCCGATGCCTGAAATCGGAAAAAATGGCCTAATTTTTGAATTTTCAACGCCACCTAGCGGTCTTCCTGTGCATTGGACAAAAACGTCCCAAATGGCAAATCCATTTGTCTTGGCAAGCTCTACATGCCTACCAAATTTCAGCATAATCGGGCAAACCACAGATTTTTCATGAATTTTTAAATTTTTCTAGGGGGCGCTGTGGAGCCATTTTGCCCCGCCCACTGGCGAAACCAATAAAATCATAGAATTTTCACCAGGCCTGATTTTTCAGCCACATTTTTGTTCGAATTGAAACACGTTAAAGTCCCCAAAAAGCCCTGTAAAGTGGAAGAATAATAATAAGAATAATAATAATAATAATAATAATAATCACTACAGATACAATACGGTCCTCGCACCGTGAGTGCTCGGGCCCGTAATAATCACTACAGATACAATACGGTCCTCGCACCGTGAGTGCTCGGGCCCGTAATAATAATAATAATCACAACAGATACAATACGGTCCTAGCACCGTGAGTGCTCGGGCCCATAATAATTAAAGCTGCAAGCAGCGTTGAAAGGGCCCTCGCACCCCTCGTGCACGTTGGGGGTGGTGGCGAGATGTTGACGGGTGTAGGTGTGCATTCACATCCATTGGACACTGCTAGACTGTACAATGTGTTTTCCTGAGTGGAGTGCAAACACCATTCCTGAAATCAATAGGTGGAGTATGTTAAAATATGACGGCTGAAAATGAAAAAAAAAAAGAAATTTTAATTCAGAATAATGGACTTCCTGTTGGGTTCGCGTCATGGCACTTCATAATTTTTTTACAAGTCTTGGCAAGTTTCATGTCTCCACCAAAGTTTGTTTATGTAGGTGAACTGAACCATGAGAACTGTTTTGTTGAAATTTTCTAGAGGCACTACGATACCATTATGACATTCCTGCGTGCCAAACCTATACCATAGTAATTGTAATACCAGGCTTCACGGGTGTGTTGATTCTTGTAAGTTTTCAAGCATACTGAGACCCTCAAAGAGGCAATTCTTTTAAAAAAAAAAAGTTGGGGGGGCGCTACAGAGGCATTGTGCCATATTAATGGCAATTGGGATAACAAGTCAAAGATCATAAGCACTGACAATTTGTGCAACGTTTTGCAAGTTTTGGAATATCCGAAGGCCTTTAAACGTGTGTTCGTAAAATTTGGAAAAAACGCAGGAAATAGCTCATAGCTTATTTCCTGTTTGGCCAAAAAATTTCTAACAAATTAGCATATCCTTGCATGAGAAATTCAATGATCACACCAAATTTCATCAACATTCAAGCACATTTATCTGAAAATGGCTGTGGCTAGAGGGGGCTGTGGAGCCACCTGGCCACACCCAATCTAATATCAGCATACATTTTTATTTGGAAGGAGACCGTTATCAACCCTGTAAAGTTTCGGGCAAATCCCACAAAGTACTTGTGAGTAAAATCAACTTCCTGTTTAATGGCGAAACATCAAAATTCGCCGCGACACCATGGATACATCGTTTGATATATCCGAAAAACCTTCGCAATTTAAGATCAGACAGGTCTTACGATGTCACTTGCCAAATTTTAAGTTGATCGCATAAAATGTCTAGGAGGAGTTCGTTATAGTACCACACCTGTGACTGACGAAAAATTTTTAAAAGTTGAAATTTCAATTAAAAATGGCGGACTTCCTGTTGAGTCTAGGTCATGGCACCAAGAGACTTTTTTTTTAGGTCTCAGCATAAATCACGTCCACGAATTTCATACATGTAGATTTACCGAGCTGCGAGGGCTGCTTCATTGAAATATTCCAGGGGCGCTATAATGCCATTTTGCCACGCCTTTCTGTAAGTTTTTTATCATCATAATATGCATGATTAGCTTTATATGTGTACAAAATTTTGTGAGTTTTCAAGCATGTTGAGACCCTCAAAACAACAATGCTTTTAAAAATCTGATTGGGGGCGCTGTAGAGCCATTATGACACATTCAGTGCCAATTGATATATCAAATTGATAACGATAAGACAATTATACTTTTTGCAACGTTTTGCAAGTTTTCGAGTATTCTAAGGCCTTTAAACGTGTGTTCGTAAAATTTGGAAAAACGCAGGAAATGGCTCATAGCTCACTTCCTGTTTGGCCAAAAAATTTCAAAAAAATTATCATAACCTGGCATCACAAATGCAATAATCACACCAAATTTCATCAACATTCAAGCACTTTTATCTTAACATGGCCATGTCTAGAGGGCGCTGTGGAGCCACCTGACCACTCCCAATCTAATATCAGCATATATTTATACTTGAAAGGAGACTGTTATCAAGCCTGTAAAGTTTCGGGCAAATCTCACAAAGTATGTGTGAGTAAACCCAACTTCCTGTTTCATGGCGGAACATCGAAATTGGCCGCGACGCCACGGATACATTGTTCGATGAATCCGAAAAAGCTTCGCAATTTAACATCGGCAAGGTCTTTACATGTCAGAAGCCGAATTTTAATTTGATCGGATAAAATCTCTTGGAGGAGTTCGTTAAAGTACGACGCCTGTGAATGGTGAAAAATCAAAAAAAGTTGTGATTTCAATTAAAAATGGCAGACTTCCTGTTCAGTCTAGGTCATGGCACCAAGAGACTTTTTTTTTAGGTCTTGGAATAGTCCACATGGGCACCGAATTTCGTCTATGTACGTTAAACAGGCTGCGAGGGCTGCTTCATTGAAATTTTCTAGGGGGCGCTATAATGCCATTTTGCCACGCCCATCTGGAAACCCTATATCATAGTATAACCTCTCACCGGCTCAATAAGTTTGCGAAATTTCGTGAGTTTTCGAGCATGCTGAGGCCCTCAAAAATGCAATTATGTATTAGGGAGCGCTATTGAGCCACCATGTCAAACCCAGTGACAATTGGGATTTCAAATCGAAAAGCTTGGTATTTTCAACCTCTCAGCAAAGTTTGGCAAGTTTTCGAGTATGGTAAGACCCTCAAAAATGTCTTCGTAAATTCTGGAAAAACGCAGGAAATGGCTCATAGCTCACTTCCTGTGAGGCAAAAAAAATTCTAAAAATTGACAAACTTCATAATAACTACTATGGCCATATCGAATTTCGTGAGAATCTAAGCAATTGCGTTCCAAAATGGCCGCGTGTTTGGTGGCGCTATAGAGCCACCGGGGCATGTCCAAGTACAAAAATAACAATAGTTTGTAATTTTCACCACGACTGATGTCTCTGCAAATTTTTGTTAGTTTTCGTGCATGGCAAAGCCCTCAAAAACGCGTTCTCGCAGCAGAATAAAAATAATAATAATGAGAAGAAGAAAAAGAATAATAAAAATCCCATCAAAAACAATAGGTTCCTCGCACCTTCGGTGCCAGGACCCGTTCCGGGCCCTGGCACCGGTCGATGCTCGGGCCCTAATAACTAAGAATAAGAAGAAGAAGAAGAAGAATAATAAAAATCCCTTCAAAAACAATTGGTTCCTCGCACCTTAGGTGTCAGGACCCGTTCCGGGCCCTGGCACCGGTCGGTGCTCGGGCTCTAATAATTAAAGCTGCAAGCAGCGTTGAACGGGCCCTCGCACCCTTGTGCACCTTGGGGGTAGTAGTGAGATCCTGACGGGTGAAGGTGTGCACTCACGATCAGTGGACAGGTCAAGTACAGGCACCAAACTGTGATAACGTTTCGAGCGAATCGGACAAAGCAGGAAGGAGTTATGACAAGATGATAGTTGATCCACCAGGGGCCGCTCTGAGCGTAACCAGATGTGGGCAGGTGCATTCAGGGGCAGACAGTCAGCACAAATGCGAAGTTTCGAGTAAATCGGCCAATGTCAATGTAAAATATGGCATTTCCTGTTTCCACAAGGGGGCGCTATAGAGACATTTTGCTCCCCTCATAGGCGAGGCCCCTATCAGATTTAACAGCTTGCCATCCTTGACCTGTGTATCAATTTTTATGATGATACGAGTTCAGTAAAGACATCAAAAACACAAGTGTATTTTCATGGCAAGGGATCCATCTTCGCTGCGTTGCCACACGAAAGCCATTACTTGTAGCTTCACAGCATTCATAATATAGCTTCACCAACTTGTTCTGCATGTTTTAGAAGTGGAATGAAGTTGATGGGTTCAACTATGTATCATCAGTACATGTAAAAGCAAAAAATGATCACTTCCTGTTACCACCATGGGGTGCTATTACTAAAGTGGGAAGTTAATATATTTGGACGTTCAGGGCGGAGCCATCATCATCTCCAGCAAGATTAAAGCTTCTACGGTCAAGTATGTTGGCGTGAGAGCATTTTGAAATTTATTTGGCGAGTCGCCAAACTTTGTCACGCCCTAGCAGCCACGCCCTTTGAGTGACAGACATGCAGAGCACAACTTTTCATCAGCTTGGTATCTAGATGATATGTACCAAATTTGAAGTCAATTGGTAGAAAACCCTAGGAGGAGTTCGTTTTAAAATTCAAAAATTAAAATCAAAATGGCTGACATCCTGTTGAGTTTAGGGCGTGACATCAATGAGTTTTTTGTATGTCTGGGTATCATACATATGTGTATCGAATTTCGTCTGCCTAAGACAAAGTAAGTGCACTGCTCACTTCCTGTTACCACCGGGGGGCGCTATTATAAAAGTGGGAAATTATGATATCCTGACGTTCAGGGCGGAGCCATCATCATTTCCAGCAAGTTTGAAGCTGCTATGATCAAGTATGTTGGCGTGAGAACATTTTGAAATTTTTTTGGCGAGTCGCCAATATTTGTCACGCCCTAGCAGCCACGCCCTTTGACCGATAGACATGCAGAGCACAACTTTTGATCAGCTAGGTCTCCAGATGATCTGTACCAAATTTGAAGTCAATCGGTCAAAATCCCTAAGAGGAGTTCGTTTTCAAAGTAAAAACTAGTCACTTCCTGTTACCACCGGGGGGTGCTATTAGTAAAGTGAAAAGTTATGATATGGGGACTTTCAGGGCGGAGACTTGATCATGTCCAGCAAGTTTGAAGCTGGTAAGATCAAGTATATGGGCGTGAGAGCATTTTGAAATTTTTTTGTCGAGTCGCCAAATTTTGTCAAGCCCTAGGAGCCACGCCCTTTGACCTACAGACATGCAGAGCACAACTTTTCATCAGCTTGGTCTCTAGATGATCTGGACCAAATTTGAAGTCGATCGGGCAAAATCCCTAGGAGGAGTTAGTTTTAAAATTCAAAAATTCAAATCAAAATGGCCGACTTCCTGTTGGGTTTAGGGCGTGGCTCCTATGAAATTTTTTGTATGTCTGCAAATGACGCATATGTCTACCGAATTTCGTCTGCCTACGAGAAAGTAAGCGAATTTCCCTATGGGAATTTTGAAAAGTGTTTAGGGGGCGCTATTTCGGCATTTGGGGTCAGACATGTGCGAGCGGCCAAAAATATCGAATTTCGGATCCGGCCGGACGAATGTGGAAAGTTACAAGGGTTTTCACATTTGGGAAAGGGGCGAAATTGGCCTTTGAAATGTCGGAAGAATAATAATAATAATAATAATAATAATAATAAAAATAATAATAATAATTAAATCTGCAAGCAGCGTTGAACGGGCCCTCGCACCCTTGTGCACCTTGGGGGTAGTGGTGAGATCCTGACGGGTGCAGGTGTGCACTCACGACCAGTGGACAGGTCAAGTACAGGCACCAACCTGTGATAGTTTTGAGCGAATCGGACAAAGCAGGAAGGAGTTATGACAAGTTGATAGTTCATCCACCAGGGGCCGCACTGAGCGTAACCAAATGTGGGCAGGTGCATTCAGGGGCAGACCGTCAGCACAAATGCGAAGTTTCGAGCAAATCGGCCAATGTCAATGTAAAATATGGCATTTCCTGTTTCCATAAGGGGGCGCTATGGAGACATTTTGCTCCCCCCATAGGCGAGGCCCCTATCAGATTTAACAGCTTGCCATCCTTGACCTGTGTATCAATTTTTCTGATGATCCAAGTTCAGTAAAGATATCAAAAACACAAACGTATTTTCATGGCAAGGGATCCATCTTCGCCGCGTGGCTACAGGAACGCCATTACTTGTAGCTTCACAGCATTCATAAAGTAGCTTCACCAACTTGTTCTGCATGTTTTAGAAGTGTAATGAAGTTGATGGGTTCAACTATGTGTCATCAGTACATGTTAAAGTAGAAAATGGACACTTCCTGTTACCACTATGGGGCGCTATTAGTAAAGTGGGAAGTTATTATATCCTGACGTTCAGGGCGGAGCCATGATTTTGTCCAGCAAGATTGAAGCTTCTACGGTCAAGTATGTTGGCGTGACAGCATTTTGAAATTTTTTTGGTGAGTCGCCAAAATTTGTCACGTCCTAGCAACCACGCCCTTTGCCCTACAGACACGCAGAGCACAACTTTTCATCAGCTTGGTCTCTAGATGATCTGTACCATATTTGAAGTCAATCGGTCGAAAACCCTAGGAGGAGTTCGTTTTAAAATTCAAAAATTCAAATCAAAATGGCCGACTTCCTGTTGGGTTTAGGGCGTGGCGCCAATGAGTTTTTTATATGTCTGGGTGTGATACATATGTCTATCGAATTTTGTCCGCCTACGTCAAAGTAACCGAACTGCTCACTTCCTGTTACCACCAGGGGGCGCTATTCTTAAAGTGGGAAATTATGATATTGTGAAATTCAGGGCAGAGCCATCATCATTTCCAGCAAGTTTGAAGCTGCTACGATCATGTATGTTGGCGTGAGAGCATTTTGAAATTTTTTTGGCCGGTCGCCAATATTTGTCACACTGTAGCAGCCACGCCCTTTGACCTACAGACAAGCAGAGCACAAGTTTTGATCAGATTTCTCTCTCGATGATCTGTACCAAATTTGAAGTCGATTGGGCAAAATATCTAGGAGTTTGTTTTCAAAGTAAAAACTGGTCACTTCTGGTTACCACCGGGGGGCGCTATTAGTAAAGTGAAAAGTTATGATATGGGGATGTTTAGAGCAGAGACATCATCATGTCCTGCAAGTTTGAAGGTGCTCCGATTAAGTATGTTGGCTTGAGACCATTTTGAACTTTTTTTGTCGAGTCGCCAAACTTTGTCACACCCTAGCAGCCACGCCCTTTGACCGACAGTCATGCAGAGCACAAATTTTGATCAGTTTGGTCTCTCGATGCTCACTACCAAATTTTAAGTCGATCATGCGAAATCCCTTGGAGAAGTTCATTTTAAAATTGAAAAATTCAAATCAAAATGGCCGACTTCCTGTTGGGTTTAGGATGTGGCTCCAATGAGTTTTTTGTATGTCTGGGTGTGATACATATGTGTATTGAATTTCTTCTGCCTACGTCAAAGAAACCCAACTGGTCACTTCCTGTTACCACCAGGAGGCGCCATTAGTAAAGCGGGAAGTTATTACATTGCGACGTTCAGGGCGGAGCCATCATCATCTCCAGCAAGTTTGAAGCTGCTATGATCAAGTATGTTGGTGTGAGAGCATTTTGAAATTTTTTTGGCGGATCGCCAATTTTTATCACGCCCTAGCAGCCGACGCCCTTTGACCTACAGACATGCAGAGCACAACTTTTCATCAGCTTGGTCTCTAGATGATCTCTACCAAATTTGAAGTCAATCGGTCGAAAACCCTAAGAGGAGTTTGTTTTAAAATTCAAAAATTCAAATCAAAATGGCCGACTTCCTGTTGGGTTTAGGGCGTGGCTCCAATGAGTTTTTTGTATGTCTGGGTATGGTACACATATGTATTGAATTTCGTCTGCCTACAACAAAGTAACCAAATTGGATACTTTCTGTTACCACAGGGGGGCGCTATTAGTAAAGTGGGAAGTTATTATATCGTGACATTCAGGGCAGAGCAATCATCATTTCCAGCAAGTTTGAAGCTGCTACGATCAAGTATGTTGGCGTGAGAGCATTTTGAAATTTTTTTGGCGAGTAGCCAAAATTTGTCCCGCCCTAGCAGCCACGCCCTTTGACCTACAGACATGCAGAGCACAACTTTTGATCAGCTTGCTCTCTAGATGATCTCGACCAAATTTGAAGTCGATCGGGCAAAATCCTTAGGAGGAGTTCGTTTTCAAAGTAAAATCTGGTCACTTCCTGTTACCACCGGGGGGCGCTATTAGTAAAGTGAAAAGTTATGATATGGGGACGTTCAGGGCGGAGACTTGATCATGTCCAGCCAGTTTGAAGCTGCTAAGATCAAGTATATGGGCGAGAGAGCATTTTAAAATTTTTTTGTCGAGTCACCAAATTTTGTCACGCCCTAGCAGCCACGCCCTTTGACCTACAGACATGCAGAGCACAACTTTTGATCAGCTTGGTCTCTAGATGATCTCCACCAAATTTGAAGTCGCATTAAAATTCAAAAATTCAAATCAAAATGGCCGACTTCCTGTTGGGTTTAGGGCGTGGCTCCAGTGAAATTTTTTGTATGTCTGGGTATGATAGATAGGTGTACCGAATTTCATCTGCCAACAAGAAAGTAACTAAATTTCCCAATGGGAATTTTGAAACGTGTTTAGGGGGCGCTATTTTGGCATTTTGCGTCGACCATGAACAACCACCCAAAAATATCGAATTTCCGATCCGGCCGGACGAATGTGGAAAGTTAGACGCGTTTTCACCATTGGGAAAGGGGCGAAATTGGCCTTTGAAATGTCGGAAGAATAATAATAATAATAATAATAATAAACAGCGCGATTTCAATAGGGCCCTCCGCAGACGACTTGCAGTCAGCTCGGGCCCTAATAATAATAATAACTAAGAAGAAGAAGAAGAAGAATAATAAAAATCCCTTCAAAAACAATAGGTTCCTCGCGCCTTCGGTGACGGGACCCGTTCCGGGCCCTGGCACCGGTCGGTGCTCTGGCCCTAATAACGAAGAAGAAGAAGAATAATAATAATTTAAACTGCAAGCAGCGTTGAAAGGGCCCTCGCACCCCTCGTGCACGTTGGGGGTGGTGGTGAGATGTTGACGGGTGCAGGTGTGCATTCACAGCCCTTGGACACTGCGAGACTGTACAATGTGTTTTCCTGAGTTGAGTGCAAACACCATTCCTGAAATCAATAGGTGGAGTACGTTAAAGTATGACGGCTGTTCATGAAAAAAAAAATTGAAATTTTAATTCAAAATAATGGACTTCCTGTTGGGTACGGGTCATTGCACTTCATAAGTTTTTTACAAGTCTTGGTATGTTTCATGTTTCCACCAAACTTTGTTTATGAAGGTGAACTGAACCATGAGAACTGTTTTGAGTTGAAATTTTCTGGAGGCACTACGATGCCATGTTGACATTCTTGCGAGCCAAACCTATACCATAGTAATTGTAATACCAGGCTCCATGAGTGTGTTGATTCTTATAAGTTTTCCAGCATGCTGAGACCCTAAAAAGGGCAAATCTTTTGAAAAAATGATTAGGGGGCGCGACAGAGCCATTGTACCACATTAATTGCCAATTGGAATATCAAATCGAAGATCATAAGACACTGACAATTGGTGCAACGTTTTGCAAGTTTTGGAATATCCAAAGGCCTTAGAACGTGTGTTCGTAAAATTTGGAAAAACACAGGAAATGGCTCATAGCTCACTTCCTGTTTGGCCAAAAAATTTCTAAAAAATTACCATAACCGGGCATGACAAATATAATGATCAGACCGAATTTCATGAACATTCATGCACTATAATCCTAACATGGCCGTGGCTAGTGGGCGCTGTGGAGCCACCTGGCCACTCCCGATCTAATATCAACATAAAAGTATACTTGGGAGGACACTTTTATCAAGCTTGTAAAGTTTCAGGCAAATCTCACAAAGTATGTGGGATTAAAACCAACTTCCTGTTTCATGGCGGAACATCGAAATTCGTTGCGACACCACGGATACATCGTGGGATGAATCCAAAAAAGCTTCGCAATTTAACATTGGCAACGTCTTTAGATATCCTTTGCCAAATTTTAAGTTGATCGGATAAAATCTCTAGGAGGAGTTCGTTAAAGTACGACGCCTGTGAATGGCGAAAAATCCCAAAAAGTTGCAATTTCAATTAAAAATGGCGGACTTCCTGTTGAGTCTAGGTCATGGCACCAAGAGACTTTTTTTTAGGTTTTGGCATAATCCACATGTCCACCGAATTTCGTACATGTAGGTGAAAAGGACCCCGAGGGCTGCTTCATTGAAATTTTCTTGGTGGCGCTATAATGCTATTTTGCCACACCTATGCGTGATTTCAATATCCTAGTCAAAGGAATGACCGGCTCAATACGTGTGCAAAAGTTTGTGAGTATTCAAGCATGTTTAGACCCTCAAAAGGGCAAATGTTTTAAAAAAATGATTGGGGGCGCTATCGAGCCATTGTCCCACATTAAGTGCCAATTGGTGCATCAAATTGAAGACCATTAGACAGTTATAATTGCTGCTATTTTTTCGAAGTTTTGGAGTATTCTAAAGCCCTCAAACATGTGTTCGTAAAATTTGGATAAACGCAGGAAATGGCTCATAGCTCACTTCCTGTTTGGCCAAAAAATTTCAAAAAAATTTCCATAACCCTGCATGAGAAATTCAAAGATCACACCAAATTGCATGAACATTCAAGCACATTTATCTGAACATGGCTGTGGCTAGAGGGTGCTGTGGAGCCACCTGGCCACACCCGATCTAATATCAGCATATATTTTTACTTGGAAGGAGACCGTTATCAAGCCTGTAAAGTTTTGGGCAAATCTCACAAAGTATGTGTGAGTAAAATCAACTTCCTGTTTCATGGCGAAACATCAAAATTCGCCGCGACGCCATAGATACATCGTTCGATGAATCCAAAAACGCTTCGCAATTAAACATCAGCAAGATCTTTAGATATCATTTGCCAATTTTGAAGTTGATCAGATAAAATCTCTAGGAGGAGTTTGTTAAAGTACGACGCCTGTGAATGGCAAAAAATCCAAAAAAGTTGAAATTTCAATTAAAAATGGCGGACGTCCTGTTGAGTCAAGGTCATGGCACCAGGAGACTTTTTTTTTAGGTTTCGGCATAATCCACATGTCCCCCGAATTTCGTTCATGTAGGTGAAAAGGACCCCGAGGGCTGCTTCGTTAAAATTTTCTAGGGGGCGCTTTAATGCTACTTTGCCACACCCATGCGTGATCCCAATATCCTTGTGAAAGGAATGACCAGCTTAATACGTGTGCAAAATTTCGTGAGTATTCAAGCATGTTCAGACAATCAAAAGGGCAATTGTTTTAAAAAAATGATTGGGGGCGCTATAGAGCCATTGTCCCACATTAAGTTCCAATTGGTGTACCAAATTGAAGACCATAAGATAGTTATAATTTCAGGAACGTTTTCCAAGTGTTGGAGTATTCTAAAGCCCTCAAACATGTGTTCGTAAAATTTGGATAAACACAGGAAATGGCTCATAGCTCACTTCCTGTTTGGCCAAAAAATTTCAAAAAAATTACCATAACCCGGCATGACAAATTCAATGATCACACCAAATTTCATGAACATTCAAGCACTTTTATCTTTCAGTGGCCGTGGCTAGTGGGCGCTGTGGAGCCACCTGGCCACTCCCGATCTAATATCAGCATATATTTATACTTGAGAGGACACTTTTCTCAAGCTTGTAAAGTTTCAGGCAAATCTCACATAGTATGTGGGAGTTAAACCAACCTCCTATTTCATGGCGGAACATCGAAATTCGCCAAAACGCCACGGATACATCGTTTGATGAATCCAAAAAAGCTTCGCAATTTAACATCGGAAAGGTCTTTAGATGTCACATGCCAATTTTGAAGTTGATCGGATAAAATCTCTAGGAGGAGTTTGTTCAAGTACGACGCCTGTGAATGGCGAAAAATCCAAAAAAGTAGCAATTTCAATTAAAAATGGCAGACTTCCTGTCGAATCTAGGTCACGGCACCAAGAGACTTTTTTTTAGTTTTCGGCAAGATCCACATGTCCACCGAATTTCGTACATGTAGGTTAAACACGCTGCGAGGGCTGCTTCATTGAAATTTTCTAGGGGGCGCTATAATGCGATTTTGCCACACGGATGCGTGATCCCAATATCCTTGTAAAAGGAATGACGGGCTTAAAACGTGTGCAAAATTTCGTAAGTATTCAAGCATGTTTAGACAATCAATTGGGCAATTGTTTTAAAAAAATGATTGGGGGCGCTATAGAGCCATTGTCCCACATTATGTTCCAATTAGTGTATCAAATTGAAGACCATAAGATAGTTATAATTTCAGCAACGTTTTCCAAGTCTTGGAGTATTCTAAGGCCTTCAAACATGTATTCGTAAAATTTGAATAAAAGCAGGAAATGGCTCATAGCTCACTTCCTGTTTGGCCAAAAAATTTCAAAAAAATTACCAATTCCCTGCATGACAAATTCATTGATCACATCAAATTTCATGAACATTCAAGCACATTTATCTTTACATGGCCATGGCTAGTGGGCGCTGTGGAGCCACCTGGCCATTCCTGATCTAATATCAGCATATATTTATACTTGGAAGGAAACTGTTATCAAGCCTGTAAAGTTTCGCGCAAATCTCACGAAGTATGTGGGAGTAAAACCAACTTCCTGTTTCATGGCGGAACATCGAATTTCGCCGCAACGCCACGGATACATCGTTCGATGAATCCAAAAAAGCTTCACAATTTAACATCGGCAAGGTCATTAGATGTCATATGCCAAATTTTAAGTTGATCGGATAAAATCTCCAGGAGGAGTTCGTTAAAGTACAGCGCCTGTAAATGGCGAAAAATCAGAAAAAGTTGCAATTTCAGTTAAAAATGGCGGACTTCCTGTTGTGTCTAGGTCACGGCACCAAGAGACTTTTTTTTAGGTTTCAGCAAAATCCACATGTCCCCCGAATTTCGTACATGTAGGTGAACAGGACCCCGAGGGGTGCTTCGTTAGAATTTTCGAGGGGGCGCTATAATGCGATTTTGCCACACCCTTGCTTGATCCCAATATCTTTGTGAAAGGCATGACCGGCTTAATACGTGTGAAAAATTTTGTGAGTATTTAGGCATGTTTAGACAATCAAAAGAGCAGTTGTTTTAAAAAAGTGATTGGGGTCGCTATAGAGCCATTGTCCCACATTTAGTGCCAATTGATGTACCAAATTGAAGACCATAAGATAGTTATAATTACTGCAACGTTTTCCAAGTTTTGGAGTATTCTAAGGCCTTCAAACATGTCATCGTAAAATTTGGATAAACGCAGGAAATGGCTCATAGCTCACTTCCTGTTTGGCCAAAAAATTTCAAAAAAATTACCATAACCCTGCATGACAAATTCAATGATCACACCAAATTTCATGAACATTCAAGCACTTTCATCTTTACATGGCCGTGGCTAGTGGGTGCTGTGGAGCCACCTGGCCACTCCTGATCTAATATCAGCATATATTTATACTTGGGAGGACACTTTTATCAAGCTTGTAAAGTTTCTGGCAAATCTCACATAGTATGTGGGAGTAAAACCAACTTCCTGTTTCATGGCGGAACATCGAAATTCGCCGCAACGCCACGAATACATCGTTAGATGAATCCAAAAAAGCTTCGCAGTTTAACATCGGCAAGGTCTTTAGATCTCATACGCCAAATTTTAAGTTGATCGGATAAAATCTCTAGGAGGAGTTCGTTAAAATACGACGCCTGTGAATGGCGAAAAATCAAAAAAAGTTGCAATTTCAATTAATAATGGCAGACTTCCTGTTTAGTCTAGGTCATGACACCAAGAGACTTTTTTTTCGGGCTTGGCATAATCTACATGGACTCCGAATTTTGTACATGTAGGTTAAACACGCTGCGAGGGCTGCTTCTTTGAAATTTTCTAGATGGCGCTGTAATGCGATTTTGCCATGCCCATCTGTAAACCCTATATCATAGTAAAACGTATGACCCGCTTTATAAGTTTGCAAAATTTCGTGAGTTTTCGAGCATGTTGAGGCCCTCAAAAATGCAATTATCTATTAGGGGGCGCTATAGAGCCACCATGCCAGACCCAGTGCCAAATGAGACATCAAATCGAAGAGATTCATGTTTTCAACCTATGAGCCAAGTTTGGCGAGTTTTCGAGTATGATAAGACCCTCAAAAATGTGTTTGTAAAATCTGAAAAAACGCAGGAAATGGCTCATAGCTCACTTCCTGTGAGGCAAAAAAATTTCAAAAAAATTGACAAAAAACTTCATAATGACTACTATTGCCATATCGAATTTCGTGAGAATCCGAGCAATTGCGTTCCAAAATGGCCGCGTGTTTGGTGGCGCTATAGAGCGAGCGGGGCATGTTCAAGCACAAAAATAACAATAGTTTGAAATTTTCACCACGACTGATGTCGCTGCAAATTTTTGTGAGTTTTCGTGCATGGTAAGGCCCTCAAAAACGCGTTCTCGCAGCAGAAAAAAAAAAAAAAAATAATAATAATAACAAAGAAGAAGAAGAAGAAGAATAAAAATCCCTTCAAAAACAAAAGGTTCCTCGCACCTTCGGTGCTAGGACCCGTTCCGGGCCCTGGCACCGGTCGGTGCTCGGGCCCTAATTAAAGCTGCAAGCAGCATTGAAAGGGCCCTCGCACCCTTCGTGCAAGTTGGGGGTGGTGGCGAGATGTTGACGGGTGCAGGTGTGCATTCACATCCATTGGACACTGCTAGACTGTACAATGTGTTTTCCTGAGTCGAGTGCAAACACCATTCCTGAAATCTATAGGTGGAATATGCGAAAGTATGACGGCTGTTCATGAAAAAAAAAATGAAATTTTAATTCAGAATAATGGACTTCCTGTTGGGTTCGCGTCATGGCACTTCATAATTTCTTTACAAGTCTTGGCATGTTTCATGTCTCCACCAAAGTTTGTTTATATAGGTGCCATTATGCCACATTTAGTGCCAATTGATGTATCAAATTGAAGACGATAAGACAATTATAATTTGTGCAACGTTTTGCAAGTTTTTGAGTATTCTAAGGCCCTTGCGAGTGGCGAGATGTTGACGGGTGCAGGTGTCCTTTCGTAGCCATTGGACACTGCAAGACTGTGTACAATGTGTTTTCCTGAGTGGAGTGCAAACACCACTCCTGAAATCAATAGGTTTAGCACGTTAAAGTATGACACCTGTTCATGAAAAAATGTTGAAATTTTACATCAAAATAGTGCACTTCCTGTTGGGTTCGGGTCGTGGCACGATATAATTTTCTTACAAGCCTTGGCACGTTTCATGTCTCCACCAAATTTTGTTTATGTTAGTGAACTGAATTATGAGAACTGTTTGTTGAAATTTTCTGGAGGGCCCTAGAATACCATTTTGACATGCCTGCTTGCAAAACCTATACCATAGTTATCGTAATACTGGGCTCCATGAGTTTGTTGATTTTTGTAAATTTTCAAGCATTTTGAGATGCTCAAAGAGGCAATTTAAAAAAAAAAAAGTTTAGGGGGCGCTACAGAGGCATTGTGCCATATTAAATGGCAATTGGGATATCAAGTCAAAGATCATAAGACACTGACAATTTGTGCAACGTTTTGCAAGTTTTGGAATATCCGTAGGGCTTTAAACGTGTTTTCGTAAAATTTGGAAAAAACACAGGAAAAAGCTCATAGCTCACTTCCTCTTTGGCTAAAAAATTTCAAATAAATTAGCATATCCTTGCATGAGAAATTCAACGATCACACCAAATTGCATGAACATTCAAGCACATTTATCTGAACATGGCTGGTGCTAGAGGGTGCTGTGGAGCCACCTGGCCACACCCGATCTAATATCAGCATATATTTTTACTTGGAAGGAGACCGTTATCAAGCCTGTAAAGTTTCGGGCAAATATCACAAAGTATGTGTGAGTAAAATCAACTTCCTGTTTCATGGCGAAACATCAAAATTCGCCGCGACGCCATAGATACATCGTTCGATGAATCCAAAAACGCTTCACAATTTAACATCAGTAAGATCTTTAGATATCATTTGCCAAATTTGAAGTTGATCAGATAAAATCTCTAGGAGGAGTTTGTTAAAGTACGACGCCTGTGAATGGCGAAAAATCCAAAAAAGTTGCAATTTCAATTAAAAATGGCGGACGTCCTGTTGAGTCAAGGTCACGGCACCAGGAGACTTTTTTTTTAGGTTTCGGCATAATCCACATGTCCCCCGAATTTCGTACATGTAGGTGAAAAGGACCCCGAGGGCTGCTTCGTTAAAATTTTCTAGGGGGCGCTTTAATGCTACTTTGCCACACCCATGCGTGATCCCAATATCCTTGTGAAAGGAATGACCAGCTTAATACGTGTGCAAAATTTCGTGAGTATTCAAGCATGTTCAGACAATCAAAAGGGCAATTGTTTTAAAAAAATGATTGGGGGCGCTATAGAGCCATTGTCCCACATTAAGTTCCAATTGGTGTATCAAATTGAAGACCATAAGATCTTTTTAATTTCTGCAACGTTTTCTAAGTTTTGGAGTATTCTAAGGCCCTCAAACATGTGTTCGTAAAATTTGGATAAACGCAGGAAATGGCTCATAGGACACTTCCTGTTTGGCCAAAAAATTTCAAAAAAATTACCATAACCCTGCATGACAAATTCAATGATCACACCAAATTTCATGAACATTCAAGCACTTTTATCTTTACATGGCTGTGGCTAGTGGGCGCTGTGGAGCCACCTGGCCAGTCCCGATCTAATATCAGCATATATTTATACTTGGGAGGACACTTTTATCAAGCTTGTAAAGTTTCAGGCAAATCTCACATAGTATGTGGGAGTAAAACCAACTTCCTGTTTCATGGCGGAACATCGAAATTCGCCGCAACGCCACGGATACATCGTTTGATGAATCCAAAAAGCTTCGCAATTTAACATCAGCAAGGTCTTGAGAAGTCATACGCCAAATTTTAAGTTGATCGGATAAAATCTCTTAAGGAGTTTGTTAAAGTACGACGCCTGTGAATGGCGAAAAATCAAAAAAAGTTGCAATTTCAATTAAAAATGGCGGACTTCCTGTTGAGTCTAGGTGATGGCACTAAGAGACTTTTTTTTAGCTCTCAGCATAATCTACATGGACACCAAATTTTGTACATGTAGGTTAAACACGCTGCAAGGGCTGCTTCATTGAAATTTTCTAGGTGGCGCTATAATGCCATTTTGCCATGCCCATCTGTAAACACTATATCATAGTAAAACTTATGACCGGTTTTATAAGTTTGCAAAATTTCGTGAGTTTTCGAGGATGCTGAGGCCCTCAAAAATACAATTATCTATTAGGGGCGCTATAGAGCCACCATGTCACACCCAGTGCCAAATGAGTTCAGGGTGGCTCCAGTTTTCAAAGCATGTTCGTGTCCATGCAACCAAATTTTGTACATGAGGTTAAACACGGCAAGTGGCTGCTTCATTGAAATTTTCTAGGTGGCGCTATAATGCCATTTTGCCATGCCCATCTGTAAACACTATATCATTGAGTTTTCGAGGATTTGAGGCCCTTTTTTTTCTATAGAGCCACCATGTCCACCAGTGCCAAATGAGTTCCAGGGTGGCTCCCCCACTTTGGAGGACAACTTTATTCATTCAATCAGTTATATAATTAAATATGAATCCTCCTACCATCACCCGACAAAACATACACACACAGAAAAAAAAAAAAAAAAAACCATAAAAAATAAATAAAATACAATACAATAAGGATTACATTCACAGAGTTTTATACCTTTGGCATTTGTGATTATTAGCTCATCCATTCCATCTCTTATTATTCCCAACCTTCAGCCTCCCGAATTTTATCCCATCTTTTGGCATAAATTACAAGCCCCGTCTCATGGGCCATCGCACACTCAATTCTACTGTAATACATGACAAAATTCTTGAATCTCTCAAGTCTTAACTCCCCAACAGATGTCAACCTGAAAATAAATATTTTTGCAAGATATACAATTATATTACATATTTGGTGTTTTTCTTTTGTTACATCACCCAGTAATACTTTAAATAAATCTAGTTGTATACTATTATACTGAGATATCCAGTTTTGCACCTTTATCCAAAAAAGGGCTGTTACAGGACAGTACCAAAAGAAATGGTCTACTGACTCCACTTCCTCTTGACAGAATCGGCAGAGGGGTGATGGCTCAATTCCCCACATATTTAGCATCTTTTTTGTTGCTAGAAACTTATATATTAGCTTATATTGAAAATATCTTATCTTCGGATCAAGTGATGTATTGTCAAGAATTTTGAAGACTTTATTCCATGGGATTGGTGTGTCTAACAAATTTTCCCAACTGTCTAGAATTCTATATGGTGTTGCAACTAAATTCTTTATTCTTAAGTAAAATTTGTATATATGTTTATTAATCTTTATTTTCTTTAACCATTGTACCATTTTCATATGAGGCAGACAGACTAAATGTCCTCCTGGTCCTTTAATAATTTTTGATTTCCAAGTATTTGGTAAAGCTCCAATAAGTTGATTATATTGTTGCAGTGTGCAGACAGTTCCATAAAAACTAGTTAATTGTCTGTAGGACATGATTTTATTTTCCTCATTCACTATATCCTTTAAAAAAATAATATCGCTATCGAACATGCGTTTCCAGAAAATCATTCTTCTATCAACAAGTATATTGGAATTTAACCATATTATTTGTTGTAGAACTTGTTCTGCATTTTCTGGTGGATGAAACTGAAATTGCAACCAACTTTTGTAGAGCTTCTTCCAGAAAGGTGGAGACACTGAAAAAACATGTCAGTAATTAACTTGATATGCATAGGTTTAATCTGCAGGAATGGAAAGAAGCCTTTATCAAACATAGGATGGACACTTTTAAGTAACTTACTAGAAAACCAGTTTGAATTGAAATAGAATTTTGGAATAAGGGAGGCCTTCAGTGAAAGATTTAAAGCTTTTAAATTTAATAATTTTAGGCCACCAGATACATAATCATTGTAGAGATACACACGTTTAATTTTATCAGGTTTGTCATTCCATATAAATTTAAATATCTTCTGTTCATAGATTTTGAAAAATGATTCTTTAGGAGTTGGTAATGCCATGAATAAATATGTACACTGGGATACAATTAATGAATTAATCAGAGTTATTTTGCCATAAATGGTCAAATGTTTCCCTTTCCATGGGAGCAGAATTTTTTCAATTTTACTCAGTTTATTATTGAAGTTAACCGTTGAAATTTCACTAATATTTTCTGGGATGTGTATACCAGTACATTGACCGGTCCATCTGTCCAGTGAATTGGTAGATTGCATGGATGAGTGAAATTTTTTATTTTTCAGGGAACCAAGTCTCAATATTTGACATTTTTTCGTAATTTGGGTTCAGCCCAGATTGTTTTGAGTATTCATCCAGGTCTTTTGTAAGACTCTGAAGTGTTTCATAATCAGAATTCAGTAAAAAAAAATGGTATCATCGGCATAAATTGAAATTTTTGTATTTAGATCTTGCATTTCTAGGCCTTTGATATTATTATTTGTTCATATTTTTATAGCAAGTACTTCTATTGCCATAATAAACAAATACGGTGATAACGGGCAGCCCTGTTTTACTCCCCGTGAAAGTACAATGGGGTTTGAGAGATAACCATTATTTATAATTTTGGAAACGGAGTTATTATACATTACTTTAATCCACTGTATTAAAGACTTACCAAAGTTAAAAAATTCTAAACATTGGTAAATGAAATCCCATCTGATTTTATCAAAGGCTTTCTCGAGGTCTGCTATAAAAATCAAACCTGGTTTCTTTATTTTATCATAATATTCTATAATTTCAAGTAGTTGTCTTATATTATTTGAAATATTTCTACCTTGTATAAAACCAGACTGGTCATGATGTATGATATCATGCAGGACATTCTTTATACGCAATGCTATGCATTTTGCTAATATTTTCGCATCATAGCACTGAAGAGTGAGTGGCCTCCAGTTTTTTAAGTGGACCGGATCTTTATAGTGGCCACTAGCTTCCTGTTTTAAGAGCAGAGAAATTACACTTTCTCGCTGAGTCCCTGTGAGAATAACTTGATCATATGAAAAATTAAAACACATCAGCAGGGGGTTTTTAATCTGTTCATAAAACGTTTGATACACCTCTATTGGAATACCATCCAACCCTGGTTTTTTCCCCGCTGAAAGGACATGATTCAATTGTAAAGCTCAGTTTCTGTAATTAGCCCCTCGCATGTAGCTTTCTGTTCCTCTGATAATTTAACTTGATTGTGAGGGAAAAATGAATTACGATCAGTATTACTTAGTGGAACAGCTGATAACTGGGGGGAGAAGATCTCTGTAAAATATCTCTCTTCCTCATTCAGAATATCTGTAGGAGAAATGAGAATTGTCCCTTCATTCCTTTTTAATCTCTGTATATTTTTCTTTGTTGTATTTCTATGTTGGAGGCTTAAAAATAGTTTATTGCATTTCTCTCCCTTCTCCATCCATTTTGCTTTATTATTATAGTACATCATAGTTGACCTGTCACAAATTAATTGTTCCAATTCTTTTTGCTTTCGGTCCAATTTGTCGGTTACATCGCGGGTTGCTTCTGAGCTGTCGAGTATTGATGTGAGAATCTCAATTTCTTTTTAAGATTTTGTTCTTTTAATCTTAAAAGTTTTAGATCTTCGTGAGGCAAATTGAATTGCGTGGCCTCTAAAAACACATTTAAAAGTATCCCATACAATAAGTGGGTCTGCTGATCCTATATTGTGTGTAAAAAAATCTGTAATAAATTCTTTTATGCGCTCTACAAATGTCTGGTCCTCCAGTAACTTTTGATTAAATTTCCAATATCCCGTCCTCGTGGATATTCAAGTAAATCTAAATGAAGTGATACAAGTTGGTGATCAGATTTAAATTTGTCTTCAATTATTGCCTTTTTTTTATTTTAGGTAACAAAGAAAAGGAAATAAGAAAATAGTCTATCTGGCTTGCCTGATTCTGTCTTCTCCACGTGTATTTACGTAATTCCGGATTCCTTAATCTCCAAACATCAACCAGATCCATTGTATTCATTATTGATGTGATTTCTGCAGAAGCATGTGGGTGATGATTAGTTGAATTATTTCCCTTACGATCTATTAAATTATTCTGTACTGTGTTGAAGTCTCCAACCATTATGAGGTATTTACTTGTGAATTTTGAAGATTTTACGGTATTGTAAATTGATTCAAAAAAATGCGGCTCATCGTTATTTGGACCATATAAATTAACTAAACATATTTGTTCATCCTCAATGACCATATTTAAAATGATCCACCTTCCTTGAGGGTCAGATTCTAAAGCTTGAAGAGTATAATTAAAGTTATTTTTAAACATGATCATGACTCCCCTTGAATTTCTTAAACCATGTGCATATAATATTTGTCCACCCCATTCCTCCATCCATGTAGTTTCATCTGTCGTTACCGAATGAGTTTCTTGAATACAAAAGATAGTGTGGTCTTTCTCTTTTAACCAAGTAAATATTTGATGTCTTTTCTTCTTATCTCTTGAGGCCATTACAGTTATAACTGGC
Organism: Gymnothorax javanicus; assembly: GCA_029692085.1. NCBI lineage: Eukaryota > Metazoa > Chordata > Actinopteri > Anguilliformes > Muraenidae > Gymnothorax > Gymnothorax javanicus. Next base: position 60,466,440 of record CM056201.1, read on the forward strand.
GATAGTGATTACATCTATTCCCATTTTTTACAGGCTAAGCTTTTTAAGATTAATGGAGTAGGATTTTGGATGGTCAAATATTCCAGCAGAGTGCTTTCTGGGCATAATGGAAGAGCTAATCGTAAAATATAAAATGTTGTCAACGCAGGCGCCATGCCTGTCAAAATTAAATATGGCCGTTGAAGAGCATAAACAAAGAAAATAACATGATTAAGTGAGAAAAAACCACAAACACAAACAAAACGACTTGCCGACAAAGACAAACAGATAACATAACAACATATAAAACACCCTTTGTCCCACACCCCATCTCTTGGGTCAAAATACCACTGCGTCCCATAAGATTATAATTATTGTCAGTAAGAAATTAGGGGAAGAAAAAAAAAAAGGAAATAATAATCATAATAATAAACATAATAATAATAAAAACAAAATAACAACAACAAAAAAAAGTAAATTAAAAAAAAAAAAAAAATAATAGCAAGAAAAAAAGAAAAGGACGCAATAATAACAACAATGACAACCATAATTGCCACGACTCATTCCATCATTATCATTCCTATAATAGCAGGAATCGCAACGAGAAGAGATTGAGATCGCGTCTCAGCATTTTAGCTAATACAGCCAAGGTGTAATTGCTGCGTCCCTGTATAGCTGATTATTTATGTACAACCTGTCAACTGACAGGCATACTTTAAGTTTTTTGTCTCGGTTCTCTTTCATTACAGGAAAAAGCTTCCTTCTCCTCTCCATTATTTCCGCCGGGAATTGGTCATTTATAGAAAAAGGTTTGCCTTTCAGCTCTTTACCTCGATCCAATACGGTTATCTTTATTTTTAAAGTCGTGAATTTGGCCACAATTGGGACGAGGTCTGCCAGTAACCATTTTCTCGAAACGATGGACTCTCTCAAAGCGGATCTCGGATACTTCCCCATTTGACATTGCAAGTTCTTCCCTAAAAATCGTCGGACTTTGCTTTCGGTGTCGGCATAACTTTCCTTCTCATCTTCTTTTAAACCCGTGAGTACCATATTATTTCTCATACTTCGGCATTTTAAATCGAGGAGCTCATTTTGTATTAGTCGATTTTCTTTTTTCAAATTTTCCGTTGCGTTTGTCAGCGCATCTACCGTGGCCTTTAAAGATTTATTTTCTTTTTGCAGTTCTTGAATTAATTCATTGTTCAAGCCAACCGCATTTTTCAAATGGATAATGTCTTTGCTCACCAGAGCAAGATCACTTATAACTTTTTCTAACAACTCGTGCTTTGACAGCTTCGCGTTGATTTCCTCCGTAACTTTAGTACTCACGGTACCGCTGCTGGACTCTGCCATATCGGAGTCACTTGAACCAAGATGTGATCTGGTCCTCTTCGATTCCGGCTGATTAGGCATTGTGTCGTAATATTTGTCTAAAAATTCCTCCAAACGGGCGATCTTATCCAGCTTGGGAAATTTGTTGCACCGAATTGTTTGATTTATTCGGGACGTTCAAAAACAAACAGGCTCTCACATGAGCCTCAGGATGGCAGCCATCTTCTTCCGGTCTTCTTCTCTCTGCCTGTCACATGATTGGTTCGGCGCGGCGCTATTTAATTATGACTGGCTATTCTTATGTCTGTTAAAACGTGGACGAATATTCTATCGAAATTGTATCGACCATGTCTCATATTTTTATCGAGGAAAAGTTATTTCGCGATATGTATCTTTATCGTTTTATCGCCCAGCCCGATGCCTAACACACACTCGCTTATCCCTAACACACCTGGAACTTTGCTGACCCCTGCTGCTGAGCTAGACAGTTCTGGATCCTCTCCAGCATGCCTCCTGCTTTTGGCCTACTCTTAAAGCCCTTTAGTTTGGCTACGGTCTTTCTCAGCTCACTGGTGGCTTGTGGGAGGATGAGGTCATTCCTCTTAAGATTGAGGCTGAGGCTAGCTATCTCCTCAAACATGTCTGCCAGGAAGTGACAAAACACACAGAACAGTGTGTCCTCCATTTCCCACTTTATCTAGTGAAATCATTAGTTTTACTCAAAATTTTCAACAATACACAGCATAATATGCAACAACACAAACAACGAGCCTATTAAACTAATACAATGGAATAATAGGGAAAACACCTTCTTAGCCCGTCCTTGAATTCAGCAGATGAAGATGCTGCTGCGCAAAGATGCTCCATGTGCTGGTGGACTACAGAATATTGTCCATCATCATCGCTTGGGTTCTCTGTGTCCCATCTTTGGCGCAGGAACACTTTCAGCGCTCTGTGGATATGGGGAATCCAGCGGGTTCCTTTCACGCTTGAAGGACTGCACATATCTACACCAAGCTCTTTGCCCAGGGCATACAGCTCTCGCTTGGACTTTCCGCTTGAGTGGTAAGTCTTCCACACCAGGTGGAAGAGGTCATAGACCTGAGCAACCTTAGGTTCCTTCCTCTGCACCGTCAGAATGGCCAACTCCAGCCAGTGAAAAACATGTAACATTTGTTTAATGCATTCCCCCCCACCCCACCCCACCCCACCCCACACACACACACACACACACACACACCTATAACAGCAGCCAAGGAGAGGTGAGTTATTAATGTTTTTTAAAATTGCGAAATAGGCTAACTTGGATGTTGAATACAGACCTATGTGGCATGCAATGTATAGGAATCACATGCCCCCCTGCTTCAGCCTGAAGGTGAGCAATGACACCCCCATGGACTCCCATGTTCACAGATGCCCCGTCTGCTCCAAAGGACACGCATTTTTCCATCCATCCGTCCTCTTGTAGTACAGCCAAAAATGCAGCTTTTATGGCATCCAACACACCTTGAATAAAATAAACCCAGTTTAAAATAATTAATATTATAACCCTATATTTAAAATAAAATAATACTTTTACAAAACAGCAACTGAAAAAATAAAAACTCACCAATGGCATGTGAATGCTCCACTGCCCGCTGTCCAACCAGCACATTAATGGGTTTCCCGTTCTCCAAGAGACGCACGTAGACGATTTCGCATTCCTTGCTGGAAATGTCGGTATCACCATCTATTAAAACAGACAAGTAGCTGGCTCCCGTAATCTTCGCAGCGAGCCTTTCCTTCATAATTTCGCTGATTTGTCTTATAATTTCAGCACAGCAGACATCGTTGTCGTACGTAGGAGTTATGTCGAGACCGTTCTTCTTGTGGAGCAGAATCATTGACCCAAATTTTGTAAACGGCTGTTCTTCCTTGGCTATGAAGTAGGCGATGTTAAACTTAATTTAAAGTTGCCTTTTCTTCTCAGCATTAGAGATATTTATCTGCCTCCCCGCGGCTGATGGCAGAGTTCCAGGGTGGCTCCAGTTTTCTTTGCGCATGTTCGTGTCCATGCAAAGACGGTGTTTCGCGGACTTGGCATGCTTGCTAATGCTGGCCTTCTTTAGTTGGGGGCATCCAGTCACAAATGTTTTCCCAGCTAAATGTGGCTGTGACTTAAATATTTTGCAATACATCAAGGAGCCATCAAATTCCAACCAGGGGAGTGTTTTCAGCCATTCATTACTAAACTTGTATTTTACCGTAGCCAGTGTTGATGTAGAGGCGGGGATGGTGGGCTCCGAGGCGGGATTTTAGCTGTTTGTCCCGATGGCTTCGAGTTCGATATCATCATTGTTTATGGACGCCGTCCCAGACGTGCCCTGATTATGCGTAACATTTACGTTACCGGTATTAGAGAAATAACATCTAATCGACTTCATCAGCTAGCTCGGTTAAATTAAATGGAACTCTAGTTAACGTCTGCGAGACTGCGACTCAGACGGGATTCTGCATGGGAGTCTGTCTGCGACTATGGCCTTGGCGCGTTGAACGGCGCATTGCCTGCTGGGAGTCGTAGTTTTTAGCACGCAGGAAAGCCACGACACAGAAAAAAACGACCGTGGAAACGCCCAAAATTGCAATTCGCATCCGTGCGATCACTTTCGATTTCCAATTCGCATTTGCATATTTATAATCGCATATGCGAGCATTTTGTCGCACTGTAGAGCCCTGCAATGCTCAAGACCGATTTTCGTCAATTTCGGACGTCCAATATGGCTGCCGGCGGCCATTTTGTTGGAAATTTGGGGATCGGGGAGATACACGACGTCCCTGTGGCGACCGAGTTATCTATACTGAAATGAAAACGCAACACTCTAAATTTTGGTTTATTTTTGCTCAGGACCTGAGTAGTCCAGTTTGAGTTCTTAAGTGACCATTGGGGTCACAATGTGTACCTCGTTACACATGAATGATCATCATGTAACTCAACAGTGTGAGTTGGGCTCTCATCAATCCATATTGAGTACAACATATGGGATTAGGAGTTGTGCAAGTACAGTGGTTGAAATGAAGGAGGGGTTGTCTTCCTATATAAAGGCATGATAAAAAGCCACACAAAAAAACAATTTTAAGTGTCATAATGCCACGTCTGTCGACTGAACAACGGAACAGGTCCCTGGGTATGCTAGAGGCGGGAGTAAGTGCCCGGCAAGTGGCTCACCGTTTTGGGTGTAGTACGTCCAGCATCAGTACGTTTTGGGTGCAGTACGTCAAACTGGGATGAGCTCTTTGATCAAGAGTACCCAGACCTCAAACCAGGCAGCAACTCCAGAATGCACTACAGGCAGAGTGGCGACAACTTCCCCAAGACAACCTAAGACGCTTAGTCAGGTCCAGTTCATTTTTAAATGTGTGTTCCGTTCAGTCTTGTTGTGATTTTTCATTTTCAACTTGTGCTCGTTATGTTTAATGCATCTGTTCATTATTGTCCAAATCGGCCCATTAACATATTTAATTCATCAAAGTCAACCCACCCAACATATTTGAATTGTTAAAATAAGAAAATAAATTTGAGTCATAAAATTATTTGAATCCAAACTGGTGTTGCGTTTTCATTGCCTCTGAGTATAGTTTTGATTGGTTTACATTTGATGGTTTAATATGAATACAAAATAAAATCATACCTCACGGTCAATACGCTTCATGAAATACTTTCCACATTGCGTCGGCCTATATTTTTATATTTCTAAAAACCAGAGCCACATTAAAATTAATTTATTTTTAATGATTATTGCCACTCTTTCAATCCAACACGGAACCCTTGTTCAGTCAGTTGGCACTGCTTGATTTTTAACACTGCAAAGTACTGAGGAGTAGATTACGTAGGCTAATCATGCCAAGGTGGTGGAAGTTGTCCAACCTCGCGAGTAATTAGCTGACTTCAAAGCACTGGAAGCATTTCAAACGGCCTCTAATGTCTGATAGCCATTTGGCAGGAGTTATTAAAATTGCGCTTAATATGATCGCGATCAATTAATCGCCCAACCCGGTCGATACCTGCCTTGTTTGAATTCACTCAATCAACTCCGTGTTTACAGAAAGAGTCTCCATAATCTGCTTCAAATCAAGGCATATTTCAATCTAAATATTCAACTTACTTGAACTTTTTCGATATCAGAGCGGGATTATCCGGCAAGAATCGCTGACCTATGAATGCTGCAGGAGCCGAATGTCCATTCTGGGCGCGCGTCAAGCATAAACAATATGTAGATAATGTGAACAAAAAATTCAAACTCCGCCAATACCAGTGCAACTGGCACCACTGAAAAGTGCTTTAAAAACACTTTAAAATGACACCATAATCATTCACATTGGTTGAGTATCAAGAAAATGTTACGGATTATAGTTAGATCAATGATATATGTATCGGCTAGTCAGACTGGAGCATGGACATTACCCCTGATGTTGGCGCACTGACCGGCATTCATATACTCAGTTGAATAAAAAGCCTCCGCTGGACACGAGCGTCTGACATTCTTTGTAGTATTCTGCTACAAACAGAAAAACTCACACATTTTATAATTGTGTCTCCCCGATGACGATAGTTGGGAGATACTATGGTTTAGTTCCGGGGCCGCCGCCGCCACGGCAGAGATTTTCTGTTCCAGGCTCTGGAAGCTTCAAAGTTTATAGGATTTTTCTCTAAATTTGCAAAGTTAAAGATGTTTATTTGGCAATGCTCAAGATCAATTCTCGGCAATTTCCGACATCCAATATGGCCGGCGGTGGCCATTTTGTAAAAAAATTTTTTTTTTGCAGATTTTGTGTTTTCAGCTCATTTTGAGCCACATTTAAATACATAAGAACATACATAAATATATATATATATATATATATATATATATATATATATATATATATACACACATACATACATGTACAGGGATGCATATTAATGTCATAGCAAGAGTAAAAACAGTAACATTGCGGCTGTAAAAATTTGCAAGTGATCTCTCATGGGGATCGGGGAGATGCACGACTGTCCCTGTGGCGACTAGACCCTGCGTGTCTCTGTGGGTGGATGTTTATAAATCTGACTTTCAATGTATACCCACAGAGACACTGCTTGATCCATTCACTTCAGGCATACTTTTTCGCTCTACGTCTGTACATTTCCCCAACTCTTCGGATCGTAACAAATCAAACGCACATACCTTCCTAGCTAAGACAGCTAGACTCAGCCGCGAGGACTCGCTGGTAGATGCCTTCCATGCGGAGATACGAGCAAAAACTTTCTCCGAAGCGACGCCACGAACACTTGTCGCCATCTTCTAATCCCGACATGCAATGGTTGTTTGCCAGAGAAAAGTGATCGTGAACACACACTATGGGTAGGAGTTCCACGAGCGCGAGCCATTGTCATGGACACCTCGGATACCAGCGCGTTCATGAGCCCCACACTACGCATGTGTGAGCAAAAAGTCACACAGCGCATGTCCGCGTGGTTCCGGAAGTTGGCCCCCATGTCGGCGTGCCGCGCCATTGAGCAATTTCCATTGAAATGAATGGGCGGCCATTTTCCAATTGTATATCCAGTGAAATATAAAACATCCTTGCCATTTTGAAGCAAATTTGGTCGCCATCTTCGCACTTACTTGGCTCCGCCTACCTCCTGGATAATCCAAAAATGGGCAAAAAGGCGGGCCGTTGCTGGAGCTGACGCAAGCCCAGTGGGCGGGCCGAATAGAGCTTGTTTGCTGAAACATGCCCTCTAAGCTCGCAGCTAACAAGCTAGCTTTGGCTTTCATTTCCATACTCGACTAAAAACCTAACTCAGCTCGATGCTACCTGGTTCGCTAAGGCCGAGATGCGGGGTCATATCTGTCCCAGTAAAGCAATGGATCCTGCCAAGTAGCTTGCGGCGGCAGGTCGAACGCTGTTTATATTCGTGAAGCAGTTGCGGGACGAACGTTGTTAGTATCCGTGAGGCAGTAGCACGACGAACGCTGTACACCGCTGGGAAGTAGCTGCGGTTGGCTCACTGAGTATCAGTATCCCCGCAGAGGGCGAGCAGGTGCTCGTCTTAGCTCTTGTACGCACCTTAGCCCGGTCCCATTAACGGTAGTATGGCCAGTCAAACGATAACATTGCACTACGTAACCTTACTGACAAACCTGACGGACCTTTATTTTCCTACCCCACACTCGCACATTTGTGTATTATCACCCTACATTTTGACTTCGGTCAATGTTGAATTAATTGGTTACTGTAGCCAGCATACGTGGGCTAATCAATACTAACACAGCTGGGCATCTGGCTCAAAGGCTCCATGGTTATTTCATCAGCTGCCCAGCTTATCTCTGTCCTTTATATTAGCTAATGATACCACTGCGAGGCACAACTTTTTTTTTTTATCGCGTGGTAAAATTGATCTTGCTTTCGGGGGAAAAGGCCTATACTCCTAGCGACAGCTAATATAGCTGAACGTGACTGGTTAGTAGCACTTTTATGTTGCCGTCTGGCTTATTAGTTACGTTAATGTGATTAGCTAGTTTGTCGATGATGGACTTCATGTAGAAACACTTTTAGTGACAGCTAGCTAGCTTGCTTGATAACATGGGATATGTTGAATTAGCTATATAGCTAGCTAGCTAGCTTTTCTATTTACAATACCGTTCTGTAATCGCACTGAAAATTGAATGAATCCATTGGTGGCAAATGCAGTTCTACAAGATACTGTTGTGTGAATCTACTGAGTGTATAACCACAGCAATCTCTGGTCAAGCCTTCCAAATACTCTGGGGAATCGGCTAAGGAGCATCATCATTTTGTAGCGTGCTATCGTGGTTCTAATGTTGTAGCTGACATTGGCAACCTGTTAGGGAAGCCGTGACGGTTTTCCAACCCCTGACTGACAGCTTTTATTCAAAAATATGTTAACCCTAAATTCAAACACTTTTCTGTTTCGCTATTACTTCGCTGCATGCCTGTATAATAACTGTGGCAGGCGTACACTCCCGCTGGCACAGCTGGACATCTTGGGCAAAAACTAATCGGGGGGGTTACTGTATTCATTCTCTGTCTATTTGGCTAGAGAACGAACTAACGTTACTTCGTGTTGACATATAATGTAATATGAAATAATATTAGAATTTCATCATCTTAGAAAATAGACCACAGACTCATAACCACACAGCAAGACATTATCATCCTGATATTTCGATAAAAGTCTCCAGTCAGAAACGCGGCCAATGGATCAAGTTCCATGACTCGAGTGAGCCTAGGTATGATAATGGCCCAGAGGCGACCAGAAAAGGCCAAGGATTAGCGGCTAGGCTAGCTGAGCTGTAGTAACGCCCCTCCCTCAGACAGCCAGGCTAGGCCTGTGGTTAGCGGCAGGGCTTGGCGTTCCTACTCTAAAGCCCGGGGCCATGTAGGCCTGTGCTCCAGCCTAGCCACGACATAACCGGTTGAGACGACTCCTATCCAGAGACTGTGTAATTCAAGGTTCTGTCACTCAAAGTGGCCATGCCCTTAATTATGCAGAAATTTAAGCCTTTATATAATGTAAATAGTAGAGTTACAAAAAAATTCACTCCCCCCACAGTTTTCACGGAGGGGAAAATTAGCCATAGAGACCAAATCCGTATTTTGAACCAGGCTGTAAACATGTTTATTTTTGCTGTAAAATTGGGCTTTTTAACATGGGGGTCAATAGAGTACTAAAGTGATGACGTCACGCTGGTGTCGCAAGTAAAATTTCCCATTCATTTTACCCATAGATGTTTTTTCAGTTCACTTTTGAAGCACTTTCCTTACTTTTCCAGCCTCCATCGATTTCGAGATTTTACGTTATATTTCTGAGTAACAAAAAATGTTATTTTTCTTGACCAGAGTCAGCTACAATTTAAATCATTTCAATTTTTCGCCACCGTGCTAATCCTATTTGTAGTCTAAAAGCTACACGTGCCATGATCCTCCTGATTCCCGGGCAGAACGAGTTTAAAATGCGTTACAAATTACCTGCACCTTGCCAATTTCCATAGCTATTTGTTTGCTTAGCTTGGTGAGACTGTGAATTCGTCAGCCACTCTACGCTCTACTTAGTTAAATTTACTTGCTAGATATTAAGTTTTACAACTAGCGCCAATTTATTTTAAGGCAGTGGCTATTCTTATGGCAGCCGTAAAGATACTCCGTTAGGCTATTCTTACGTCCTTCCATGTGCACATGAGCAGAGCACCGAATTCTGGACTTAAAGATTTTCTTCCGTAAGAATAGCCCTGAATGCGCCACCCACGTATGGCATTGACGTAATGTTATTCAGAGAGGCTATTCGTACGGTAGTCGGTAGTCATGCCTCAGTTGAACAGGGCCCTGTGAGATACCTTTTTAAAGGAATATTGGGAAGAATTGAGTTTGAATTCATGATTTGAATTAGATTTTGCAAAGTTTGTTTTGCTTTCAACTAAGCATAATAACTCTCAGGGCCAGCCCAGGGGTAAGGGGCCTTACTTTTAATATTATAAAACCTCACAGCAAAACCAACGGCGGAAATTGCTGAAGGGGAAGGCTCAGCGCAAACTTTTGGCTGGTGCGTGAACTTTCTGATTGGTGTAAATCATAATAAAAATAAATCAATTTTCTCTGTTCGTAGAGCAAGGCACAAAAGCACAACGGTTTCAATTTATCTGACTCCATAAGAAAGTAGATGTGCTCCCATTCAAGATCTGACTCCAGTTGGAATTAGATTTTAGAATTTAATGCAAACATGCGTGGATCTCGGGGCGAGTGCACCTCGGACTCTTATATGAATACCTCAGTGACTCGATTTAGGCCCCTGGTTATTAGCATTATTGCCGAATCTAAGGTTCGTTGGCAATACCAGGGGATGGAAGTCAATCACCGCAGCAATAGCATCTTTTGGTGTAAATACTGTGAACCCAGATCTATGCACGCCCATGGGTTCCTTCAGGCGATTTTAACAGATAACCGACTTCTCGTCCATGGGTTTCTTTAAGGTTAAAATCCCAGAATCGGTGTTCTGACAAATTTTGCTACCTATCAAAATATGCTACCTCGCAGTTCTGCGCTTGCGCAAATCTAAAATCTTGGGCTGTTTCCTCGCTCATATCTTAAGTATCTTCAAAAATCATAAAAATACATTTATTTTCAGTGCGCATTTTGACCTGTAAGCGTACTTGCACGTACATGCTGGGTTTTCCTGAAAATGCAGAAATTAATGATAATGGCTTATATGGGCATATGTCTTTGAACAAACTTATACAACTCGTTATAAAATCTGCTTATGTTATAATAAGCTAATAAATAACAAAGTTACTACTGTAAACTGATTCATATTGCAATATCAAGGCGAAAACAACGACTTTACGATCGCTTTGCATTACGGTAGCATTTTTTGACAAGGGAGCAAAAATTGACAGAACACCGGCAATACATAGAACCTTTATATAAGTAGATCATGATTGTCTCTCCAACTTAATAAAACCAATTCCCATACCGAAAATTTGACCGACGTTAATATGGGCCGGAGGGCTGACCGCGACCACCTCCATGCCGTTCATTTTTGCACCAAGTCCAGAATTCGGTGCTCTGCGCATATGCAAACGGAAGGGCGTAAGAATAGCCAAACAAAGTATCTTTACGGCTGCCGTAAGAATAGCCACTGCCTTATTTTAATAGCCAAGCATCTTTGGCCATCGTTTGTTTAGTTAAAAACTCACTAGCTAGCTAGCGAACGAGCTAATCAGCTTTGTCAACGCAAAACTGACCGAGCTACGTAGTTCAGGTCTGCTTGCTCATCTAACGCTAGTTAAGTGCCGAAATATTCGCAATTCATTGTTTTTAGCGATTAATATTCACCATGTGAGGCAAGCTGAGCAAGCAAACTGACTTTTAGCTGGCTAACTTAGCCAGCGAACTAGTTTACCGACTTCGGTGGCTGACTAACGTCATATTAGGTGGCAATATGTAAATGCCAACTCGCGAAATGTTCCCGGCTCTATGCTAGCTAAGTAGCCAAATAATGGCTATTCACCATTTTTATTGACTTAACTAGCTCGCTAGCTAGGCTAGCGAACTAGCAATTTTGCTAGCTTAGCCATTTATAGTAGGTGTATTTTAATGCTAGCTAGCTTGCTAAATGACAGTGAGTGACATTTAACTAACCATTTACTGTTTCTATTGATTTAGCAATGTGCACAAGATGTAATGAGCTCACTAGCTGGCTAGCTAGGTGGTTCGCTAGCGTAGCTAAATGCTAGCTAGCTAAATGGCGAAATAACTCATTGTGATCCATTCATTTCTAGGCATGTAGCTGGCTAATGGTGGACCCCTATGTGGTAACGGATGCACGGACATAGACAACGGCAATTTACGGCACTGATTGGCTACCATCACTGTAAAACTGAGGTACCCCATTGGCTAGGAACAAATCACGGGGTACTCACCAGCTTATGCAACGGATATGTAGTTTGCAGAAGTGAACTACAAACTGGACTACGAGTGCGAAAGCATATAATGTTTGGCAATAAACAACGAATTTGATGTTATCATTTGTATCTGTATACCCCATAGGCTAATCTCGGAGCGAGGTGGCTCATAAAATTAATGAGTTCAAGCAATGCCAGAAAGTGTCCAAACCCCATAATAAATTCCCATAGGGATTTTACTTCCGACACCAGAAGCTAAGTAGCTGTGACGTCATCACTTTAGTACTCCATGGGGATTGACTCGTTTCTGCAGTCAGCCTCAAGTGGCTATTCGAGGAACTGCAGCTTTTGGCACTTCCGTATTTGCTTCACTTTTCAGCCCCGCAGGTTGCCGCTTGGGCCTACCTAGTTTCCGTGATTATTTTGAACTGTGCCAATGCCAATTGCGCATGTAAAACGGAAGAGACTGCAAAGTGGCAGAAAAGATCGGGATCCTTCGGACAGTTAAATAGACATTTCCTATAGCTAATTCTAATTCTAGCTGGCTATATTCACTCACTCAAGCAAGCCTTTAACAAGTGAACGAAACAAAAATAAATTGACATGGTCAATTGCGAAAAGTCATAACTTAGAAACACAGAAAAGTAACCTGGGGTATATTTCCCAACAACACTGTAGCTGCCAACTTAGAAACACAGAAAAGTAACCTGGGGTATATTTCCCAACAACGCTGTAGCTGCCAACTTGCATAGCGGCAACCTATGCTCGAATGGTTCAGCCTATGCAGCTTAGTAGCTGATATCTTTAGCAACTCAGCTTTTGGGGATCGCACCCTAGGCTGGCTAGCGAACATGTTACAACCCCAATTCCAAAATAGTTGGGACGAAGTGTAAATTGTGAATAAAATCAGAATGCAGTGACTTTCAGATCACGAGCCAATATGTTATTTACAATAGAACATAGATAACATTTCAAATGTTGAAATTGAGACATTTTAGATTTTTATCCACAAAATGAGCTCATTTCAAATTTTCTGGCTGCAACAGGTCTCAAAAAAGTTGGGACACAGGCAAAAAAGGGCTGAAAAAGCAATTAATATATAAGAGAATCAGCTGAAAGAACATTTAGCAAGTAATTAAGCTAATTGGCATCAGGTGTGTAACATGATTGACTATGAAAGGGATCACTTAGAGGCGGAGTCTCTCAGAAGTAAAGATGGCCAGAGGCTCTCCAACCTGTGAAGGCTTGCATAAAAAAATTGTGGAATACTTTAAAACAAAGTTCCTCAACATCAAATTGCAAAGGCTTTGAAGGTCTCATCATCGACAGTGCATAACATTGTCAAAAGATTTGGAGAAACTGGAAAAATCTCTGTGCTTAAGGGACAAGGCCGAAGACCTTTACTGGATGCCTGTGATCTTTGGGCCCACAGACACCACTGCATCACTCACCGGCATGATTCTGTCATTGACATTACTAAATGGGCCCAGGAATACTGCAAGAAACCACTGTCAGTAAACACACAGTCCAAAAAAAAAAAAAAAAACACACAGTCCAAAGTGGCAAAGTGTCCTGTGGTCAGACGAGTCCAAATTTGACATTCTTGTTGAAAAAAATGGGCATTGTGTCCTCCGGGCTAAAGAGGAGAAAGACCACCCCTCCTGTTATCAGCGTTCAGTTCAAAAGCCAGCATCTCTGGTGGTATGGGGATGCATTAATGCATATGGTGTGGGACACTTGCATGTTTTAAAAAGCACCATGAATGCCGAAGGGTATATTAAATGTTTTAGAGCAATATTTGCTCCCCTCCAGACGACATCTATTCCAGGGAAGGCCTTGTGTATTTCAGCAGGACAATGCAAAACCACATACTGCAGCTATTGCAACAGCATGGCTTCGTAGTAGAAGAGTCTGTGTGCTGAACTGGCCTGCCTGCAGTCCTGATCTTTCACCGATTGAGAACATTTGGTGCATAATTAAACGAAAAGTCCGTCAAAGGAGACCCAAAACTCTCCATTGGCTGGAAGCCTGTATTAAACAAGAGTGGGATCAAATTCCAATGGCTAAACTCAAGAAACTTGTCTCCTCAATGCCCAGACGCCTCCACTCTGTGTTAAAAAGAAGAGGGGATGCTACACCATGGTAAACAGGCCCCTGTCCCAACTTCTTTGAGACCTTTAGCAGCCATCAAATTTGAAATGAGCTCTTTTTGTGGATAAAATTGTAAAATTTCTCAGTTTCAACATTTTCTATGTTCTATTGTGAATAAAATACTGACTGGAGTGATTTGAAAGTCATTGCTTTTTGATTTTATTCACAATTTACACTTTGTCCCAACTATTTCGGAATTGGGGTAGTAAATGAAGGCTTGTACTGCATTTTCTACTCCCAACGTAGAGCTCTAGCAAGCTTACGTATTACGCTAGCTTGTTCCTGGTTCTGCTTCGTGTCGTAGCCGGAATGAATGCGTGCAGGGTTTTTTCAAATTGTACCCCCCGCCCAGTTTCCTTTCCAATGAGAATTCCGACTATGACCGTTTCAAATGCGCTTTCATGCTTGGAGGAGTTATCACGTACACCGCCCATAAGGAAGCTGTTACCGCTCGTCCAGTTCCTCGCAATAAAGACTCAATGATCTTCATGCACAAGATACCTTGTGTGCAAGATTTATGTGGAAGAAATGTAAAAAATGCTGAAATGGAAGATATGATTCAGAGAAAGGGAAAGAATTACAAATCAAACCTCCTCTTTTTTCGGCTTTTTACTCGCCAGAACGATTTTAAGTGTGTCCAAAGCCAGTTTTTTTTTCTTGGCCAGACTTATTTTTTCAGCTGTGGCCAAGGGAAAATTTCTGCATTGGCCACAGGTATAGGTGCGAAGCGTGAAAAAAAATTTCAGCATTGGCCACACGTATTCATGGGGACCATATGACGTCACTGTGCTTTCACGCCGCCATATTTGTGTCCGAAATGGTCACAGCTGCATCCCGCAGCCATTGACTGCAGGTAGCAGACGAGACATGAAGATGTACGAAATACTAAGATGATGTGAATCCAATATGCCCCGGATATGTCGCAGTTTACTGTGACAACAGTCGTCAGAGAATCTCCAAACTACAGTTTCATTCCATCGCGAAAGACTTAGCTAAACTGGCAGAATAAATGGTTGGCTTCCAGAAGGGACCACTGGCTGCCTGCATTTAACTCCCAGTTATTATGCTGTCAGCGATTTGTTTTCGGCAAGTTGCGTTTGTCCTCAACTTAGCCAAGTCTTATTTTTTAATCCTTAAGCACCCTTTGCCAGGAAAACTCAAGGGAAACCCTTTAAACGCTCAAACGCGGTTAATTAACTTTAAGGGAAACCATCATTGAGTCGCGCTATTAATTGTTCAGTTAGTCAAACCAGTTCTTAATATTTCAGGAGATTAAGCAGTAATTAACACTTGCTAGCTTGGTAGCGTAACATTACAGAACTTGAATGGGTTAGCTACCAACGGGTAGACATGCTTACCCGCGAGACACGATCGCATGCATGTGTTCCTGTGAAAGCTCTCACCTCTTATCTGCTCGAATATTCCTCGGAGGTTTCGCTTATCTTAACGGTAACGATGGCAAACAGATGCTGTTGACTTGGCGAGCCTGAATTGTAATGAGTGAAGACCTAACTTTTGCTAATATACGTTGCGTTAGGCAAACACTAGTTTTGCTAAGTAGTACTTTAATTTAAGGTGGACTGCAAACAGTGGCATATCGCATTCATGAACATATGATTCTATTTTTAACGTTTCGTTTCTAGCGAACATTTCTTTGCATCTAATGGTTTAATACAGAAAGCAACGTGTTAAAATAGTGGTGAATTAGCTTAGACCTGCCAGTACAAACGGCCTGGAGAATTAAATTGGGAAACAGAATAGCTACAAAAGAAAACATTAAACTGCCTAAACCTGCAACTGGTAATAAAATCGTTCAAGTAAAACTGATCTGCAAATCGAAAAACGTGTGGCAGTCCGTTGTTTTTAAGATCAGAAGAGGCAAATGACCATAATACACCACATGAGAAGTCGCACCTGTTGCCTGCATAGCCTCAGCCGTAGCCTACTTCAAAACAAACAAGCTAAAAGTAGCTCTTCAGACTTAATCACCGCCAAGATAACACGGCTGCTAATTGTTGTTGAATCACTTACATGCCCTATTATCACGTAGACTTTTTTTTGTCTCCAGATGCCATAGTGTTGCTCACGAATCCTGCAACTGCATATTGATTGGCATCCGTACTTTTGAAAGCCTTCAGACTATCAAGGTATACATAAATACCAGGAAATGTTAGTTGGGGTGAACACTTCGCAAATGGTATCGGACAAAATAAAATAAGGGGTACTACTGATTATTGATGTTTTTGTATGAATAACGCTGACTCTCTTCCTCATTTAAATGTTCCGCCTCCGCTGTCATGAGCGAGGGAGAACAGTGGAATCGGACACAACTATGGCGGCGGGAACATCGGAAGTGACGTTTTTGGTACCTATGAATAAGTGCGAATATCATTGGCCGAAAATAAAATCGCAGGTTTCGGAGCATTTTAAGAAGCTGATGATAAGTCCAAAGGGAACGATTATCAGGCTATCATTATTTTATGCCTTTTATGGGATTAGCCTGCTGCCTGAATGTATTTCTGTTGGCGGAAGTGAGAAGTTACATTCATTAAAGTGATTGAATTAAAAAAAGTGAGTCATTTATAATTCGATGAATCACTTTATGCAAATTTAGGATTTTATCCGAGGATTATTTGTTTATTTCTGGGACTGCAGACCTCGAGTAGCTCATAAAACGGCACATGATGGCTAGGCTTACGAAGTCACGTCCTTCTGCGCCGATGTTTCATAGGGTGCGACAGGAAGAGGTTTCTGTTTTAAATGTAAAAAATGCTGAAATGGGAGATGGGATTCAGAGAAAGTGAAAGAATTATGTATCAAACCTCCACATTTTTTGGCTTTTTACTCGCAAGAACGATTTTAAAAGGGGGTGCCCTTTTAGGAGGGAGAAGGGAGGTTTATAATTTCAGATTAATATTTAATATTGTCAATGCGCACCTTTTTCTTGGGCGCACATTCTCAGACAGCACTTGGCGGCCCAGCCATATTCTAGGTTGCACCTAGTTTTGTTTTTGCATATTTGTTGCACTTAAATGCTTCAGATCATCAAACAAATACTAATATTAGACAAAGATAACCCAAGTAAATACAAAATGAACTTTTTAAATGATGGTTTAATTTATTAAGGGAAAAAAGCCACCCAAACCTACCTGGCCCTATGTGAAAAAGTGATTGCCCCCCCGTGTTAAATCATGAATTAATTGTGATTAACCACATTTTTTGAGTTCAATTTCAGTAGCCACACCTAGGCCTGATTACTGCCAGACCTATAGAGGGATTATCAACACGGCGGATGCGCGCGCAACTTGACTGCAGAAAGACTGGCCCCTTTAAACTGCTTGACAGATTGTCATGGTTATCTTGCAGTTGCGATGTTGGCCAGCTAGTGATGTTGTCAGCGTAGCCTACTACAACAGTTTATCGCCGAGTGATTAAACAAGTTATGCTGCTAAATTAACATTAGTGAATGGGATACGTCTTAACACGTTGACTGCCAACTACGAGATAACTCGTAATGGTGGGTCAGGGCCAGTGCTAGACCTGAAAAATTCGGGGGCAATTATCCATCTCTTTATTGACAACAATTTGTCCTGGCTAATTATGGATGTTTTCCTATATTAACATGTTTTCCAATTCAAGAATAATCAAGTGGCAATTGAAGACACGGCTTCTCTCCCCCATGCGATCTAACAGCAAATAATGGGCTACATTCAGTAAGCTTACAGAAAAATAATTTAATAATAATTAGGTCTATGCACTGGCTCTCAGCAACGGTAATTTTTTTTCCAGCGAGAGCGGCATTTCAGAACTCTTCAGCGAATGAAGGTAATTCTGGTGACAAGTAAACGTGGTTTCCTCCGTTTACATTTTCCAGTCTGACAGCTGTCTATTTTTTCAGCAAGTTGCATGAACGTGCAGCAAAAACAGGTGTGCGTACTTGTCACCGAAATTACCTTCATTCGCAAATGAGTTCTGAAATGCCGCTCTTGCTGGGAAAAAAAAATTATGTTGCTGAGTGCCAGTGCATAGACCTAATTATAATTTAATTATTTTCTCTTCTGAATGTAGCCCATTATTTGCTGTTAGATCGCATGGGGGAGAGAAGCCGTGTCTTCAATTGCCACTTGATTATTCTTGAATTGGAAAACGTGTTTATAAAGGAAAACCATCTAGAATTAGCCAGGACTAATTGTTGTCCCTCCATTACGAGTTATCTTGTACAAAAAGTCAACGTGTTAATGACCCATACGCTTTTGGTGCAGGTGAGTGGATAAATGACGAGAAAGATGTATAAAGTCTGGGTCATTGTGAACAAGAAAAACAACTGCATCCTGACCGCGAACTGCACCAGTATGTAATTTAGAATAATATAACGTTACAAATTAATTTTAGCTTCCTTTGCACTTGTTGTACACACTTGTTTTTTCCCCCCCCTCACATCACTATCTTTTTGAGCTGCTGTAACGATGAAATTTCCCCACTGTGGGATCAATAAAAGTTTATCTTTCCATTGTTATGTCACCTCGTCTTCAGTCACTGTCGTTATTGTAGTAAACATTTCACAACTCATTTGGTGCAATAATACAGCTGTCTGCGGGCATATCTAGCTTTATCACCATTCAAACCAATGAGTCTAACATATTACATTGCTCAAAATTAATACCAATGTTCTTCTTTTCTCTGAGCTTGGGGTCATGCTGTAGGCATGCAGCAGCATTGATGCTCAAAGTCTGTAAAAGTTGCGCGTTTTGTTATTCTTATCGAAATGGTTTGTACAACCAACTGCACAACAAGACATGGTCACAGCTCTTCCTGCTCTCTTTCTGCAGTCAACATGCGTAGTAGAGCGGGGTGATGTCTGTAGTGACGTAGACTGATAATCCCTCTATAGAATCAAGAAATCACTTAAATAGAAACTGTCTGACATTGTAATAGGCTATAAGATCTCAAAAAGCAACACATCTTGCCACGATCTAAAGAAATTTAAGAACAGATGAGAAACAGTAATTGACATCTATCAGTCTGTAAAGAGTTACAAAGTCATTTCTCAAGCTTTGGGACTCCAGCGAACCATGGTGAGGGCCATTATCCACAAATGGAGAAAACTTGGAACCATAGTGAACCTTCCCAAGGAGTGGTCAGCCTACCAAAATTACTCCAAGAGCGCATCGACGACTCATCCAGGAGGTCACAAAAGAACCCAGAACCACATCTAAAGAACTGCAGGTCTCACTTGCCTCAGTTGAAGTCAGTGTTCATGATTCAGCAATTAGACAGAGAATGGGCAAAAATGGCATCCATGGGAGAGTTCCACGGTGAAAACCACTGCTGACCAAAAAGAACACAAAGGCTTGTCTCACATTTGCCAAAAAAACATCTTGATGATCCCCAAGACTTTTCTTAATAGGTCCCGCAATGCCTACATTTGGGTCTGACTTGTGTTTATTAATAGCGTGCTGGTATGCCCTTGTGGGTAGACTTTGATCCTGCCCTGCAATTATAAAGCCTTCTGTTTCAGCTTTAAACCCAGAACTCTTATGCCACTGATGTGTTTGGGTGATGTCTACCTCAGGTTTAGAACCTCGCAGGGGGTATTGACCATGCATAGCTTAATTTTCCCAGGCTGCTTTTAGCTGGTCCATTGCGACTTGTTTTGTCTCACTCTTTTTTCACTTGGCTAGCTCATTTACTGGTTGATCTTCATGTTCCAGGATGGTTGTTGTCACTAGTTGGGAGTGAAACTTGTTGGCATCTTTGACCATAGTGTAGAGCTTTTTACTTTGCTGATGTCTGTACACTAAATGTATAAGTGTATCTTTGCTGTGCTGTAGGTACTCCGGGAGACTAATAGTTGTGATCTTGTCCTGCATCTCTTGCTGCTGCAGACGCCTGCTTTCATTTGAATGGGGTATATAAAGCCTCTCCATATCGGCTTTTGGGTGGTGCATTCTTGGCATGGTTAGCATTTCGGGGGTTTTGGTATCCATTTTCTGAATCTCATCTAGTTTCCAATGAATGCTATTCAAGCTGTAGGTTATAACTGGCACAGCCAGGGTATTATTTGTGCAGATGTGTCCACCCGCGGACCTGGAGCTGCAAATTTATGCACGCAGTTACAACATTCTATCACTAGATGGCACACCCGGATCAGTTATTGAATATTCACAAGCAAGCCGAGGTCGAACATGGTTCAGAATATGGACAAGTTCACTCCAGTCCCTTTTTTTCAGGAGTTGCCTGAATTAAACTCGTCAGCTAAGCCTAATGCTATGCAATCTGCTCAATATACTTGCCCATAGTATCTATCCAGCAGTTCAAAAAAATGATCTCTTGCTACAGAAAAAATCGTTGTCCTCTGTAGCAACCACTTCAGCTACAGTGAGCCAATGGGATCCCAATTAGTAGTAAAGAAAATTCAGTTTTCTGAAGCAAAAATTCAACATGGTATTGATATTAACTCATTCTGCTATCGATTGTAGTCATCAGATATGAAAAACGCATAGTTCCCTACCATGGATTTAAGCGTAGACTGCTCGATCGATGAATTCGGCACACCCTTATATCCTTGTAAGTGCTCATGTTGATAGCTAATAACTCAATTATTTACTAATATTCATCTGCGTAACGCACACTTATAGTTCATGCCCACGTGAAACTTCTGCGGTAATAATGTATTGATGGACTAGTTTCTTATCCAATTCCAGAGAGTTTAAACTTTCCACAGTGACCGAAAGACATTGATTGGACAATAAGAATAGTATACAAACCTGTGCGTAAAAGTAAGGTAGGTTGTATTCTCCTAATGTTGGGCATGGTTGCCCAGCTGAAAATGATGCGATTTCAAAGTAAAATAGACATCCAAAACCAGTATGAAGTGTTCTGTTACATTTACGGGGTTTAAATGAGGTATGGACATGGTCAATGGGAATTATTCCAAATGAAACAGGAGGGTTCCTTCTACTCGATGCATCTGTCTGTGGAGAAGGGATTCAATGAAGAAAGGTTATACTGCTACTCTGTTTGCATTTTGCTCAATGTGGCTTTTTGTTTTAGAATTTTTACCGTGTTCAACAAAATCAAATACAGAGGTTTTGGTTTCTTCAAAATACAAGCAGCTCACGCACTTCGCTGTACCCCCTGGTACGTTCATTGCACCATTCTGTTCAATTTGGGGTAGAAAATTGGCTGATTATTCCTGATAATGGATGTCTATTCTGTTAAAATAAGGTATATTTCAGATATCACTGAGTTAGTGAGTTGTACTTGTTCCTTATAAGGTGTGGTAAGCGTTTATATAAGGTCGCAAGCTTGGAACTGGGAACTGCTAGCTTTTCATTGCAGGGTGAATCTTCTTACCGTTAAATAAGCAGTTCCATTAAGGGCGATTCTACACTCTTATCCCAAATTATTTGACTTTACTCAACAATTGCTTGGAAACCTGTTGCCTTAAACTGTTTAAGTTTTTACAAAAGGTGAAACTAAACAGGTCAAGTTGTATTAGCATAAAACCTTAATTGCATGCAGTTGCTGCATTAAGTTTATATTTGCAGTATTTACTCAAAATCGTTAGTTCAGTAAAACAATTTCCAAAGAGTACAAAATGCAGTATTTTCAGTGAAAAACTGGTGTAAATGTCCTGGTTGATCACATTGCACATCATGCAAATATTTTGTTTGAAGAGGTGTTTGCTGTGGACTGAACTGGGAGAAACTACCAGTACTAAGATTAGACTTTGCTACCAAATCTTCTGGGGTACTCTCTTGATGACCAAAGATTGTATTATCAGAACCTTCCATGAACAGGAAAGGAAGGCAACAAACAGCAACATGATCCACTTAACGGTGGCACCCTACTGAACTCAAACAAACATGGACCGAGAAAGGAAAGCACCTAAATAAGATAACTAATATGTATGACCAATAAACAAACACATAAATGAGCAGTTATTCAACAACAAAAACTAAACTGTGTGTACTAGGCATTGTGGGTATTGCGCAAGGACAAACTCCAGGCAAAACTAAACATATTAAGTTATTTTTGCTTTACATGATCAATTGCATTGCATATTTCAGCTGGTTATTACAAACAACTACTTCGATTTAGTAATGGCACCACTTTTTTTACAAGCCATGAAAAACTAAGTAATGACAACTCGAAAGTTTAATAAGAAACAAAATCTGGGTTTACAGTGCATGCTAGAAACTGAAAAAAAGCTTAATTTGAGACATGTTTTTAACTGACTGGTCTATTATGATTTGTAACCCTGAATACCCAAGTCATTTAAAACAAGTTAGTTTTCTCACTTACATGAATGCAGAATGGTGATTCGGGGTGGAATTAAAGGAAACATGAAATTTCATCAAATTTTCAATTTTCCACAATTTTCAATCAATTGCCTTAATTCCCACTAATTGATAACACTCAAGTTTCCAGTCTCTACGAGTCACCTATCTAGAGCAAAGTCTGTCCACTAGCAAAGTGACAGTCACATGACCCTTTGCTTGACAGAGAAAAATATAATAAATAACGGGCTGTTTATTGTCATGACACGCACAACAGATTGAAGGCAAAAATTTCTCGCCATTTTTTTTTATTTTTTGAGTGGGAAACTTATTACAAATCCTCAAATTTTATACTAAAGGTACTAAAATGCTACTGTCTCCTCATAATTCCATTAATTCGTTTACATATAATTAGCCTAAAAAGTATTGTCCCGTACGACAGATCATTGGTACAGTCCTTTAAGAACTGCTTAAACCAAATCTCAATGCAGTTACTTCTCAGTAAGTTAGTTCTGCCGGTAAAAAAATTAGGTGTCTCTTTAATTCCTCACCTCTGAGACAATAGGGGACATATAGGGGGAAAATTCCACTAAGGGACGGCAAGTGACTGTTTCAAAGGTATGCAAGTGGCTGTTCAGAGTTTCTTAATAGCATCAGTCTCCGATTCAGAGGTAAGTAAAACATTGAAAATGTTTTGAAATTAAATGAATTGTTAAATAAAGATATTTGTAACATCTGCCATATCTGTGTATTTCATTAGTTTTTTTGCATTAGAAAGACAGAAAAGGCCTGACTGACTGTCTCATGCATGAACATGCACTGTGGTTGTGCACATTTTATGCACTGTCAGACTGGCTGAATAAAAATGTATAAAATATAGTACATGTAAAAAACCCTTCAAATGAGAAAAAAGCATAATACTTTGCCAACACTTGGGCGAGGACATTTTTGCCCCTGAAAACTCCAAAGGCCTTGAGCCTAAGGGCACTTTCACTCAAGGAACGATTGTTCTGTACCGTGCCACAGTACGGCCACAGCTTTCACACTAGCAAGGTCGTACTTTGCCCAAGTACGGATTATTTCATCAAAATTGCAATACAGAAGGTAGCAGTATTCACCTAGGTGGTTTTTAAATATACTACTCAAAATTTGATAGGGATCATAGGAATTTTTTTGTGAAATAACATGCAAATTTGGTAACTGCCACTGATGAACAATATATTGGATAAATGACATGCAGTCAGACACAAAACACATTTGCAAGTGCATTTAATGACATTAAATGAGCGTGCAGCCTCACACTTTTGGCTTTCACGAACACTTCATGGTTTCACCTCTGACATGTAAAGTGAAAACAGACAGTGTTCGTTTGATGTTTCATTACCACAGTTAATGTCAATAACGGGTATGGCTTCCCCTAGCTTGAATGACGGCTTGACAACGTCGGGTCATACTGTCAATCAGTACCCGGATGCTTGCAATTGGAATGTTGTTCCATTCTTCAACAAGGGCATTTCTGAGCTCTTCTAGAGTTGTGGGTTGTGCCCTACGACCGGAAATGGCGACCTGCAGCATGTTCCACACATGCTCGATAGGGTTTAGGTCCGGATTTAACGCGCTGGCCAGTCCGCGGCGGACAATTGTCTCCTGCTCTAGGAATTGATTCACCACACTAGCACGATGGGGACGGGCGTTATCATCCATCAAGATGAAATCAGGGCCAACAGCACCAGCGTATGGTCTTATTTTACACATTGAGGATCTCATCCCTGTACCGTACCCCTGTCATCGTCCCTCTCCCCATGACATGCAGGTCCGTTCTGCCGTTCCTGCTTATTCCTCCCCAGACCATAATTGATCTGCCACCATAACGGTCGTGTTCGTTGATGTAGGCATCATTAAATCGCTCACGTTGTCTTCGCCACACCCGTTGCCTCCTGTCAGTAAAGTCCAAGCAATATCGGGACTCATCAGTAAAGAGAACTGGAGCCCAATCGTTGTGTGTCCATGTGACATGATCGTGAGCCCAATCCAAACGGTCACGCCTATGCGACGCACGGTCAGTGGGATTCGAACACATGGCCTTCTTGAGTTGAGGCGGCAGTATGAAGACGATTCCGTGATCGCCTGAGTGGATACCCTGACCCCGAGGCGTTATGAAGGTCATTTCGTAGGGTGGTGGCTCTCCAGAAAGGATGACGTCGTGCCTGAAGTGTGAGAAAGTGGTCTTGTCGTTGTGTAGTCGATCTCTGACGACCACCCCCATGACGGTGTGCTGCTGTACCAAACGCTTGATGCCGGTTCCACGCTCTGTTCACAACGCTTTGGCTGACGTTAAGTGCATTAGCAACGTGACGTTGTGAGAAGCCAGAGTCAAGCATTCCGATGCATCTTCCCAATTGCTCTGAAGTCAATCGACGTCTAAGACGTTGAGGAGACATTGTTATTGCTAAATGTAATGCAGAAAATTTGGGAACTTCCAAATTTTCACCAACAAGCAACACACACGTCTGAGTTGAAATGGTGAAGCGTTAGTCAAAGCCAAAATGTGAGGCTGCACGCTCATTTAATGTCATGAAATGCATGTGCAAATGTGTTTTGTGTCTGACTGCATGTCATTTATCCAATATATTGTTCATCTGTTGGACTCGCCATTTGTGAGAACTCTACATGTGAAAATGATACCTCAACTTTGCTGAGCCACTCTTTCACAATGCAAGCCAGGTGAATCTTGGCATTATCATCCTGGACTATGCCAATGCTGTGAGTGATAAAAAAATTCATTGATAGTATTACCTGCTGATTCAGTTTGTTTCAGTAGTCTGCTGACTTAATTTCATTGCTTCATAATGTTGCTAAGCCTAGACTTGACAAATTTAAACAACCCCAGATCATAACACTGCCTCCAAAAGCTTGTACTGTGGCCACTACGCATGACAGGTACATCGCTTCATAGGCTTCATTTCCAGCCATGATGCATCCATCGGTCTGTAAGTGGGTAAATCTGGACTCATCAGGCCACATGACCTTTTTCTACCGGCTGACAGTCCAATCTTTGTAGTCCCCAGCAAATTGAAGTCGTTTTTCCCCAATTAACCTCACTAACAAGTAGGGATGCGCCGATACCACTTTTTTAAAAACCGATACGAGTACGAGTATTTTATTTTGTGTACTTGCCGATACCGAGTACCGATACCGATATTTCTGAAATGTTTTCCAGGAAAATACAATGACAATTTCGGAGTAGGGCTACAGGTTTTATTTTCTTTTTATAACAAGCCTAAAAGAGGCCAATATCAAACGACTCACACATGGCTATTTCCAAAAAAAAAAGAAAAAAAAAAGAGTAGGCCTAACTGCTAAAAATCTTTCTGTATTTAGGCCTGACAAAAAGCCTTTGAACTAGCACTGCCATCAAATGAGGCAAAACATTACTGAAGCTTGACAAATGAAACGTAAACTTGCTGCATAGGCAAGGTAACACACCCAACTTCATAAGAAGTCAGTAGAACTATTAATTGGCACAGATAGTTTCTACACACATTCATAGGCATTCTCAATCCCACTAAAGTCAATAATAGCTTTCCAAGCAAACAAGGCATCACTTAAAGTGTGTGGTACCGCCATATTTCAATTACACAAATGACAAATGAAAAAGATTTAACTTAACCACAACTAAAATGTTTAAGGTAACCATATGTTACTAATATATTTGTAGTAAAATAAGAAGATCCACAATTCTAAGTTTCTGTGTGTGTGATTGTGGGTGTGTGCTTGTGCGAGCTCAGCTTGCTTGTAAATATTCAATAACTGATCCGGGTGTGCCATCTAGTGATAGAATATTGTAATTGCGTGCATAAATTTGCAGCTCCGTGTCCGCTGGCAGAAACATCTGCACAAAACGCTTAAGTTACCCTGCCGAACACCGTTGTTCTTCTTGAACACGCCGCATCCAGATAATCCTTAAATGATGAATTGTATACATATTTTAATTTGTAACGTGTAGTGAAGTGGCCAGTGTCAAAGTAACGAAGAAAAAGTATACTTTTTTAGCTTTTAAATGTAGTAGAGTAGAAGTCCGGTTAAAAAAAAAAAAAAAAAAACTCAAGTAAAAGTACAAATCCTAAAAAAAAAAAAAAACTACTTAAGTACTGTAACGGTTGTCTACATGTACTTCTTTACTATACACACCTCTTGTGTGTATGCGCGTATGCCTGCATGTGATGTGATGACTATAAAGCTCTCTTTCTCGTTTTTTTTCGAACTCGCTGTCTCCCCCTAGACATAGATGTCAGATAGTACAAAATACTGTAGCCTATGCGACCGTGAGCAGGCAGTTACCTTAAAATCTTACATTAAGTGGTATCGGTGCGTGGTATCGGCAAATGTGGACGAGTACGAGTACGAGCATATTAACGCGGTATCGGGCAGATACCCGATACTGGTATCGGTATCGGTGGAACACTACTAACAAGTGGCTTTTTTGTGGCCAAGCAGCTGTTTAGTCCCAATCCTGCAAGTTCTCGTCGCATTGTGTGTGTGGAACTGCTCTTACTTTCACAATTAAACTTGAGCCATGAGTTCTAGTGTTGACTTTTAAGGAAGAAACTTCACCAATTGTTTAGTTCATCTCCGAACGTGATCATTCATGATTTATTTCCAACCAATTTCTTCCGCTGAATTGTCGATTCTCCACTGTTCTTCCAGGTTTTAATAATGCATTGGACAGTTCTTAACCAATTTTAGTAGTTTTAGCAGTCTCCTTGGTTGTTTTCTTTGCTGTATGCAGGCCAACAATGAAACCTTCCTGAAACAGACTAGCATCTTTTCCCTGACTACAGGATATGTATTCCAACATGGTTATTTAACCCATTTAGGCCTGAGGCCTGTTCAAAAAACGCCTATGAAAACCAATGGACGATTTTGAAAAGAACCCCTAAAACCTGAGGTTTTCTGGAAAACAGCACCCAGGTGTCAACGTCTAGTAAAAAGTTGATATCTCAGCCTCTGTAGCAGATAGAAACAAAATTCAAAAAGTATTTGAGAGCTTACACCTGTGGCTTTCATAAGAACTGTGTTTTTTATTTGTGCAAATCTTCATCACAATATTTAAAACACTAAACAAACTATAACAAACTATAAAATATAATAAAACCAATAAAATAAATAACAAATCTCTATCTACATAACATGCACAACTCAAATGGAATAAAGAGGCCTAATAAATAAAAGTATAAGCTCTACACTAGAGAATAACAAACATTTTTTCTTTCTCTGGAATAGGTGGCAGCAGTGGTGGAGCTACGGGGGGGGGGCAAGACACGTCCCTTTTAGTCCTGGCTAGATCTCAATCATTTTCCTTTATTGACGTCTTTTCCAATTATTGTAATTGGCAACTGAAGACACGGTTTCTCTCCACATGCGATCTAACAGCGATTAAATCGCGGGTTAAATTCAGCACAGTGGCGGAACAGAGAATTGGGTTGCACAAAACAGCCGTTTAAAACAATTATAAATCCTGACCTCTTCTCAGTCATCTTCATGATCAACAAAAGGTTCACTCCGAGAGCACTCCGCACTTAACAGGTGCTGCTTGTTCTCCCCGATTAGGTACGACGACAATCATTCCTCTGGACGCGTATTTGCTGTATTTAAATCTACGTTATTCAAAATTGCATAGCCTGCCTGTCGACTCTCACGCAAATGGCTTGAGCCGCACGCTTGTTATAACCTATGCTATTTAACTGCCGAGTGCCACTTTTTTTTTTTTTTTTAAGTCAACCTACGAAATGCCGAGAGTGAAAGTCCGCGTTTCATTGGAACACGGACCAGTTCAATCACGCGAAGCACTGGCCAATTAATAAGTAAATTATTTTTCTGCACTGAATTTAGCCCATGATTTCATCGCTGTTAGATCGCATACGGTGAGAAACCGTGTCTTCAGTTGCCAATTACGATAATTGGAAAAGACGTCGACAAAGGAAAATGATTGAGATCTAGCCAGGACTAAAAGGGACGTGTTTTTGCTCCCCCTGTAGCTCCGCTACTGGGTGGCAGGCATGATAAAGTGTCCATTCAAATAAAATAAAAATAAACATAAAAATATAAAAAATAAAGTATCTTGAAGCGTTACTATGGCATCTGCCCTAGTATAAAGTGCCAGTAAAAGAACAGCTATGAGCCCAGAAATGGTCGGAAAAGTAATGAAAACAACAAAATGACGTATCCGCTTTCCCGGCCTGAAGGGTAGAAATGCGTAACGGCGTCCCCGGTTTTTAAGGTTAAAATGTGCACATGCTGTCCCGGTTTAAATGGGTTAAGAAATGAGAAGCCACTCACTCCATCAGTTGGTGTTATAACTTGTTGCCAGCTGAAACATATGAATCACAGCAGTAATTATCCAATTGAAAGGTCTAACCTACTTGCATAGTTAAATCCAGGTGGTGACTTTTTTGGCAGGGCAGTATGTAATATCATATACATATCTCTTTTATGATGTTTATTGGCGATTGGCATACCAGCTTACATTCTTCATATCCTTTGGCTAGCGGTAAAATAGCACTTTGAATCCTCAAATTTTCATATAACTCTCCTTGATATAAAGAGCATAATGCCTGAGCAACTAAAATATATATACAGTGCCTGACAAAAGTCTTGTCGCATAAGGACATAGTAACTAAAAATAGCATATAACTTTATTTCTAACCAATCAATTGTACAATAAATGGTCCATTTTAATGTCAAGGGCTTTCACATGAATAATTTGGTGCAAAATGAAACCGTCAAAAAGTGTTCTGATGTTCACAGCTCGGCTAAGCCCATAACATCTGTTTTTGCTAGGACAAAAGTCTCGTCGTCTCTTCAGATGATGCAACAAATCGCAGATTAGAGTTTAACCTATGACAAATACTGTAATTAACACATTCCCAGATGTGTATAGAAATAACCCCAGCATACCAGACTTTCATATGAGGTGCGACTAGACCTCTGACAACATGCCAAAGATTCAACCACAGACCAAAGTGCTGATCATCAAGAGCCTGAAGACTGAGTCTGCTGCTGAGGTGGCGACATCTTTAATGTATCCAAATGTCAAGTGGAGGGGATGAGAAAAAGATTTGAAGAAACTGGTGACGTTCATGGCAAGCGCAGGTCAGACAGACCCCGGTATGACAACTGTTTGAAAGGACCGTTTGTTGCTTCAACTGTACAAGGCTAGCCCTTCTTCAACTACAGCGAAGCTACATGAGGAAATGTCACCAAAAATCCCGGTATCTACAAGAAGAGTTTGTCAAATTCTCTCTCAAAGTGGTTTTCATAGCCAAATTAGTACACAGAAGTCTGCATTAAACAAAACAAAAAACCTGCATTGCATTTGCCAAGGCCCACAGCTCGCAGAAAGGATTGATACTGGAAAAGTGGCTGAAAGTTTATTTTTCTGGTGAATCATCCATTGAACTGCATGCCAGTCGCCGTACAAGACCTGTTGGAACCCTCATGGACCCAAGATTCTCCCAGAAAACAATCATGTTTGGTGGAGGAAAAATCATAGTTTGTTGTTACATCCAGCATGGGGGTGTGAGAAAGATCTGCAGAGTGGATGGCAACATCAACAGCCTGAAATATCAAGAAGTTCTTGCTGCCCTACTTATACTGCTGCTCCTTCTCATTCTTCTGTCTCCATGTCACAGTTCCTGAAAGCGAAGAGGGTGAAGGTACTCCAGGATTGGCCAACCCAGTCACCTGACATGAACATTATTGAGCATTTCAGGGGTAAGATGAAGGAGGAGGCTTGGAAGATGAAACCATAGAATCTTGATGAACTCTGGGAGTCCTGCAAGACTGTTTTCTATGCCATTCCAGATGATTTCATCATCAAGTTATCTCAGTCATTGCCAAGACGTATGGATGCAGTCCTCCAAGCTCATGGGAGTCATACGCAATATTAATTCTTTTTTCCAAGACACCATGGCTTTATGTTCTGATATTATAGTGGCATATTTGTGTATTCAAAATAAAGTGTATGTATAATTTCCTTTTTTTTTTTTCAATGCGACAAGACTTTTGTCCAAGCAAAATCTGACCTTTCTGTACAAATGAAATTATAAAACTCAATCAATGACACAAAACTCTATTTTGGTATATTTCGCATAATCTAGAGGGCTTTGCCTTTCATATAAGCCATTTTTGATTCCAATTGATTAACTACAAGTCAGGTTATTATTTGTTGTTCCTACAACTTGGATAAGCAACAAGACTTTTGTCAGGCACTGTATATAATATATACAATGCAAAACAAGGACAGATTAGCAGCGATGGATCAGATTTTGACTTGCATTCGGGCAGATTCACTTCGTTTGATTTCTTGTTAGTTTTCAAAGTTTTGAGCACGTGCAACAATCGTGACACAGCTCCTTTTAAGCCCTCTTTATGTCACTGTCCAAATGAATGTTTATGGACATAACTAAACACCTTAGTTATCTGGCAGCTTAAAAGGATAGGTCCAGGTGGTTGTGACAGCCGGCAGTTCTCATCAGCCCTTCATTTTTTTCCCCCTCCTCATGTTTCTTGTGTGCCTTTATTACACAGGTGAAGCTGACACTGGGGAGGAGCTCCCCATGGGAGAGTCCTGACTCCACCCCCCCCAGTGGCAGGCCTTCGCCTCCTGTCAATCCGCTAGTGAAGCTGCTGTGTGGGGAGGACGAGATGGAGCTACAGATGTCCAACAACCACATCCCTCACATCGTCATGTATCTCACCCTAAGACGAGACTCTGACTCCACAGGAGAAGATGTATGTCAGCCCTTTCTCTTCTGCTTCTGCTTGTTTTTCGTGGCCAGTATAGCTTTGTGCCATGTATGTGTAATATTAGTAATATATAGTGCAGGGGTATTCATCTAAGACTGTCTGAGTCAGGTCCAGTAAGTCAACACACCTCCCCATCTGAGGTCCAAACAATATCTACGACAGATACAAATTCAATTCATAATTCTGTTTTGATTGCATTTTTATTGAACTAAGTAGCATAAAGTGTTCTTCATTTTGAAGTAAGGCATTGAACAAACATTTGGGGAAAACCAAAGAGCAATTAACATCTCTAACTTTGTATCGTTAATTCCTGTTCATTGCATTAAATATCACTTTGGATAAGGAGGAATAAAGTGCTCTAATTCACTGAACTTTGCTTAAAATCACTTAAAGATGAAAGCACAAACTTTTTGGCTAAGAAAAGAAGAACAAGCTCTACGTACAATTTATCTGACCTTCAACACTGCTCTCTTCTGTCTTTTTGTAAACATAGAAAACTAATAAACTCAGAAAAGCAATATATACTTGAGGAGTCCACTTGCAAAGCCTTCTAAGTGAAGTTGGTCCATTTTTTAGAAAAATCTGATTTTTTTGGTAGGCAAAGAAATTATCTTCCATAGATACCAATTTTCACTGTACTGAAACTATTAGCCTAGCAGACATAATCCATGAGGCAATTCATTATTTTTTTTAAGATATGACTTTGATTTTGCAACACAAAGTTTTGACTAAGCAGGTTTTGAAAGTGGAGAGGAAATTTAGCAGGTTTTGACAGTGTTTAAACAAGCAACGTTGCTCAATAGGTGAAGGTATTTGACTCAGGACCCACTCTACATGCAACTCAATGCTACAGACAGCACAGTGGTTGAATAGCTGCTATGACAATGACAACATAAACATGAGTCCATGGGTTCAACAACTAACATGACATAGGCTACAATTGAAAATGGCAGATCAGCGAGTTTACTGAATAGTCTTTCCGCGCATTAATGTGTTTTATGTCCTTGATCGGATCGGTGAACATTAAAACTGAGTTGTTATATGTCAGCTATAGTAATGCAAACCACGTTATTTATAGGCTACTTAATTTGAAACTGTATTTATTGGTGTGTGCATCTCCATTATATTGCGAGTAATTCAAATGCAACTTGAAGTTAACAACCGTCGTAAAAATAACCACTGTCGCCGAATTCAGCCTTCAAAGCGCAGTTACAGATGCTGGTCACTGTAGTCTGACTAGCCGAATCCATTAGATAAATTCAGGGCCAATTAACAAAATAAAACTTGCATCTTTCGCGTGGAGGCTATCATTTATTTGTATAATGCGATGACACCATTTAAAACTTCACGTAGCGGAACATTCACCGGGCAGGTATAGCATTTTTAGCGCAATTTAATTGTTAATGTGGTGACGCTTTAAAACGGTGTAGGTGGCCGTGGAGGGTATGTTTTTACGATAGGGACCCATTTATGTTCACTCAGGATAACAATTAATTTGCCATTTGAGGTATTATGCCTGAATTTCCTTTTATCCTATTTATTTCTTTGGTAATTTCTTTGTTATTCATAATATTTTGCGTCATTCCTTATAAAATCTACAAGTGCTTCCCACCTGACCCCCTCAAAATCAGCGGATTATTCTAGTACAATAACTTAGATATATTTAATTAATCCTCACCAAATATTATCTTGATCTTGTGAAGATTTTTTGAGCTACAGGCTCTGAAAGTACATGGGAGTTGGTAGAAAGTTTGTGCTTTCTAACTCGCGTCATTTTTTCTAGCATTTTTGAGCCCTCATAACTTCATTTGTATTAAAGATGGGCAAATGAAATTTTCAGAGCTGGAGCCCTGTTAAAAACTGCAATTATATCAATTGTATGCCAATTCTAGGTGTCACAATCATAAGCCAAAATTTGTATTTTCTTCAACAATATTTGTCGTGAAACCAACTTCAAGCCTCAATATCATGGGAAGTATGGAAGTTTTAATAGCAACACTGCACCAATTCAATAGCGATGATATACAAATAAGTACTGGAACCATGGATGTGTCGGGTGTTTTCTGGTAATTCACCAGTGAAAACCCGGAAAACGTGTGCTAGGAAAACTTCACAGGGTTGTATCACCATGGGCTCTAATTTCTTGGCGCAGCGCAGGGTGGCGTAGCGTGGCGCAGCCCACGCAGTGGTAATTTCGTCCGGTGCAGCCCGCGCAGTGATAATTTCGTGCGCTGCAACACCGTGCGCAGCCACTTTGGCAATTTGGTAGACGGACGTGCGCCGAGATGGGTGTGGCGGCGTAGTAGGGGGAGGTGTCACATATTCATCAAGACGCAGTCGCAATTTCGTAGAAGAAGTCTTCGCTGAAGTTGCGCAGAAAGCTCGCCAGCTCCAACCTGGTTTACTTTCTGTGCAGTGGTAATTTGGCTGACCGGCGCACAGTGCGCACACGTCACCAAAACCTCACAGGCAGGTTTCCAGAATGTCAGGCACATTTCAATGCAATAAATAATTACAGCAACCACTATTTATCGTAACTATCTGAATCAGGACATAAATTATAGTATCTATATCGATTGTCCTGATGTCAGATCAAAGGCGGTTGGCACGCGTAATGGAAACTCCACCTGGCTTAATCAACGCAGCTGAATCTGTGATGCAAACTAACGACTTCACATCTTTCTCAGCCAACCACAAACTATAGGCCTATATATTTAATGCTTGCGTTCTATGCTCAGTAAAGCCGCTTGCACACTGGACGCGGAACGAATTTTTCGCACGACTGATTACAGTCAAAGTCAATGCAAAGACGCGAAAGTCGGACAGGGTTTTAATATATCTCCGTGTCCGAAAGTCATAAAAGTTCTAATTTTTCGAGTATTCCCGTAATTATTAGACGTGCAAACTTGGCCATGTTTGTGTTCGACCTTCACAAAATGCAAATTGATAGCTATCGACTTTTCTTGGTCTTTTTATTTGTGTGTTTTCTTCCATTGAGGATAGACAACAGTCTTTATTCGGTCTCTCTTTTGAAAATTAGTCAGAAGAATCGAACAGATTCACGCTTTATTTCCACACCAGAGATAAAATAGTGCTTGTAGTCAGTGAGCAAATCAATTCCATGACCATTGACAGTGTGAATAAATTATCGCATGCACGATCAAGACTGTCCGAGGCGAAATGCAAAATACTCCATGTCCGGCAGCCAGCAAAAAGTAAAAGTATTGGTATGACAACAGATTTATAACGAAATAAAGAATAAAAATATATCACCAACAAACAGAGCATCCAAAAAGATGGCCCGCAAATAAATAAATCGCAGTTCATTGGATGTTCTGTTTGTTGTTAAAATGTTTCTTTTTATTCTTTATTTCGTTATCAATCTGTTCTAATCGTCCTGTTTTTTTTTTTTTTGTTTGTTTGTTTTTTTTTTTTTGGCCGTCAGACACGGAGTATTTTGCATTTAATGTCCGATAGGCATTGTACATTGTCCCGCGCCAATGTCGACTCAGAGCAGAGCAGAGCTTAAACAGAAACATTGATTGAAATTTTCGGTACTCATCTTGAAGAACTGAGCCCTCTTATTAAAACATTCACGTTTAATATCTAAAACATTCCAAGGGCGCGGGAAGTGGGGTGCTGAGGCTGCTGCAGCACCCCCTACTGGGGTACGGAGGGTGCTGAGCACCCCCTTACTGAGCAGAGTAAAAAGTTTTTATCATTACTAATTTCGCCGTCTGAGCAATTTAAAAATATCACACAATGAAATTCATATCAGAATATAAAAATAATAATGCATAAAAATGACTGACATGTATTTAAAATGCGTGTTTATGTTGGCTACGTTCTAAGGTCAAAGGTAAAAACGTGTTACTATGGGACATAGCAGCTACGCAAGAGATCATTGCTGCTGAAAATGGCGCAGAAAAGAATGTGTGACTTTTTCCCCAGGACTAGCTAGCTTGTTGCTCCGGTAGAGAGGATCAGCAGCGGGTCATTCACTTTAGCGCTGCCGTGCACTTCGGATCCTTTCAACAGAACATCGTAATTCCTGGAAGCAAATTCGGCACGGTGTGATTTGACAGATCGTTTCAATGAGGTTTGTTTGAAAATGGTGATGGTTGCATTGTGTAAAATCGACCTCATTCTTTGTTTTATCTGCACAACCCCTGTGACAATTTGTTTGCTAAAGGGGGATTTAGCAACTGGGAAAAGGCAAAAGAAAGAACTTGGTCAGCATGAGTTGTCAGACCTGCACTCTGATTCATTACGAGTGTTAGCGATGCTTTAAGTAACTCCAGTCAGTGCTATGTTTTGGGAGTTTGCAGCTAGGAATCAACATGCTGCAAGGACAGTGTTGTTTATTCAGTTATAAATGTTTATAACATTTAAGATCCGTTAAATTCCTGGGCCATGAAGGAATACCGCACAGAGAGCACAGTCATCCCGACACGTACCGCGGCAGCTTGTGTGAGAGAATGCACTTATTACCGAAAGCTTGAGAATGGCTTTCATTACCCGATGAAAAAAGCTGTTAAACAAAAAAATCGCCGGTTTGGGAGAATTTTAAGAATGCAGATTATGATCCAAAGGAGAACGATTATTTTCGCCTTTTATGGGATTAGTCTGCCGCCTGGATGCATTTATGTTGGCGAAACTGACGAGCGACATTCATTAAGGATAGTTGATTGAATTAAAAATTACATAATGTAATGAGATGAATCACTTTATTCAAATTGAGGATTTTGACCAAGGATTATTTGTTTATTTTTGGGGCTGACGACCTCCTGTAGCACATGAAACGGCGCATAATAGCTAGGCTTACGTCCTTCTGCGCTAATGTTTTCTAGGGAGCGACAGGAAGATGTCTCTGTTTTAAATGTAAAAAAATGCTGAAACGGGAGATGGAATTCAGAGATGGGGAAATAATTCCGCATCTAACCTCAACTTTTTTAGGCTTTTTATTTTCCAGAACAATTTTAAAAGGGGGCTCGCCATTATATTTTGGAGGGTTTTATTTCTGAGATGGGGGGTACTTGTCATCCCTATAATTACGTGCGCGTTTTCAATGTAGCCTGTCGGTGGTTTCTTGGTCATTTCCTCATTAATAATGTCTTAAACACCATACGATTATGTATTGGTCTTGTTATTCAAATTATAAATGGTTTGATTGTGAATCAGGCGATATCAAACTGGGAGGCGTTGCGAGCCGTCATGTGTGAGACAGGCAAATCCCTTAACGGCAGCATTACCAGGAGTTGGGGTTGAAGAGGTTGAAACAAATAAGGCAACAAGCATGATGGCTTTTTAAATGACACATGCATACAAAACAAAGGAACTAATTGGGATAAAACGTAGAAAAAAATACAGGCCCCAGGACAACAAAACAATTGTAAATTATTATTTTTTGTGATCAGTTATGATTTATATGGCGAGTATTCTTTTATTCCAGTACTCGTTTGCACCCGTAGTTGCTATGACCGCTGTTGCAAAGACCAATATTGTCATAACGCCCTAATGCAGCGCTAAAAAAAAAAAAAATGACGTCACTCTTCTACTTTCGGTTGGCAGCCCCCCCTAATTCAAACATCTTCCCGCGCGCATGAAACATTCAGTAGATTTGAAGAAATTATAAACAATAATCGACTGTCGGACACGGAGTTATATTGAAACCATCCGACTGTCGGACACGGAGATATGAGCCCCTAAGAGCCATACTGGGCCAACCCATGTTGGGGAACTTTTGAGAAAATGGGACTCAAAGTTGCCAGCTTCCTGCGTCATCTAGAGTATCTGGGAACTAGAAACACTGCTTCTGTTCAAAACTCAAGATATGTACAGTTACGTAGTGCACTTCTTATGCAGGTTTTGGATGCCCTTCTGTTTCATTTAAAGTGAAAGGTACCTCCTTCTGAAGAGGAACCATCATCTTCTGATTGATTTGGGTCAAACTCTGGGTCTCCATTATCTTCCACTTCACCATCATCATCAATCATAGCAAGCAATTCCTCATCAGTGCGATACCTAGCCGCCATGTTTACATTGAATTATGGAAAAGTTGTGGGATGGTCCACTATGACTAAGGCAGTGCATTGCATATTTACAGTGGCAGAGAGGACGTTTGCTTACATGAACAATCCATGTGGGCAGATTGGGTTGGCTCGTTTAGGAAATGTAGATCTCAGTTTTCTGCACATGCTGACTACCTCAACTCAATTCCGCCAAAAGTGCGGGATGGCCCGGTATGGTTCTTAGGGGCTCATATATTAAAACCCTGTCAGACTTTCGGACACGTAGACACTGCGTTCAACGCAATCTGTCGTGCGAAAAATTCGTTTCGCGTCCAGTGTGCAAGCGGCTTAATACTAGGCTACTATTATTGTCACTTAGGTTTTATCGTTTTTAGTGGGGGGAAAGGAATACAGCCTGATTGCTATGATCGCGTACTGAGTTAAGATCACATATTGAAAATAAATGTGTAACGTATCTTGCATTGTTGTCCATGCATGTTAATCCCAAAATTTTAAGCAGCAACAGGGTGTAATAATAGGAATCCATCGTTTCTCTTCCCAATGATGCAGGCAGAAGAAATAAATGAGCAACCGTCGTATTTCATTCCAACTTCATAAGTTTGAATGATCTGACGTAGTTTCGCTTTTGAAATTCCATTCAAGTTCGCTAATGGTAATAATTGCGAATGCCCTAGCTAGCCAGCTAACTCAAATTCGTAATGCTTAATATAGACGTAAGCGGTGCAGAAAACATGCCTGAAGCAGCAAAGTAAAATGCAACATTAACGCATCGTGCAGATATAGGTCAGAGGCTTCTATATTCCAACACATTAAAGGTGAGGAGAGGAGCTCATTTGATTGGTGAAGATTTGACTCGGCTGTGTTATACCCAAACACGCCTTCTCTCCTCCCTCTTTGCCACTTGCGCCGGCAGGAGGGACCGAGGCGGGACAGAGGAGTACTTGCACCAGGCTACGCCGGGCAAGAAATTACAACATAGGCCTGGATACACCCCGTTGGCGCGGCACACCCCCATTCGCCGCACCTGGTCTACGAATTTAGAGCCCTATGTAGGATAGGTTCATCCTCTGGCCATAATTACTTTTGTGTCAAAAAAATGTTCACACTTGTCAATGTAGAAGAGCTGCAGCCAGTGCTGCTCCAAGATGGTAGTGAACTGTGAGTATAAAGTCAAAAACTATCACCTTAGAGTTACTTACTAGTGTATCAGCAGACTAATGCCACAGCCAGTAGTTTTACTGAACGATTTAAACCGAAACGGCCGATTTCCCTCTTTTGCATTTGAGTACATAATCTTGTCTTATGTATTAAGTATTTTGTTTTGAGCAATATTCTCATGCTGAACATTAAAAGCAAAATCTATGTATCTGTATGTTTTTAGCATTAAACATACAAAGCAAAATGTGTGTATGTACAGCGCCCTCCATAATTATTGGCACCCCTGGTTAAGATGTGTTCTTTAGCTTCTAATAAATTCAGTTTTTTTCTAAATAATATAAGACCACAATGAAAAAAAGAGGAAAATCCAACCTTTAATTCAAGTGCATTTATTCAGTGGGAAAAAAATCCCACATTAAGAAATAATTCTTTTACATCAAATCATGTGTACCACAATTATTAGCACCCCTGATGTTAATACTTTGTACAACCCCCTTTTGCCAACAAAACAGCACCTAATCTTCTCCTATAATGTTTAACAAGATGGGTGAATACAGAAAGAGGGATCTTCGACCGTTCCTCTTTGCATAATCTCTCTAAATCATCCAGCAACCTGGGTCCTCTCCTCTGCACTCTCCTCTTCAGCTCACTCCACAGGTTTTCAATGGGGTTGAGGTCTGGGGACTGAGATGGCCGTGGGAGGAGCTTGATTCTGTGTCTGGTGAACCATTTCTGTGTAGATTTGGCCACATGTTTAGGGTCATTATCTTGCTGAAAGACCCAGTGACGACCCATGTTCAGCTTTCGGGCAGAGGCCACCAGATTTTGATTTAAAATGTCCTGGTATTTCAAAGCGTTCATGATGACATGCACCCTAACAAGGTTCCCAGGGCCTCTGGAAGAGAAACAGGCCCACAGCATCACCGATCCTCCCCCATACTTCGCAGTGGGCATGAGGTGCTTTTCTGCATACTCATCTTTTGTGTTCCGCCAGACCCACTTAGAGTGTTTGTTGCCAAAAAGCTCTATCTTGGTCTCATCTGACCAAAGCACACGGTCCCAGTTGAAGTCCCAGTATCGCTTAGCTTAACTCCAGACGCTTATGCGTTTATGATTGTGAGTCAGAAAAGGTTTTTTCCGTGCATGCCCCCCAAACAGCTTGTTGGCATGTAGATAGCACCTGATGGTTGTTTTGGAGACTTTGTGATCCCAAGATGCTACCATTTGTTGCAATTCTTTAACAGTGAGCTTTGGAGAACTTTTAATTTCTCTTACCATCCTCCTCACTGTGCGTGGTGGCAAAACAACCTTGCGTCCTCGTCCAGGCTTGTTTACCACTGTTCCAGTTGTTTTAAACTTCTTAATGATTCCTCTGACAGTAGATATGGGCAGGTGCAGGCGAGTGGCTATTTTCTTGTAGCCATTTCCTGACTTGTGAAGGTCGACACACATCTGCCTTACTTGAATGGTGTGTTCCTTTGTCTTTCCCATGTTGAAGAATGGATAAGGAGAAATGGCCTCTGTGTCACGTCATATTTATACCCCAGGGAAATTAAATGTTCCTAGATACTCTGATCAACTTAGTAAACTACTGTAGAAATGACAGAAATACTTCAATTACATTTATTTCCTAGGAATTGTTAGGGGTGCCAATAATTGTGGAACAGGTGATTTTATGAAAAATAATTATTTCTTAGTCAGGATTTTTTTTTTCCCATTAAAATTCACTTGAGTTGAGGGTTACATTTTTCTACAATTTTCAGTGTGAGAGTATGCTTCTGCAATAAAAATTGAATTTATTTTAAGGCTTTTAACACATCTTAACCAAGGGTGCCAGTAATTATGGAGGGCGCTGTATGTATATGCAGTATACATTTTGATTAAAAGTATGTTATGGTGAAAATTATTGGCGCATTGAATTTTGGGAATGGCCCATACATTTTGAAAATGGCCCATTGATTTTCCATGACATGGGCCATTGGCCCATGGGCCTTGCTGTCCTTCCCAACCCCTGCATTTGCATCCACTTTTGTCAGGAATTCTCTCAACAGACGATGTTGGTGGAATGAGGTTGCTCCACGAAAGTTAACAAGTGTCATCACTGTCTCCATAACCTCTGCATACTCTTCAGTTTGCCCAAATTGTATTCTCAGTGAACACTTGTCTGCTGTTGCGCCATAAGTGAATGAGGGAGGACTCGTGTTGAGCGCTCATGCTGGGTTTTGAGCTCTTATCTTCTGCGTCCTCACCTCAGATTTTAGCGGATAGGTTTCTTCAAAATACTGATGTTTCGTTTCAGAATGATGTTTGATATTCCCGCTTTTCACGACCGCGACGGATTCCAAACATGTATGGCACACCGGCCTCACAGAGCTCGTTGCAGGAAGAATAAATGCATACTTTTCAGTCCACTCATCTTGGAAAATGTGGTTTTCATTGTCAAATTTCCTTATTTTTTAAAATACCATCTCATCAAGAATTAAAGGGATAGTTCACCCAAAAATGAAAATTCACTCATCATATACTCACCCCAAGGCTAATTGAAGGGTCAGTTAAATTTCTTTTGTCCTCAGAACAGTTTTGGAGTTCAAAGGAAAAACAGCATTGAAGAGGAATACAAATGAACGGAATTCAATGGTGACCATTCATTCAGGCTTAAAAAAAGCAACTTTAAAAAACATAAAATGCCTCCATACTGCTCGTGTGACATTTTCTAAGTGTCTGTAAGCCCCAAAATTATAATTTGACTCTGAAAAGGCATCATTTTTAACATGTTTTTCGCCTAAATGTCCAATGTAGCCACTTAGCCAGGAGCCATGTTTTTTTCCTCGGGAAAACATCTAAGGTCCCGTTTACACCTGGTATTAAAGTGCATTTTTTGTGATCAGATTGCAGTCGGATAGTGTTTGACCACATACATTTACACCTGGTATTAACATGCATCTCCAGCGTCCACAGTACAATCTGTCCCGCTGACATCACATCCTTCATCTCCCCTCTCTTAAAGTGGCACGCCTCCCTTCCCATAAAAACTGGTAAATAAGACGTACCTTAAATTCAATATTTTTCCCTGAAAAATACATTGCGTCTTATAAACCAGTGCGTCCTATGCACCAGTAAAATGCTGCGAGAGGTAAAGGAGGATGTTCCAATGTGTACCCAGGAGAGGGCGCTGTGAGCTAGACCTTGCTTGCGTGTCCTGGAGCTTGGTATTCAGTCTCTCCGGTCTCTTAAGAGCTAGAAGCTGTGTATCCCACTGCCACATTAGCGAAAACTTCTAGAGAGAGCGATACAGCTGTGCAAAAACTTCACGTAGTGGACTGTGCTGAACTAAATGGTAATCACAATTTTGTTTAAAGTAAATTGAAATGGTTTGGAACTACTTGTGAACGTATTTTTATAAATGAATAGCTACTATAACACAGTCTTTGATGAAACCCCTTTTACCGACAGAACACCCCACAAAATATACTGCATCTTGCATACCAATGCAACTTATCTACTGAGTTCTACTGTAGGTATTCGCGCCAACGGAGTTGTTGTATGCGGATTGGAGACGCATTTGCATTTACACTTGCGTTCAAAGTGGCCAGAATCCGTCCCTGACCACCTTCAGAAGTGGCTTGAAAGGGGACCCAATATGCTATTTTTCCAAGTTTATATTTTGGTCTTTGACTCCCCTAGAGTACTCCTGATCGCGCAAAGTAAAAAAAGGGTACTTATTTCGCTCATACTGCCATCCTCAAAAAACCCCATTTGTAGTCAATAGTAGTCTCTGCCTGAAACGCCTCATTGGGGTGCCTCTTCCGCTATGGCCCCCACTCCCCGTGTGCCCACTTTCTTCTGACTGGCCAGCTCTGTGGAGGGCGGATCTAGGCGGGACGAGGCAGCGGAACGCAGTTTTCCTGGTCCGGCTCCTGAGGAATCGACGGGCATATTCTGCAATCTAACGCAGTACATGTGTATAGATCTAATGAAATTAACTTGTTCTAATAAACACAACGGCGAAAGTGGAGGACGCAGTGCGGAAGTCTGGCAGCTCAAGCACGAATTTGCTATCGGCTACAGTTTGCTACGGCAACAGTTGGTGAGTACAGCGGTTTTTCTACTCCGTAGCTAGGATGCCGGGGAAGCTAGAATCCACCCCATATAGACACATTTGTAGAACGGGTCGACATGCCCAAGTGTAGACCGGAGACCGTGAGAAAACCGGTGGGTCTGAGTTTAGAGGGAAACATGGACAGTGAGGAGCAGCTAAAAGTGGACCAACAGCTTATGGACTGCTTCGGTGTGTATTAGGACCTGCTGGTTCGTGTGCATAGCTGTGGTGTGTTGTTAGCGTGGAGAAACGAACAGCTTCTGCGCTGGTATATGACGGAGGGGCGA
Source organism: Gymnothorax javanicus (assembly GCA_029692085.1). Classification (NCBI taxonomy): domain Eukaryota; kingdom Metazoa; phylum Chordata; class Actinopteri; order Anguilliformes; family Muraenidae; genus Gymnothorax; species Gymnothorax javanicus. The sequence goes on from CM056201.1 coordinate 60,509,007, forward strand.
AAGCTCCAAGCTAAACGGCCTTTTCGGAAATTGCCCGTGGTAATGGTTTACTTATTGCTTCAGAATGACCAGCTTTTCCTCGCGGAAAATGGGCGCGTTATGGATAGTGTGCGAGAGCTAGATAGAGCTCCGGTTATGTCATGAACATAATACAGGTTTTACAGACCGTAAGTTCCGTCTGCGTGAACCGTTGCTTATGTAGAGCTAGCGAATCGATCACTTTTACAGGAAAGAATTTAATATTCAATCGATGGCAATGCAAAGAAATCGTTTGTTATACCAGACACGCTATAGCCTGTGCGCTTCCCTATTGCTTTCACCGGTAGTATCAGAGAGCTTGCCCAGACATTGGAGATGTATCAGGCTGACCCCGGTCATGGATAAGTAAAGTGATAGTTTCATAAGCACCCAAAAACGCATCCCAAGCTCTGCAAAATCTACGTCTGGTCTAACTGCAGCCCAACTCGGCAGACACATACAGCACCTCTTCGTTTAGCTTCAACTGTAGTGGCTACAATCAGGCAACGTTATGATGAAACTGTCACATTGATGCTTACCGAAGTAACACAAGCATACCGATCATAATTGCTGCATATAAGTTAACCAGGAGCATTTTTAATTAGCAGAGCACGCAAACTAACATGCAGTAGCTGATAAGCAGTCATGACTTTGAATGTAATCTGTCGCTACGAAAAATTTGTTTCAAGGTCCGGTGTGAAAGCTGCTTAACGCACCCATAACGCCTGTATTCGCGTCTTTGCATTGACTTTGAATGTAGCTAATCTGTCGCGCGAAAAATTTGTTTCGCGTCCGGTGAGAAAGCTGCTTAACGCGCCCATAAGGCCTGTATTCGCATCTTTGCATTGACTTTGAATGTAGCTAATCTGTCGCGCGAAAAATTCGTTTCGCGTCCGGTGTGAAAGCTGCTTAACGCGCCCATAACACCTGTATTCGCGTCTGTGCATTGACTTTGAATGTAGCTAATCTGTCGCGCGAAAAATTCGTTTCGCGTCCGGTGTGAAAGCAGCTTGACGTGCCCATAACGTGTGTTCGTGTCTTTGCACTGACTTTGAATGTAGGCTAATCTGTCCTGCGAAAAATTTGTTTCGTGTCTGATGTGAAAGCAGCTTTATGGATAGTACGCGACAGCTAGAGAGAGCTCGGTTATGTTATGAACGTAATACAGGTTTTGCAGACCGTAAGTTCCGTTAGCGCGGACAAGTTGCTTATGTGGAGCTAGCGAATTGATCACTTCTACATGAAAGAATTACCTATTTAATCTCCACCTTTTTCGGCTTTTTATTAGCCACAACAATTTCTAAAGGGGGATGAAATTATGTCAAGGTAGTGCAGAGAAATCATTTGTAAACCGGTAGAGCTTCTGCGTTTCGCATTGCTTTCATGATAGCACCAGAGAGCTTGCTCAGACATTTGTGAAGTATCCGGCTGATCCCGGTCATGGATAAGTGACGCAATCACTAACTGTAGTGGCTACAATCGGGCAACGTTATGATGAAACTGCCACATTGATGGTCACTGAAGTAACGCAAGCATACCGATCAGAATTACTGCATACAAGTTAACCAGGAGCATTTTTAATTAGCACGACATGCAAACTAACATGCAGTAGCTGATAACCGAGCGGCCATAACCACAGAGACAAACCCTTGCAATACAGGTTTTACAGACAGCAAGTTCTGTTACTGTGAACAGTTGTACCAAGCATCCAAATTACAAACAAGTATTAAAAGTTAGCTTCAAATGAGGTTTATGTTCACACACCTTCTGTAGAATTTCCCCTGATATCACTCTTGCATATTTAGGACACAAACATTAGCAACAGTAACTTGGCTACGTTAGCCGCTGTGCTACAGCCACAATCAACTGGCTATCACGTCAGGTTGGCTTATGCAGTAAAAGCAACTTACAGCTTCTGTGTCTTTGAGTCGCGGACAGTCGCGACCGATACAGGCTTTATTTTCAGATATTTTACAAAGCCTGCGTTTGAGGCCAGTTGTTAGTGCTAACTATCGCTAGCGGTCCTGCTAGCCACCCGTCACACGTTTGCTTCACTTACATTATTTAGTGTTATATGGTTACTTACAGCTTGTGGCTCCGAGCGCTTGATCGATGCAACTGCTTCAGGTTTGAGAAGCAGCTGAAACGCTTATCCTGTGTCGAATTATCCTTTATTGACAAAGCTGTCTTTGGTGAAATGCTGAGCACAAACAGCTAACGTTCCCTTTGGCCGTGGCTGTTTGCTGCCAGCAAACAAAAAAAGCTACCCACTGATTTCTGGTGGCATCGTCTTTTGGAAGAGAAATATTTGTTTTCCTTCGCGTCCAAAAGTAAACGGACAAGTAGCTTTGGGAGAGATACTAACAAAATTGCACCTCAAATGATCTGCGGTTCTTCTTTTGTATTTCCAAAAGTGCAGACACTACTAAGGCATAGTATGATCTGCCGTTGTTAGTGCCTGCTAGAATAGTTTCCGGTGTGGGCAGGTCCAGCGCAGTGGTTGGCTCTGGCTAGGTCTGTACTAATTGGACGGCACAACCTGACATCAGGTTTTGCCCAGATCTTGTGAAGATCTCGGGAGGAGCTGTTCAGAGAGGAAATCACGCTCACGAAATCACGTTCTTGGATTATGGCAAAATCCCTGTATCTTATGTTTAGAAACTTTTCAGAGGTTGAGCATGGACAACCAACATTATAACATTACTAATATGTATTAAAAGAAGGATCAGCATGTTAGATCCCCTTGAAAGATCGGATCACAAGCCATCCTCAATGTGTCTTGAGTGCATTTACACTTGTACTTTCATGTGCTCAAGCAGTATCCCATTACAATCCGATCACAAAAAATGCATTTTAATACCAGTTGTAAACGGGGTCTAAGAGTGAAGGTCCATTACCCTGGAGAACTCAAAAATTAAAATACGAAGAGGACCTAGAAAACTTGAGGTAGCCTCGAACTTGTGTTTACATGCAAAGCAGGACCTATTACCACCAGTCCCGTCTAAACCTGCCGTTAGGCCCTGGGGCTGAGCGGCTCCATAGGCCCCCCTAGCTGGGTTTATCTACAGCGCAAAACGTATTAGTTTCCCTTTCTGTGCCGGGAAACACCACAATATTCATATTTACAGATGACCAATTTACTCAGACCCATACTATAAACTCAAAATAAACTCAAATGTCAGTCTAAGACTGGACACTTTTTGATGACAACCACACACACAGTGACTCATTAGTGAAAGAGTAAACTGTTAGATTATAAAATCAAGATGCATGAAAGTTTTATTCCACCCCGTAACATATAAACAACAAATCAAAGTTCATGAAAATTGCCATTTTTAAAAAAGATAAAATTCCATTTAAGTAGGGTTTTTTTTTTTACTATTTTTTCAACTATTAGTGTATTTTTTTTTTTTTTTTTTTAACAGTGAAATGAGTCCATCAATGGGAAAGAAATAAAAATCACAATTCGAGTCTCATAAATGTGATATCTTGGGCTCCTATTGGAGATCCAGTTCAGTCCTTAAATGTGAGCGAAGGAAATGCAGCGTATGCTTCTACTTGGCTGTCTATTCAAGTCAATGCGAGGAATAATTTGCTAGCTTGCATGCTAATGCTTTCCGCCATTGAATTAATAAATTAAAGTTTCTACGACAATTGTTACAGGTTTAACTTAATACTCTACAGTAATGGGGAAAAGCATTTGCATGTTAGCTAGGAAATTATTAATCGCATTGACTTGAACAGACCGCCAATCAGAATGGTAACCAGCAAGACTGGTAGCCTTACCGTGGAGTAGATATTGGCTGTGAATGAAATCTGTGCAATCGCAATGCAAGGAAGCTGGCTTACGTGTGTAAGAACAAATGTATGACATGGCTGTCATGTCGTACGCCAATTTTTGATAATTTATGGGATAAAATATCATTCAGTCATGCGAGAGACTACAGGTGGCAACGCGGTTCTGTCAGGATGGCTGCTACGATCGAGTCGTGTTTTAGGGGTGGGCGTATTCCTCGCCTCAATTTCAGCCATAAACATCGGTAACAGAGTTGCTTTCGGTAGAGGTTAGTGTTTCAATGTTCAATAAAGATTTTATCTAATTTGGCACGCTACTGGCAGTGAAAAGTTCCTTCTGTTCCGGGAATGAATGGGGATGGCAGCAAGGCACACGGTCAGCTATGCAAACAGGAAGGCAGTCTTTAATCTTAAAGGGATATTTCAACATTTTGGCGAATTGGCCTATTGCCATAATCCCTATAGTTATGTGAGTAGGTACATTACCTTTAGTTATCCGTGCCTGTTGTTTTGAGATTCGGGGGGGAAAGACGCGAGCTGCTCAGCGAACATAATGAAAGTGAACGGTACAAGTCCCTCCCTCCTTCAAAATTCATCAAATACGCAATCCAGTAGCTCCAAAACGCTCTCATGGACAAGTTGTGACCTGCACATTCACCACGCTATGAAATGATAATATATAATTATGAAACATTATGACACATGAAGCAAATACTCGGAACTACTTTCTTGAGTAACCCGCTGGGTGGATTAACACAGTGCGCACCTCAGACGTTGCGAGGTTGCGAGTAGTTGCAGTAAACGTACGCTTTTGAAATCGCTCCTCCCAGCCGGTATGTCTGGAATGTAGTTCTGGTTATGCATTTGCCTTGAAAATAACTCTGTCGTAATTTTACATTATTATTTTACAGTGTGGTGAATGTGCAGGTCACAAGTTGTCCACGAGAGCTTTTTGGAGCTGCTGGATTGCGTATTTGATGAGTTTTGAAAGAGGAAGGGACTTGTACCGTTCACTTTCATTATGTTCGCTGAGCAGCTCGCGTCTTTCCCCCCCGAATCTCAAAACAACAGGCATGGATAACTAAAGGTAATGTACCTACTCATATAACTATAGGGATTATGGCAATAGGCCAATTTGCCAAAATGTTGAAATATCCCTTTAAACTAGAAACCGCAGGCAGTTACTAGGCTTCCAAGCCCATTAGCTGTTCCAGATTTCAGTTCATGCATTCGAATCATAACTCAGTGTAAGCTGTCACTAAACAGTGTAAAGTTTGCATGTGGTTTCCTTTGGGAATGGTTGCTTCTTTTGCTTTCCTGTGAAGACATCAGCTTAGGATCCATACACTGACATTCAGTAATCATGTTTTTCCTCTGCAGTAGAAAAATTCTAATATTTAATTGCATCAGTAAACCAGATATGGTATGGCGGTCCCATTGGCGTATTGAGGAATGAAATTGACAGTGCGAGCTAGTGTTCGCTGGACATTGTAACACGTCGGCGTGTCGTCAAATCTTCAGTCAGATTCTGTAACATTCTTCACGGCCAGTCAGGCAGAGCTCGAAGACGAACGTGTTTATAGGCGTTTTGAATAATTACAGACCCCAGGTTTTCTTACTGGACATTTAAAAATTAACTCAAGATATACATGTATTATTACGAATTGCGAGCCTTTAGCACGTCTTTATGAACTGTCAATTTGTGGACCCTTCTCTTCTGTAAACTCATTAATCCCAAAAGGAAATCTTTGCCTAAATTCATTGCTAACTGAGACAGAACACCCAAATGTCAGTGCAAGAGCTATCCACTGGCAGCCAATTATACTGTATATGTAGCATGCCCTTAAGCAAGAGAAAAGTGTGTATTCCTTAAGTTAGACTGGTTGAATTACCAAATTCATCAAAATATAATGAAACATCCAAATCTTACTGATTAAATTCACTTACTAATTGGTTCAATAAATTTAAGAGTTACATAGAGCCTAGTTTTCCATCATCGAAAGAAAGGCATATTCCTAACGTGTCTTATCGGCGACACCTTCATGCTACTTGTAATGTGACAAGGGTTTTGAAAAGTTTGCAGCTTTCTAAATTTGGACGTCAACTTATTTCTACTGTTCGGTTTTATTTGCAGACACCAGTATACAAAAACAGCATGCAATAAACAGCAGCATTTTATGTTCCACCAGAGTTCAGTATTCAGAATGTCCTCTAACCAGAACTGAGTGTGCAGGCAGCCTAAATTGACTTCAGTGGGGAAAGCATACAGCCCATTTTTTCAAACTTTTTCATGCCCTTTGAGCTGAAGCTGCATATCAAATTTGAGAGCAATTTGTTCTGCTGTTCTGGTGAAGATGATGTTTAAAGGTTTTACCTTTGACCCAAAATGGCGAAAAAAGGAGGTCATGGAACGTAACGGTTATTACACTCTTCGCGAGTCTTCAACTATTCCTCTCAACAGGTAAAAGCTGTTAAATCTGTCTGTAAAGGGTTTGGCCGCAATTCAGGATGAAAACACAGCTAAATTTACAATTTTGTGCTTACGCCATATTGGAGACCCCACAACTTTGGTGTTTATTTGTCCTGAGCCACTATTTTGATTTATTGGTTAGATCCATTCAAGGTCTGTAAGTATGCGAGTTTCATTGTTGTTCTAGTGACAATGACTTTCTGTCAAGACACGTTTTAGCCTCTGAGCTTCCGCAAAATGGAATTGCCCTGTGTACGTAATAGTAAGATTATATCATTACTGATGAATAATATTGTAAAAAACTGTATGATTACTGATAAGTAATACTGAACTGATTGATTGATTAATGTCATCCCCAATTGATTGATTGATTGATCGACTGATGATGTCATCTCCAACACCAGCAAACACGAAATGAATTATTCCCAAGAACAGATCGCATGCAAAGTCAATTCAAAGACACGAATACACATAAGAAGATGCGAGTCGACAATTTTTTGGTGACTCCAGGAATTACCGCTCCTTGAGTGTAAACAAGAGTTAACTTGCTTTGCTATTGGTCTGCAGTGTGAAATTGCGTGTCAATCCTCTTCCAAGTTGATCTCCCATAGAAGTGAATGTAATGTTGCCATGAAGAGAGCCACTAATCTTTGAAGCGAAAAAATAAAATGATCCCTTGGTCAAACTCCCATGAGTTAAGCGAGGAGAGATTATATTCAAAATTAATACTAAGATGCAAATACATGCTAAAAGATGCTAGTTCATGCCAGGCAGTGTGACGCACATGGCACGAAAGATGCACGCGAATGACGCGAATGCCCAAAGTTCGCATTTTGCTTGATCTCAAAATATTAATCTTTTGCGAAAAAATTCACGCGAGTAGTGCTCTGAATAGCATTATTGCTACTGGCAGCAACATTAGCTTACTAGGCTACCTACCTATATATTCATATTACATATTCAAACCGCAGTCACAGCTACCACAGGTCGGTAGCTGGCGAGCTAGCCATATCAAATAACCTGTGTTACCCAGTTTCACAAGAAACAGCTCAACATTGGATATGACAAATTCATAATTTCTTGTGAACATTTTCATTCTCTAGTAGGCACTATATTCATAAACTAAAAAGTTGTGACGATAGCTTAGCAACATTAGCACTGCCATGTTGCAGTTTTTTGGAGATTCCAGGAAATACCACAAAGCTCAACCCACACTGCTACTGGTCTGCATTGTGAATTCGCATGGCAATCTTCTACTAAATTCATCTTCCATCTCACAAAGAGCCGCAAAAAATGAAAAAAAAAAAGATAATGAAAGATCCCGCGGTCAACATTGTGCTAGTAAAGCGAGGAGGAATTTCATTAAGCATTTGGTGGAAATGCACCTTTACACGTAAAATTACCCTTGGAAGCAGTGGACTCGTAACAAAACATGATAACATGGTAATTTACGAGGATAGCAAGATGGCGGTGTAAACCAAGTCAAAATGGTGAAGCTCACAGGCGTCTTGCTGGAGTGGAGGCTGTATAAAAGCAAGAAATTTGCAATTATATACCGTCAAAAATCAGAGATACCATTCTCAAATTTGTATGACAGGTTTTAGGAGACTTGGCCGGAGTTCGAATTATCCAGTGACTATCGGGGGGATCAGCTTTTTCTCCAGGACATAAAGGGAACCCAGTGCTACACAGGCATGTTATTCACTGAACTGAAGTCTTACAATGTTTACAGTATTTTGCTTGTTTAACGTAATGTCTATAGATAATGATATACATAGATAACCTATTACACCAGCTCCTGAGTGAAAATAAAGGGGATGCCCATTATAAAAGCACAAAAAACTAAAAGACTAAATAAACCACCACAGTCACTCAAAAGGCTGTTAAAATGAAATGATATACTCTACAGAGTGAGTCAAAAAAAAAAACTATACACTTTTTAAATGTCCAATTATTATGTTCTGTAGCAATGTATACAACAAATTTTTACATGTACATTGATACCAGTTGGCACCTTGTTAGATTAAATCCATGACTGCTGTGGAACAATTTAAGGAGTTAAGTGAAATTTCACTTGTGCCAACTGATCAGGCTCTGATAGAAAGTAAGCAAAACAGAATTCCCTCTGTGAAGTTTCAAGTCAACATAAAACATTTATGGCACGTGAGGAAACTGACGCCGAAAACTCCGCAGCACATTTGTAACGTTACACGTCCTATGATATTCAGTGACCAAGAAGGCCCTTTGCCTGGGGGTAAACTGTGGACGCACCATGCTTGGCAGTGCTAGGTCATTACGACCAATGCACAGGCAAGATTCATATGCCTGTTTATAAGTTCAAATGACTATGCAACGCATTATAACATGCATGGTCAATTTCATATCCAGCCCCGGTAAGTTGGCACAAGTCAGATTTCACTTGAGTCCCTTAATTGTCCTCTGTGCAGTTATGCCTGAAACCTAATGAGGTGTAACTGGTACCAATATCAGCAGAAAGATCTGAGGCAAGCACAAAATATGTTGTATACATGTATATTGCTACACCATCACAAAATGACCCGTTAAAAAGTGTATAGTTTTTTTTTTTTTTTTTGACTAACTCTGTATATTCAGTGGTGGAAAGTAACTAAGTACATTTACTCAAGAACTGTAATTAAATACAATTTTAAGGTACTTGAGACATTTCCCTTGGTTTCAAATAACTGCTTCAGGTTCAAAGAGGTAAAACTCTACAATATTCCAAAAATGCAAAAAAAAAATCTGAAAAATTAATCCAAATTTATGCAGCAGAATGTTTCTTTTTTTCTACCCAATCCATCATCTCACAACCTCTCAGATTTATTCTGTGACCCTTTCAAAGCTGTTCAAACCAGCTCCACATCGAATGCTGCTTATGCCTTTACTCATTAGAATTAACAATGTGACATTTATGCAATATATCAGTCACAGTACGATTTTCTGTAAAACCAGTACTTTAATACCTCAGTTTTACTGAAGTAGGATTTTAAATGCAGGACTTTTACCTGTATGTAAGTATTTTTACATTATGTTATTGATATTTTTGCTTACAAAAAGGATCAGAGTACTTCTACCACCACTGTTTATATCAATGGTTATCAAACTTGACCCTGGCCCCCACTATGTATGCTGGGTTTTGTTCCAACCACAATTGCAATTGTAGAATTTTCACAAGCTGTTTTGTCCTAATTAGCTACATTCCATGTTAAGAACAGTTATTCACCATCTTAAGCCCCATTTTGATGGACTTATCCATTGTGCCATGAAGAATGAAAATCCTTGAACATATTGTGCTTATTTTCCTATATTGTGAGGATTTTCAGGTAAAAACATTTTTAAACAGACATAAACAGAAAAAATCAGTCAGATCCAAATTAGTTTGCTGATCACAGGTGTTTTGAGTTCTTTCAAAATTAGCCTGAACTTAATAAAATGAACATGACACCAAACAGGTGTGACACTGTTATTTGCCAGATAAATTGTTAGTTTTTGCAACCATGTGTCAACACTTTCACCAATGAGAAACTTATTGATTGTTTACGTAGATTAAATGTGTGGTTAAATTGTTTCCCTCTGTAGTTGTTCATACTAGTTTCTAATATATCTCAATGTGAATTTGACATTTTTGTTCTTCGTGGCATGTATAGATTTGTCAAATGTGGCTGACGAGGACAATTAACTGCTCTGAACATAAATGCACCTAATTAAGACAAATCAAAAGATTGTTAAAATCCTGAGATTGTAATTGTGGTTGGAACAAAAACCAGCATGCACAGTGGGACGCCAGGACCGAGTTTGAGAACCACTGGTTATATTGATGTCAAAACGCAACGTGCAACTAATCCTCCATGGTCTCACCGCTCATCATGACTGAGCACCAGTGTAAGCTAGCGTTAGATACGACCTGTGGCGCGTCATCAGATATTTATAAGGCCTTCAGTAACAGCACCCTTTGCCGCATCAAATTTGACTGATTAACAATCAAACAATGTATTCACTGAACAACCAAGACCAATGCATGATCAGTAATATTTCGGAAAGGCAAATTATGGTGATAAAATTGATGCAACACTGCAAGGATGGCAATAACTGCAAAAAATCCAAATCTTTCACAACTTTCACCTCTCTTGGATTTTTTCATTTATTCGGATTTTTACACAGTCAGTCCTCTGTGCGTCGTGCCTCACAGCGCCCTTAAGTCGCGACTATATTCAGAATACTGAACAGATTCTTCTACCTTATTGCTTAATGAGCCTCGCAAACTAATTTACGCAAATCTGAGCCATTTCATGAGTTAACGTTGCATGACTTCAGAATTTATTAAGGCATATTGACATTTCACAACGTCTTTTATGCACAGAAGAAAATTTTGTGATGGAATGTGATACATTGAACTAATTTGTCCAGCCACTGTTGCTGATCAGACAAGGTAAACTGCGAGAGGATTAGGCAATTAAACATTGAAAGGTGAGGTTACCACCGATGGACCGCTACTGGATAGGACATTTTATATTGAAATGCCAAGCCATAGATACACGTTAGCATTTATCTGTCGACACTTGACACAATTTATTTCAGAATCTCTGAGAGCATTGAGATTAGCTAGCTCGCTACTTACGTTAGCCTTTACCGTTTCGCACAACACATGCGTACATCTCAACTCAACTCGAACTTTATTTATAGAGCCAGGGACGTGCTCAGGACGTTTCTTTGGTTGCCCGGGCAACTGCCCATTTGCCCTCCTTGACTCAACCTGCCCCTCCGAGGGAGGGGAAATAAAATCTAAATGAATGTTTTGGAATAGTGTAATGGCTAAAGAATTTGATGTAGGCCTATATCTACAGAAAAATCGCTATATTCTATGTTAAAAAAACGTTTCATACAAGGAGAGAACGAGTGAAGCATGATGTGACGGCAACCTAAATTCTCCTGCGAAACAAAATGATGCTAGGGGTAGGTGGAGCCAGGCCCTTACCCGTAGAAGAGAACCGTAATTTGGCATTTGTTCCAGATTTTTCCTCATCGCGTAACTATAACCTAGCACTTTTCCCATGGCCCAACTCATGACATTACATTGATATTACCTTAGGTACGTATCACTTTTGTGGAAATTTCATTGTCTGAGAGCGTGAGGAAAAAAAGTCGCTCCATGTTAAGTCATGCTGCTAATATTTCATCAAACTGAATGCCAAGTGTAGGCTAATCTTGGTTGAATAAGTGATCTAACTAGTCAGAAACGGATAGTTACTCAAAGTGAAAACTTGCTAGCTACCTTCAGTTAGTAAATATTAGCCAGTTGGATATGTGAAATTATGAGGTGAATTTCAGTGGAGAAATCCCGCTAAGGAGCCATTATTAATTAATTATTTTGTATGCAGGAACCACAGTGGCAAGCTAGAGAAACAGAGCAAGCTGTTGAGGATACAGGTGTGTCAGGGCTTCAGGTGAGGTCATAATTATGACTTGTTCTGCGGAATTATAGGGAAAGCATTAAAGCTAGTCTCATGATGTTCAGCAAATATAAACTTTGAAAGTCAAAATGTCCCAACCAACTTTGGCTCAGTGGGGGAAATGAAAGAAACACGTAATCATAAATCTAACGTGATCCAGTCCGATTAACGCTCGGTTTGCGGCTTGTCCAATTCATAGTCGGTGGTCCATTTTGAGGTGTTTGTGGCGGCTGCAATTGCATTAGCGCCAGTGGCGGGCAGTGGACAGAGAACAAGGAGGGCGATAAACATGTCTTTAAACTGCTAATTAGTCTTGATCTGTTTTCAGTCAATTTCCCTGGTAAGACACTAGCCTAACTCTCCCCTCTCAGGAGTAGCTAAATTGTCTTCGTTAAGACGAGAAATCAAACGCACCAGTTGAACGCAAAAAAGAGCGCATTTCAATCTTTTTAAATTAAACAATCATTACGCACAGGTTTGATGATTTGCTTAGGATGTGACAAAATTAAACGCGGAAAATCCACTGTGGTTTTTTCGTGAAGAGTTGCCTATTAAGCAGGGGCGCCGCCAGGAATTCTGGGCCCCATGAAAAAAAAATTGCATTGGGCCCCCCCTGGGTAGCTGTAGTCACCACATCTCTAGGACCTAACTGACCCATTAAAAGCTTTACATAACTCCAACTCTGAAGGCTTGCAACTGTCTTGCTTCTTATAGTTCAATACTACCAGTGCAATATTTACTGCTAGTGAGTTGTACATGCAACAGTCTGCATACAGTATGCAATTCACTATTTGATGCGAGGGAACATAAAAAATGTGCTAAAGGCCATCTTTTACAGTCTCAATGTAATTTTTATAGTCAAATTCCAAAATGGAAAATCATCAGTGATGGAAATGACAGATTTTAAGGTCTTATATTTGAGGTCAAGTTGACTGTGAAGGCCATTGACAATCATCTAACTGATGCCAAAATGTTTGGAAGGATGTGTCCTAACTCAGTGCACAGAAAGTTGGCATTGCAATGAGAATTAGACCTAGGGTCTTGGGACCTGTAATGCTAATATACCAGCGCTCAGCAGAAGAGAAAGTACACATATGCCTGACTCAACTCAAATTACAGATACTCTTGTAATAAAAAAAAAAATACTCCACTAAAAGTTCTAGAACTGTGTCCGATTTTTTTTATTTAAGCAAAAGTATCAATGTACAAGCTCTTGAATTTCTTTAAGTATAAAAGTAGATGTCGCTAGGGCACTTTCTTAGCAGCAGGTTATACTGCGACACACAAGCAAAAAAACTGTGCACCTCGACAATTGACAAACAATCATTTTTTGAACTGACAACTTCAAAGAATTCCCCTAAATAAAACCATGGATTTAGAATATGGTTTTCTGTGCGCATTCTGGCTGCCCCCTCAGTGATTGATGATCTTTCATCCTTAACACTGCTCGATGACTTTATCACAATCGTGACTGTGTTTATTGAATTACCCTCCCCTCTCTGTCAGCATCTCCACCTGTACTTCCACCGTGATACACCCATTGTACATTCAGTTGCTAGGTTATCCGTCTATCAGTTCATACATATGATTTGTCACCATTAAGATGTGTTGCGAATCTGTGTTTGATTGGTTGTCCAACTGGATGCTAAAACTTGTGTAAAACAGAAACTCAACGGCAGGAAAAGACAAGACCGTTCTATTCAGATTCTTATGTTTGCTCCGGAATGCGTGATACATAAATGATTGACCTGCGAGTCTACCTCTGCTGTAGCTAGCTTATTTCACTATGGACATTAAAAGAAAAGTTCACCCAAAAATTAAAATTCACTCATCATCTACTCACCCCAAGGCTCATCAAAGGGTCCATGAATTGCTTTCTTCCTCAAAACACTTTTGGAGTTGCAAAGAAAAGCAGCATTGAAGACAAATCCAAATCAATTGAAGTCAACGGAGACCACTTTTTCATTCATAAAAAACATAATTTTAAAACCACAAAATGCCTCCATACTGCTCGTGCGGCATAATCCAAGTGTCTGTAAGCCCCGACATTCAAATTTGACTCTTAAAGACGTCTTTTCACTATATTTTAGCCTTAATATCCAATGTAACCACTTAGCTAAAAGAGCCCTGTTTATGTTCGCGGAAGAAGTTGACCTCTCTAAGTTGGCCAACCACAAAAATGCGCTGTTCAGTCAGTGAATACGAACATTCAAAACTGCAGCGCGTTTCTCCAATTGGAGATGTTTAGGGCCGTTGCAGAATTTTTTGCCCTCGTTGGTCACCGTAGCTAGAGGTCTTGAATTTTAAACTTCTTCCGTGAAAATGAACAAGGCGGCTACATTGGACAGTAAGGCTAAAAATATTGCGAAAAGACGTCATTTGAGTCAAATTTGAATGGCGGGGCTTTCGGACACTTGATTTATGCCACACGAGCAGTATGGAGGCATTTTGTGGTTTTTAAATATTGTCTTTTACGCTTGAAAAAGTGGTCTCCATTGACTTCAATTGATTTGGATTTGTTTTCAATGCTGTTTTTCTTTGTAACTCCAAAAGTGTTTTGAGGAATAAAGAAATTCGTAGACCCTTCGATAAGCCTTGGCGTGAGTACATGATGATGAATGAATTTTAATTTTTGGGTGAACTTTTCCTTAAAGCTAACAGGTTAATTTCTACCACTTACAGACTGTAGGCAAGGCTACCCACCTATCTTGGAGAAAAACTGGGTCACATATTGACACCCTTTCTTTTGCCTCTCTTCTCTCTCCTTTCTCTCCTTCCTTTTTTGAAAACCGGATTTTATTTTAGTACTAGGCAGCATTGTAGCGCTCTGGCGCAACTACTGACTGCTACTAAGCACCGTCACCTGTGAGTGCCCTAAGGCAGGACCAAACCATTTCATGCAGATACGGGGGGGTGGTCGGTCAATATGGATGTTTACTTTTTGGTTAATGTGGATATTTAACTTTTACTGCCAAAAACAAGTAAAAACAAAGAGATTATACAGAGACATGGCTTAGTGAAGAGGATGGAGATGAATATAATGTAGAAGGTTATAAGCTCTTTAGGAAGGATAGATGTAATAGGCGAGGAGGGGGTGTAGCACTCTATGTGAACGAAAACATAAATGTGCAGGAAATTCCTGAAATTGAATATTCCGTGCCTTGTGAAGATATCTGGGTCAGGCTCACTGGCAAACACGAGACTGGTTTAAACATAGGTGTATGCTATCGACCACCAGCTTTGGACAGTACAGTCAATGAAATGCTCCTTAAGAGGATTACGCAAGCTTGTAGAGGAGGAGGGACTATTATTATGGGAGACTTAAATTATCCTGGTATTGATTGGGAAATGGTGAAAGGACAGGGTAGGGGGAGGAAGAATTTCTAGATGTCATAAATGATAATTTTTTGGTGCAGTATGTTAATAAACCTACAAGAGAGAAGGCAATTTTAGATTTGCTGCTCTGTAATGACCCAGATAGAATTAGCAATGTTGAGGTACTGGAGCCACTTGGGACAAGTGATCACTCTACTATTAATTTTGAGGTTTCATGGGAAGTTAAAAGGTGTCTCCAAAAACAAAAATTTTTAATTTTAGGTGAGCAAACTTTGACAGGATGCGGTCATATCTAAGTGAAACAAAATGGGAGACACTCCTGGACTGTGAGTCTGTAAATGAGATGTGGGAAAGATTTAAGGGGTTTTACTTGATTCACAATGTAAATGCATTCCAAAGGTGTCCAAAAGTAAGCTGAAAAAGCAGAATCCTCAGTGGATGACAGCAGCTATTCGTAGGAGTTTGAGGAAAAGAGGAATCTTTATAAGATGTACATAGAGGATAACAATGAGATTACTAAGGCGAATTCTGTAAAATGCGGGCTGTGGTCAAAAAAAAAGAGCTGAGGAATGCTAGAAGACTGTATGAAAGATAAATTGCAGAGGGGGCAAAAACTAACCCGAAGCGCTTCTTTCAGTACTGTAGCAGAAAAAGGAAAGTCAAAGAGCAGGTTAAGTGCATAAAGAATAAAAATGGATCGCTGCTATATGATAATAAGGATATTGCGGACACCTTAAACGGTTACTTTGTTGAGAATTTTACCTTAGAGCGGGTCTTTATTCGCCAGAGGGCTTGTCCAATGCTCAAGATTATTTAGCGGAAATTGAGGTTAGGGATAACGTCGTATTAGACAAGTTGCATCAACTAAAGGCAGATAAGGCGGCGGGTCCTGATGGCTTATATCCTAGAGTGCTCAGGGAAGTTAGTGAGATCATCTTTAAGCCGCTATCTGCCATCTTTAGACGGTCTTTAGAAACTGGAGAAATACCAAATGATTGGAAACAGGGCAATATAATACCAATATATAAAAAAGGGGACCGTACTGAGCCAGGTAATTACAGGCCAGTCAGTTTAACTTGCATTGCGTGCAAAATATTGGAATCTATCATAAAAGATGAGCTGGACTTATTTCTTGAGCGTAACAATATCTTGAGGGATAGCCAACATGGTTTTCGTAAAGGAAGGTCATGCCTGACAAACCTTCTGGAATTTTTTGAAGAGGCCACCAAGACTTATGACCAGAGCAGGGCTTATGACATCATCTATTTGGATTTTCAGAAAGCATTTGACACAGTACCGCATAAGAGACTAATTTTTAAAATGAGCTCCATTGGAGTTACAGGTGGTATTCTGAAGTGGATTCATAACTGGTTGCAGGACAGAACACAAAGAGTGGTGGTCAGTGGTATATCATCTGAGCTAGATAGGGTGGGGAATGGCGTCCCCCAGGGATCGGTGTTGGGACCCCTGCTGTTCCTCATCTACATTAATGACCTTGATAGGAATATTGAGAGCAGATTAGTGAAATTTGCAGATGATACTAAATTGGGGGGCTTGGCAAATAGTTTAGAGTCCACTAAAGTGATTCAGGATGATTTGGCTAGAATTCAGAATTGGGCAGAAATGTGGCAAATGAAATTTAATGTAGCGAAATGTAAAGTAGTACATGTAGGTAATAAAAACATTATACGGGATTACTTCATGGGAGGTTTTAAACTGGAATGTGCTCCACAAGAGAAAGATCTGGGAGTGATTGTTGACCAAACCCTCACAGGCTCTAGCCATTGTGCCGTAGCTGTTAAAAAAGCCAATCGGATGCTGGGATACATTGCCAAAAGTATTGAGTTCAAATCCAAGGAGGTGATGCTTCTTTTGTACAACACATCGTCAGACCACATCTAGAGTATTGTGTACAGTTCTGGGGACCATACTTTAAGAAAGACATAGAGGCTTTAGAGAAAGTTCAGAGAAGAGCCACGAAGCTAATTCCGGGTATTAAAGATGAAAGCTATGAGAAAAGGCTGAAGATCCTTAATCTCTTTAGTCTTAGGAAAAGGAGACTAAGGGGTGATTTGATTGAGGTCTTTAAATATGTTAAAGGGATTAACAAAGTGAATTATGTAGGATTCCTTCGACCAAGTGCTGTTAGCAGAACTTGGGGTCACAAATGGAAGCTGACTAAAGTTAAATTTAGCACTGATATTCGGAAATATTTCTTCACCCAAAGAGTAATTTGATTGTGGAACAGCTTGCCTGACCATATTGTTGAGGCAGAGACCTTGGGAGTTTTCAAGAGCAGACTTGACTTAAAGCTAGATACCATTGAGTCATTGAGTATCTGAAGTGATATATTCACGATGGTACAAAGAAACTGGCGAGCCTAGTTGGGCTGAACGGCCTGTTCTCGCCATTCATGTTATGTTATGTTATCGTTTTCTGACTATATTTGAAAAAAAAAAAAAAAAAAAAAAAAAAAAAATTCCCAACCCAAGTAGCAAAATCATATTTTAATGTTTACCTATTTTTTGGGGCCCCTGTCAGTCAGGGGCCCTTGGAATTGTCCTAACTTTTCCCCCCTATACGGCGCCCCTGCTATTAAGGCATGTGAATTAAACATTTGATAGAATTTATTATTCACTCGCCTAAACATTTCATTATAAGGGAAACTAACATGTTGATCAAGAACAATGATTGAAATCGGGTCACTAATCTCATCCGTTTCAAAGGATGTTTTCCGCCCCCCCAGTTTTCCGTCCACCACCCGCCAGTGATTACCGCCTATTAAGATGCTTAATAGAGAGGATTGCGAGCTGGCTTGCTAACGTAGGTATATATCCACTCATTTGGTATCAATGTCTAGGTTACAAGTTCTGAGCGGGTTTCATGAGTGCGCTGAGATGGTTTGCTGCTGTCAGTTAAGGTTGTGGCAAGTGTATGTATGTATCATCTTTTTATGAAAATTTTGGAGGCAGCTTGCGTAGCATAGTTTAAAAAAACAGAGAAACACTCATTTGGATAGTCTCTGTATGCAGTAAAGGCAGTATCTGCGCTCAGATTTACAAAAATTTTCCAGCTCGCGCCCTACGCGCGCTCGCATCTCATACGTGTCCCTGCCATCTCTCACATTAAACCTACGCGCATGATTTCCCTGGAATTTTGCGGTGGTAATATATCATTTATTGACTTTCATTTTTATTACTTTTGACTTTTTTTTTTAATTACTTTTGGAAACCCATGGAAAAGATATCTCACTCCTCCCTACAGGATTGTGCTGGTATTTGTGCTTTATTTTTGCCCCTTCTTCAGGTCAGAGCAACTGCCCCTCAAAAATCCGGAGCACGTCCCTGTATAGAGCACATTTAAAACAACCGGGGTTGACCAAAGTGCTGTACAGATTAAAAGCAGCATGGATGATAAAATGACCCATACAATGCAGCAATTACAATAAATAAAATAAATGCTAAAATACATAAAACTGTGGTCACTGCGTTTTAAAAGCCAGGGAGAAGAGGTGTGTCTTTAGGGAGGATTTCAAAACCACAATCGACCCCGCAGAGCGGCTGTGCCAGGGCAGGTTGTTCCAGAGCCTAGGGGCCGCCGCCACAAAGGCTCAGTCACCTTTGGTTTTTAGCTCATTTTTGGGGTGACCAGTAGTAGTTGATTAGAAGATCTCAATGTTCTGGCCGGGGCGTGGGTACAGAGGAGCTCAGTCAAGTACTGGGGGGCTAGGCCATTGAGAGCTTTAAAAACAAACTAAAATTTTAAAATCTATTCTAAAAGCAACTGGGAGCCAGTGCAGTGAAGCTAGGACAGGGGATATGTGGTCACGTTTGCGTTTGCCAGTGAGGAGATGGGTGGCTGCATTTTGTACCAGCTGCAGGCGGTGCAAGAGTGAGCGGTCCAAAGCAAAATACAATGAGTTGCAGTAATCCAGTCATGAGTTAATAAAAGCTTGGATTACAGTCTCAAGATCTTTACATGGTGTCCTTTTACTTTCGATAAAATCCTCAAATGGAAAAAGCAGTTTTTCATGACCGAACTAACCTGGCGATCAAATTTCAGCCTGTCATCAAATTTTATACCAAGATTTTTCACTGATGACCGGATGTTTGGTGTAAGGGGGCCCAGAAAGCCAGCAGGAAAGTCTGCTGGACCACATCCAAACATTATGATTTCAGTCTTGTTTTCATAGATTCAAAAAGTTTGCGGTCATCCAGGATTTGACATTGTTTAGGCAATCAAGCAATGTCTGTACAGAGTCATTGGATTTTGATGTTAAAAGGCAGGTATATCTGAACATCATCGGCATAACAATGAAAAGAAAGATTATATTTCTTGAAAATTGACCCTAATGGTAGCATATACAGCAAGAAAAGAATCGGCCCGAGGATGGAGCCTTGGGGGACCCCAGAGGTGAGAGGGGCTGAGGATGAGGTGAATTCACCTAGCTGCACAGAAAAACTCTGTTCAGTCAAGTAGGACTGGAACCATGGGAGAGCAGAGCCTATAATGCCCACCCACTGCTCCAGTCGTGCTAAGAGGATCCCATGATCCACAGTGTCAAAAGCAGCTGTCAAATCAAGGAGCACTAGCATAGCAGGGTTTCCCGAGTTAACAGTTACCATTAGATCATTAAAAACTCTCAGCAGTGCTGTCTCAGTGCTATGGCATGGTTTAAAGCCAGACTGAAATTTCCCGTAGATATCATTGGCCACCAAGAATGATTGGATCTGAGTAAAAACCACTTTCTCTAAAATTTTGGACAAAATTGGCAGTTTAGAGATTGGCCTGGGTTAGACAGCACAGAGGGGTCCAGATTTTTCTTCTTGATAAGAGGCCGCACGACGGCATGTTTGAGAGCACCTGGAACACATCCGGTTCTAAGGTAGGAATTAATAAATAAAAGAATAACCGAGCCCACCTTACTGAATACCTCTTTAAAAAGATGAGAGGGAATGCTGTCTAAGGGACAATTCGTAGGTCGCAGATGCTTAACTACATTGGCCAGTGAGGGGAGGGATACAGGCTCAAACTTATCAAAAACAGCATGTAAAGGAGGAATGGTGAGATCAGAGCTAGGGCCTGCAGAAGAGAGGGCTGATGGCTTAAGAGCAGCGATTTTTTTGATAAAAAATTTGAGAAAACTCTCACAGAGGGTGAGCGAGGGTATTACTGGAGAGTTGTCACAAGGATTTACAAGAGAGTTAAAAATGTAAAAAAAAAATAAAAAAAAACCTGGGGCTTGTGACCATTACAAGAGACAAGATTGGAAAAGTATTCCATTTTAGCGGCCTTAACGGCACTCTGGTAGACAGACAGGCTTTCACGAAGAGCTTCCTGAGAAACATGGAGCTTATCTTTTTTCCACTTTCTCTCAGCGTGCCGACATGAGTGCCCGAGAGTGCGTGTGGAGTCGTTAAGCCACGGTTCTGAGAGTGCTTTTGTGCACCTTATTCTAAAAGGTCTGGGTCAATTATGCGAGTGGGAGTGACACAGGCAGACGAGACGTTCAACAAATGTCAAGGTTAAGAA
The DNA here is from genome assembly GCA_029692085.1 of Gymnothorax javanicus. Lineage (NCBI taxonomy): Eukaryota > Metazoa > Chordata > Actinopteri > Anguilliformes > Muraenidae > Gymnothorax > Gymnothorax javanicus. The sequence goes on from CM056201.1 coordinate 60,529,626, forward strand.
ATGGTATGGCCCACTTTAGGAGTGTCTGAAATTGTATTTCAAGATTCTTCCAGGCATGAATATAAGAAATACATTGTAATATTTATGATGACTGGTAGAATAAGGATAAATGTTTGGAACCCCCCAACCTGTTGTTTTTACCTCTTTTGGACCCCTCTTTTGGGGGAGGGGGCTCAAGCCTTAATTAGTCCCAACCCCCCCATAATGTGAACCATGGACTTGGCTATTATTTATATTAAAATCAAGACAAAAACACTCAGCACTGCAGGTGTTACTGAAGACTAGTAGGGCGTGTGTCGACGCCAAGACTGGAACAGGAAACGTTCAGGACAATAGCATTTAAAAATTATTTTCAATAGTTTCTTGGTAGTTTATTTTTGAAATCGCCATTCTTTGAGGTGAAACATTCGTTTGACTCAAATATTGGAAAAAAGGTCATACATGACACTGCCATTGAGACACAGGGAGTCACACTACAAAATTAATAAAAACACAAAACCCAAATGGCAGGATCTTAACACAAAAATACATTATCAATGCTCACAAATAAAACTTGCTTTACTGAAGATTGCATTTTCTTATGTGCATCTAAAAGCGAGAAACTAGTATTTTTAAATGTACCGTACATATTTTCTGTCCTTTTGACATCAATGTTAAAGTCATGCCAGCTTGGAAAATGGATTTTTTTTGGTTCTCGAGGTTAAGCAATCCAACTGAAACTGATACATGTCTCTACACATAGGTGTTTACTCCAGGACAGATGAGCATTTCACCTCTCCCGCTTTTATAAGAACACTTTAGAGCAAACTATCCACGTACTGAACTTATTTCCTTACTTTGCCATCTTTGTGCTGTATCCTGTTACAACTAGAGTATTTCAGGTGAGGGAAAACTTTAAAAAAAATGCAAGTCTTCACAAAAGTAGAAACCATTTCTGCTATGATTCTTTCACGATGTTGAAAAGCTTGATAGCAAAGCAATAAAGAGGGTGTGCCATCAGAACAGCATCTGAGCAATGCAAAGTGTACACAAGGCTGCGCAGCTGTACATGCTTAGAGTGCTTGGATGGAAAGCTAATGGAATGTAAAAACTCGGCAATGGTTGATATGGGGCAGGAGATTAGATTGTTGAAATAACGGTGAGTCAACACAGTAAGGCTGCCGGAGGACCTCTACTCTCCCTAGCAGACCTGGAGATTGTTATTAGTGCTTTTAATACGTCTCGTTTGGATTATTGTAATTCTCTGTACTTGGGTTTCTCACAGTCTTGCCTCTCCCGACTTCAGTTGGTTCAGGATACTGCAGCTTGGCTCTTGACTGGTCAAGAAAGAGGGACCATACCTCACCTGTCTTGGCAGTCCTACACTGGCAACCAGTCAAATGTTGAGTTGATTTTAAAGTTCTATTATTTGTTTTTAAAGCTCTCCATTGTTTGGCTCCAGCGTACATATCAGACCTCGTCCCACCCTTTTCCACTGCACTGTCCCTAAGATCTTCCAATAAATTTCTTCTGTCAGTTCCTTGGTTGAATCTAAAAACCAAAGGTGATCATGACCTTTTCAGTTGCAGCTCCTGAACTGTGGAATACACTACCTCTGGAAATCAGGTCTTCACCCTCTATTGCCATTTTTAAATCACGTTTGAAAACTTATTTGTACTCACTTGCTTTTTAATCCGCCTGTTCTTTTGTTTTTTGTAATGTCAAGTCTTCATTGTGCTGTTTTCCTGTTTTGCTTTTATGTTGTCTTTCAACTGTTGCTTTCAATTGCATGCATTTCATGTTGCCTTTATTTATTAATTTATTCACTTCTGTTTGCTTTTATATCCTCGGAAGAAAAGAACCAGAAGTACAATTGCTGAGCCAGTCTTCCTAGTCTATCCAACAAACAGGAGAAAAGGTAGTTTAAACCAAAACAGCAGTTCATCCCTACGGCTTCATTGATCAATCATGGCAATACATTAGTCTGAGGTTTGTCAGAAACACTACTCGCGAAAATGGTAAAGGCTCATTCAGAAGATATCTCAGCGGTTCACCCCCTATGACTTCCTTCACCTCAGAGCATCACAGTACCATAATCAAAGAACACTACCAGGGGCACAATTCAACGAGACGATAAATAACATTGCACATTGTTATGAGAAACTGACAAACACTGTTAAGTACAGGACACGGAGAATCGGCGCTGCACTGCCCACGCCGATCCTCCTTGTCTTCTTGCGAAGCCGGAAGGTAAGTAGGCTAAACCCCTGCATAACAGCCGGTCTGCAGCGGCCACATCCCCAAAGATCAGCCAATCCGCGCTGGTCCCGGCACCAGTCAAATGGCAAAGATCACACAAAAAAACAGAGTTCCAACTTGCCACAAAAAAACAACATTTCGTAATCACCTACCCGAAGTACGGCGAAGGCCGGAACATCTTTTATTGATGGTCATTTCGTTTAACAGATTTATTGATTTTATACATGTGTTGGTGTCCCTATTTTATTTTTTCGCCAGTTATCATTGTACAGCACTTTGGTTCAACATTTGTTGTTTTAAATGTGCTTTATAAATAAACTTGATTTGACTTGACGATTATGGGATAACCTACCCAGAGGGAGCCTGTGTTCTGAAAGGCCTCTTTTATCTGTGATAATACACACAAAGACAAAAGTTAAGCGCCCCTGGATTTTTTTTTTTGAAGTTGAATGCAATCATCAGTACTACCAAGTAATGCTCAAAGTCTAAGTAAACTGTTTTAAATGAGTGTTATTGTCAAAAAGTATATTGACACCATCTCAAAACACAAAAATCTATGTAATCATGTTAATTTTATTGTTGTTATACAGCGCTCCAGACTGCGACCAAGATTTACGTTTTGCGACTTACATTCTCACATCGGTCGCGCACTGCGCGACCAACACTTCATGCACTGTGCGCCTATTCTGGGCAGCGATTCACTTCCTAATTATCAGCCGTCGGCCCCGAATTTTTTTCTGCAGGTCGGTTGGTACCATTACGTACATCAGCCAATCACAGATCGGCTGGTGCCATCAGCCAATCACAGCTCGGCTGTACTCATGCATCGATGAGAATGGCAAAGCATTCGACCTTTTCACTGTCAGCTGAGTTGTGCGCGCGGCAAAATTGTAAAACCTTGTCTGACAATAACGATGCAAATGCTCTACAATACGCGAAATTACGAGTACACTAGCTGGTCTGCTGCAGAAGTCCAATAGTCTACGCAGTTGGCCTTGGCTTCGGTGACTAATACTGCAGATCGGAGAGCAAATTTAATGATATCAGAAAGTGTTTTCATTACCGGTTTTTTATTTCGCTGTTTAGATTTTGCGCATTTCTAAGGGTAATGGAAACGCACCTGGAGAGTGAGAACGATGTCCGACGTTATTAGCCCGAAAACACAGTCTGCTTCGTGACCGTAGACTGTTCGTGACACAGTTTTGAGTCTTGTTGATACCAGCTCTGGGTGCTTGCGTCCAGTAGCGAATGGTTTTATTTAGCGTTTCAATATCAATCGCTAACCTTACATCCTGATGGATTGTTGGATGCGCACTTCCACTCTGATCTGAAGTTCCGCATGTACATGATTATTCATGCAGTATGTATGAAATCGGTGACTGGTTGGTTCGAGTGCAAGATTATTTATTTTCATTAGAGTACGATAAAGATGAGAAAAGCTGCGGTTCTTATAGATTTATAGTACGTTTTCTTTGGGGTTCCGATAATTGGCCAGCTGTCAGAGGAATAGTATTTTGTCAATTGCAACAAATGTTCAAAACTGATTCAAAAACTAACTGGTGACGCCTGTCCAATGTACTCCAGCGACGACCATAGGCTTATCAGCGCAATGCCTCAAATATGAGTCTGTGTCGCGAACAGTGTACGGTCACGAAGCAGACTGTTTTTGGGGGGGCTAATAACGTCGGACATCGTCCTCACTCTCTGGGTGCGTTTCCGTAACCCTTCGAAATGTGCAAAATCTACATAGCGAAAAAAAAAATTGGTAAATAATAATAATTATAAGCCGTCCTGCTACATTGTTACCGTTGAAAGAATTTCTTGAAACTTGGTGCAAACGAACTTGGCATACTGCACCTACTTTTTACCAAATATTTAGGGTGGATCACTTTGGGAACTATATTAATTTTAATGTTAAACTTTCAATTTGTGATGAAAAAATGTAGCCAAATTATGCTTTTTACGGCTTCAATTCCTCCTGGGTCTCATATTTTCAAAGCAATTAAGCCATGTTTGGTGTCAAATTGTTCCTTGGGATGGCAGCAACAATAACAGTTATAAATTTTAGAACTAGCACTGTGATAATTGGGAGTTATTCATTGATTTATCCCCATATGTTGCTTTTAGGGGGTGCTCATCTAAATTTGGCCATAATTTTTCTATGAATGATTCAGTTTATGTACTGGGGAGGGTTTGATGAAAAGTTGTCCCTTGGAGAAGTGGAGACTTGTATGTACATTTAGACTTGTATGATAACTCTCCAAAATGATAACTGCATTTATATATTTTTCAAACATTCTTGTGAACATCAGTATCTACTTTTCAGTTCACAAAGTGCTTTCTGATAATGTTTCATAAATAAATGCAGCAACAACTGATAGGCTGTTCAGGTATCTTTATTTGGGCTGGTAAATATTCAGAAAAGTATCATGGTACTTTGCGTGACCACAGTTTTGGCCTGTGCGCTTAAATTTTTGCCTGCGCGCCCAACTTTTTCAGGTTGGGAGCGTGTGCGCTCCTAGGTCCAAAAGTTAGTCTGGAGGGTTGTTATATGCCTTGAATAAACTTGTCCATTTCAGCACAGTATTGTACATCTCATAAGTACAAACCCCAATGAAAATTGGGATGTTGTGTAAAACTTGAAGAAAAACAGAATACAATGATTTGCAAATCCTTTTCAACCTACATTCAGTTGAGTACACTACAGTGACAAGACATTTAACCTCTTAAGACCTGGCATCCAAATGCGTGAACTGCACATTTTCGGTTATATTACCACAGTAGTTAATTCTGCTTAACTGGGGCCTTAAGACCACATTGGACACTTACACTACCATCTAGTGGTGTCAGAAGAGTACAACACACTACAGAAAACATTCATTCATTCAAATTCAACTACATCATGTCAAAAGATGATGCTTAGTTTTTATACTTATCAGGTTCCAGTAAGCCCAAATAGCAAAGAGAAATAAAAATTGTATATCAGACAAGAGCTTGGGTCTTAAGATGTTAATGTTCTGGGTAGTTTGACGGTCTAAAAATAGGCAGTAATTTTAAGCATATAAGGGTCATAGTTAATCACTATATTACTGAAAAAACTTAAACTAGAAAAATTAAGTGAAAGCCATACTCACACAATCCATTTCGTATCAATACACCCCATGTTAGGGTTTGCAATGGTCGGTTGATGAAAGTGTTCTTATTGTTAAGACTGTTTTCTGTTGTGGAGTCAAGTCGGGACCGATGAAGTGACACACCAATGACCACTTTCCAATTGAAAAGGCTTTTATGACAATGCGCAAGGGAGGATTCTAGCGTCCCACATAGCATTCGCAGAGAATCCTAACACACTGTTCACATCTCGGGGTTTAAGTACAAGATCAGTGGTAGAGCAAGTGGTGGATGTAACACCTTCCCATAGACATCCAGCCAAACTTACAGGATGTTGATATTACCTTTGATCATGTACCTTCCTTCTGAGCACAATACAGCAATTACCAAGTGTGACCAGGTGCCAGGCGCCCCTCACTGTGGGAGGATATTGATGTGAGTGTGTATGAGTGAGGGGAGGGGCTGGGAATGAGTGTGTGTATGTGTGTGTGTGTGTGTGTGGTAAGCGAGGGGAGGGGGCTGGGAATGGGTGTGTGTGTGGATCTGTGTGTGCTGAGAGAAAAACCTTAATCCAGTAGCTCAATCCTATCATTCCCTCATTTTGTATTGGTGGTGAGCTAAGGTCCCACCCACCATGATTTAGACACTGGTTAGGCCACCATTTGCAAGGGAATGGGTCAGATTAGCAAATGTTAGACCGTGCTGTACATTCCTGATTAGCCTATTTAATTTATAATACATATAAATAACTAAAACAAAGCTTACAATACTAAGTCCCCAGACACCCTGGGATAGTACCACCCAAAGTCGTCTCCAGGGGACACTACTCCCAGGAATGTTTGTACCTTTTAGTCAGTGGGTCACAGTTGTTGCCTTTTTTGCTGCAGTATGATATTCTGTCAATTCTGTCAGAGAATGCCATGAGAGCTCTCTCAAAATAATTATTGTGGTCCAGCACCCAGCTCTCCAAGGCTGGAACAGAAGTGTTAGTGGTGACATCGGGATCGACTAGAATAGAGCCGATAGTAATAGAAGTGCCAGTAGGGTTAATGCAGTAGGAAATGTTAGTCATTGCACAAAGCTTTGGACCAGAGTATAAAGGCCCAAACCCGCACCAAGTGGTAGTGTTGGTCCTCACTGCTGTTGCTCCAGGAGATTCAGGTAATACTTGTATTTGTAGTTCAGGTCCCACTGAATGTGATAGGGCTTGTCCTTACTCAATTGAGGCTGTGCATTGTACCCAGCCTCCGACAGTAGAGCATTGGTCTTCTGAAAAGGCAATGTTTCTGTTGTTGTCAGTGATGATGTATTTGACATTGTGCACTCGGCACACATGTCCGTTACATGGGAATGGAAGCGGGTGTATGGGTTGTGCTTTCAGTGTGGGCTTCCGCCCGACTGGAATTGGAACACCACTACGGATGTCCTCACCATCGTGACATGCCCCGACTATCGATAGGGACCCCTCTCCGGCCGCCACCCAGGGAGCTGACTCTGCCTCCAGAAGGACTGCAGACCATACCCACCCTGGTACACGTGACGCGAGCAGGTCACCTATCAGAGCTGCCACCTCCATGCTGAATGCCATGCCAGATCTGTAACACATCTCCTCCATCCTCCTATGCACATGCTCTACCACTAGAATCTTTTTGTAAGTTTTAGTATTTTCAAGTAAATGCTGGAGCAAAACAGTGATCACCTCCTCAGTGTCATGCGTAGCAGAAGCAAGATGGCGAGTAGCTTGGTTAGAAAGTAGTCCTCCCTTTGCCACTGATATTGTGCCTGTTGTAATGTGGAAAAAAAAAAGCCACTAGATGGCAGTATTGACATTTCTTTTGTTAAGCCCAGTCTGGAGCTAGGTTTTGGGGCATGTCCTGGGCATGCCTCAGAGGGGAGTGTCCCAGAGAATTGGAGAAAATTCTGGAAGGTGGGAGGGGGCTGGAAAAGAGTATATAAGGAGAAAAATTGAGAGAGTGAAAGGTAGTAGGAGAAATTGCAAGGAGAAATTGTGGAAGGATCCATTTGACCAGACCTGTCACTCTTTTCAAGACCTGTGAAGCTTTTTGTGGATTTTTGCCTGTGTTGGAGCATTTTCCTGTCCCAGGACATCGCAACATAGCAGCCCCAACTCAATTACCAAGGGACTGTAAATATCTCTTTTTTTTTTATTTCAATCTTGGTCAGTAGAGTAGATTGTAGATTAGTTCAAAGTGTTTGTTTAATTAAATCTGTTAAAGTTTTAAAATTTTGTCTGTCATCCCTTGCTGTCCGCTATGCCATAACAAATTGGGGCCATAACACTGTTGTTCACAGATTGTCAACCCAATCATGGTTATTAGATTCTATAGCCATTGAAATGGCATTCACTGTTGAGCCAGTGGCTCCCACCCATCCTGCAATATCTGATAGCAGATCTCTACATTTCCTATGTACATCATATTTATAACATTTTGGCAACCGTTGTAACATAAAATTGATCAGGGTTTGGATAGATTGTTCTAATTCTGTAAAATTCGAACAATTCCTAGGCCAGATAATATGTTTCACTTTAATAATTAAATGAGAATGTCGAGTTGACACACTAACAAGATCAGGCAGAGGCTCTCCTTCAGAAGCTAATCCAATTTTTGGTCTAGGATACAATACAGGGCATGTGCCGGGCTTCCCTGGAGGGCTACATGTAGCATGGGCCTCACCTCTCAATTTAAGGGCATACTCATGTATGGCCATTGGAGTGGGGCAACCATCTTCCTCCAGTCCCGCTGCCGTTTTATTCCAATCGATATTACACATTTCATGTACTCTAATAGCCTCTTCCCAACCTAATCTCGTGTCAACCCACACTCTCGGATCCTTCCAGATTAATACGCCAGATCCATTACCTTCAACAACACTACAACACAGATCTCCTACTAATTTACCAGGGTTCCTTATACCCCAAAAATGACAATCTGTCATCCTCCAAATGTCCTTATTGAACTGGATGGAGCCCCATCCAGTCAGGTTAATACTCCTCAGGTTGTCCCAGGTCCAGCTGCAGCCTGCCGAGCTGGTGCACATTTGTGTACTGCGGAAACGTGTGTCTGCCTTTAGACACAAAACGAAAGAACTGGCTCCCAGGAGCCAGAGGGCGAGACGGGGATTATTGTGCCCCATGTTGTGTCTCCACCCGATATTTTTTTCAAACGTGTGATATGGATCCACACTGGATTCCCAGTCACCCAGGCAGCCGATGGGGTTGTGAGCAGGACAGTGTGTGGTCCGGACCAGGTAGGATCAAATGTCTTCTTCTGATAGGTTTTCACCAGCACCTGGTCTCCATGTTCTACCTGGCACGTTTCCATGTTGTCCTCTCCTGCGTCCAGTTCTGTCCTGTTATCCTGTGAGACACACTGGGACAAATGTCTGCTATATTCAACAAGACGGTCACCCATCACATGCAAATCACCACCACCAATGCACAGATCTCCAGGAGTCCTCATGGGTCAGCCTGTAAGCATTTCAAAGGGAGAAAGTGAGTTAGGGTCAGTTGGTCCTGCTCTCATAGAGAGGAGAACCGATGGTAGCTGCGTCACCCAGTCTTTCCCTGAAAAGGTTGGGTGGGTTGGGGCTGTTGTCTCATCCTAGTCTTAATGGTGGGTCCTGGATTGCATCACGCACACGTCATACACCTGCAAACATAATTGTGAATGTTAACACTCAGTTTAGGATGCCAGCATGTTTGTGCCATCCTGTTCCGCATCCGCTTCACTCCATCATGCCCTAGTGAGTGCTATAAATGGATCATTGTTCCCGTCATACTACTAGGCAGAACATAAGCACCTTCAGGGCCCCTCCAAATGTTGTCTTGCCCCAATTTCCCACCATTCTCCATCCAAAGCCATTTCTCAGCACTGGGGGTTTCATGTTGCAGCTGCTGTAGTTCTAAAAGAACATTCCCTTTTTTCACTTGCTCTGTTTGCAAAGCCGCTACCGAGGCAACTTTACCTTCATTGGCTGCAATCTTTGCCCACTCATCTGCCTTACTGTTACCCTCAGTGTGAGGATCAGTCCCATTGGTGTGGGCTTTTACTTTCAATACTGCTACCTGTTTTGGTCTCTGTACAGCTTTGTGTAGTTTGTGCACTACCCCCCCATTTTGTATTGGGGTTCCTACGCTGGTCTTGAGCCCCCTATTTACCCACAAACTCAAATAGTCATGTACAACCCCAAAGGCATATCTAGAGTCTGTATAGATATTCACATTATAGTTAGTCATTGTTTCACAGGCTTCAGCAAAAGTATATAATTCAGCAACTTGAGGAGATTGCCATGCCATCGTACATTCCACTCAAAGAAAGCTGTGGGATGGCTCAGAAATAACCTCATGATATTTTCAATTGCGAAGTCTGTTCTTTTTTTTTTCTACCACCTATACTCCCTACATTTTGGTGCAAAATCCTGCCCCCCGTTATATTTTGTTGGTAAACCCTTTTTTTTTTAAAAAAAAAAAAATTTGGCATCACCAATCCCATCCTAATCTGGAATGCCCAATTGGTGAACTATGTACAAGGCTTGCTCGTATGCGACCCCTTGCTGCCAATTCAGGAGAGTGTAGACAGTTCGCGGCTCTCCTCCGAAGCACGCGCCTGTCAACCACCGCTTCTTATACACTCATTGGTTGAATCTTCGCAAGTTCAGAACGAGGGCGGAGGATACCCGGACATGACCAGGCTTAGAATCTTCCTGACGAGCGCCCGTCTGGCCAACAGGAGGCGCTTGAGCAACGAACAACGCAACTATTGTAATCCCTTCCGGCAGTCCCTTCCCAATTTGCAACCCTGTAGCGCTATAGCTAATTGCGCGCTACTCTGAAAAAGCTGCCGCCTGGTACGAAGCGGGGCTCGAACCCGCGACGTGATAGTCACTTCTGCTTTGCAACACGATGCTTTACCGAGTGAGCTATCCGGCAGCCGGTAAACCCCTTTTAATTAAAAAAAAAAAAAAAAAAACGCAATGTTGGAAAACACGGGAGCCAGCCGCAGAGAGGCCCTGTAAAGTGCTACACCTTGGGGAGGGCCAATACACAACCTTGTCTGGTCCCTTTACTTTTCAGACATACTTCTTTGATCATTTCCTCTGTGTGTTAACCTCATCACCCTCCAGCCTCCTATCATTCTAGGCAAATTACCCTTTTGTTCCTAAGCATCCTTTGAACTTCAAGCTATAAGTGATCACATTTTCCCTCAGTTGTTGGTTCTTGTTCATCTGTACTTGGGGAACAGACCCACTAGTTCCTCTACTCTATTAAACTATCCATTTTGCAAGTAAGACGTGCCTGCATTTATTTTTCTACTTAAAAAGTATGGAGGAATACAGCGAACTCTTAAAAAAAAAACCCACATTATTGCCACATTAAAACAGTGCTCTCATAGCTCAAGACAACACACATCACAGCTTCCTTGTTTTTCTCACTGCCCTTTTTACAACTGTTCCACCATTCATTCATAGCCTCAGCTAAAGTTTGATCTGCGTTTGCTTTCAAAGGAAACGGGGATTAGCTTTAATTGCTTTACTATATCTCTGTACAATCGCTTCCAGAGCAGCCTTCTGAACCGCTTCGGCCATATCTCCTTCTCCATTCTTTGTTCAAACAGTTAAAACTCTTATGGGTATCGACTACAGACGCTTATGTGTATTATTTATACTTGTCGGTAGCTACGTCCCCATGTGTAAGTGTGTTCAAAGGGTAAAAAGTAAACTATGTGCTTGTACTTTATCAGGTCAAAAGGGAATAGTAGGGCAGTGTGTATTTAAAAATGTAGTAATTATTAGGTTTATTTTATCATTACCCCCTTATTTCGGGCTCATGAACTATCAAGAGTATTTGGGCTCATGTACTGTTCGCGGTCCTTATCCTACGGAACCGGAACCTCAACAAGTTCATTATAATATGTACGCAATTTATGTCATTTTCTATCTACATACATATATACTGTATATCGCTAGAATGAACAATGCAGGGTATATTATGTACTCGTATAACCCAGCCTAACACACAAACTTAGCATGACAATATAACAAGTCCGCTGCAGACATTCACATGATCAGCGACTTTACACACAGTTATCAGACGAAGTACGAAAACGGAATAGCAAAACAAACAACAATCAGTGCACTTTCACGCATTCAATGACATTGGCAAACAACCAAGGTTTCTACTTCAGCATTCCCGCTCGCCACACAGCCCAGTTTCACACAACTCAGAAGTTTATCAGAGCAAACTCCCCTTTTACAAAAACAGCAAAACGGTCCAAACAGTTCCTCGAACATCTCTATTTTCCTCAAACTACCGCAGGAAGGCTCGTCAGCACTCGTTAACAGCAGGCTATGCAAATGCCAACGGTAACGACAAAGTCCTCTTATGGGGAGTCCAACCCAACTCCACTAGGGCCACTGACTAATGACACCAATGTGTCCTCTTACAGGGAGTACAACCCAACTCCACAAAATTTCAGTGGTAACGACAAAGTCCTCTTGCGAGAGTCCAACCCAACTCCAAAACCCAATGGCAGTGATGCTTCCGCGTCCTATCAACAAATGCCCGGCAATGACGTTCCTGCGTCCTATCAATCTATCAAGGTCTCCAGACCTCCAAATGCCTCAAAGGCAATGACACAACGCGTCCTCTTACGAGAGTCCAACCCGACTCCACTAGGGCCACTGACTAATGACACCAGTGTGTCCTCTTACAGGGAGTACAACCCAACTCCATAAATTTCAGTGGTAACGACGCCAATATGCCTAAAGATCATCAGTGATTCAATCACAACACCGTCCCATTCCACACGTTATTTTTTTATAAAAATAATAGGAGTCACTCTAATAATTGGCTCAAGGACAATCAACACCTAATGAGGATGGTAAAATAAAAGATACTCACCCTCAAGTTGATTATCGTTGGTCTAACCAGGAGATGTTTCCTATCCCATCCTCGTCGCCATCTGTTAAGACTGTTTTCTGTCGTGGAGTCAAGTCGGGACCGATGAAGTGACACACCAATGACCATTTTCCTATTGAGAAGGCTTTTATTACAATGCGCAAGGGAGGATTCTAGCGTCCCACATAGCATTTTGCAGAGAATCCTAACACACTCTTCACATCTCGGGGTTTAAGTACAAGATCAGTGGTAGAGCAAGTGGTGGATGTAACACCTTCCCATAGACATCCAGCCAAACTTACAGGATGTTGATATTACCTTTGATCATGTACCTTCCTTCTGAGCACAATACAGCAATTACCAAGTGTGACCAGGTGCCAGGCGCCCCTCACTGTGGGAGGATATTGATGTGAGTGTGTATGAGTGAGGGGAGGGGGCTGGGAATGAGTGTATGTGTGTGTGGTAAGCGAGGGGAGGGGGCTGGGAATGGGTGTGTGTGCGGATCTGTGTGTGCTGAGAGAAAAACCTTAATCCAGTAGCTCAATCCTATCAGGATGAAGATGTTACCGGTGTCGACACATCCTGGTTTTTTCATTGAATGTTGGCCATACCCTAGCGCAAATTTCTGCAAATTCCAATAGTGTGTCATGGCCAGGAACTTTGTCAAATGTATCGTCGTTTACACACGTGGCCGTTGGAAATCTCCATTTCAGAACATATTTTTCGAACAAATATATTCCTAGCTCGGCAGTATGACATCTATTTCAACAAATTCTTTTTTCATTCGTTTGGAAAATAGATCAGCTACAATGTGCATTGATAAGCACATGATTATAATCATTAATCAAGTTTTTTCCCACCACAATTTCTTCTTGAATTCCCAAACTCAGGTTTTCCCTGCAGAAGATTTACTAGAGCATCACACTACCTCCACCAGCTTGTCTTCTTCCCACTGTGCATCCTGGTACCATCTCTTCCCCAGGTAAATTGTGCACGCTTACCCGGCCCTTGTGCGTGATGTAAAAGAAAACAGGACTTACTGGACTAGGTGACCTTCTTCAATTCCTCGAAGGACCAGTTTCGACACTGGTGCTCATTGCAGGTGCTTTCAATGATGGACTGGGGTTAGAATGAGCATACTGACTGGTCTATCGCTTCAAAGCACTTATATGCAAGAGGTTGCGATGCACTGTGTGTTGTGACGCATGGCTCATCTAACTATCATTAAAATTCTTTGCGACTTTTGCCACTGTCACCCTTCAGTCGGTTTGGAATAGACAGGATAATCTTTGTGCATCAGTGAGCCTTGGGTTCCCAGCACCCTGTTGCCAGTTTATGGTTTGTCTGGCCTTCGAACACTGTCAGTAGGTACTCGCCACTGCTGACTGGGAGCACCCTAGAAGTCTTGCAGCTGCTGAGATGCTCTGAACTACTAGCCTGGCTGTAACAATTTGGCCCTTGTCAAAGTTGCTCAGGTCCCATTTCTCCCACATCCAGCTGGTCGACTAAGACCAGCGATTGTTCGCTAACGGTCTCAGACCTTGACATATGCTATTGTTATGAGATAATCATTATTATTTGCTTTTTGATATTTTGGCTCATCGTTGAACGCATGCAGTGTATTATAAATCCGCGTTAGAATGCTTACAAGAGTCTTTTTCCAATCTGACTGGTTACTTCTTATTCATCGCTGGATTGTCTTCTTTATTTGGCTGAGCAAGCTGTGAGTTTTACTGCTGTTTACTTGAGGTGTTCATTAATCTCAGTCACTCCAGAACAGATCTGCGCTGTGTGAACGGCACTTTTTATGCATGGGGAAAGTGAGACTTCCTGAATAAGGCCAGCCTTTACCATTTATTTTGACTCACTTGGATTTGGCTGCTTATGTTTTATGTTTTATCTCCCCCTCTGATTTCCTCTTTCCCCCATTCTCTTCCTCTTTTGCCTCTCTGCAGCAGGAGATTCTCTATCACTACCCTGTGTCGGAGGCCTCTACCCAGCTGAAGGGGGTGAGAGGTGTATTCCTCACGCTGTCTGACATGCTCGAGAATGTCACAGGGGGGCAGATTGTCAGGTAGGAATGCATCTTTGTGTAGAAGCTCCGCCTCTGAGCCAGGAGTATGCTGATTCACTTCAACCATGAATCATTACGGCACCTGTTGCTTACACTAACGCTCCTGGTGCCAGATAGGAAGGTCTTAATTGACCAAATCAGTTGGCATAGGGATTGATTAGCATGGGTACCTGCATATTCCTAAGCCCCCATGGCACATAATTGGGAAGGACTGTTCTTGGATTTCATCCATAAGGGTAATGGACAGTTACTGTCGGCCACATCTTCTCAAAACCTACTCTGCAGAGACATTGTCTACTGGGCTGTGTAACGCTTGATTCTGAACCAAAGGGGTAAGTAACACAGTGCAGAATTCACTCGTACGTGAGCACTCCATGAATGGAACTGGGGCCGCTGTCAGTTTGTCCTGTTTATTAGAATTCTAGTCCGTTTTTCCATTTAAAAGGGCACTATCACGATATGGGCATGCACAAATCTTGGCTCCTGTTTTGAAATCGTTCAGCTTAATGTTTTCAAGTAGTGCAAAGAATTCTCAGAAGAGTCATTCCGTGTCAATTCACCGAATGGCTCCCGCATGAGCCCCTCAGATTTTCTTGAAAAAAATCGTGTTGGTGGATTCACTTCTTAATGTAGAATAATACCAAAATTGTAGGTCCCTACTGCCAATAGTTCGGCCACAAAAAAATTGTTAAAAGGACAAAGGTTTGGGCGATTTTTGGCATCGCCTTCTGAAGTTCTAATTTTGAGCTGGAATATCTTAAAAAGTACTTGAGCTAGGACCTCCAAAGTTTGTATGTCAAATGTCTGGTGCTATATCTGTACATAATTTAACTTTCAGTAGTCTAGCTCATGTGTAACATGCAGTAATAGGCCCCTAGATTCTGTCGAAAATTTCTATTCGTGAACTGTGGCAGCACTTTTAAGGGCCTGTAAACTCATCAGTTTTTATGACGGGGCTGATATTTTGTAAGGAGTGTCTTTTGGGGTAGGTACATGGTTTTCTGAAAAATTACCAATGTGAAGTAAATAGCATCTGAGATATTGCCGTTCAAAAATGAGAAAAAACACTTTTTTTTGCAACTTTGAAGCTATATTCGCGTTGAATGACACCATGTATCAAATCCAAATCAAGTTCACCTTAAAGAGCAGGTTTTTGTAAATGGTATTTCCAAAAATTGTGATGGTGTTCTCTCTTTTTCCCAATATGAATTTTTAAAATTTTGTTTTATATTGGAATTCTAATTCTCGATTATAGCTATAAATTTACGTGTGATGTGGCTTTTGTCATGAGGCGGGGCAAAATGGCTAGGCCACGCCCCTTAAACAGCAGCCCCAAAGATCCGTTTCACCGATTTGTACGAAAATCGGTACACATATGTATCACACCCAGACGCACAAAAAAGCATCTGAGACCCATTGTCCAAACCCAACAGGAAGTCAGCCATTTTGAATTTTGCGGCCATTTTTGGTGTTTTCCACGTGTTGTATTTTAACGAACTCCTCCTACAGATTTCATCAGATTGACTTCAAAATTGATTTATGTGAGCTTGACTACATTGTGATCAAAAGTTATTAAAAGATTGCACTATCGTTGAAGGGCGCGCCCGCTGCGGATGGTCGAATTTTCATGTCTCGCCATAAAACACGAATTTGCTACAACTTTGGGATAAATGGTCCGATCTGCACCAAACTTCACCTGATGGATAATAGTCCCGCCCTGAGCACGTCCACATGCATAAATTTAGTAATTGTCATAGCGCCCCCTGCTGGCAGCAGGAAATTCCATGTTTCAGACTTTGATGTGCTGCCCTGAGCATGTTGATCATATCAAACTCAAATTTAGTCAAAAAGGCCTTAAGACCTTGGTCATGCTAGCTTGTGAAGACCATGATGTCTCGTCAAACGCTGTCGCGCTGACGGCGCGGCGAAGGGTGATGTTTCACCAAAACACAGGTAGTGGCGGTAACTTCAGTTCACTTTGCCGAATCCTCCTGAAACTACGTGTTTGTCACTGGTCCCGCCCTGAGGATATGATGTTAATTTTGTAAGTGGGCGTGGCCAAATAGTTAGACCACGCCCTTTAAACAGCAGCCCCCGCTGCCTGTTTCACAGACATGCATAAAAATCGGTTCACATGCGTCACACCCAGACGCACAACAAAGTCGCTTGGAGCCATGGCCTTAACCCGACGGGAAGTCGGCCATTTTTAATTAAGGGGTCAAGACTAGGTTCAGACTTGAAAAAATTTTTTTTTTTTCATTTTGTTAAAAATCTTTCATAACATTCATAAAAGGTGATTTTAAGACCAAAAAACTATCTTTTAAGTGGATTTTTATGTGAACGCCTCCAGTGCTTTTAGTTTTTGCGACAAAAAGCCGATTTTCTCGCATCATAAAATTTCATAGTTTATCAGGCTTGTGGCGGGCATAAAATCCACATTTTTCAAGGTATTGCTCTGAAATTTTCACCATAGCATCAGTTTGTTATGTTCTATACAATGACATAGCCATTTTTGGGTAGGTAGATACATGGTGTATTTATGATCCATCTGCCAGGCAGGTTCTGCCACCCATTTGTAAAATTCTATGACCAAATAATGTTTCAAAATATTTTCCCATGAAAATACCCAGAATGAGTATGTCATTGTATAGCTGGTGCTATTAGCTTCAAAATAAAAAAAAAGAATTACAGGAAAATATGGTATAGTTTCTGAGATATTGTTGCCACAAGATTTCACGTTTTTTGCCGATAATGTACGGTTTTCACGGTAACAAACTTATTAAATTTGATAAAAATCAAATTCCATTCTGAGCTTTTTTCAGTTGACACAATTTTTATGTGTTTTTCGTGTTTAGAAGTACTTAAATTGAGTGAACCCAGGCTTGACCCCTTAAGTGGCCATTTTTGGCGTTTTGCACGCTTTGTATTTTAATGAACTCCTCTTAAAGCATTTATCAGATCGACTTCAAAATCAGTGTGTGTCATTCAGACTAGTTTCTGACAAAAAGTTATCAAAAGATCCAGTCGTCGTTGAACGGCGTGGCGATGGCATGGCGTCGAATGTCCAGTATTCGCCACAAAACAGGTTGCTGTAACTTTGATGTATATTGTCCAATCTGCCCCAAACTTCACATATTTGATAAGAGGCCCGCCCGGAACACTTCTGCATGAAAATATCCCGTCATAGTCATAGCGCCCCTCGGTGGTAACAGAAAGTAACCTTTTTTTACTCTACCATGTACTGATCCAACATAGTTCACCCCACCTACTTTCTTCTACTTCCAAGAGTAAGTTGGTGAAGCTACATTATGAACGCTGGGAAGCTACGAGCAATGGCGTCCATCTGCCAGCCTGGCGACTATCAATCTGTAGCCATCAAATTACCTTCGGCTTTTTTATGGCTTTAACAAAGTCATAAGCTCATGAAAATTGATACCCACGTCAAGAATGGCGAGCACTTAGATATTATAGCGGTGTTACCCATGGCGGGGGGGGGGGGGGCCAAAATGGCTGCATAGCGCCCCCTAGAAAATTTCAGCAAAGCAGCCCTCGCAGCTTCTTTAACCAGGTTGCCACTATCCAATTGTTTTGAATGCACAGCTGCACCCGTCAGGATCTCGCCACCTCCCCCAACGTGCACAAGGGTGCGAGGGCCCGTTCATCGCTGCTTGCAGCTTTAATTATTGTTGTTATAATACTAATAATAATAATAATAATAATGATGATGTCACGGCACTGATTTATTATTCTGTGATAACCACACAAATGTAACCACTCACGAATTATTCCATAAATCTCAGAATTTTTGCATGGAGTATCCGCTTGTGATTGCATGTTTTCATCTGCCTACATTTCGAGCAAGCGTTGAATTTCTTTGTTTGAATGCAGATATCTTTTCCCGCTGCATTTGTTAGAACAAGAGAGCCGTAACATATAACAGTAATCTTCCATGCTCAAGTACGGTTGCTTTCATATTTGGTTTGAGTAGCCATTCATCCGTCTTAGCAAACAGATCCGCACGATCTCTAAAAATGCGCTCTCTGCGCAAGGCCTGGATGGCCAAAGCGTCCAACAGGAATAGGTAAGCCATTCAGAAGCAGAATGCACGCAAGTATCTAAGGGTTTTTACAGCTTTGTCCTAATTAGGATCAACTGGCCAAACTCTTTAGCCCAAGAATTAAATAATACAATCATTATAATTTCTCAAAAACATAAAACAATCAAAATGTGATTATATGATGCATTTTTAATGTTTTTGGTTTTAAAACTTGTGTTTATGTGCATTGCACAAGCAATTTGTGGACAGAGATAACAGTTTTCTGTTTTCTCTTATTTCGGTAAGAGTGCTCTCTACCTCTCATAAAATTTGATCTTACCAAAGAGAAGAACAAAAATAAGAAAACATTGGTGAATCCCAGAAATCAATGGGTAAGAACAAAATAAGAAAAAATTGGGGATACGAACAAAAATAAGAGAAAATGTGTTCTTATATCGCCTCTTGCATGAGGCCGATTATGTCTCATTTATGAATTCATTATACATGCTGTATAAAGCCTTTATGAGCAACACTTCATCTAAAGTGTGACCGAACTCTGTGGGTCAAGCCAAATCTATCCATATAAGCCTCACCCATTGGGCATACATACAAATTTTTTTTTTTTTACCATTTTGAATTTTTAAAAAAGCATTTAAAGTCTACCTTCTGGAGGGTGCAGTCTATTGAACCACGGGATTGTCAGACAAAGATCTTTAGGTGTTGTAAAACAAAAGTTGCTACGTTAAAATATGTGGCCACAGTACAACAATGAAATGTAAGGCCATGGCCTATATTGACATAATGAGCTGTTACTTCTTACATCTGGCTATTTATGTGTTACCTTATTTAAGGCTTTATAATTTATTGCCGTATTCAGATAGAAAAAAGTGTCTGAGGCGGTTCAGAGCAGTCTTGAATCGCTCCGGAAACCGCTTTCAGACAGCGAAAAATAGGCGTAGCAGCTGCGACTATTCGGCGTCTTCAACCATTCACACAGCGACCAGAAAGGCGGAGTCGTTGCCATAGCGGCGGATACTTTCGGAACTCCACTCGCAAGTATGAGTTGTGCTGATATGGACTTGTCGTGCTGTTACTCGTGCGATACGAAACGACCCATTTATTATGTAAACTTAATATAGTGAATGCATGCTGCATATGCCCTAAATAGCAACAACGGTGGGACGTCTTTTTTTGTAACCGAGCGAGGACAGAAACCAGTTGAAAATGAATATTAATGACTGTATAACGTCGTGACATGCGCAGTGACGGGTTCATAGAACACTAACCCGTAACCTTAACCCTGACCCTTAATTGTTCCAATTGCTTTTCAACTGGTTTATATTCTTAGCTTGGTTATGAAAAAAATTTGCAGGAGTGTCATCAGTATCACAGCTGCCGCCGTTATATGCTATTACCACATACAGCAGCGCTACATATTAAACTCTGAAATTTCTTGACTGGATGTAAGCTTGATGTATTTTCGCACCCAAATGGTTCGGTACCCAAACATTATGGTAAGCTGAAAAGGTTCTGATTTTATTCGATATTGATGGAGGTTAAATATGGTACTATTTCCAACACTGTTGCTCCAAAACAAGCACCACAATCGGCGAGAATAAATCATTATTTACATTGGCACGAAATCTATGTTTACACGAAAACTTAACAGTTAACCATAAAAAAGGTTGCAAAATTAGTTAAATTTTACATACCAAGAAGCCACTGCACCTGAACAATTAGCGTGAGCTACATTTTCAGCATTGAACTCTAACCTATTGTGTATGAATCTCTGCGCTACGAGTAGTAGCGGCGGCTTAACCCATTCAGACAGAAGGTGATGCCTATCAGCTATTCTTTTTCGCTGGTGCTGAAACACATCAAGAGGTGTTTTAGGGCCAGCTCACTTTAGTACCCCTTTTCGACGCCGTGCACCATTCAGAGAGAAAGTGGAGGGGTTGCGGAGGCGTTTCAGAGCGGGCGTAGTCGCTCTGTCTGAATAGGGCTAATGATTGCAGCTTCATACACAGGAAAGGAATGGCTCAACTGAGTCAGGACACTTGAAGCATTTGGAATTCCATCGTATTTCAGTTTATTTTCATGATTTTAGTTGAGAAAAAGAAAATCTTCATGAAAATTCTGCATTGAAATGTAAAAAAAAATAATACTGAGAATTGAAAAATGGCTGGGGGTTAAAACCTATACATTTCTGGGATCATAAGCTCCTTGACCACAAGTATAATTCATCATTCATCGATAATGCGTGCGAAGGATTGGGGGAAAATCAAAAATATGCGCGAAGGATTGTGGGAAGATTGAGAGTGTGCGCAAAAAAACTGTTTGAATGAGCACGCAATCGAATGATTGCCATTCCTGTTTGCTTGGCAGAAATTGGGCGCCAATATTGCCAGGAGCTGGCGAGAGATTGGGACAGTAAATTCTTGAACCATTGGATGATAAGAACTGGCCCTTACTAAATCCACTAAAACTGTCAATCTTACCTTATAATCAGATTTGAGGAAGTGCTTTCCCTCTTTGAGCGCTTTCGTCTAACAGGTGCTTTGCTCAGTAGATAGCCCTTTGTCTTTCAGGAGTTCCATCTTGTTGCACAGGTCGTCAAAACCTTTCGCACCTTCTGCATTTATGTAATCCAACCCCTGCAAGGACTTTATTACTGTTGTAGAGCAAGCAGATGGCATACGCAGCATAGTTGCTGCCCCAAATGGCGTAAAGCCAGTCTCTCTACAGTCCTGATCACATTTGGTGTTTCTAGAACTTGGCTCGTGGAGAGCTTGAGAAGGCGCTGACCGAAGGGCAGATCTTGGGTTACATGTGGGCTTGTTATGTAGGCAAGGAAATGGTCCAGCTGTTTAACTTCCACTCTCATTCGTGGGCTCTTCATGACAGATACCTCTGCCCCACGGCCGTATTGGAGAGCATGGTGTCTTGCCATTTTAAACCGATACTCACTTAGATTGGGGATGTAGTATTGCATGCGCTTGAACGATAACAAGTCCGCCATAATCAACAAGATTTGGCGCCAAGTCTCCCAGAAAGATGCATTCAGGTACGTGTCTGCCAGTGCATGCAAATACTTCTTCTCGTCAGCTGACTCCAGAGCAATTGCAAGTTCTTTCTCGACACTCTTGGACTCTAACAGTGCATCCCACAGAAGACCAGCATCCCCTGGAGTGATGACATTGAGACCAGCTACGACGAGAGCTTTAGCTTTTTCTTTGTGGCTGCTTTTTGTGCGTGCATTAGCATTTACCCAATCACTTTTGTATGGGCCGACTTGAATGCTTTCCCCGCGCGCATCAAGGAAGTCGTTTAGTTTTGCACGCCTTTCACTCAAAGTCGCTGCGGCTCCATTGGAAACTTCCCTGCTGCTTTCGTGAGACTCTTGGGAGTCTGGACCATAAGCGCTTTCCTCTAGAGTGAGATTTTTGACAGCCTCCACTAGAAAGGATACCTCCTAGTCCGAATCATCTGGAGCATCCTGCAAAAGGAAGAATTTTTACATGTTTCTCAACTCAAACAGATTGTCGCACGTCAAATGGAGTCCTCTAGCAATTCAGAGTAAAGTTCTGCATAGCTTATGATTGTGCGCGCATGCCCTGGGTACCAGATTCACTCGTACCATTCCTACTTGTTCAGTCAGTGGTGGTGTACTAGGTTCGCACGCAGTTCAGGCTCCGTGGGTTGTGAAACGTCACCCATGGCTTGGGTACTGTGTTTATTGGTGTCCAGTCAGCTTCTACATTGTCTACAGATAACTGAAAAACGCAAACAACCAATGAGTTTTTTGAACTTGCAGTTAGCCAACAGATACACTTAACCTGCAATAACAAGCTGACAAAATATATTGGATACCAGAATTTAACCAATTCTCGTTAAGAAAAGAAGCAAAAACAAAATAATTCAATATAGCCGCAAGCGGCAATTCCGGGGTTCAAGCCAAGAAAGACCATTGGTAGTTGAAAGCTTGAACAGCTTAATTAAAAACCATTCTAAGAGCATGTTGCAGGTATTTATGTGGACCTATTTTGCCAGTGTAAAGATTGGACCAACAACTTATGATGTATAGTCTGATTTGTGTTATGTTAGGCTATTTTGTGCATTTGTAGCTCCCCCTTGTGCTTGATTGCTAAGAAACTGTTCAGGTATGTTTCAGGTAATTATGTGGACGTATCCTGCAAGTTTTGTGGTGATAGGACTAACGATTTCTGATTTATAATCTGATTTGTGTAATGCCACGCCCTTTTTTTGCATTTGTGGCGCGCCCTAGTGGTCGATTTGATTGAAACTTTCAGGCTATGTTTCAGGTTCTTATGTGGACATATCCTGTGAGTTTTGTAATGATTGGGAAAACTATTTATGATTTATGGTCTGATTTGTGTTATACCACGCTGCTTTGCTTTGCATTTATAGCGCCCCCTATAAGTCAATTTGAATGAAATTTTCAGGGTATTTTTCAGGTACTAATATGAATACATTCTATGAGTTTTGTGGCTATAGGAGAAACAATTGCTGATTTATTGTCTGATTTGTGTCAAGCCATGCCCATTTTTTGCATTTATATTGCCCACTATTGGCTGATTTGCAAAAACTGTCAAGGTATGTTCCTGGTACTTATATGGACATTTCTTGAGAGTTTCGTGAGGATTGGCTTAATGGTTGGTGACTTTTGTCCATTTATATGCTAAGCCACGCCCCTGCTGAAGTTCATTGGTCAATATCTTAGAAAGGAAATGAGATTTCAACAAGCCTTAAGCATATTTTGATAAGATTGGTCCAATGATGATCCACAGGGAATTTCGAAGGAATCGGACCTACGGCCTAGGAGGTGATGTCAAAAATGTGTTTTTCAAAGAATTCAAAATGGCGGAAAATCTGATATGGCGGACCTTAGGGGTCCTTATGGGAAAGTTGTAGAGTTTGGACCAAGGAATGTCTTTAACAAGTTTCATGTAAATTAAACATACAGCCTAGGAGTTATGACCTTTAAAGTGAAAAACTGCTTTTTCTTGAATTATAGCGCCCCAATCAGGCCGATTGAGTTAAAAATGGCTTGGGCAGCATTTGCACACACCTTCCAACCAATGTGCAAAATTTCAGGTCTCTATCATTTACCATCTCCCGGGAATTTGCGAAAATATTTCTGAAGAAGAAAAGAAATAATAATAATAATAATAAACCAGCACAAAAACAATAGGGTTTCTGCCCTACGGGCTTGAGCCCCTAAATATAGCTGCAAGCGGCAATTCCGGGGTTCAAGCCAAGAAAGACCATTAGTAGTTGAAAGCTTTAACAGCTTAATTAACAAGTGTTGCCACTAAACGTGGCCATGTCCCGCGCCAGGTGACGGAAATCGACTGGGGTCGGCATATCACACAAATACACATTGAAGCCAAAGATGTATAAAATCGGTCAAAGCGTTCTTGAGATATCATGTTGACAAGGTATTTGTAAGAGGTAAAATGGTTGTGATGACCTTGAGAATAATGCCAAGGTCACGTAAATCTAGTGGGCTGTGAGCACCCCCCTAATACACCTTGACATCAAAGATGAATGGAATCAGTCGAACCGTTCTTGAGATATCATGATGACAAGGTATTTGTAAGTGGGCAAATAGTCGTAATGACCTTGAGAATAATGCCAAGGTCAAGGAAAGCGACTGAGGTCGGCGTATCACACCATTACACCTTGACAGCAAAGATGAATGAAATCGGTCAAATCGATCTTGAGATATCGCGTTCACAACAAATGGGACGTGACGGACGGCCGGACGGTCGGATGGAGCTGAATAGGATGTCCCCCACCCCTAATACACCTTGACACCAAAGATGAATGGAATTGGTCAAACTGTTCTTGAGATATCATGTTGACAAGGTATTTGTAAGTGGTCAAATGGTCGTAATGACCTTGAGAATAATGCCAAGGTCACGTAAATCAAGTTGGCTGTGAGCACCCCCCTGATACACCTTCACACCAAAGATGAATAGAATCGGTCAAACCGTGCTTGAGATATCATGCTGACAAGGTATTTTTAAGTGGTCAAATGGTCGTAATGACCTTGAGAATAATGCCAAGGTCACGGAAATCGACTGGGGTCGGCGTATCACACCAATACACCTTAATACCAAAGATGAATGGAATCAGTCAAACCGTTCTTGAGATATTGCGGTCAGAACAAACGGGACATGACGGACGGCCGGATGGACGGACGGAGCTGAATACTGTGTACTAATATGTGTTATAACACGCTGCTTTGTTTTGCATTCATAGCACGCCCTTTGGGTCAATTTGAATGAAATTTTCAGGGTATGTTTCATGTACTTATATGAATATATCCTGTGAGTTTTATGGCTATAGAACAAACAATTGCTGATTTGTAGTCTGATTTGTGTTATACCATGCCCATTTTTTGCATTTTTAGCGCCCCCTATAGGCCTATTTGCATGAAACTGTCAAGATATGTTCCTGGTACTTATATGGACATATCCTGCGAGTTCCTTGATGATTGGCCCTATAATTGTTGACTTTTGTCCATTTATGTGCTAAGCCACGCCCCTACTGAAGTTCATTGGTCAATATCTTGAAAACGAAATGAGATTTCAACAAGTCTTATGCAATTCTGAAAAGCTTTGTTCAATGATGATCCACAGCGAATTTCGAAGGAATTGGCCCTAAGGCCTAGGAGGTGATGTCAAAAATGTGTTTTTCAAAAAATTCTAAATGGCGGAAAATTCAGTATGGCGGACCTTAGGGGTCCTTCTGGAAAAGTTGTAGAGTTTGGACCAAGGAATGTCTATACCAAGCTTCCTGTAAATCGGACTGACAGCGTAGGAGTTATGACCTTTAAAGTGAAAAACTTTTTCTTGAATTATAGCGCCCCGATCAGGCCGATTGAGTTAAAAATGGCTTGGGCAGCATTTGCACACAACTTCCAACCAATGTGCAAAAATTTCGGGTCTCTACCATTTACCGTCTCACGGGAATTTGTGAAAACATTTCTGAAGAAGAAAAGAAATGATAAATATAGCCGCAAGTGGTAATTCCTGGGTTCAAGCCAAGAAAGACCATTAGTAGTTGAAAGCTTTAACAGCTTAATTAACAAGTGTTGCCACTAAAGGTGGCCATGTCCCCCGACAGGTGACGGAAATCGAATGGGGTCGGCGTATTACACAAATACACATTGAAGCCAAAGATGAACAAAATCGGTCAAAGCGTTCTTGAGATTTTGTGTTCACAACAAACGGGACGTGACGGACGGACGGCCGCACGGGTGGATTGACGGAGCTGAATACTATGTCCCCCGGCTCTAATACACCTTGACACCAAAGATGAATGGAATCGGTCAAACCGTTCTTGAGATATCGCGTTCACAACAAACGGGACGGACGGCCGGAAGGACAGATGGAGCTGAATAGGATGTCCCCTGCCCCTAATACACCTTGACACCAAAGATGAATGGAATCGGTCAAACCGTTCTTGAGATATCGCGTTCACAGCAAACGGGGCGGACGGACGGACGGCCGGACAGATGGAGCTGAATACTATGTCTCCCGCCCCTAATAGACCTTGACACCAAAGATGAATGGAATCGGTCAAACCGTTCTTGAGATATCGTGTTCATAACAAACGGGACATGACGGACGGACGGACGGAGCTGAATACTATGTCCTCTGCCCCTAATACACCTTGGGACCAAAGATGAATGGAATCGGTCAAACCTTTCTTGAGATATCGCGTTCACAACAAATGGGGCGGACGGACGGACGGAGCTGCATACTATGTCCCCCGCACCTAATACGCCTTGACACCAAAGATGAATGGAATCAGTCAAACCGTTCTTGAGATATCGCATTCACAACAAACGGGACATGACGGACGGATGGACAGACGGACGGAGCTGAATACTATGTCCCCCGCCCCTAATACACCTTGAGACCAAAGATGAATGAAATCGGTCGAACCGTTCTTGAGATATCACCGTAACAACAAACGGGATGGGACGGCCGGACGGACAGACAGATGGAGCTGAATACTATGTCCCCCGCCCCTAATACACCTTGACACCAAAGATGAATGGAATCGGTCGAACCGTTCTTGAGATATCTTGTTGACAAGGAATTTGTAAGTGGTCAAATGGTCGTAGTGACCTTGAGAATAATGCCAAGGTCATGGAAATCTACTGGGGTCGGCGTATCACACCAAAATACCTTGACACCAAAACTGAATGGAATCGGTCAAGCCGTTCTTGAGATATCACGTTCACAACAAACTGGACATGACGGACGGATGGACAGGCGGACGGAGCTGAATATTATGTCCCCCGCCCCTAATACACCTTGACACCAAAGATGAATGGAATCGGTCAAACCGTTCTTGAGATATCGCGTTCAGAACAAACGGGACATGACGGACGGCCGGACGTGCTGAATACAATGCCCCCCGCTCCGCTCGCTATCATGGCGGTGGGGGACAACAACCACTTTAAGAGTGTGTTGCAGGTATTTTTGTGGACCTATTTTGCCAGTGTAATGATTGGACCAACAACTTATGATGTATAGTCGGATTTGTGTTATGTTAGGCTATTTTGTGCATTTATGGCACCCCCTACTGGTCGATTTGATTGAAACTTCCAGGCTATGTTTCAGGTTCTTATGTGGACATATCCTGTGAGTTTGGTTGGAAAAACTATTTATGATTTAATAGTCTGATTTGTGTTATACCACGTTGCTTTGTTTTGCATTTATAGCGCCCCCTATCGGACAATTTGAATGAAATTTTCTGGGGATGTTTCAGGTACTTATATAAATATATCCTGTGAGTTTTATGGCTATAGGACAAACAATTGCTGATTTATAGTCTGATTTGTGTTATACTACCCTGCTTTGTTTTGCATTTATAGCACCCCCTGTCAGTCAATTTGAATGAAATTTTCAGAGTATGTTTCAAGTACTTTTATGAATATATCCTGTGAGTTTTATGACAATAGGACAAACAATTGCTGATTTATAGTCAGATTTGTGTTATACCAAGCTGCTTTGTTTTGCATTTATAGCACCCCCATCAGTCAATTTGAACCCCTAATAATAATAATAAAAATAAACCAGCAGAAAAACAATAGGGTTTCAGCCCTACGGGCTTGAACCCGTAATAATAATAATAATAATAATAATAATAATAAAAATAAACCAGCAGAAAAACAATAGGGTTGGATCCCCTAATAATAATAATAATAATAATAATAATAAACCAGCACAAAAACAATATGGTTTCAGCCTTACGGGCTTGAACCCCTAATAATAATAATAATAATAATGATAATAATAATAATAATAAACCAGCACAAAAACAATAGGGTTTCAGCCCTACGGGCTTGAACCCCTAATAATAATAATGAAAATAAACCAGCACAAAAACAATAGGGTTTCAGCCCTACGGGCTTGAACCCCTAATAATAATAATAATAATAATAAAAATAAACCAGCACAAAAACAATAGGGTTTCAGCCCTACGGGCTTGAACCCCTAATAAACCAGCACAAAAACAATAGGGTTTCAGCCCTACGGGCTTGAACCCCTAATAATAATACTAAAAATAAACCAGCACAAAAACAATAGGGTTTCAGCCCTACGGGGTTGAACCCCTAATAATAATAATAATAATAATAATAATAATAATAAAAATAAACCAGCACAAAAACAATAGGGTTTCAGCCCTACGGGCTTGAACCCCTAATAATAATAATAATAATAATAATAATAAAAATAAACCAGCACAAAAACAATAGGGTTGGAACCCTAATAATAATAATAATAATAATAATAATAAACCAGCACAAAAACAATAGGGTTTCGGCCCTACGGGCTTGAACCCCTAATAAACCAGCACAAAAACAACAGGGCTTCAGCCCCTAATAATAATAATAATAATAATAATAATAATAAGAAGAAGAAGAAGAAGAAGAATACAGCACAAAAACAATAGGGTTTCAGCCCTATGCACATGCACAGCGTGGGATGCCGATATGGGGCAACGCAAGGGGTGTCAGTCTATTTTGTATCTGTTGGCTGTGCGCTTGTCAGCGTGCCCTTTGCGCACGCACCGTCCACTAGATTCTTACTTAGGGTGCGTTCCAGGCAACACGTAACTCGTGTTTTTCCAACCTGTAACCCGTGAAAATGCACTGAAACGGCAGTCCAACCCGTAACTTCCCACCCGTGAACTCGTACCAAATCCATGTACTCCCAGTTCCGATCTCTGACGTTACATTATCCAGGAAACAATATGGCAGCCCATACGGTTAGCCATGTGCTACAATGAAAAGCCTGCCTGGAACGCACCGGTAAACAGGAAGTTTTGCAGTTAAGTGGCAGTTTGTCATAACTTTCCTGGAACGCTATAAAGTCGGAAGTCGTGACTTGAAGTCGTGACTTATGAGCTCAAAAGCCTGCCGGGAACGCACCATTGCACTCTATCTAGTTAATAATGAAACTTACTCGAGCCTACAGGTGGAAGGACATGCGTTTCCTCAAATAACCGTCGTGATTGCCTTAACGCAGGGGTGTCAAACTGACCCGTAAAAGGGCCAAGAGGCTGCAGGTTTTCACTCCAACAATGCAGAAGCACACCTGATACAACTAATCAGCTGTGCAGGCCTAGATCAGTTGATTAAATCAGTGGTTTCAGGTGTGCTTCTGCTTGGCAGGATTGAAAACCTGCAGCCTCTTGGCCCTTTTATGGGTCAGTTTGACACCCCTGCCTTAACGTTATGCCACGTTCTCCTTTTACAGCTCCATGGGATGCCCAGGGTCTTGGTACCGTGCATTTGGTTTTGTTAGACCGCCACCGGATTCCGTAGAGATCTCTGGGTCGTGGACAGATAGTAATGCTAAGATGAGAATCGTCGATATCGAAGACCCCTATAGTTTGTAAAAGAAATTAAGATCTTCTTAGATTTGTTGCAATAGCGAGACAAGCCATGACCTAAGATACAAAGTTTAGCAATAGCTTGGGATCCCTGCGCTAGTATCTGGGGTAGCAAAACCCACATTTGAAGATCTACTGTCGCATGCAGATTTTCAGCACCGGGGTAATTTTTTTGCTCAGTAATTTTGAGCACGAAACACACGCTGAAGAAATGCAAAGAGATTATTGTACTGGGACTACAGTTGAGATGCCACTGATGTACTGTGTAGGTGTGCACTTACCTGCGCGTGCTAGCAGTAACTTCGCCTATGAGTCTAATTTAGAATCCCGCACCTTGAAATAATCTAAAAAATGGCCGCGTATATCCTTGCAGCAACTTCCAAGAGCAGCGCACAAGACATTGGAAGGGTATTCACGGCTCGCACCACCAGCAGACATGGAGCTGCAAATTCATGCACGCAGTTACAATATTCTATCACTAGATGGCACACCCGGATCAGTTATTGAATATTCACAAGCAAGCCAAGCTCGAACACGGTTTGGAATATGGACGAGTTCAGTTCTATCCGGTTTTCGGGAGTTACATGAATTAAATTCCTCTGCTAAGCCTGATGTGCAAACTGCTCAATATACTTGCCCATAGTATCTAATCAGCAGTTCGAAAAAATGATCTCTTCTGACAGGAAAAATCGTTGTCCTCTGTCGCAAGCACTTCAACTACAGTGAGCCAATGGTATCCCAATTAGTAGTGAAGAAAAATACGTTTTCTGAAGCAAAAATTCGACATGGTATTGATACTATGTAATTCTACTATCAATTATAGTCATCACATATCAAAAATGCGTAGTACCGGGGCGCCCCGGTGGCTCATCGGTCTAAGTGTGCGTACCATAAAGGCTGTGTCCTTACCGCAGTGACCTGAGTTCGATTCCAGCTCCGGTCATTTGCTGCATGTCTTCCCCCATTCTTCTCCCCAACTTTCCTGTCTCTCTACACTGTACAACTGTCAAATAAAGGAAAAATTCCCAAAAAAAACTAAAAAAAAAAAAAAAAAAAATGCGTAGTTCCCTACCGTGTATTTAGGCGTAGATTCCTCCATTGACGAATTCAGCGCTCCTTTATATCCTCCTGAGTACTCATTGCTAGTCAATCACTCAATTATTTACTTAGGCTCATCTGCGTAACTGCACACTTATAATTCACGCCCACTTGAAACTTCCCCAGTAATGATGTCTTGATTGACTCATTTCTTATCCAATGCCAGTGTGTATAAACTTTCCACAGTAATGTTGCTCAATGTGGCTTTTTGTTTTGGTATTTATGCCGTATTCAACAAAATTGAATGCGATGTGTTTGGCTTGTTTGTTATGCCAACAGCTCCAAGACTCTGGTAGACTCCCGGTACGTTCATTGCACAATTCTGTTCAATCTAGGGTACAATATTGCCTGATTTTTCCTGGCGGTGGAATGTCTGTTCTGTTATAATGAAGGGTAATTCCACCGTTACGGACGCTACATTCAGAGGGAATTTTAACCACTCCAACTACCCTCACAGCTAAAGTTTTACTCCAAAGAACCCAACCTTATGGGTATTACTAGCTTAGGCCTGAGGCTGTTTGATGGGGGATGAAAAACCATTCAGTGTTCTAGCCAAGATTTTTCCTCAGAGTGGTGCTACTCAAGTGTTCTAGCAGTTGTGATTCGCGAGCCCCGGTGGGGCGAAGCCACAGTCGGGGGGGGGGGGTCCAGCGGAATGCCCCCCCAGGACATTTTGATAAAATGGAAGTGATTTGGTGCTTTTTTGTGAAGTATTTTGCATGAAATCCTTTACCAGAATCTCCCTTTGTCAAATGAGTTTTTCCTGATACAGGAAATTTCCATTTTCATGGCGTTTAAAGTGACAAATCAGGGCTGTAAGAGCTTCTCCAGTAGGCATCATAGCTAGCTAGCTGTACCTAAGCGATTGCTTTTAGACTCACTAGCAAGCTAGCTAACGTCTCTGAAATCTGCAAGCACACTTGGGTTGCAGTTGCACAACACTGCCGCGAAGCCTCGGATAAGTTCACGCATATTACAGCTAGCTCAGTTAATAGAGTTGGAGTAAAAATCAAATCATATCGCTTTAATGTGATGATCATTTACAAATATTTTCCTTAGTTAACGTTAGCTAGCATACTAGCTGCCAAGATGGCTACACCCAAAGCGCAACACAGCCTAATGCGCGATGGCACACAATACATAGCAGCCTAGTCATCATGACATTATCAGTAAGCCTCCGTGCGTACAAGCGCTACCCAGAAGCTGATTGGTTGGTATGCAAATGAGGAACATGGTTTCCGCTTGCGCCCCTAATGAGTGACGTCCTAGCGGAAGACCCGCCTTGATGAGACGCTGACAGATTGCATTTTAATTTTCATTGTGTAACGTAATTTTCATTTTCATTAAATGTCAATCAGCTTTTCATTATCATTTGAATATAGTCATAGATTTCCCAGATGTGTATGTGAAAATGAAAGTGATAATTGGATTAATGCATTTTCAATTTAATATTGTCTCAAATAACTCATTCATAAGTGGAAAATTATAATGCAATAGTGGGATTACATTTTCATTTGAATATTGTCCACTATGGGCTTCCATATGTAGCATCCCGTCGATTTTGAATATTTAATAGAGGCCAACGCTTCTATGTCTTGTATGACATCGTCAATCCTAGGTGTCCTTTTCAAAGTATTTTCTAGCTAGCTCATGCAATTTTTGCTGCATTAAATTACCCAAGAAAATAATGGTTTCAGGATTCGGTGACGGTTCGGTAGCCTCCGGAACCGAGTCGGTCAAAAAAGTTTCTGATAAAATGCGATGAAATTTCACCAAATTTAAACTGAAATATTAAAGATGACGTCTATTTAGTTTTTAATAGTGTCTGATCAGTAGCCTATTCAGCGTAGATGATAAACTTCGAAAACGAACGTATGCTTCCAACTGTTCATCAAAACGGATAATGTGCGCAGATCTTTAAAATTCAGACTGAGCTAAAAAGGCAGTTTCCAGCTACTCTATATTCAAGTAGTTCCTTGGAATACCTCGACAAAAAGGCGGAAACAGCATTTGGGAAGAAAATAACTGATGCAGACCATGCAGATTTTCACATAGCTCCAATAAGGCAGCTTCCATGCCGTGTGGTCGTTCGAGAAAGGCAGTGTGTTTTGGCCAAAAAAGTTTGTTTATATTAATGGTAACCATCATAACAAGTTACTGATCCTAGAAAGCAAACACCTGGGCCCTATTTTCGAGTTTTCTCAGCATGGCAGGATGAAATCTCAGCGCGGCAGTGCCCCATGAGCGCCGCGGCTGGCTAGAACCCTGGTGATGTCTGTGTGTTTCACATGAACCACAGTTATGAACGTGACAGATGTTACATGAAAAAGACATGGAAAAAATTCAGCCAAGTTTATTTCAAAATTCTTTGTGTCTCAACAATGGTACACATGACTGTTTATCCCAGAATTGTACAAGAACTAGGCCACCTAATTCACTAATTATAATGCAGCTCCAAATGAGAGTCTCTTAGCAGGCCGTTACAGAATTGCACAAAATCCTCTGTAACAGACGTTATGAGACGGATGTTATATTTTGTCCACTGAAGTAAAACAAAACTTTCTGCTGAAAAAAGGCAATATTGTTCAGTCTAATGATGAAATAACCACACCGTATGCATGACTGTAGTAGGTTAGAAGATCATTGTGACTTTTGGTAGTGTGCATCAATTACACAGTATCTTGCAGTTAACATTATTATGAAATAGTCTTATTCAGGTTTCTCTTTAATCAATCGATCTCAATAGCTGTCCACTTCAGGTGTGGAGCAATCAATGCAGCACTATACCTATGAAGGTGTTTATATCCTTACTCTGTTGAAATAATCCTGTTTCTTTAACTGTAAACTGAAGACTGCACTCTCAATCCACTTGCTTAATACATTGCTTACTCAAAGAAAACTGGAGAAACAATTCTGAGTGATTATCACTCACTCGACTCTGGACTGTAAGATTAGAAGTGACGAAACTAACATTAAAACTTGTAGCGAATGATATATCACACAGGTTAAATTCTGTATTCTGACTTTGAATAGTAGAGGTCTGGGGACAAAAATAAACTAACAGGACAGATCGTCAATCTAAAACAAAGAAAAAGTCAATGATGTATCGAGATGTCGTCTTTTTTTTATCATAACAGTAGAAATTACACAAAGAAATGCTTATTGCAAAATATATAGAGGATCTCCAATGAGTGAGCCCGAGAGATTCGGGCAACGAGAGTAGTAATTTTCATTTCAATGAAGGTTACTGCTTGAATTTCATGAATTTGATAGCTCATTCTCATGAATTTGAGATTATATTTATCCCATAAATATCAGCATCGTATCATTTGGAAAATGGAAAAATAGCGTTTGGCTTCTAGTTTACGGCTTATTCAAGTCGATGGGATGGGTTATTCGCTGGCTAGCATGGTAATGCTTTTCACTAGTAAATTATTAAATTCCAGTGTTTACAATAACAGTTACATGTGTAACTCCTTACTGGCCAAGAGGGTTAGCATGCTAGCTAGCGAATTATTCATCCCATTGAATTCAATGGACCGTCATCTAGATGCAAACACCAGCGATGTTGAATGTTTCCAGAAGAATTGGCCTTGTGAAAATAGTTGACGTTTGCCAATGAACGGAATAAGAACAATTGTGACATGAGAAAGCAGTATTATACATGTGATACCAAACCTGTATCTAATGGATTATATCACACCAATTTTTAATCATTTATGGGATAAACGTCATTATGCCGCTCGGCCTCCCCTGGGGCCCTTAAGTAATTTTTTTTAATGTGCCATTTTCTTTACTTAAGTGCCATGCGTGCATGGCACACGGCCTTCGCAATCTGTGCACGTGTCTCATTTTCACAGAAAACCTGTATTTACGCCTACTTAGTGATTTATAAAATCCTTGTCCTTGTCCATTCCTATTGTTTAAAGTGCAGAATAACTGGATACAGACCTTTAATTGAGATGATGTTGCTTCATGAAAATTGAAATTGAGCACTTCAAAAAAAGCCTGCCTTCATGGCCTTGGAAATGATAGGAGAAGTACAATTGCATCATGGGTAAATTTTGCCCTGCTGCAGTGGCCACCTTTGAATAATTGGTGGAACTATCATTTATTCCTAAAAGCTGAAAGAGTATAATAAAACCCAGTTAATGTTGCAAATCTTGTGACAGTCTTTGACAATCAAATGGCAATCTGAGAAAAACTTCATCCTTTAAGGGGAGGAGAAACCTTTTGGAAAAAAATTGTCATTTTTGGATAGAAATCATTCATACTTGGTGTATTGACAGTATATGACCTGAAATACACAAAATATGAATTTGACCTAATTTGCATAATTAGGTCATGTGATTCAAGATGGCCGCCACCCGATTTCAGCATTATTTCTTTGCCTTATATCTCAGGACTGAAGCAAGATATTTGAATCAGGTTTTTTTAATTAGATTTAGTTATGTTTACACCTTCTTCTGAACTAGAATAAAGCATTTACACATAATACTAGAGATTTAGTGGGGTAATACTAGAGATTGAGTGGGGTTTCGCCCCCTCAATATGAAATATAAATCACCATAACTCACAGACCCAAAGTGCTAAACCAAAACTTTTAGTTCAGTAGACTCCCTGATATGTACACAGACTTATGTCAAAATTTCATGAGAAAAGCTCCACAAATAAGTGAGATATAGTGCCTTAAATGATAGCAATCGGGGCAAAAATCAGGTTTTGAGAAAATCCAGGTTAAAGTCAAAGTACACCTACAAATCATTGTAACAGTCAACTTAGAACATTAAAATGCCCCTGAAGCATAAACCTCTCCCTCCTGCTCCCTCTGATTGATTGTCCTGTTCTTGAGCAGATTCAAGTGATTTTTGGGTTTCTCCTCCCCTTAAAAATGAGCACGATTACACATTTGAGCTCCAATTCAATAAACATCCATGGCAAAAATTCCCTCTTTCCCTTTTATTATCTTGATAAGTTGAGCATTCCTCCACTCTCTGGAGGCGTGACGGATGTTACAGGACCCCTTTTCCTGTGACGGACGTTACATGATGGACGTTACTGATTTTGATCCCCTGCCAAACCTTACGTGCCAAACTTTCAGTCAGACTTTGTCCATTATTGTCTTTGCCTTGGCTACTGCTAAGAGAATTCAAAAGGTTTAGTCAATATTGCATCTCATTTTCTTCCAATAAAAATAATTCAGAATTTCCGTGAGGGACGTTACATCGACTGGGATGATTAAGTCACCCCTACATTCTGTCCAGCAAACTTCCACATGAGGGTTCAAGCTCCCCTCTACTTTAAATCGATGCTTTTGGCATAACTAATTGAATGATATGAACTGTAATACCCATTTAGTTACTGGTAATTTCAAAGGTCCTATTTACCTGATTTTGGGCCGATTGCGGAGTAAAATTTGCTCCATCTGTTTGGATGCAAAACTCTTGCTGAAAAATAGTGGTTCAGCCATAAATATATATCCTAAAGTTCAGGGTTTTGTGGATAGATTGAGGCCCTTTGCTGGATGTAAAACAGAGATTTAATTTTTGCTCATCGTGGCCCTCATTTATCAAACGTGCGTACACCAAAAAAATGGGTGTACGCCAAAACTGCCGCAAGGATCGGCATTTATCAATCTGAACGTGAGCCAACGGTCCGCAAAAATCTCACGCCAGGTCTGACCAGGTGTACGCAAATTTGAAACCAGCGAACAACATGCAGGAACGAGTGCAGCTGTCAAAATGAGTACTAAACCATATGCAGCGATGCGGACGTCATGCTGTTGTTGCTCTTATAAGTAAAATGAATAAATAGTCTAAATAGATAAATCATTTTTTAATAAATAAATGAATGAATTAATAAATAAATAAATAAATAAATTGGACACCTGTGTTGAGAAATTAATTAAATTTATATTTTGAGACAACCTGCTTGTCAGGCCAGACGGCTGACAATTAAAATCAATTTGATTAAGCGCAATGCACAGCTTGGCAGATATGCAGTGTGGTATGTCAGATGCTCATCCAGTAAGATATATACTGAACAACAAAAGAAACCCAAGTTAGCCTATTTAAAGGCAGACTGGAAAATGAGTTTGCGCGTAATTATTTTCGAGAATCAAATTACTAGCGCGTGCACATTTACCCTCGTTTCATCAAACTTTTCTTTATTTTGCGGTCACTTCGACTGAGTAACCATAAGAGTACATTAACTAACTTGCTAACTTGCGTTTCTTTTGTTGCTCAGTATAAAGATGCCTACGGACACTTCGACCGTGATCACATTTTGACAATGGCAGATCTTCTATTGTTAGAGGAATAAGCTTCTGTCCGAAGTGAGAGGAACTTTCGGCACAGAGATCTCCTCCGAGAAAGTGTCGAGTGGCTGGTCGTTTCGTGTGGCACCCAATAAAATGTCATGGAGTAACACTGAAAAAAGTACAATGAAGAGTGATCTCTGCAGACTGTATTTTAACAATTACCCTCATGCAGCTCCGATCGAGGCGGTGGGGACTCATCCATGTCCCCACCGCCTCGCATTCCCACGATGGAGGGGGAGCCTATCAGTGCTGCCACGCGCTCCTGGAACGGTGACAGCTGTCTGGTTGGCCTCCACCGGTCTGTGCGCTGCCGCACCTGAGCGCAGCAACCCGTTTTTTGGAGGCGATCTTAAAATCGGACCACTTTTTTAACCTACATGTAAAGCATTTGGATTGTCAATTATGTAGGCTATATAACATGAAATATCATGGATCAATAAATTTAATTTATTAAGGCCGATGTTATTCGCACTTATACGTGTGGCCAATGCTGAATTTTTTTCTTGACCACACATGTAAGTGCGCCAGTTGATGACCATTCCAGTGCCGCTTAGAAAGTACCGCTTAAAATAAGTTTGGCCAAGAAAAAAATTTTAGCTTTGGACATACTTAAAATAAGTGTGGACAATGGAGAAATGTGCATCTTGGCCACAATAATAAGTGCGTCTAACAAGAATTTTGGTCAATTTTTGTGCTTGGACGCACTTAAATACTTAGATTTACAAACCTCTGCTGCACTCCGGGTTTCCACCCCAACGGTGTTTACTGCAGCAGCAATAGTTTTCCAAACTGCAGCCTTCTGGGCTCCCTTTATGCCACTCTTAAGACTTCCAAATAAAATTATTTTGTTTTTCTCCATCTATCGTCGGCTTGCTGATAAAACCTCGTATCTTCAAAATGATAAACTTCACAGGAGAGCAAAAAAAAAAAAAAAAAGAGTTTGATTTTGCTTGTAAGAATGCAGTTGAGCTGTGTTTGGGTAGGATGACTATTTTTTCCTCCAAGAATGTATCCAATCAATGAAATTTTGTATTTTGCAATGTTTATGTTATTATCGTGGATGGGCACTATCCTGAAACTACCCCCCCCATCAAACCAAGTTTGCTGTCTCACATGCACACACAGACACTCACAAGCACTTGAGCACACACCACACACATGGATACATATACAAAGAGGCACACAATAACACACACAGACAAACCTGCTCATCTTTACTATCTATAATCTGCATAGAAGACCACACTGCACCAAGCCACCCTCAAATCTATGCAGATGCTCTCAAATGGGCACTGGGCCCAGGAGACACAGCTAACTGTGTGGATATCGCAATCGTGCCATTTTCCCAGGCAACTGGGTAGACAAGAGAAGCAGGGCGGGGACACTGTTGTTGCGCGCCAAAGCCGACAGACAAACTGGTGTACTAAGGTTGCTCGCTGGGTAAAATCTTTTTACGCTGACCCTCAGTGCGTGAGTTTGGCGAAAATTGCACCGTGGGACCTTGCTTTCC
Source organism: Gymnothorax javanicus (assembly GCA_029692085.1). Taxonomy (NCBI): domain Eukaryota; kingdom Metazoa; phylum Chordata; class Actinopteri; order Anguilliformes; family Muraenidae; genus Gymnothorax; species Gymnothorax javanicus. Next base: position 60,567,869 of record CM056201.1, read on the forward strand.
GGGACTTTGCGGCGTTCGCGTCGGCACGGGCGAGAATTTGCCACGTTCGGCGACCAGCGCCGGGTACGGAACCCGCTCATCGCCGCTTGCGGCTATATTTAATATTGAATTTCATATGTCAAAAGTTAATTTTAGTTAAATATATGATTATTTTATGATTTGATAGTGCACCATTTTGAGGGATCTTAGAGTTCAGGGAGCCCCCTGGATAGCGGTCTTATTTGGCTCGTAGAGAGTAGGTAATTAAGAATGTAATGCTCAGATGAATTATACTTGTGCTCAAGTAGTTTATGATCCCAGAAATGTATAGTTTTAACTTCCAGCCATTTTTCAATTCTCAGTATTATTTTTTCTTTACAACTTCAATGCTGAATTTTCATGAAGATTTTTGTTTGCAGCCCTTTTTCTCAACTAAAATCATGAAAATAAACTGAAATACGCTGGAATTCTAAATGCTTCAAGTGTCTTGACTCAGTTCAGTGATTCCCTTCCTCTCTGTGAAGCTGCAATCTTGAATTATAAAGCCTTAAATAAGGTAAAATATAAATAGCCAGATTTGGTAAGGGTATATATTGCAAACATCAAATATGGTTTAACATCGCCAGATGGTTTCAGCATGACGTGCTTATCACGTGAAGAACGTCATCGTGCCCTTGGCATGTTGGAGGGAGGTTTGAATCAGAGCCAGATAGCATGCAGACTGGGTTGCAATCAGTCTACCATTGCTAGACTTGTCCAGCGCAACCGTGCCACAGGGTCAATGAATGACCGCCAGCGCCCAGGGAGACAGCAGATGACCACGAGGCGTCAGGATCAGCAGATCCAGAACCTTCACCTGCAGGACCGTTCCCACACTGCTTCCTGCACAGCACGAGAGACACCAGGCAAGAACAATCCCCGCATAAGCAGCCCCACTGTTCGACGCTGGCCTCACGAGTTTGGGCTGAATACGTGCAGACCAATGAGAGGCCTGGTTCTGACACCAGCACGCTGTCAGGCAAGGTCCTTGTGGTGCAGGTAGCATGACAGATGGATCGTATGCGACTGGAACTCTGTGCTGTTCAGCGATGAGACATGAATTTGCATGGATATAGCTGATGGACGAGAACGCATGTGGCGGCGACACAATGAGCGTTACGCCAACTGCTGTGTGAGACAACGAGATCGCTGGGGTGGTCCAAGTGTTATGGTGTGGGCCGGAGTATCCACCAACTACAGAACACCGTTGGTGGTCATACTGGGCAATTTGACCGCACAACGGTACATTAACACCGTTCTCAGACCCCATGTGATTCCGTTCCTGCTCAATCACCGAGTGACAACGTTTCAGCAGGACAATGCCCATCCCCATGCAGCGCGCGTTACTACGGCCTACCTACAGAACGAGGACGTCAATCTCCTGCCCTGGCCTGCGTACTCACCTGATCTGAACCCAATAGAGCATCTTCGGGATGATCTGAAGAGACGCTTGTCACAGCGGAACCCAAGCCCTGAAAATCAGCGAGGGCTGATCGCAGCACTTCCGGAAGAGTGGGACAACATTCCACAGAACAGAATCCGTCGTCTGGTGTCCAGTATGAGGCGGAGAATCACAGCTTGCTTGGCTGCTGGTGGCAGACATATGCGGTATTGACTGGCACCTTAATTTGAATTGAACACCTTTGAGGGGCATGTTTCGAATGAGTTGGCTGCCATCTTCTTTTTTGCCATCACGTCGATAGAGTAAACATCCATGTTTACCTAATTCTGAAATGATGAATTGATATTGCCAAAAAGAATACTAAAAATAAGTGAAATATTTACCTACGCGTTTTCAATGATTATATCGTGCATTGCTTCGTAACCATTGCCTAGGATGACAGCCTTTGAAATCAAAATTACAGAAGTACAATTTCAATACCATGATGAACTCAAAACTATTGCACATACACAGCAAAATAGTGTAGTGTATGTCCCACTAGTATGAGCTTTAAATATGATCATATTTGAGCTAACATTTCAGTGATTATATATAATTACCTCTGCCTTGATTTCAAGTTAATAATGTTCATTACAGATTGAGTACCGTGAGCTACAGGAGCCTTAGTCCTATTTTTTTTTTTTTTTTTTGCCAAACAAGAAGTCAGCAATTTGCCATTTTCTGCATTTTTGAACATTTTATGACTACATTTTTGAACCACTTAGCATTCAAAAAAATTGATGAAACTTTGCACCCAGTTTCTAAGTGCAGGATACTTCGGGCTTACATTGATATTGCGCATGGGCGTGAAACTTCTGCTTTATGGCCCCCCAATCCTTTTTTTCAAATTAATTGTATTTTTGATGACCCGAAAACGTTCAGAAACTCATGAAATGTTGCAAACACATCAGCCTTGGAATAGATTTCACGAATCTGCAGATTTTTCTCACAGGGGTCATTCCAGATGAAGTCAATCAGAGGTCCCCAGGTCACCGACTCAGATTTGGCTCAAATTTATTTTGGGAGTACTTCTATATTCATAATGAACACATGCAAAATTTTAGGGTCCTACTCCAAGGGGTTTCCAAGATATGGCCCCCCGAAAATCGGGGACCACGCCCCCTTTTTGCCCTCGCGAATCGCAAACGTTAATCTTGGGGATTTTGGAGACCAATTTCTTTGGAAAAAAATCATAGGAATGGGCTGAAAATTGCTATGCGGGGTAATTTGAGTTCAGACTTTCAAAATTTCTTGTCAAAATTTATCTGTCTCTTTTCATTGTCAAGATACTGGCCTCTCAAATATGAAACATTTTATGGGCAGATTTTCAAGGGCCCCCTATGAGGCCAGCATCCCTTACAGAGGCTAAATTGTGCTGGATTCCTTTTATTTGAGGACAGGTCCGTCTGTATAAGGATGATTGACTGCACCCAAGGCATAATAGTGGAATTAGGAGACCCTGAAATGGGTCCCGACTCAATAGTCACTTTTTTTTGTTGCCAATTTTGGATTGGCAAGTTCACCATGTGGGCTGTTACCCATGGTAATGAAACTTGTTCTACTTTAATGCATGTAGCTTGGCTTTATTTGTTCAAAAGTACAACTTGTTTTCTCATCTCCTTCACTATTTAATCAGGTTATCAAATATAGGCATTTTTGGGTAAAACCACCCATTATTATCCCCTTTGTTCTGCAGCTATAAGTTTTAAATAGACAGTGTCTACTCATAAACTCAATTTACATCATTTCCTAAGAATCTGCTGTTGCTCACACAATTGGTTTAAGAGTAAGGCTATTTGTTTGCTATAGCGCCACCTATGAACGGATTTAAACCAAATTTGGTGTGAAGAAATTGCCTGGCGTGTAGATATATGATCTTAAGTTTGGTAATGATTGGACATTGCATTAAGGAGATACAGCTCTTTCTATCAATATAGGCCATGCCCTTAAATTTTGCGTGAATTGATCTCACTGCTTAGTAGGAGATAAAAATTAAAGGGTTCACAAACAATTCAAAATGGCAGAAATTTTGCAAATACAAAAATGGGTGTGCCTTACGTGAATTGATTGGTCTTGGCCCACAGAATCTAACAAGAAAGAATTTTGTTTCTACAACCTTTGGTTTCGAAGTTATTGCCCAAGACATATAGTACCGTTCTTTAGCTCCATCATATGGCCAATCAAAGTAATTTTAATAAAAATGGTTCTTTACCACATCCTTAACAAGAACATAAAGTTTGATAATGGCAGGTGACAGCTAAAGTCAGGATAAGGACAACTGAAATTTAATTGGTTGATGTTGGCCATGTTGTTTCAGTCATCAATTTGTTCTTATAGATTTTCATAGCAACCCTGACTAATATGAAGCATGCAAAATTTCAAGTTGATCGGACAAATGGTTTAGGAGTTATGACCATTTATTTTTGCAATAGCGCCACCTATGGACACATTTACACCAATCAAACAATTTATAATCTGTCTATCCATATATACCTCCCTACCAAATTTGACCTTGATCCCTTCTGTGGTTCGGCAGAAGAAGATCAATATTAACGTAAAGTCGGTGATGCCCACGCGGACACCGACGCTGATGCCGACAATTTGATTGGCTGATTCTGACCATCTTGATTCGTTTATCATTTTGTTTTTATAGATTTACATAGCAGCCCTGACTAACATGAAGCATGCAAAATTTCAAGTTGATCGGACAAATGGTTCAGGAGTTATTGCCATTTGTTTGCTGTAGCGCCACCTATGGACAAATTTGCGCCAAATTTGGTGTGATTAATGATCTGGCCTGTGGATGACAGATCTTAAGTTTGGTGAGGATTGACCATTACATTTAGGATTTACCACTCATTATATCCGTAGAGGCCACGTCCTCGAAATTAGCTTAATGAGGCTACACCCTTTCACTTAGCAGCATTCTGTTTGCTAGGATTTCAGGTCTTGGTCTGAAGATGCTGTCTACCAAATTTTGTGCTAATTGATTCCACCATCTAGGAGGAGATAGAAATTAAAGTTTTTACAAACAATTTAAATTGGCGAAAAATTTGCAAATAAGCAAATGGCTGAGGCTTGTATAGGTTGATTCGTCTTGATTTTTTCACGCAATTTTTCAAGCTTGTCAGAGCCAACAAAAATTTACGCATTTAAAGGGAAATTGCACATGGGTGGGGGGGCAAAATGGCTCGGTCGAACCCCCTAGAAAATTCAATGAAGCAACCCCCAGAGCGGGGTTAACCAACATGGATGACATTTGGTTTGCTTTTATAACATCCCAAGACATGCAAAAAAGCCTCTGGGCCCATTCCCTGCACTCAACAGGAAGTCAGCCATTTTGAATTTAATGTGCCATTCTTGTGTGACTTTGGCCATTTACAGTTGTCGTACTTTAACAAACTCCGAGGGAATTTATCCGATTGACTTCAAGTTTGGTTTGTGATATCTAAAGACATTAACCCCTTTGGTACAGTAATACTATGACCTATCTTGTTCTGTCAGGCTGGATTTATTTTCTCTGGCAGTATGATCTAGGACGGTGCTCTTGTTAACTAGTAGGAAAATTTATCATCACAAATGCAGGGAACCCTGATAACAACTGTCTTATTATGACTGATGCCAAGTCGGGAAACTAGTTTACTAGGAAACTCGCATGGAAGAAATACCTATTTTTTAGTAAAAAAAAAAACATTGGTTTGTAATTGGATCAGACACGTATCTATGACTGTTTTAAAGGAGAAGTATACCGTTTTTACAGTTTTGACATTATTTGTGGCATAAAATATGATCATTTAGTCACCCATATAACTTCCGTGTTACTAGAAGTCCTTCGGAAGATATTTAGATCCAAAGAGCGCCGCGTATATACGTATGATGGGAGTGAACGGGGCACCGAGAGCGCAGCCTCTAATGCCACATTATCTGTCGCGAAACTCATTCATTTCACCAATATTTTGTTATGATTCGCTAGTGTTGTTCCCCTTTTGAGTCTGGGGTTGCCTGTTATCGTCATCCAGCGTCTGTAGCTGGACCTACTAACCTCTGAACTGGACGTTGTCAGAGTTGCCAAGTCCGCTTATAATACGCGACTTTGGGCTTCTTTTTTCCTGAAGTCGCTTGAAAAAATACGGGTCGCGGGTTGTGGTTTTTTTGGGCTTGTTTTTAAAAATATGGTTGCTTGTTAGAGAAGTGTAACAAACGACCTAATTGTTATTCGTTTATGGTTGCCATTTCCCCCCTGGTTCACTGATTGACTCTGTCTGCTCACAGCCTCACGAGTAGCTACTGTGAGAGAACCCGCCCCCCCTCGCGTCTTCCTCAAGTAAATGAAAGATAATCTCTGCACCCCCCCCCCCCACTCAACAAAACAAAAGAGATACCACCCCAGGTCTACACCGTCTTAGTATCGTCTAATTTATATTGCGCTTGTTTTGGGCTTGTTTTTGAAGCTGCAGACGCTTATTTGTCTTATCAGAGTTGGCAACCCTGGACGTTGTCATCTCAGGTGCCGCGAGCAGGCGCTGTATGGCTCATTAGCTCAGCGGCTGCTTTACGTGCTGGTAAAACACCATGGTTCGTGTTTGCGTTTTTCCAAGTTGTTGCAACCAAATGACCAGTTGGACAACGTTTAGCTTCCATAGGCTACCTTTACGCAATTTGGAATTGCTAAAGCTCTGGCTAGTTGCGCTGAAAATAAACCTGAATACTCAAGTGGAAGCACTGAGGCGTGCGGATCTTCAGGTTTGCAGTGCTCACTTCGCCACGGAAGACTTTTTTCCTGCAAGGCCACAAAAAGAGGGCCAGAAAGTGCAACAGACGCCGGATGACGATAACAGGCAACCCCAGACTCAAAAGGGGAACAACATTAGCAAATCATAACAAAATATTGGTGAAATGAATGAGTTTCGCGACAGATAATGCGGCATTAGAGGCTGCGCTCTCGGTGCCCCGTTCACTCCCATAATACGGATATACGTGGCTCTCTTTGGATCTAAATATCTTCCGAAGGACTTCTAGTGACATGAAAGTTATATGGGTGAGTAAATGATTGTATTTTATGCCACAACTAATGTCAAAACTGTAAAAATGGTACTTCTCCTTTAAGAATACAGTTGTGCTCAAAATTTTGCATACCCGAGCTGAATTTGTAAAATGTTTCCGGTTATTTTGAAAATATGACTCATCATGCAAAAATTGTCTTTTATTTAAGGATAGTGATCATGTGAAGTCATTTATCATCACACAGGTGTTTGGCTCCTTTTTAAATCATAATGATGACTGAAATCACCCAAATGCCCCTGATCATAAGTTTACATACCCTTGAAGGTTTGACCTTATTATATAGACACAAGGTGACACACTAAGGTTTAAATGGCTATTAAGGGTTCCACACGTGTGGCTTTTTAAATTGTAACTAGTGTCTGTGTATAGTCATTTTGTTAGCTCCCGAGTGAATGCACTGATCTGGCTAGACACTGAGCCATCGGGAGTGGAAAAGAACTGTCTAAGGACCTTCGTGACTAGGTAGTTCAACTTTTTAAAGGTGGGAAAGGATATAAAAAGAAATCTAAAGACTTGAAAATGTCAGTCAGTGCTGTCCATTCCATGATTAAGAGGTGGAAAATTAGGGGATATGTTGATACCAAGCCAAGGTCAGGTAGGCCAAAAAAGATTTCAGCCCAAACTGCCAGGAGAATGTTTGGGACACAAAGAAAAATCCACTGGCTACCTCAAGAGAAATACAGGATGCTCTGGAAAAAGATGGTGTGGTCGTGTCATGGAGCACAATATGGAGGTACTTAAACAACAATGAGCTGCATGGTTGAGTTGCTAGAAGGAAGCCATTATTGTGCCAATCCCACAAAAAAAGCCTGCCTTAAATAAGCCAAACAACACCTTGACACACCTCTCAACTTCTGGAATACTGTCATTTGGACCAAAATAGAACTTAGTCACAACCATAAATGCTATGTTTGGGAAGCAGTCAACAAGGCCCATGGTGAAAAATATGCCATTCCCACTGTAAAGCATAGTCATGGCTCTCTGATGTTTTGAGGGTATGTGAGCTCTAAATGCCCAGGGAAATCTTGTGAAAATGGAGGGAAAGATGAATGCAGCATGCTATCAGAAAATACTGGCAGACAGTTTGCTTTCTTCGGCACGAAAGCTGCACATGGGATGCACTTGGACTTTCCAATATGACAATGATCTAAAGCACAAGGCCAAGTTGACACTCCAGTGGTTACAGAAGAGAAAGGTGAAGGTTCTGGAGTGGCCGTCACAGTCTCCAGACCTCAATATCATCAAGCCACTTTGGGGAGATCTCAAACACGCAGTTCATGCAAGACGAGCAAAGAATTTGCAGGAGCTGGAGGCATTTTGCAAGGAGGAATGGTCAGCTTTACAACCTGAGGGGCCTCATTGACAACTATCACAAAAGACTGCATGCTGTCATTGATGCTAAAGGGGGCCACACATAATTAAGAACTAAGGGTATGCACACTTCTGAACAGGGTTCATTTCATTTGTTTTCCCTTATTGCCATGTTTTATTTTGATTGTGCCATTCTACATGACCTACAGTTGGATATGAATCCAATAAGAAATAAAAGAAATGAGCTTGCCTGGCCATACATGCTTTCTTTAAAATAAGTTACCTATTTTACAAATTCAGCCACGGTCCAAACTTTTGAGCACAACTGTAATAGCAGTGGCCTGGGTCACACTTCAGATCAGGGCTATTCAACCACGTCCAGAAAGGGCCGGTGTGGGTGCAGGCTTTCATTCCAACCAAGCACGTACACACCTGACACCACTAATCAACCCAAAGAGTCTTTGCTAATGAGCTTGATTTTTAGTATCAGGTCTGTAAGTACTTGGTTGGAATGAAAGCCTGCACCCACACCGGCCCTTGCAGGATAATGTTGAATAGCCCTGCTTTAGATGAAGAGTTGCTCACAAAGGCTTTATGCTGCATGTATAATGCCTTCTTAAAGGATACATAATATCTTCATAAATCATTCATAAGCAAATTTCATGCTTTGTAAAGGGTGAAATTATTCCTTATTCAGCATGAGATGCCAGATGTGTTATGACTGAAAATGTAACTTAGCTAAGGCTAAATGCTATAAAGGGTGACATTGTCGGACGTGCCTGATGCTGAAGTCGGGAGAGATTCAGAATGGGAATGTGATTCTGACGAGGGAAGAGAATTGGAAATGGAGGAAATCAGTAAAACTGAATGTTTACGTAGTCACACACAAATGAGATGTCTATTTCCCATCCAATAACTGTCAAATCCGGTCCTATACCTGAACAGCAGCAGAAAATAATTCTGGCCGCTCGCACTTTTTTGTCGAAACAAATCAGGTCATAGCGAGCCTGGCGAGCCCACTAGTATACAAGGCTCCCGTCCGCACAAAGTATTTTTTGTCATACTAGTATACAAGGTTCCCGGACTGAAGGGGTTAATGATGAAAACTTTTTAAAAGCTTGATGTCTCATAACACAATGTGGCCGTGGCGGTGTGGGAAATTTTTACGATTTGCCATGAAACAGAAGTTATTATAACTCGCACATACATTGTTGAATCGGCCCCAAACCTCACGTTTGATAACAGTCTTGGGCTTAATGCATTTATATTCCAATATTTGGTTATACTCAGAGCGCCATCTACTGGCATCAGGAAATGACAGGTTTTATATTTTTATGTACTACATCTACTGGTTTTACCTGATCCGACTCAAATCTGGTTAGGACCTAGTTGATGATTTGTTGCAAATATTTAGTTTTTTTGTCATATGGAGCCGCTTTGGAGGTGCAGCACTTCATTGTTTCACCATGATGCCGGAAGTTGTTGTTAATGGCCTTTGCGTGAACAATAGCTCATCAAACTTGGCACTCACATGAGGCCTGGGGAATTATTACATATTTTATGGTACTTGCTCATGGGTGGGGCAAAACATCTTACAAGTCCCCCCTACAAAAATTCAATAAAGCAGCCTCCGGAGCAGGTTTCACCTACATGAATGAAATTCGTTAGGCATATGTTACATTCTACGACACAAAAAATCTTCTCAGACCAAAAGCTTAAAATCAACAGGAAGTCAGCCAGTTAAAATTTAACGTGCCATATTTGCAGAAATTTGGCCATTTACAGTTGTCATACTTCAACAAACTCCTACTAGGATATTTTTCCAGTTGACTTCAAATTTGTTCTGTGCAATCTAAAGACATTCATGATATATCAGGCACAATATCAAGCTGAATGACTGCCTGCAAACTTGATTGCAAACTGCAATATCAAACCTGTAAATTTGGCCTGAAAACGCGACATGGAATGGGTTCTCCTTTTACACCCATAAAATCCTATAGATACCGTGATTCTACAATTAAAACCATTGGAAGGTGATTGAAACAGTCTTCTCTTCGTTATACTGACCTAGGATCTGCCAATTCCTCAACTATTATTCTTAAAACAGCATTTTAAAAATTAATCACATTCCTAGCAATCGTCTCTCCAGGCAGTTACGAAGGTAAATTAGCCACAGGGGGGCGGGGAAACCGCATTCAGTTCCAGGAAGCTGTGCAGAGCGCGAAAATAAATCATATTTTATGCGACCATTTCGATAGTTTTGTTTTTTTAAATCGTATCTGGTCATTTAAAAGGGAAATGGGTTCCTCTAATAATATAGCTGTCCATTATTCTCAACGTTCGGAACAGCCAGTTCTTGTCAAAGTATTGTGCAAATCGAGTGCCTAAACTAACTGCTAGTGCTGCATTGACGTAGGCCTATAGGGAGCATGCACAGTAAGGTAAACACTAATCACGGCTTTTGAACTGCGTGACTGGCTGTCTGCTCGTATTTTTTTTAATCATCTGTCGCATAAATTACGAACGTGAGGATGGATACGAACGAAGCGGTAAATAGAAAATTATTATGTCTGTTGTGAAGGTAAATCTGAACCCGAACGAAATAAAGCATGTTGAACGTTTGAAACTGCAGTGCAAAACTTCGATAAATCGTAAGCACTGCACTGCACAATGCTTGGATATGTAGTGTATGTGACTGATGTGCTTGTTTCACTTTGGTAACAGTGACCAATCTCCGACATCTGTCCATCGTTCGATCGTGAATTTAAGTTACGAACATGATAATGAATGCAGGTTTTAGTGGATTTCCTCTGCATTGCTCAGTTAAATTTATTGGTTGGAAAATGAATTTTTTGCCGGGTTCTACCCATACATGGGCCGGGCTAACGAAATATGTGCCACCCCCCCGGGTACTGAAAAATAATGAAAGTACCCATAGAGCTTTGCTGTGAGTGGTTTTTTAATCTATAGGTGTTGTGGGATCATATTCCAAAGCCGTGCGACGGCGACATTTTTCATTTTTTCGTGGTACCTGGTCAAAGTTGGGTCCCTCAACTCATTTTTTGGGCCGGGTTTCTGCCTTAGTTTCAAGACATGCATATCTTCTAAAGCCTCATACATGCATAGATATAGCTATATCTTCTCAAAATGCCCTGATATGTATAGAAGGATAGTATAGCTGATGGAAAAATGGTATATAGGTAATATGCTGTTGGGATTGTCAACCCTGCCATGGCCCTGAAGTCAGGGTACGTTTTGCGTGCGGCTGCAAAATTGCTGCGGAGTGCAAACTGCTCTATAACACAATGTGTAAAATGAATTCAGGCAACCCTATGCTCTCAGTGGTAATTGTATGTGATGAAGGTATATGTCTACTCTCTGAATACCAAATATCATGGTCATTGGTGGAATATTTGGTGAGTTATAAGCATTTCCCTATCCCCTTGCTCGTCTAAGTCAGAAGCAAGAAAACCTCCTGTTTGCCTATAATCCGTCCAGAGGCCTATAACTAGTGATAATAAAGTTATTTAAGCCTCCAATCGGTGTTATGATTGTATATAAGTGATGTCCAGAGGTATATCACCTGAAATTAGAAACCCCACAGTGATTTTTTTCCCTTGGGATCCCGTCGCTGCTGAAAAAATGAAATTCTGGTCTGCAAATACCTGAAAAATATTTAAAAAAACCTACATCAAAACTCAAAAATCTCCTAGAAACACTCCTTGTGGCTTAAAAGTCTGTAGCCTAGGCAATACCAAGCCAGAACAGGTGTCTATTAGCTCAAAATATCGGTATATTGGTCAGAAACCGAATCTAAGTCAGAAACCGCGACTAAGTCAGAAACCCGTCAAAGTGTACCAAACTCAACCCGACTGACTCGCTATTGCCATAATACTTCACTAATAGATAGAATAAGAGTCTCAAGTAGGTAATTGATCACTCACCAATGGAAGATGCCACTTGTAGGCTGGTGGACAGGCTGCTTGACAGTTCATTTTTTTTTTTTTTTTAATTTTGGGTCCTAGTTTCCCCTAGCCTGAGCCCCGGGAGTTTTTTATGATGATTGCATGTTTCTGTCTTTTAGTTATTGTTATTTTGTTGTAGGTGTTGTCTGGTGTCCCCGACCACCTATTCATGTTATTTGAACAAGTTTATGACTGATTGGCCACCGATTGCGGCCACAGCAGCCGCCACACCCCGCTTCATTTTCTGCCTGAGATCCCGGTTTCTGACTGAGAGCATGGGCCGACGCCACCGATATTTTTCGATTAAATCTTCAAAAATACAAGTCGACACGTTAAGACACAATATATCGTGTCCCCAGCCACCCATGCATGTTATTTGACCAAGTTTATGACTGAGTGGCCACCGATTGCGGCCACAGCGGCCGCCCATGCCCCGTGTCAGTTTCTGCCTGAGATCTCGGTTTCTGACTGAGAGCGTGGGCCAATCAGTCCAATGTCGGGCTCCGACCGACGCCATCGTTATACATCCCCAATTCTGAAATAGTTGGGACGAAGTGTAAATTGTGAATAAAATCAAAATGCAATGACTTTTAGATCACATGAGCCAATATGTTATTTACAATAGAACATAGATAACATTTCAAAAGTAGAAACTGAGACATTTTACATTTTTATGCACAGAATGAGCTCATTTTGTGGATAAAATTGTAAAATGTATCAGTTTCAACATTTGCTATGTTATCTCTGTTCTATTGTGAATAAAATACTGGCTGGTGTGATTTGAAAGTCATTGCGTTTTGATTTTACTCACAATTTACACTTTGTCCCAACTATTTTGGAATTGGGGTTGTATTTTCGATCAAATCGGCTAAAATGCATGTTAACATGTCAAACCACCATGGAATATCATGTCCCTGACCACCTGTGTAACGACTGGGGCCACATTTGGCCGAATACACCCGGTTTCTGCCTGTGGTGCCCGGGTTTCTGACTTAAAAATCTAAGGCAGAAACCCTAAGTCAGAAACCGACCAAAATGCTTCGCGCGCTGTAGCTATGTAGTTATTCAATAAATAATTGATCTAAACAGTGATTTCCACTTTGATTTAGGCCAACAACAATACCTGAATTGCATTTGGCTAAATCTTTTACAGTTTTATAAAAATACATCTAAGTCAGAAACTTTTCTTAAAAAAGTCATTTTTTTGGGGACACAAAAATCCCACTCAATCCCTGTAGGTTGGAGGGTTTTTTTTTTTTTTTGCCCTAATGCACCATGTATTTGCTTCATCCTGAAGGATTATTAGGGTGTTGGGACCTTTTTTTATTTTTCTAGAGTGCTAAATGTAAAGTCTAAGTCAGAAACCAGTACCCTGTGGACAATTTATTAAATGTCACCGCATAATACACAAAATCCATTTATAGGGACGTATGCCGACCGTCAGACATAGCCTACACATGTCTATTATGCACAAAAAAAAAAAAAAAAAGGAACACACTTAAATATAAAAAAACAAAAGTGAACTATTTCACTTTTTACATGGACATCAAAAAGTGCTATTTTTTTTTTTTTTCCAACTTTAAGGGCAAAAAGACGGAAATATTTATCGCAGACCGACAAAAGTGGGGTGTTCCAAGTTGCTCTTGGTAAGCTCTATCCATTCATGGTGGTTCTGGAATGATCTAAGCAAAATATTAGATTTGCTAGCCTGTGGACACATTTAGCAGGGGGGTGGCGCACATTTCGTGAGCCTGGCCCATATATATATATATATATATATATATATATATATATATATACTAGATTAGGGTGACCAGATTTCCTGAAACTAAAACCGGGACACTTCGCGCGTGACCGTAGTGTTGTAGGAATTTTGATTTTATATTCCTGATGTTAACTTCTCAAAAAGAACTCAGACAGAGACAAAGGAATTAATATTTCCAAGCCAAAGGTCAGTTTACTTTTTCTGCAGAAAAAGGATCCCCGCCACATGCGAGAACTCTCGTTACAGGCAAGAGCACGGATAACCAAAAAGGATTTTGCTGAGGTTTAAGTAAGAGTCCATCTTGACATCCTCCTCCCCCTCGAGCTGATTTACGCATTATGGTATCAACAGGAATGTAGCAGACGCACACAGCCCATGTAAAGCCGGCCCCGGAGTATGCATACATCGTATCGTTCGGCATCCCAGGCTCAACTTGTACTGTTCTTCCTGAGAACACATAAACTTGAGAGAGAGAAAGAGAACATCTTGGCCCTGTCAGGACTGCATGGCTCCAGATAAACGATAAGCAATTACGCATTGTTCAAATTTGTGGAAGCTACAGCAATGAAGGCCTAGGCTAATCAGAAACAGGCAAGAGTACACTACCATGGCCTAAGAAAATTTGAGCCAGAGCAAGCAAGGACAAACAATTAATAATAATTAAATGAATCAATATAAAAATGATTCCACATTTCTCCCCCTGTTTATAATTGATTATCCGCCAGCATGCCACTTCTCTCAATTTTCGACATGTGCTTCATTCACGGGGAGAGTATACACTTCACTGGTGTCCTGTAACAGAAACATCTGATATTGTGGATTAGTACTCAACATTTTTGATATCAATCCTTTAATTATGGGAACCCCACAGCAACTGCAGAAGAGCAGTACAGCAGCCCCAGCTGCTACAAGACTTAATACAGACGTAACTCCTGCTTCCCATCCTCCAGACAGGAGCCAGTCCCACCAGGAGTCTGCTGATGCTGGTGCGAGGCCTCACTGTTGTGCATCAGATATGTCTTTCAAACGTTGCAAGGCTTGATCAATCACCCCTCCATGCCTCATCATTAGCTGGTATATAGATACAGTGTAGGCCCTATAAGCTGGCAGACCCTCCCTGTGCTGCTGTCAACAAATACAATTAGCAGTAGTAGCATCCTGCAATTTCAACTTTGGCACATATTTTTGACCACTTAGATCCTTCGAATCTCCCATTCAGGGCGCAGTCCCAGGCTAGATCCCTTTCCACAGAGATCTCCGCCCGGCTCCCCCAGGTTGAGAACTCTGCCTTCTGCTTCCCGGTGTCTCCTTTTCAAAGCCCACCGATCACAGAAGCACCACTCGCCAACTGACGCATTCGCTTTGACCGTTTTTCACCAGCCTCGCCTGTTCACAGAGGTCGTCTCCAACGCCCCTCTGCTAGGTGTGGGCTGTCGCCCACATACCACGTGTTGCCCACAACCTTACATGCGACAAACACGCCGACCAGACGGTACCACGGCAATATGTTAATTCATACTTCACCAGACACCACTTCACCAGACACGGGGGTCTTCAGTCCTCTCCCCAGCACTATTTGCAACATTTCTGTAATCGGCTTGCGAGGGTGTCAATCTGCAAATTGTAACGCATAGTAGATTGCTGGGGGTCCGGTTCCCCAGAACCACCATCTGATCCCCGCAATCTCACCCTGTTCGTTTCCCTCGAACACGCCGCATTGCCTCCCACGTAGTAGGACCTGTAGGAACCACCCGAGCCCCAGTTTAGACATTACGTCCCCTCCCCAGGAGGTTTACTGGGCACTGTGTGGATATTATTACAGAGCAGTGTGTAGCAATTCCCTCATCAGGATCCTCAAATTTGAGTTCCTTTGTTGCTACGCTGTTCCATTGCCTCATTCGCAGCACAAGTTTGTATCATATTAATGCTGAGCCGATGTGGAAAAATTACACTTACTTTTCTGATAACAGCTCGACATGCCCCCGTGTCACACAGAAAAGAAATTGGTGTGTCATTTACAATCAGGGTTTTCCAAGCACTCGTTGGTGCAGCCATTAATGCAAACAATTTAATTTCATCACAGGGCAATGGCTCCCCAGATGCTAACCCTTCCCCCAGGGCGGTTAGTCATTCCGAATTGTTCTAGTCACTTATTTGTGGATACCCACAGAAAATCAATAGTTTCCCCTGGCACCTTAGGTTACCCCCACAAACTCTGTGCCATTTCCTTTGACACACCGCCAAAACTTCTGCTCCGAACTGTAATGGACTATCATGAGTGGGACATTAGAACCCACAATTCCCAACTTCAGATATCCATCCCTATCGGTGCGGTATTTCAACCCAGTACTATATTAAGTGGGGGTAGACTGGGGTCTATTGAAACTAATCCACAACGAGCAGTAGACACTGCCGTGACGCATTTAACTATACTGTTCAAATTCATAGTAGGCGCTTCATATGTTTAAAATGAACAGACACAGGGAGACGTAAGCCATTTTGTTAGACCCTTTTTTTTTTTTTTTTTTTTTTTATGAATAAGTCCGGAGTCTCTCCTGACTTGGAGTGTAAATAAGTTCTTCACCGAGGTCACGCCTCCCTTTGTAATCGGACTCCCTCCAAGTCTATCCTGACTCATTCAGATGTACCTACTCACCAGCTGGAGGAGGAGATACCACCTTACAATGTGACTGATGAATCCACGTCTCTCTCTCCTGGATTGTTATTGCGGTCGATGTGGTCAGGAGCACTTGATATGGACCCTTCCACGCCGGGTCACTCCACTTCCGCTTTTTACTGACACTCCGCACCAGGATCCAATCTCCAGGCTTTATCTCTCCGGGTGGCAGCTCCGTTACTGATCTGGGAGGAAGCACATTTCGAATCTCACTTTTGTTAGTCAACATTCTATTCATATACTCTGCCAGAGTTGCTTCTTCTACTTGTGTTCTCTGTAATAAATGTGGTAATTCAAAAGGTTTCCCATGTACTACTTCAGAAGGTGACAACTCCAATCCCCGCTGTGGTGTTATTCTCATGCTAGTTAATGCCAACGGCAGACATGCAACCCAATTCCATTTAGTCTCAGCCATGGCTTTGCGCAATTTTGCTTTTAAGGTCCCATTAGTCCTTTCTGCCAATCCCGCTGATAGTGGATGATATGCTAATGTTTTTTTCAATTCTATTCCCAATTTTGCTCCCAAACGAGCCAGTACTTCATTTCTAAATTCTGGCCCATTATCACTATATAATGCTTTTGGAATCCCCCACCTAGGAATAATTTCCCTACTCAAAACTTAAGCCACTGTAATCGCATCTATAGCTGTGGCTGGGAAGGCCTCTATCCATCTAGAAAAGAGTCATACCAATACCAACACACATCTCTTCCCTTCACATGGTGTTAAATGTATGAAACGTGTGGAATGGCCCAGGGGGTGTAGGGATTGCCCCCTTCTGTACTACTACCCCTCCCCGTGTGTCCTGTGTGTTATAACTTTGTCATGTTGGACATTTCTTAAAAAAATTTTTTAGTAATAAGTGAAAGTACTTTGATCTATTAACCCCTTGGTCCCCCCTCTTGGTACATGGCACTGCCCATGCACCAAATCTACAGCAATATGGAAGAGGGATTTTGGTAATACAGGCTTACCATTGGGTCCTACCCACCCGTCATCAGTGTGTTGTGTTCCATGTGATGTCCATTGACATTTTTCTTGTGGGGGAGCAGCATCATGCTCTGCTCACATTAGCTTACATGAAATTCAGTCTTCAGATTGGTGTAATAGCCCCACAAGAGTGTGTTTGGCTGTTGCCCTTGCTTCTCTGTCTGCAAAGGCGTCAGCCAAACTGATTGTGTCAACATGTTTTGATGTGAGCTATCAGCTCTGCTGCTTCTGTAGAGTGAGTAGGTTATAGAGGGCCACTATCAACACAGCTATCATGAGTACAGACAGCATATCCAACACATAGGTTGCCTTTATCGACTCTTGACGCCGAACCATCAACAAAGTATTCAATATCAGGATTTGATAGTGGGGTGTCCTTAAGTCCAGAACATGCAGTATTATTAGATTATTAGATAGGACTTCTTTTACACAATGGAGAATACATTTTTATTTTTTTATTTTTTCCTCTCAATGAATTATGATTAAGCAATCCACCTCAGTCTAGGGTTCCGCTAAAAGCATGGAGGAAATGCACAGTCAGGGCTTATTAGCCCCAACCATTCTTACATTTTCCCACATCATCAGCAGAACCGGGTGGAGTTACTTTAGACTGTGTTACAATTTGCAAAAATTTTTTTCACAAAAATTGGTACATATTTAATATTCAACTAATAGTTTTCACGTTTGGCTCCCAGCACATAAAGGTCCCCTCAGTCAGTACCTTTTATTTGACTGTCCACTTAAACAAAAATAAATTTTAGAAATGGCAAAGTAATATGTGATCACGTTACTAGTGGACTTTTTCAATTATATGGTAGTCCACCTTTTGAATTTAGTCTTGTGTTAATACTTCAAATTGGATTTCCCCAAATCTATTTTAGAAGGTAAACTTTTAAGCTGAAACCCCACAGTTGAATCCCCAGCTGGCCAGCTCATCACTTATCTTCAGCAATGCTCTGTGGAAAAGTTCCAAGAGGAGTTAGAGACAAACAATAATGAACAATTTTGTTTTAATTCAACTCGTTCGGATCCTTTCCTGTAAAAGTTAAATAACAGATTAAGGTTATCAGCCACTCAGTTCCTTTGCCATGCAGACACTCGTTGACAGTTCCTGTTAAAAATGGAGAAAAGATCTTTAATTGCATTTCTTTGGTCAGGAAAACTTTCAGTCACATTTGTTCATCATCCTTCTGTTCTCTGACTTCTGTATGTCGACCCTTCACCTATCTGTGCCACTTATCTGCTTTGGTCAATAAGGCTCCATTTGCTCTATTGTTTTGACTCTGGCGCCTTAGTTTAAGAACCCGTGCAGTCTCTAATCCCACAATAGTTCACTTGATTTTTTTTTTATATTAATTTAATATGTATCAGCAAATTTCATATTATATTTTATATTTACTGGCACTTTTCTGGTCATTTTGCCTCAATTTTTTACCTTCAGATAGCAATTGAAATTTTTCAATGCTTGATAGAAAAACCTCTGCATCAATTGAATTTGGCACACAGTTTCTTATTGTATACAGTGTTAAACAGTACTTTGGCAAATTTTGAACACACTGTGTTATTCTTGTTTCTACATTTCCTTCATTTTCTTTTCAGAGATATGCTTCTAGCACACCAATCTCACACAGTCTAATTATTTACAGAAAACTGCTTAGATTTTCTAGCTGTTTACAATTTTAGAAACACTTGTCCATGTTTGTATAATTTACATTCAATTGTTGCTTCATCTAAACTCCCTCTGTTTATAGTTACTGATCGTTTAAGAGGGGTTAGCATTTATTTTATCAAGAAATAGGGATTTTGCTCGGTTTCATAAGGAATAATTATTCTGTTTACTTCTGCAACGTTGTCCTTTTACAACTCCACAGTCATTAAAATGGCTTAACTCCTACAAATTTGCACTGCTAATTTACACTTTTTTCTTAGAAATTTCATATTTTACCAATCCTGTAATTACAGTAAGGATTCCATAAAATACTGTAAATATTGGCTAATCAACGGGCACCTAAAATTATTCTTGAATAAATGCTAATTTTTTTGTAGACATCTATATGAGCACTTCATGGAATAGAATGACAACTGTATTCAATCTAACAAAGACAGAACTAACAAATATGCCAGCAATGCAGTTGTTTACAGACACTCACAGAGTTCGGTTCATTCACATTGATTTCCACA
Source organism: Gymnothorax javanicus (assembly GCA_029692085.1). Classification (NCBI taxonomy): domain Eukaryota; kingdom Metazoa; phylum Chordata; class Actinopteri; order Anguilliformes; family Muraenidae; genus Gymnothorax; species Gymnothorax javanicus. The sequence goes on from CM056201.1 coordinate 60,587,279, forward strand.
CACACACACACGCACAATCTGAGCTCAGAACACACACACATACCTTAGTGCACTTTCCTCTCTCACATTCATTCACATTGGAAAAGATCCAAGGCTCTAATTTTCTTATGATCTGACACCATTGTTGCTTCAATAACATACAGACAACGCTTTATTTCAACTAAACCCAAATTCCTTTACCCACAATGATTCCCAGAACCATTATGTCAGCGTTCAACACACTCCCCAGTCACAGACCCACAATGATTCCCTGAACCATTATGTCAGTGTTCTACACACTCCCAAGTCACAGACCCACAATGATTCCCTGAACCATTATGTCAGTGTTCTACAAATTGCCCAGTCTCAGTCAAAGTCATGTCAACATTTGTCCCAGAACAGTCCTTACAAGAAGAAGAAGAACAACAACCCCTTACTGTTCGTCCGTCCCATAATTGGCAATATTAATTCCTCTGTCTCACACAGCAACTAAGCCGAATTCAGTAAAAATTCCGTCACTCACCCGCACCTCCACCACATACTTTGGAGAACCTCCCGTTTCTGACCTCCTACACACCCAAAAGCGCCTTCACAATCGCCCCGGGCTGAGGTCTTTCCATAACGTCTCCTAGACGACCGTGCGCACGGTTTTCAGTCTCGGCGCCGATTCTCCAGGGAGGGCAGGTGAGGTATTGGAATTCCGGACGTAGCCCCCAATGTTGTAGGAATTTTGATTTTATATTCCTGATGTTACCTTCTCAAAAAGAACTCAGACAGAGACAAAGGAATTAATATTTCCAAGCCAAAGGTCAGTTTACTTTTTCTGCAGAAAAAGGATCCCCGCCACATGCGAGAACTCTCGTTACAGGCAAGAGCACGGATAACCAAAAAGGATTTTGCTGTGGTTTCAGTAAGAGTCCATCTTGACATCCTCCTCCCCGTCGAGCTGATTTACGCATCGTGGTATCAACAGGAATGTTGCAGACGCACACAGCCCATGTAAAGCCGGCCCCGGAGTATGCATACATCGTATCGTTCGGCATCCCAGGCTCAACTTGTACTGTTCTTCCTGAGAACACGTAAACTTGAGAGAGAGAAAGAGAACATCTTGGCCCTGTCAGGATTGCATGGCTCCAGATAAACGATAAGCAATTACGCATTGTTCAAATTTGTGGAAGCTACAGCTATGAAGGCCTAGGCTAATCAGGAACAGGCAAGAGTACACTACCATGGCCTAAGAAAATTTGAGCCAGAGCAAGCAAGGATAAACAATTAATAATAATTAAATGAATCAATATAAAAATGATTCCACAGTAGTGCGCGTGCATGTGAGGTCATAGACACAGACATTAGGCTCAATTTCAGCACGTAGGACTACTGCTCACAACATAGCTTAATGGGGAAAAATGATCTATGTTTTTGGCAGGCCTATTTACGCATTTAAGATAAAACATGAAAAGACATTGCATGAGTTTCGTGTGGGACTATCTTTATTTTTGTGAATTAGCCTGAAGCTGGAGAAAGTTTTGGAAAATACACTAACTGAACAGTTTTTTTTTTTAAACAAAACATTGTAACACATTATATCTCTTTGATCTCTTAGATAGGCTATGTCTGTGTGTGAGTGTGTGTGTGTGTGTGTGTGTGTGTGTGCGCGCGCGCACGTGCGTTTGTGAGATGTCAACCTCATAGAGCTCTGAAAACATGACCTCAACACAGATTCAAACGCTCTTCAAATTAGCCAACATATATTTGTTTGAGGAGTGAATTTGCTCCAAAATCGATTTGTTGGATGACAGCCTGCTGTGGAATTGCGGACAGGTGTCATCAAAATTGGCTCGTGTAACAATCATAAATTTTAAGAGATTCTCATGTGGAATTGAAGTCTCTATCCATGGAAGTGTTTCAATTTTTAAAACGATGAATTTAAACGATCGTGAAGCGCAAGTTATATCGCCTCATGTGCGGAAAAGGTAGCACGGAAGTTTCAGAGCAGTTTGTCTTTCGTAAAGCATTGGCCTATTAATAAGCAAATTATTTTTCTATGCTGAATTTAGCCCATTTCATCGCTGTTAGATCGTATATGGAGAGAAGCCGTGTCTTCAATTGATATTGGATTATTACGATAATTGGAAAACGCGTCAATAAAGGAAAATTGTTGAGAATTGGCCAGGACTAATTGTTGTCATAAACTAAAGACACCACGCCAAACCACCTGTTGAAGCAGGACGCTGACAGCGGACTCTGTTCATGTCAATCAGAAACGCAAACCCTGGAAGTTGGTTTTAATTTCAACCATCCAAGGAAATGGTAAGCGAAACTCATGTTTAGTTCATGTGATAAAGCCACGATGCTCAGTAAAATGCAGTGTGTAACTGTACGTCTCGCTACTCGACAGTCCATGTTGGCCCAAGTGAAGATTTCTGGTTTGGCTGAAATGAGACCGATTTGCTGCTGATGGACGGTGAGCAAAATGATTGCAAATTACCGGAGACATGATTGTATGACGTATGATGAAAATGTTTGGTTTGTCGTTAATAATATACTCGTGCCTGTTCGTCTAAACAGGCTAGGCTCTTTAAGCTAGAAAATTGAACTGGATGGCAAGCCAAAGAAAGAGGACTGTGTACTGTGCCAATTAAAGATTTTTTTTTTTTTCCTGTTTGATGCCAATCGCTGACAACAGGGGACATTTCATAGTGGTTGTTGGAAACTGGGACATTTTAGCGTCCCAACAGGCTTTTGTCAGGACTCGGGACACGCAACTCAAAACTGGGACTGTCCCGGCAAAACCAGGACGTCTGGTCACCTTACACTAGATTGCTGATAGGATACGCGCAAGTGAAGCATCTGTTCCAGGAGCGTATACACCCGGAAGTAAAATTCGCACAGACTCCCATTCATTTTCACCTACTTTAAAGTGATAATTCACTTTTTTTGAAGTGGGGTGGTATGAGCTACAAATAGCCTCTACTTACATTAGATGCAGTAGAAAGCTCCCTGCTCTCCCCCAGTTAGCCGCACCAGTGCATAGTGCTAAACGGAGATTTACGCAATACACTGTTGTGAACGGTCCCAAAGTAACAGCGTATTTTCGCGGCCTAGAAGAGGTCCTACCTAGAATACACCATTTTAATTGTACGCTATATTACAACAATTTACAGCGCTTCAGCTGCTCAGAAAAAAAAAGAAAAACACAGTCGCTCTTGAACTAACCAACTGGCGTATTCCGGAGTAAACTGCGCGCTGTAGCTATCAGCTGTCTGGGTCAGACTCTTAGCGGTTTGTGGCCGAGAAAGCATTTCAATGGCATACAATTACGTCTCAAATTAAAAAAAAAAAAAAAATTCCTATTACGTATAACCAGCACCGCATATACACAGTATGAGGCTGCGTAGACCCTATGTGATATCAATTTGTACTGCAATGTTACATTAGACTTTTTCACAACTGTTTCAATGTGATATCAATTTGTACTGCAATGTTACATTAGACTTTTTCACAACTGTTTCACACTCTTACCTGATGCATGAGAACAGCAGTGCTCTTCAGCGTGCACCGTTGAGATTTCCCTGAATGTAGCCTCACGAAATCCTCTTTGGAAAAATGAATACTGCAAACACGGAGCTCTTTTAGGGATACGGGTGGCGTATCAATATCCATGTTGAGTGCAACTAGCCACAGCTGCCGAAGTCCAATATCCCGCAAAGGAATGCGGTGGAAGCTGTAAGTGCACCAGGATACAGCTTTGCTTTCACCTCCAGGAAAGTAACATACACGGGCCATTTTCGGAATGTTCGCACAAGTTTAGCAACCGTCCGACTTTGCAACTGCAGTTACAGTGACCCAAACAGCTGACCGCTACAGTGCGCAGTTTACGACGATGTGCCGCGCGGAGGAATACGTCAGTGGGTTAGTTCAAGAGCGACTGTGTTTTTTTCGAGCAGCTGAAGCGCTGTAATTTTTTTAAATATAGCGTACAATTGAAATGATGTATTATTTTCAGGTAGGACCTCTTTTAGGCCGCGAAAATACGCTGTTTCTCTGGGCCTGTTCACAACAGTGTATCGCCTAAATCTCCACTCAGCACTATGCGCTGGTGCGGCTATCTGGAGGAGATCAGAGAGCTTTCTACTGCATCTAATGTAAGTAGTGGCCATTTGTAGCTCATACAACCTCACTTCAAAAAAAGTGAACTATCCCTTTAAAATTACATTTTCAAAAACATTTTGAGTGCAAGTCGGTGTTATTTTGCTATTGCTGTGCAGAGCAACATTTTGTCTCCCTAAATATGAGGTTTTTGGAGGATGGAAAGCGGCACCCTTACTAAAGGGAAGATCGAAAAGTGACTCAGTGTCAACGTTAAAGTGCGAGCTGATGGGGGGAAAATAAGATGGCGGAGTGAACAGTTCAGCTTTTGCAGGCTCTGAGAAAAAAAGTTAGAATATATGTCCTAGAAACGCTATTTCCGTTTTATTCAAAGCCTCCAGTGGTAGGTGAGACTGGTTTAACAATCTTAGTTTGTCAAGTTTTATCTCCCTAATGACCTCCTGCCTTTTTTTTCTCAATGGCGAACAAATAGCGAACGCTAACCAAAAGGCGGGCGTATCTCGGCCAAAATTACATGACCATGACTACAACTTGTCGGCTCTCAAGGAAGCATGCAACGAAGAACTTTCGGCGATGGAACACGAACTTGCAAAAATACAACGCAAACACGCTCCAAAACCCAGTCCCAACCCCAAAAAAGTAAAGGTTGGAGAAGAGATCAAACAATCAGGTGAGGTCACCAATGACACCATCTTCAACACAATCCAGGCTCTAATAAAAAGGTTTGATGAACAAGATGACCATCTTAAAGCCTTTGAAAGTCAATGTACTTGCTAGTGCACAAGGAGTGAAAGGAAACAAAGAGGAAATTGATAAACTGAAAGAGGAAATCGTGTGTCAGAAAAAGGAAAGCGCCTCGTTGAAACTTTTGTCTTTAGAGCAAGCCAGGTACAAAAGGAGATGGAATCTTAGGCTCACCGGTTTACCTGAAAAAGATAAAGACGAAAACATGTGCGAGGTGGTGATCGGGATTCTCACCCGGATAATCCCGACGTCTGTGGACCGTATTTGCGCAGCAGTAGACACTGTTCACCGTCTGGGCAAAAGGAACGACGCGACTACTGACAACTCACCCAGGCCTATAATTATGCAGTTCGCTTTGCAGATTGTTCACGACAAAGCGTGGAAAAAGTCGAGGGAGGTCAGAATTTGCCGACAAATTTTTCGCTCGAGAGATTACAATCAAAGTCAATGCATTGTCTTTGCATTGACTTTGAATGTAATCTGTCCCGCGAAAAATTCGTTTCGCGTCCGTTGTGAAAGCGGCTTAACACGCCCATAACGCGTGTATTCGCGTCATTGCATTGACTTTGAATGTAATCTGTCCCGCGAAAAATTCGTTTCGCGTCCGTTGTGAAAGCGGCTTAACACGCCCATAACGCGTGTATTCGCGTCATTGCATTGACTTTGAATGTAATCTGTCGTGCAAAAAATTTGTTTCGCGTCCAATGTGAAAGCGGCTTAACGCGCCCATAACGCGTGTATTCGCGTCTTTACATTGACTTTGAATGTAATCTGTCGCGCGAAAAATTCGTTTCGCCTCCGGTGTGAAAGCAGCTTTATGGATAGTGCGCGACAGCTTGCGAGAGCTCCGGTTATGTTATGAGCATAATGCAGGTTTTACAGACTCTAAGTTCCGTTAGCGTGGACAGTTGCTTATGTGGAGCCAGCGAATCGATAACTTCTACAGGAAAGAATTTCCTATTCAATCTCCGCCTTTTTTGGCCTTTTATTAGCCAGAAGAATTTCTAAAGGGAGATGAAATTATGCCATGGCAGTGCAGAGAAATCGTTTGTTATACCAGACATGTTAGAGCTTGTGCGTTTTGCATTGCTTTCACCGCGGTAGCACCAGAGAGCTAGCCCAGATATAGGTGCAGTATCCGGCTGATCCCGGTCATGGATAAGTGAAGCGATCACAAGCAGCCGTAAACAAACCCAAACACGTATCCCAAGCTCTGCAAAACCTACGTCTGGTCTAACTGCAGCCTTTTCAGCCCAGCTTTGCAGACACATACAACACCTCTCCGGTTAGCTTCAACTGTAATGGCTACAATCAGGCAACGTTATGATGAAACTGCCACATTGATGCTTACCGAAGTAACACAAGCATACCGATCAGAACTACTGCATACAAGTTAACCAGGAGCATTTTTAAGTAGCACAGCATGCGAACTAACATGCAGTAGCTGGTAACCGAGCGGTCATAACAACCACAGAGACAAACCCTTGCAATACAGGTCTTACAGACAGCAAGTTTCGTTACCGTGGACAGTTGTGCCAAGCATCCAAATTACAAACAAGTATGAAAAGTTAGCTTCAAATGAGGTTTATGTTCACTCACCTTCTGTTGAATTTCCCCTCATATTACTCTTGCATATTTAGGACACAAACATAACAGTAACAGTAACTTGGCTACGTTAGCCGCAGTGCTACAGCCACAATCAACTGGCCATCACATTAGGTAGGCTTATGCCGTAAAAGCAACTTACAGCTTCCGCGTCTGTAAGTCACGGACTGTCGTGACCAATACAGGCTTTATCTTCAGATACACTATTCAAAAAAAGTAGGGGATATTTTATTTTGAGATCAAAATTTTCACATATACAAAGGGATACGAAACCATGTTGTATAGTTCCTTACTGAGGAAGCATTTCCAAAGAAATTCATCACCCAAACACATCAATGACACTCTCACGATCTGCGGGATGCTATTGATGATCAAGGGGTTGTGCCACAAATTTGCATGACTCTGAATTGGAAGGTTAGAGCCACTGTAAAGGAAGATTTTGAAGAGAAAGCATCAGATTATCAGTGGTTGAAGTCGTTAATTAAACAGAGACCATGCGCCGTCTAACACAGGAGGAGAGGTTACGTGCCCTTGGCATGCTACAGGTTGGCACAAGACAGGTCGTTGTGGCAAGGGCAATGAATGTTTCCCAGTCTGTCATCAGCAGATTATGGTCCAGACATCGTGCTACAGGGTCTGTTCAGGATAGACCACGATCCCGTCGACCAAGGGCAACAACTCAGGCTCAGGACAGATTCATCCGCACTATTGTCTTGAGAAATCGTATGGTAACTGCAAATCAGATAAGGTCTCAACTTCAAAGGGATACTGGCTTGGTAGTGAGTGGCCAGACCATCAGGAATCGTCTGCACAGATTTCACTTACGCCCGACGTCCTCGTGTCATTCCCTGTTTGAGGATCATCACATTAGGGCCAGACTCCAACGGTGTCGTCATCATCAACGCTGGGATAATCGCCCGATGGAACAACGTAATGTTCTCAGATGAGTCGAGGTTCACTGTGGACTTCCTTGACAGCGCGAGGGGGTTTGGCGCCCGGCGTAACGAGCGTTTCCACGGCGTTAACGTCATTAGACATGATCCGTATGGGGGTGGATCTGTAATGGTGTGGGGAGGCATCACTGCTGCCGGCAGAACAGACTTGCATGTTGTTGCTGGGCGTGTCACAGGGCAGTACTACGGGACAACATCTTGGCACCCCATGTTGTGCCGTTTGCACGTCGTTATGGCCGCCGTTTCATTTTCCAAGATGACAATGCCAGATGTCATAGGGCCAGGATCGTTACAGATTACCTCCAGCAGCAGAATATCACCACATTACCATGGCCAGCACTCAGTCCGGACCTTTCCCCCATCGAGCATGTCTGGGACATGCTTGGACAGCGGCTACGCCTAACGTCAACAACCTCCTGCCAATGTCCAAGAACTTGCTGCAGCATTGCAACAGGAATGGAATAACGTTCCCCAAAATGACCTGGGGCGTCTCGTTAGGAGTATGCCACGCCGAATTCGAGCTTGTCTAGCCAACCGAGGGGTTTTACCCGCTACTGACTCTGTTTCACAATAGTGGTAAATTTGCTGTGTGACCCTGTGTTTGTGTCGACCCTTATTCTGGAGAATCTGTCCTTTACTGACTGTACACAGGGTTTCGAATAAATTGACAAATGTTTCCTTAATGTTTTTATGTCATTTGTTTCCTTCCTGACCTCATGATCTGCATTTCATGGTACTTGTAAATCCAATATCCCCTACTTTTTTTGAATAGTATATTTTACAAAGCCTGCTTTTGAGGCCAGTTTTTAGTGCTAACTATCGTTAGCGGTCCTGCTAGCCACCCGTAACACGTTAGCTTCACTTACATTATTTGATGCTATATCATTACTTACAGCTTGTGGCTCCGAGCGCTTGATCAATGCAACTGCCTCAGGTTTGAGAAGCAGCTGAAACGCGTACCCAGCGTCAAATTAGCCTTTATAGACAAAGCTGTCTTTGGTGAAATGCTGCGTACAAACAGCTAATGTTCCCTTTTGCTGTGGCTGTTTGCTGCCAGCAAACAAAAAAGCTATCCACTGATTTCTGGTGGCATCGTCTTTTGGAAGAGAAATAGATGCTTTTATTTGCATCCAAAAATAAACGGACAAGTAGCTTTGGGAGAGATACTGACAAAACTGCACCTCAGATGATCTGCGGTTCTTTTGTATTTCCAAAATTGTAGACGCTACTAAGGCATAGTATGATCCGTGGTTGTTTGAGCCTGCTAGAATAGTTTCCGGTGTGGGCAGGTCCAGCGCCGTGATTGGCTCTGGCTAGGTCTGTATTAAGTGGACGGCACAACCTGATGTCAGGTTTTGCCCAGATCTCGTGAAGATCTCGGGATGAGCTGTTCAGAGAGGAAATCATGTTCACAAAATCACGCTCTTGGATTACGACAAAACCCCTGTATCTTATGCTTAGAAACGTTTCAGAGGTTGAGTATGGACATCCAACATTATGACATTACTTATATGTATTAAAAGATGGATCAGCATAATGGGTCCCCTTTAAAGCAATAAAATATTTGACAATTTTTACACTAAACGCATCCGTTTGAAGTCGAAATGCGTGAGCGCTCTGGCCTTTGAAACCAGAAAAACAAATAAAGAAATGGCGGTAAACTTTAAAAACCATTTGGGGATTAGCCGATCAGTTTCTATGTTCTCGTTTCTTCTTTATTTTAGAGCAATTTATTCCCTGGCTTGAGACGCTGCAAATCCAACATAAGAACACTGTGTGTTGCTGTGGCAAAGTGAGATAAATAGTTTATTGATGTCTTGCGCTGTCGGTGAGATGAGCAGAATGCGATATGACTAGCCAGCAACAATGTACTGTCTTGGCCACCTGCATCAAGGAAGGATGAGGGTTGGGTCCCCTTCCAACACATCACATGTCTCGTTGATGCACCACATGTTCAAGGCAGAGGTGCTCGTCATTATGTCTTCAGTCAAGAAGATTTAAACAATATATTGGTGTTGCTGCCAAAGTTTTTAAATGCTCCTGAATAAATTTAGTGAGGTACAGATGGTTCTGTATTTACATGTATGTCCAGTCAATATTTTTTCATGATGAATATTATGATTTATCATTGCAGATTTTTTAGAAATTTTTGCTCTTCTAAAAACCCTTATTCTGATTAGCTGCTTCAAAAAATAAGAATATTTCATTTTGATGCTTTAATAAACATTTATGTCCGTCATGATGGTTGTTCTTCACTTTGCAAAACTCATCATACAAACTGGGGATATTTAGAAAAATATTCTTTTTGCTGTGACGTGCAAGTATTATCTTTAATGTAAGTATACATGTATTTTGAATGAATTTGAATGTCTTATGTATGCATTTCATATTAAATTAATGTGTTTAGTGTAAAAATGGTCAAATATTTTATAGCTTAAAAAATAGAACCAATCTGATACTACGGATGAAACTTGGTATGTGTTATCCTTTAATATGTGCCAATACATGATAAAAATTTCAAGGCTGTCATTCACCAGGGCTTTCAAAAGTAGCCGGTGGCCGGCGATTATCGCCGTCTACTTGGGATACGACGACCGGCTACTTTATAACTCTGATGCTGGATATTTTGAAGTTCTTTTGGGTACATTCGTTGTTTCTTCTATCCAGTTTTAAGCTGTATTTTCAATAGAATAAGAATCTTGGATGTAATTTCCTTGTTTCGGTCAGCCCTTGCCGTAATCGTCATCGCGCATGCACAAACCAGCTTCCATACGCGGCATTCGTATTAAAATCTCAGTCGAGTCCACGGTTTTGACAGCCAGCCTTTGTATCCCATGCGCTTGCCGAATCGCTTCGCTTTGCCATTTGACGATTTTGGTAGAGGCTGCAATGCAGGCAGCGCTTATATCCCCCGCCTTGGAATATTATGAATGGCAGCAGGAGCACAGAATTATCGGAGATACAAGAGTCAAGCATGGCTGAACCCATAAGCACAAGACTCAAAACCAACACAACACTGTCCTTTTTTAACAAGATGGGTAAATGCATATAATGTCTATCCTATCTAAAAAGAGGCATCATATCATGTAGAAAGTTTTGATGACCAGCAGTTAATGGAACTGTTTCCTAAATGGGACACTTTTTTTTTTTTTTTTTTTTTTTTTGCTGACCTTCTACAACGTATTTAAATTTCCCTTAAACTGTAAATAAAAATAATTGCGTTATGTTTTCAGTGAATTCAGTGGTATTAAAGTCTAATTTCTTACCTTTCTAATCAGATATCGTTTTAATCATTTACCGAAGGTTTGTCTTTACAATAGTAGGCAAAATGAAGCCAACGCCGGTGATTTAGCTGTGCGTTAAACGTTTTCTGCTTGGCACACCTATAGCTTCTCACTGTAAAATCGTAAGTGCTGATGGTTTTGCAAAGGTTGTTCTTAAGTCGGCAAAATCAGCGTCAATCTTGGGTTTAACTTAGCTGATATACTGCATTAAAAACACCTGAATAGCTTATTTGAAAAAAGGCAGTGGTTATTCTTACGGCAGCCGTAAAGATACTCCGTTAGGCTATTCTTACGTCCTTCCGTTTTCACATGCACAGAGCACCAAATTCTGGACTTAGATTTTGATCAAGATTTTCTACCGTAAGAATAGCCCTGAATGCGCCGCCCACGTACGGCATTGACGTAATGTTATTCAGAGAGGCTATTCTTACAGTAGTCGGTAGTCATGCCTCAGTTGAACAGGGCCCTGTGAGATACCTTTTTAAAGGAATATTGGGAAGAATTGATTTTGAATTCATGATTTGAATTAGATTTTGCAAAGTCTGTTTTGCTTTTAACTAAGCATAATAACACTCAGGGCCAGCCCAGGGGTAAGGGGCCATACTTTTAGTATTGTAAAACCTCACAGCAATACCAACGATGGAAATTGCCGAAGGGGAAGGCTCAGCACGAACTTTTGGCTGGTACGTGAACTTTTTGATTTGTGTAAATCATAATAAAAATAAATCAATTTTCTCTATTCGTAAAACAGGGCACAAAAGCACAATGGTTACAATTTATCTGACTCCATAAAAAAGTAGATGTGCTCCCATTCAAGATCTGACTCCAATTTGAATTAGATTTTATAATTTAGTGCAAACATGCGTGGATCTCGGGGCGATTGCACCTCAGACTCTTAAATGAATACCCCAGTGACTCAATATATGCCCCCAGGTATTAGCATTATTGCCAAATTTTAGGTTCGTTGGTAATACCAGGGGATGGAAGTCAATCACTGCAGCAATAGCATCTTTTGGCGTATATACTGCGAACCCAGATCTATGCACGCCCATGGGTTCCTTCCGGCGATTTTAACAGATAACTGACTTTTCGTCCATGGGTTTCTTTAAGGTTAAAATCCCAGAACCGGCAATACATAGACCCTTTATATAAGTACATCGTGATAGTCTCTCCAACTTAATAAAACCAATTCCCATGCCGGGCCGCTGGCCAGTCAGTCCGCAGTTAGGATTAAACCCTTAAGTATCTGTCGTAACGTGGCTGGAAAGAATGTAAAAAAATTTGAGTCACGGAGACCACGCAAGTTTAAATGCATAACGACCTCCCCCATGTCGTTCATTTTTGCATCAAGTCCAGAATTCGGTGCTCTGCGCATGTGCAAATGGAAGGACGTAAGAATAGCCAAACGGAGTATCTTTACGGCTGCCGTAAGAATAGCCACTGCCTTGAAAAAAAGTTTTGCATTCAATCTTTGTAGGTACGGTCACAGATCGGGGAAAAAAAACAACTGCATTTTACGAGCTCCGTGATTATTCGTTCGTCCGATGGAAACTTATTTTTTCCAGACATCCAATATTTCTGCTTCCCTATTCCCTTGACCACAAATTATGTCAAACATGTTCCTATATTTTTATCGCCTGAACAAAGCACTATAAAAACCAATGTAAGGCTGGCTATAAATCAGTACAGTTATTGGCAGACACTCTTTAAAGTGAGAAGAGCTGTTGTTTGAGGAGTTCTTGCGGCTTTGTCTTGAAGTCACTTTGCATAGTAATTAGACGTAAAAATTCATCCATACACCTGAAATTTGACGTAGATTCTGAAGCATGTGTAAGTCACTGCCACGTGCGCTTCATTCTGATCATCAATTAGGCTACAATGTTCGTGACATTTATTGTTGTTTCTAAACATTAACCGCTATGTTGTGCTTGTAGAAAGTGAAACATCAGCATTGTATGTTAGTTCTAAAAATGAATCTGAACATGATTTTTGTGCGGTCTTTTACGCAGATGTCATTTCATATGGTGCTTTATGATCTGTTGCCTGTAATTGTATTATAAACGCCATTATATCTTTTTATTTAATATGGTGCCTACCTATTCTGTGTTATTTGAAGTTTTATCAAAAATATTTTGACTCAATACTCAGCAGACTCACCATTAATGGTTACTGGTTATTACTGTTATGCCATGAAAGTATCAAACTTAAGAAAATACAAATTTTGACCGATATCCTTCACAGTATTTCACAGTTATTGATTATTGCATCAATATTATTGCATCTGTTGGGAATGTTTAAGAATGCCCCCCGCCGCCCCCCCCACCACCAACTTGAACCCCCGTCTGCATGTCTCCATGCGGACTTGTTGCTGAAATATTCTTGGCAGCAAGCAAATAAAAGCATTAGTACTACCAGCATGTGTACACATTTTGGTAATAAAAATGGAAAAGAATGGTGCGGTAGCAGCCACCTAACTTCAGGCAAATTAATAAGTGCTATCCGCTGGCCATGCAGTATGTTACCACCAAGATGGCATTCTGCAGAGGGCCATGAGGGAGAGGATGCGTGTGTAGACATTAGTAAAATTAAAACCTCTTTTATACCTGAATCTTATTATAAAAACTGATAATCAGAAGTAACAACACATAAGAAACAAAAATTTATAAAAGAATATATGCAGTAACTCTACATTAGCATATTATGACAATTATGCACAAAAAATATACAGGTTAAAAGTAAAAGAAGTAAAATTTACATCACCAAGGAAAAAGGAAACTAAACTCTACAAGCCACCAGAATGCACCACAGGGCTTCAAATTTTAACATTTTTTTCTGGGTGTATCTTCCCCGAACCCCCCTGGAGGACTTCACATCATTAGCACTGGCATGCTCGCCACCAGCCATAGCCGCCTACTCTATTCTGCCAGCCGCCTACTCTAAAAACTTTTGAAAGCCCTGATTCACTGTCATCCAGAAGTTTTTGTGGTGAAATATGGGCTAGTTTTTGGAAAAACATAAAATGTTCTAATATAAATAGGCCACTGGAGCTGGAAGAAATGGTTATTTAAAACTTCTGACTGCTTGCACACATGCATAAACATCAGTTTAGACATCATGAAAAATTTCAGATCTAGAAAATGAGCCATTCTCCCTCAGCAGTACTGCAAAGGAACAGCATAATTTCGCAAAATCAGCTTTCTCTCTATTTGGGCAGTCAGTAGATGACCTGAGACTGAAGATACACCTTTTATAAAGCCAAAAATTTAAAAAATCAGGAAGAATTAGCCCTATGTGCAAGATTACAACCCTGCAGCATCATTGCTTTGCTGTAAATAAGCATTCAAATTTGGTCAAAAATGCATCTTGCAAATAAAAAAAAAAAAAAAAGCCTTAAAATATAAATGGCCATATCACAGCAACTACTGCACTTACAGACCTGAAATTTTGCAAACATTCATTTCTCGGGTATTGCTTCAACGGTGAATTTTTTCAGAATTTTCTGAGACAGTGACCTGGGGCACTTTCACATTCTGGTTGATTTTTGATGGAATGACCCCAATGTTTGGAAGTTAACAATGATTTGCTGCAGAATATTGGTTTTGGTGAACAAATTAAGGCTCTTATTTGTGAGTTTAATAATCTAACTACATCTAGCATGAACAAATGGGAATGGTTTAAATTTAGGGTGAGACAGATTTTGATCAACATGGGTAAAAACTTATCATTTCAAAGGAAACAAAAAGAAAAGGAGGTAATTGACAAAATTAATTCATTGATAAATAATTCCCAGCCTTCGATAGAAAATAATATGCAATTACAATCCTTGCAGTCAAAATTGGATGAAATGTACTTATTTAAAGCAAACAGAGCTTATATTAGATCAAGAGCGAAATGGATTGAACTTGGCGAAAAAAGTTCATCCTATTTTTTCGGCCTTGAAAAACGAAGACCGTCTAAAGGCCCATTCACACTGGGGCGGAGCGAAAAAGCGACACGGATTTGCGGAATATTCGCAGCACAGAAATTTCCGCGTTAAACCATTCACACCGAACTCGGTGCGAAATTTTTTGTTCTTGTGTTCCAATTCTGCACAGCGGAAAAACAAATTCGCGAGTTATAATTTAACCTAAATGAACCATGATAGCAGCAGCAGCAGCGACGACGACATTGTTTGTATGTATCTGAACCAGAACGCTAGCCTCGCAGTCTACTTTTACACTGACGTAGCCAACGAACGTTTTCCTTATTGATGTCCGGACCTGGGCTGTTTCAATAAACTTAACTTGTCCAACCCAGACGAAGCTTCGTCATAATTTGCACCTCAGCGACGCACAGCTTTGTGATTTGGTGCACAAATATTCAACATATGAAAACGTTAATCAAAAAAAAAAAAACTATGATTAGCTTGATCTCTAACTACTATGAAAAAGTAAACTAACTGCACACATAGCTATAAGATGGCATGTTAAATTTAAGCGTTAACTGAATACAAGCTATCTAGCTAATCAAAAGGTTTGAATGCTGTGGCATCAACAAAAACAAGTCATTTCATTGGCTAAAAGTACAATTTCGCAGGCGGATTTTCGCAGAAGCTTAAGTCAGTGCGGATGTTTTTTCTACCACACGGAAATTCCGCCTTGGTGTGCAAGCTTACATTAGAGCCCATGGAATTAGCTCCTATAAAAATCCGCGTGAATAATCCGCATGGAAATCCACGCTTGGTGTGAATGGGCCTTAAGAAAAAAAAATACGTTTTTGGCCAATGAAATTATAATTGAAGATCAAAAATTAATTCAGGATTAAATTCGGCTGTACTACAGTAACATTTATAAATCAAAATTTTTTAAATCTAATGTGACAACTTTTTTGAAATCAAAGATGACATAAAAAAATCAATGAGGAAGACAAGACCTGCTTGATGACAAATTAACTATAATGGAGATCGACATGGCATTGAAATAAATGAAAAATGGTAAGTCTCCAGGAATTGGTGGGCTAACTGAATTTCTAAAACACTTTTGGGATAATATTAGGGAGCCATTGTTTGCAGCTTTTTTGGAATGTATTCAAAAAGGGTATTTATCCCCCCAACTATGAAAACAGGTTTGATAACCTTGCTAACAAAACCCAAGAAAGATTTGTTGCTGCTTGACAATTGGAGACCAATAACCCTACTATGCAACGACTACAAATTACTTGCTCTAGTGTTTACCAACTGTCTTAAGCTTGTTTTGGGAAAACTTGTGGACGAATATTAATCAGCCTTCATCAAAGGAAGATATATCCACAACCATGTAAGACTAATTACAGACATGATTGACTATGAATCGCTCATCCAGTCAGGCAGCTTCATCTTGTTTTTAGACATTTTCAAAGCATTTGATACTGTGGAACATGAATTTATGTTTACAACCCCTCAGAAAATTTGATTTTGGGGAAAGGTTTTGTAAGGTTATCAAAATGTTTTATAATGATTTTCATAGCATTTCCTTCAATCCAGGAATAACACCACAAATAAAGATTCTTCGTGGAATTAGACAGGGGTGCCCAATTTCACCAAAATTGTTTATATTATGTACACAAATATTAGCTAATCTTATTGTTAACCACCCACTACTAAAAGGAATTAACCTATTAGATTTTGAATACCGAATTAGTCAATTTGCTGATGACACTGCAATCCTGTTAAAAGATAAATCATTAATTGTAAAGGCGTTGA
Organism: Gymnothorax javanicus; assembly: GCA_029692085.1. NCBI lineage: Eukaryota > Metazoa > Chordata > Actinopteri > Anguilliformes > Muraenidae > Gymnothorax > Gymnothorax javanicus. The sequence goes on from CM056201.1 coordinate 60,603,673, forward strand.
TTTGATCTCAGTTTTCTGGTCAGCCTCCAGCCTATGTTTAAACCTGAAGAAATGTGAATTATTTCCTCTTTTTACATGCAGCGAAGTTACTATCGAAACCATCCCAGTGAAATCTGAAATAAAATACCTTGGTGTAACAATATCTAAAGATGTAAAGAAAATGGAACAAATTAACAAAGAGGAGAAATTAAACGTCATGAAAAAGTCTCTTAACCATTGGCTCATAAGAGACCTCTCTATTTTGGGTAGAATACTTTTGACCAAAACAGAAGGGTTATCAAAACTAATGTACCCTTGTCAATCTCTTTATGTTTCTCTTCAAATGATGAAAAAAGTAAATTCTGTTATCTTTGACTTCATATGGAAAAACAAATCCCACTATCTTAAAAAATCTTAAATCATTAAAGACCACCACAGTGGTGGATTGAAAGCCATTGAATTTGAATCCATGATAGGAGTATTTAGAATAAATTGGATAAAAAAAAACTATTTGTCACAGCCTGGTTCAATCTGGTTCCATATACCAAGATGCTTCTTCCAGAAAATTGGAGGGTTAAAATTTTTAATGACTTGTGACTTTGAAATCTCTAAATTGCCTATTAAAATGTCAAATTTCCATAAGCAACTTTCGCATTATTGGAAATGATATTTACCCACAACTTTACACCACGTCTTTACCTTGTGGAATAATAGTGTAAAACCTCACAGCAATACCAACGACGGAAATTGCCGAAGGTGAAGGCTCAGCGCGAACTTTTAACTGGTGTGACCCAAAAGAAAACATTGATCAACGTCTCTGTTCGTTGTAACAGGGCACAAAAGCACAACAGTTACGATTAATCTGACTCCATAGTATTAATTACGAATATAAAATTTCATTATAAATGTGTTGAGTTTAGAAACATAATACCATACTTGGTCTTTTACCAATTTTACACGATTGCACTTCCGGACCCTCATGATCGCAAAACCTTAGTTCGGGGAGCCCTGCATTGGTTAGCCAGCAGCCACCGAAATACGTGAGTACCTTTCCCTTGCGACAGTTACGGACCCGAGTCAGCTAGTATGATACTAGTAGTACCTATCGGGCTCCTTCAGGAGAATTTGACAAGAACCGGCGTATTACACCCATGGGTCCTCTTAAGTCAAACCTTCAGAGCCAATACCCTGCCAATCCCGTTAGCAGTCGAACGTGGCCCCCGTTCTAACTTACCAGAGCTCCCTAAAAACTTTGTCTGCAACTGGCCTCTGACAGTAGGTCTCAGCCAGCACCCGTTTCCCCTAAGTATTTAACTCTAATTTTGGCTAAAGAAACCAAGATGGATTTAAAATCATAAAAACCACACAAATTACAACAAGACAAATTATTAATACGAAAGAAATTTTATTAAAAAAAGTAGGTAGGTCCACATATTAAATTTCCTCAGTCCGTTACTTAATTTAGAAAAGAATAATTGCATGCTAGAGTCTCTTACCAAACCTGTTTTGGCTACACACGACACACAGAGATGCACGTGCGGGAAGTCGTCTGCGATCTTCCATAACTATAGGCTACACACACACTGACGTACGCGGGGAGAGATGGGATATGATCTTCCCAGAATGGATTGTCTCCCTTTGCTTTAAGCCAAATCACGTCTTTGATCCAGGCGGCGTGGCCATAAATTACCTGGAAGGGGAGTCGAATCTGCATTTTGGGTTTCCACCATTTGTAGGAGGTGATAAAACAATTTAGCAGAGAGGGAAAAACTAAATGATTATCCGAGAGGATTCTGACCAATTTTCAGGAGTTTCTAAAAGGGAATCAACCATGATTTCAATTAGAATGAAACATACTCCATTCAACTCCTGGAATTCTCCTGAGAATAACAATTCCAAACATGATACGAATATATATTAATATGATGCAGATGTCATGAGAAGCTCTTAAACCGCATTATTGTATAGGCAATTTCGGTTGTAAGCACATAAGTTATTTCATAGTAATACATAGAATATATGAAAAAGGATTGACATTACTATGGTGACAGGAAATTTAAACAGATGAATTAAGGTCCAGTTTCATAAAAGGAATGGCCAGGGCAGGGGTAGAACTGTGAGGGTCACCCCCCTTGCATCGCCAGAGACCTGCTTATTGTCCCGCGTCGTTATAAACCCCCCCAGTCTTCCACAGACACAACCACAAACACTCCACTGCCTTCGACACCCCTCAGCAAACGTCCTGGGAAGTCAACGACCCGCTCACCCTAAGGAAGGCCTAGCAGTTTATTGTCATACTGCAGTCAACATCAGTCCTTGGAAGTTTAAGGTGAGCCTCAGTTCCTGGGCCCCACCAGTTTGTCAGCCTTTTGCCGTGTCCCAGCTAGATTTCTCGTCTTACAATAGGTTTATTACAATTAATAAGAAAACTTTGTTTTTACAAGAGTGGTTTGATAAAAAGATCTTACATGTTGTTGATTTGATGGATGAACATGGCCAATTTCTGGAATTCGATGTATTTATCAAAAAGTTTGGTGTCAGTTGTTCCTGTAGAGTTTATCTTGGTATGTGTAAAGCCATTCCACTTCCCTTAAAACAAATGATTCAAAATACGCTGACATATTCAAATGTGTCAATTAAACTCCCAGAACTAAGAATTGGTGAAACAAACCTGTGTGATAGTAAGTGTAATAACAAGATAATTGGAAGGGTTTTGAAATGTAAACTTTTTTCAAATTTCAACTCTCCTGTTAAATTAAAAATTCAAAAAGGAAAAATGCTGATTAGTAAATATTGTAAGCATCTTAAAGGGGACCTATTATGCTGATCCTTCTTTTAATACATATTAGTAATGTCATAATGTTGGTTGTCCATACTCAACCTCTGAAAAGTTTCTGAACATAAGATACAGGTGTTTTGCCGTAATTCAAGGACGTGATTTCGTGAATGTGATTTCCTCTTTGAACAGCTCCTCCCGAGATCTTCGCGAGATCTGGGCAAAACCTGACGTCAGGTTGTGTCGTCCAATTAATACAGACCTAGCCAGAGCCAACCACTGCGCTGGACCTGCCCACACCGGAAACTATTCTAGCCGGCACTAACAACGGCAGATCATACTATGCCTTAGTAGCGTCTACACTTTTGGAAATACAAAAAAAGAACCGCAGATCATTTGAGGTGCAGTTTTGTCAGTATCTCCCCCAAAGCTGCTTGTCCGTTTACTTTTGGACGCGAAGAAAAACACCTATTTCTCTTCCAAAAGACGATGCCACCAGAAATCAGTGGGTAGCTTTTTTTGTTTGCTGGCAGCAAACGGCCACGGCCAAAGGGAACATTAGCTGCTTGTGCTCAGCATTTCACCAAAGACAGCTTTGTTAATAAAGGATAATTCGACACAGGATAAGCATTTCAGCTGCTTCTCAAACCTGAAGCAGCTGCATCAATCAAGCGCTCGGAGCCACAAGCTGTAAGTAACGATATAACAGCAAATAATGTAAGTGAAGCTAACGTGTTACGGGTGGCTACTGGCTAGCAGGACGGCTAACGATAGTTAGCACTAACAACTGGCCTCAATCGCAGGCTTTCTAAAATATCTGAAGATAAATCCTGGATTGGTCGCGACAGTCCGTGACTCACAGACACAGAAGCTGCAAGTTGCTTTTACTGCATAAGCCAACCTGAAGTGATAGCCAGTAGATTGTGGCTGTAGCACTGCAGCTAACGTAGCCAAGTTACTGTTGCTAATTTTTGTGTCCTAAATATGCAAGAGTGATATGAGGGGAAATTCTACAGAAGGTGTGTGAACATAAACCTCATTTGAAGCTAACTTTTTATACTTGTTTGTAATTTGGATGCTTGGTACAACTGTCCAGGGTAACGGAACTTGCTGTCTGTAAAACCTGTCTTGCAAGGGTTTGTCTCTGTGGTTGTTATGACCGCTCGGTTACCAGCTACTGCATGTTAGTTCGCGTGCTGTGCTAATTAAAAATTCTCCTGGTGCAATAATTCTGATTGGTATGCTTGTGTTACTTCGGTAAGCATCAATGTGACAGTTTCATCATAACATTGTCCGATTGTAGCCACTACAATTGAAGCTAACCGGAGAGGTGCAGTTAGACCAGACAAAGGTTTTGCACAGCTTGGGATACGTGGGTTTGTCTTGTCATGTTCGTTCGCGTGCCGTGCTAATTGAAAATTCTCCTGGTTAACTTGTATGCAGTAATTCTGATCGGTATGCTTGTGTTACTTCGGTAAGCATCAATGTGGCAGTTTCGTCATAACCTTGCCCAATTGTAGCCACTACGGTTGAAGCTAACCGGAGAGGTGCTGTATGTGTCTGCAAAGTTGGGCTGAAAAGCACAGTTAAACCAGACGTTGGTTTTGCAGAGCTTGGGATACGTGTGTGGGTTTGTTTACAGCTGCTTGTGATCGCTTCACTTATCCATGACCGGGATCAGCCGGATGCTTCACATATGTCTGGGCAAGCTCTCTGGTGCTACTGAGAAAGCGATGCGAAACGCAGAAGCTCTACCATGTCTGGTATAACAAATGATTTCTCTGCACTACCGTGACATAATTTCATCGCCCTTTAGAAGTTGTTGTGGCTAATAAAAAGCCGAAAAAGGCAGAGATTAAATAGGAAATTCTTTCCTGTAGAAGTGATCGTTTCGCTAGCTCCTCATAAGCAACTTGTCCGCGCAAACGGAACTTACGGTCTGTAAAACCTGTATAATGGTCATAACATAACCGAGCTCTCTCTAGCTGTCGCGTACTATCCATAAAGCTGCTTTCACATCGGACGCGAAACGAATTTTTCGCGCGACAGATTAGCCTACATTCAAAGTCAATGCAAAGATGCGAATACACGCGTTTTGGGCGCGTTAAGCAGCTTTCACACCGGACGTGAAACAAATTTTTCGTGCGACAGGTTACATTCAAAGTCAATGCAAAGACGCGAATACAGGCACGTCAAGCCGTTTTCACACCGGACGCGAAACGAATTTTTTTTTTTTTTTTCGCGCGACTGATTACATTCAAAGTCATGACCGCTTATCAGCTACTGCATGTTAGTTCCCGTGCTCTGCAAATTAAAAATGCTTCTGGTTAACTTATATGCAGCAATTCTGATCGGTATGCTTATGTTACTTCAGTAAGCATCAATGTGGCAGTTTCATCATAACGTTGCCTGATTGTAGCCACTACAGTTGAAGCTAACCAGAGAGGTGCAGTTAGACCAGACGTAGGTTTTGCAAAGCTTGGGGTGAGTTATTGGATGCTTGTGAAACGATCGCTTTTCTTATCCATGGCCGGGGTCTGCCTGATACTTCTCCAGTACCTGGCAAGCTCTCTGATGCTACCGGTGAAAGCAATAGGGAAGCGCGCAGGCTATACCGTGTCCGGTAAAACAAACGATTTCTCTGCATTGCCATCGATCGAATATTAAATTCTTTCCTGTAGAGGTGATCGATTCGCTAGCTCCACATAAGCAACGGTTCACGCAAATGGAACTTATGGTCTGTAAAACCTGTATTATTCTCATAACATAACCGGAGCTCTATCTAGCTCTCGCGCACTATCCATAACGCGCCCATTCTCCGCGAGGAAACGCTTGTCATTCCGACGCAATGAGTAAACCATCACCACGGGCAATTTCCGAAAAGGCCGTTTAGCCTGGAGCTTTCTTTCTTTTTTTTTTTTTTATACTTTATTTTTATAGAAATACACAAATAAACAACAGAACACGTTAAAACAAACAGTTGGTCACCTATACATTCATTCCATTATTGCACTGATGTAAATACATGTCAAAGATCATATAATAATGGCTCAGATATCAGCTTGTGAGGTCACAAACACAATCCATTTTTCCCAGTATTTCAGAAATTCATCCACCCGGAGATTTAGCGAAAAGGTGATTCTCTCCATATTCTGTATAGTATTCACAATATCAATCCAGTCAGTCTCTGCTGGAGGGACCGGCTGCAGCCACTTTCGTGTCACAGCTTTCTTGCTGGCCGCTAGTAGTATCTTTAACAGATACCTGTCTTGCACTAATAAATAAGCTGCGATATTTCCCAAATAGATTGCAGGAAAGGAGCAGTCAATTCCAACACCAAAAACCTTCTGTATCGTCCGTGTTACCCCCTGCCAGTATGGCTGAATGACTGGACACCCCCAAAATATATGGAAATGGCTTGCCAGCTGTTCTCCGCAGTTCCTCCAACACAGGCCCCCTCCCATCTCCCCCGTCTGCATACTTTTTAGCTTAGGCGTTATAAAATATCAAATCAAATTCTTCCAACAGAATTCTCTCCAGGAACCTGAACTGGTGGAGGTAGACTGCACAGAGCACATATACAACCATTCCTCCTCTGTGATGACAAGTCCACATTCGTTTTCCCATTTTAATCGAATCTTATTTGTTGAATGTTTCTTATTGGATTGAATACATGAATACAATTTTGACACAAGTTTCCTATTTCCCTTATTTTTATACATGCCTGCAAATATGTCAATCAGATTGGTATCACATTTCTCCAAAGGCTTTATCTCAGTATTAAAATAAGTCCTAGTTTGTAAGTACCTGAAAAAATCAGACTTTTCTAAACCATATGTATCACAGAGTTTCTGAAAACTGTCAAGTACTCCCTCTGATGAAATAGAGCAGTAGGAAGTGACACCAATTCTATACCAATGCTTAAACCTACCATCAATCCTTGCCGATTTAAAGTCCGGATCAAAGGCAACCCACCTCAACAATCTAGATTGTCTTTCAATTGAAGATGATTCGCATTCCTTAAACCAAATTCTAAGGGGGACCATAGTCCATTTATTTAGACTATCGAGATGCTGCTCATACAAACTTTTACTACCTAATATAGCTTGTAATGGTATATCTAACTGTGTGGTTTCCAGATCCTTCCACTTAGCAATATACTCTGGGTCACAGCAGCATGCTAGTGGCCTCAGTTGTGCTGCCTTATAATAATCTGATAAGCACGGTAACGACCTACCCCCTTTCACTTTAGCCAGTTGCAACGTTTTAAATTGAATTCTTGGCCTCTTACCTGCCCAAATGAATCTTGATATCCACTTATCCCATTCATTAAATTGCTTTGGTGGAACTACAACTGGTAGAGACTGGAAGAGATATAAAAGACGTGGGAGTAGATTCATTTTTATTGTTTCCATCCTATTATACATATCTAGGGGCAGTTGGGACCACCTGTCAATATCAGACTTAATGTTTTTACTAATGGGGCCATAATTGCTTTCATATATTTTGGAAAGATCCTTGGGTATGTGAATCCCCAGGTACTTAATTTCTGCTGAGTTCCATTTAAAGTCGAATCTATTTAACATGTCTTTCTGAGGGGTATAATTAAAACTCAAGATCTGCGTCTTTTGTACATTTAATTTGTAGCCAGAATAGGTTCCAAATTCTTTTAATGTAGACATCAGCCTAGGAATGCTGACTTCTGGCTCCATTGCAAATAAAAGTACGTCGTCCGCGTATAGGCAAATCTTCTGCTCCAAGCCTCTAATCTTTATACCTTTTATCTCCTGATCATCCCTAATTGACTGTGCCAGAGGCTCGATAAATAGAGCAAAGAGGGAGGGGCTAAGAGGGCAGCCTTAGCCTGGAGCTTTCACCCCTCCGTCATACACCAGCGCAGAAGCTGTTCGTTAGTCCACACTAACGACACACCACAGCTATGCACACGAACCAGCAGCTCCTTATAATACACACCGAAGCAGTCCATAAGCTGTTGGTCCACTTTTAGCTGCTCCTCACTGTCTATGTTTCCCTCTAAACTCAGACCCACTGGATTTCTACAGTATCCAGTCTACACTCGGGCATGTCGACCCGTTCTACAAATGTGTCTATACGGGGTGGATTCTAGCTTTCCCTGCATCCTTAGCTATAGAGTAGAAAAACCGCTGTACTCACCACTGTTGCCATGGAAAACTGTAGCCGATAGCAAATTTGAGCTTGAGCTGCCAGATTTTCGCACTGCGTCCTCCACTTTCACCGCTACGTTTATTCGAACAAGTTCTTTTCATTAGATCTACAGAGCCTGACAAAAGTCTTGTCGCATAAGGACATAGTAACTAAAAATAGCATATAACTTTATTTCTAACCAATGAATTGTTACAATAAATGGTCCATTTTAATGTCAAGGGCTTTCACATTAATAATTTGGTGCAAAATGAAACTGTCAAAAAGTGTTCTGATGTTCACAGCTTGGCTAAGCCCATAACATCTGTTTTCGATAGGACAAAAGTCTTGTCGTCTCTTCAGATGATGCAACAAATCGCGGATTAGAGTTTAACCTATGACAAATACTGTAATTAACACATTCCCAGATGTGTATAGAAATAACCCCAGCACACCAGACTTTCATATGAGGTGCGACTAGACCTCTGACAACATGCCAAAGATTCAACCACAGACCAAAGTGCTGATCATCAAGAGCCTGAAGACTGAGTCTGCTGCTGAGGTGGCAGACATCTTTAATGTATCCAAATGTCATTAGTACACAGAAGTCTGCATTAAACAGAAAACAAAAAACCTGCATTGCAGTTGCCAAGGCCCACAGCTCGCAGAAAGGATTGATACTGGAAAAGTGGCTGAAAGTTTATTTTTCTGGTGAATCATCCATTGAACTGCATGCCAGTCGCCGTACAAGACCTGTTGGAACCCTCATGGACCCAAGATTCTCCCAGAAAACAATCATGTTTGGTGGAGGAAAACTCATGGTTTGTTGTTACATCCAGCATGGGGGTGTGAGAAAGATCTGCAGAGTGGATGGCAACATCAACAGCCTGAAATATCAAGAAGTTCTTGCTGCCCTACTTATACTGCTGCTCCTTCTCATTCTTCTGCCTCCATGTCACAGTTCCTGAAAGCGAAGAAGGTGAAGGTACTCCAGGATTGGCCAACCCAGTCACCTGACATGAACATTATTGAGCATTTCAGGGGTAAGATGAAGGAGGAGGCTTAGAAGATGAAACCATAGAATCTTGATGAACTCTGGGAGTCCTGCAAGACTGCTTTCTATGCCATTCCAGATGATTTCATCATCAAGTTATCTCAGTCATTGCCAAGACGTATGGATGCAGTCCTCCAAGCTCATGGGAGTCATATGCAATATTAATTCTTTTTTCCAAGGCACCATGGCTTTATGTTATGATATTATAGTGGCATATTTGTGTATTCAAAATAAAGTGCATGTATAATTTCCACATTTTTTTTCAATGCGATAAGACTTTTGTCCCAGCAAAATCTGACCTTTCTGTACAAATGAAATTATAAAACTCAATCAATGACACAAAACTCTATTTTGGTATATTTCGCATAATCTAGAGGGCTTTGCCTTTCATATAAGCCATTTTTGATTCCAATTGATCAACTACAAGTCAGGTTATTATTTGTTGTTCCTACAACTTGGATAAGTGACAAGACTTTTGTCAGGCACTGTATATTCAAGTATAACGTCAGATTGCGGAATTCGCCCGCCGCTTCCTTATCAGATGGCAGCCATGTTTCACGTTTCACTCTGGGGAGACTGACCCGGAAAACTGCGTTCTGCAGCCTCGTCCCGCCCAACTCCACCCTCCACAGAGCTGGCCAGTCAGAAGAAAGTGGGCACACAGGGAGTGGGGGCCATAGCGGAAGAGCCACCCCAGTGAGGCATTTCAGGCAGAGACCACAATGGACTACAAATGGGGTTTTTTGAGGATGGCAGTATGAGCTAAATAAGAACCCGGTTTTGGACTTTGAATGATCAGGAGTACTCTAGGGGAGTCCAAGATCAAAATATAACCTTGGAAATATAGCAAAATAGGTCCCCTTTAAGTGGCCGGTTCCTCCTAAAATCAAAGAAATGCAGTTTAAAATATTGAACGATGTTTATCCAGCTGCTGAATTCTTAAATAGAAGATTTAGTTTTGAAGTAGATCCATGTGGCTTTTGTTCAATTAATCATCTATTCTTTTCTTGCTTGGTTACATTTCAGTTTTGGAAGGAAGTTGGTAGCTGGCTAAACATAAGAAAAGATTTTCCATTTTTTGAGTCCACTCACATTTTGATATATATAGATGGTCTTCCAAGTAAAATCTCTGTCATGGTCAACACAATTATTTTATTGGGTAAATATCATATTCATAAATGCAAATAGAAGAATGACAAACCCTTCATAATCCATTTTAAAAATGAGTTTTAACAATACTTATCTTCCTTAAAATTGATTTCTGAAAATAGTGAGTTCCTGTACAGACTCTATGGAACCATGTCTTTGTTTCTAAAATGTTAAACCATGAAGCATTTTGGTTTATTAATATTTATTGCAATTCCTTATCTTTCTTTCTCTTCAACCCTCAAAAAGTCTGATTAATCTTTTGTTTTGTTTTGTGATTTTGTATCTTCATGTATCTGTTTTTTGAAAGCAGATGTTTGTATTCCCTGTTTGAGTTTGTATATATAAATGTTCAATAAAAAAAAAAAATGTGCTGACAGAAAAGTTAAGTTAACGTGACCGAGGCTTTTAATGACCCTCTGATAAGATAATTGCTTGGAAGTTTTCGCCGTTATAAGAAACATCAATTAATGTCCGTATACGTTATCAAATTACTCTCTGGTTTGCTCACATCATTGTACCCTGGTTGAGCATATTTGCTGTCAACCGAATTGTTTATATTGAATCATATGGCTAATGCCAACGTTGATAAAAGGAAGCACCAGTTAACTCTGGGTACTCCTTTACTAAGCTTCATCTTTGCCCCTGTCTCGTTAAAACACTGCTCTCAAAAATGATCACTACACAGCACGGATCGAGGGGATAGAGAAAAGTTTTTTCTTCTGATTTCTAATAGCCAAGCCTTTCTCCCCTCCTTGTCTTTTTGAACTCTGTATAAACAGACAAAGCAACTTGTCCACTGTTTTAAATATTATGCAGGTAAGAAGTATTGTTGCTGAATGTGAATTACAAGTAGCTAGCTTGTTAGCCACCTTGTTAATCTTATTAACTGCTAAGGGTACCAAGGTAGCTCGCTGGTGACCGTTATCAGTCGCTAGCGTTTGCTTTTAGTCAGCGGTCTATTCAAGTCAATGGGACGGCTAATTAGCTAGCTAGCACGCGAACGCCATTTTTTCTTTTAAAGTGACAAATTTGCATTTCTGCGTTAAGTTACGCATGAAACATTTTATTACTGCCCTTCAAATGAATATTGCTGCAAAAGGCAGCCGCACATCTCGACATTTTAACTCTTATATTGACTTATGTGAGATTGGCCTCATAGGAAACCATTCGTTTTTATGAAGAAGTTGGGTGTATCAATATGGCGGCCGGGTGCTTTTCTTTGGATAATGTAAATATGACATCATCAGCAATTCTAGATGGTTTTCCTTTATTAACACGTTTTCCATTTCAAGAATAATCAAGTGACAATTGATGACATGGCTTCTCTCCCCTATGCGATCTAAAAGCGACAAAATAATGGGCTGCATTCAGTACAGAAAAATAATTTAATTGCAATTAGGTCTTTGCACCGGCGCTCGGCGACGGCATTTCAGAACTCTTCAGTGAATGAAGGTAATTTTGGTGACTAGTACGTGGTTTCGTCCGTTTACATTTTTCAATCAGACAGCTGTCTATTTTTTTACAGCGAGTTGCGTGACCATGCTGCAAAAACAGGTGTACGTACTTGTCGCTGAAATTACCTTGATTCGCTGAAGAGTTCTGAAATGCCGTCGCCGAGTGACGGTGCATAGACCTAATTATAATTAAATTATTTTTCTGTACTGAATGTAGCCCATTATTTTGTCGCTTTTAGATCGCATGGGGGAGAGAAGCCGTGTCTTCAATTGCCACTTGATTATTCTTGAATTGGAAAACGTGCTAATGAAGGAAAACCATCTAGAATTAGTCAGGACAAATTGTTGTCAATAAAGGGAGGGATAATAGCCAATAATTTTCGGGTCTTACACCGCCTCTGGGGCGTTTCATTCTGAAAAAATGCCCCAAAAGCGGTAGATAGTTGGCATGTATGCACAACGGAGGCCATACCTGATAGAAATGTTGACTGATAATCCGTTATAGCTCCTTCAAAATAGCAACCGATCTGGAAAGAACTCTAAATGGGAAAACTAATCGTCCATATTATTTTGAACATAATACTTGTTTGTACTGCCCAAGGTGCCACGGAAACGTCCGACTTGAAAGTAGTTCCGACCATTTCAGCCCCGTATGGCACTCATACGGAGAACATTATGGCACGGGTGTACTGGGACTGTCAGCGAGACACGCGCATACAATACTTATTTATGAGGGAGGGCATTCCTAAACACAGTTCTTCTTGTAGAGCGATCTCGCCGGCAGTCGGAACAGATATAAACAAACAGGGCGACTACGGTCGCTGGCAGTTGCACAGACTAAGGAATATATGGGCGAGTACGGTCACCGGGAGCACACAAAGGTTAATTTGCCTTTTTTATTTGCATTAGCTTCTATCAGTGAAGTTGGTATAGAAGCCTTAAGTGGAATTTCCCGTGTAGCCTTCTCTTAAACAGTTTCTGCAAAAGCATGATGGAGAACAATCACTGTCATGTCATGCATTTTGTACTCTGGTAAGGGATAATAATCCAGCAGATCATCTTGCTTGGTGCATATATAGTGCTCCTGGGCTGCTCCTATGGTGCAATAGACACCGATATCCCTCAACTGCATAAAAGTGTGGACCTCTGAGACAATCATATTGAATGATGATCAGTTTAATCTTTCCAATCTGAAGTTCCTCATCATTTTTCCCAAGTAGGATGAACATTCCCTTTTTGTGCACGGTACACTTCACTGTCACTTCACTGGTAGCCAGTGTACTTTCTGACTCAAAGTTGCAACTGGCCACAGATACCCTGATCCTGTCATTGTAGTCATTCTCATGAAACTCAGTGCCTTTTTCCGCTTGAATACATGGTGGAAATATGTTGCCTGCACTTAAGTATGCCTGGAGAAGCTGGTGTCTTTCAGCAAGCATTTTACACAGATTTTTGAAGTTGTGCAATTTTCTAGCAAAATTCTTGAAGAACGTGTGCTTGCTCTCGAACCTCAACATCCAAAGGTGTATGAGTGGGCCAAAGTGGAAAATCAGGTCTGGATAGTGACACAGGTAGTGATGCTTAGGTTTTAGTGATGCTCAGGAAAAAGTTCTCTCCTGTAGTAGATGTACTCCTCGATTAGAGCTGTGAGATGGGCCACCTGACCTGTCGTGATAGCTGGTGCACAGACAAGCTTGACTATCTGTCTCGGCAGTAAAACAAGTTGCCATACTTCATTTTCAATTGGATCTTTAATACGGTCCCCCACCAGGAGAGGGAGCAATCTAAGCAAGCACCAATTTTGCACTGCATTCCCACTGAGCCTTTCGTTACCAGGGTACCAGTCTGTGAATTTGTCACTGGCATCATTGCCCTGATATTTGAATTGATTTTTGCATCTATTAAATTTTAAGTAAGTGAAGTGTTTCTCCTCAACTAAACGTCCAATAAACAAAACAAGATCATAGTACACAATGCCCTCAAACAGGTCATGCCCAAGACATGGTGCTAGGCCAGGCTGGCAAACATGAAAATAAGACCGTTGATTAAAAGGCGAGTCAAACTTAATCCCGCACATTCCAGTGATGCCCGTCTCTACATTCTGCAAACAATTTTCATAGGACTGTGGTGTCCTTGCTGTACCACACAGGCGTGGCGTGTCCTGAAATGAGTTTCTGTCGATTTCACAGAATCTACAGAAATGCATGCTTCTCCTGAAATTTTCTAAAAAGCCCCCAGTACAATGAGATCCTAAATTGTCTCTGCACACACATTGCCTTTTATAACATGTCCATTGCTCATCATGATTCCACTCTCCTCTAGGGATTTAAGGTCCTTGATCAGGGGGTCAAATACTTTGTCTACCCCAAAGTACTTAAAATCCTGCTCTCTGCACAGTAAGACAAGCTGCATATGGTCAGTAGTTGACCTGTTATGTGGCAGAATATCTGTCAAAGTGAGGTAAACTGCCAAAACTTTGGGTCCGTCCCAATACTCAAACTTCCACTCAAAATTGACCCTAGCCTTAATATTTGCGCGTTCCTGCGAAGGGCAAGGGTGTCCCAAACTGTAAGATGATTAAGGGAAGTGCTTTTTAGCCCTTAAAATTCCCACTTAATTGTAAGGGCCGGGCGATGCTCACTACGAATTGAGGGGAAGAATGAATGTCGCAGGATGCACTCCGAGCCTATCGAGCTGGACAAGTTTTCCAAGAAGATGGCAGCTGCCATGAAAAAGCATTGCACAATTGTAAGTATTATTTCCGTAAGCATGCATGCAAAAAATCCAAAACATGTCGGAATATGTTATGTTTGTGGGTAAACATCTTTATCTGTAAGCGTTAATTTATAATATGAATGTTTGAAAATCGCTAATTCACGTTGTAGCCAGCATGATATCCACTGAGTTCTCTGTAAAGCAGTAATGCTGCACGCATTTGGCTAATGTTATCGTTATGCGTGACGAGCATGCCTGCGTTTTACACATGTTATATTCCAATTTCTTTGAAATTTGTGTCGTGACATGACCTGATTTGTGATTGTGAATGCGAACATACCACGACAGCTACCCGTTTGTAGCTGCGTATGTCAACTTTCAAAGTTGCAATGATCGCTCTGGCAAGCCATGCAATGAGTCGGTAACTGTAAAATGTAGGCTACAGTTCAGTGTGCAAAACCGATACAGATTACATGATAGAATGTAAACGCCTTGAAATAAGTACAAGAAGCGTACGTTGGCAATACGCGTAATGTACGTGGACACACGTGTTACGCTAATTTGCATGAAGCGGCGTCCCAATTCTTAGGTGAAATTCCCTTCCCCTCAAAACTACCCCTTCGTCGTTGAGGGAAATCTTACTATTTAGTGCACTTGAAACCAAGGGTTAAGATTAGGGGAAGAGAATTAGGATTGGGCCTTTGTGTTTTTTCCTCCCTGAACCAAGTGGGTTGACAACCTCAAATGAATCTTGGTACAGGATTATGCCAAGAGATGATGGCTCAGTGCGGAACAACAGATTACCCAGAACTCCCGCTCCATCCCTTACATCCTGATAAACATTCACAGATGGGGGTTGTGTATGGGTTGTAGCATACTGCTCAAACACAGACTTACTTTTCAAAAGTCCAGCTAAAGTCTTACACACAGGTATATACTGGGCAAAGCATTCTTTACCATCATCATCATTGCCCAAGAATATGGGTACAGGCTCATTCTAATTGAAGTTCTTTTTAAAAGAAGTCTTCCGCTTTTGGTCTGTGTTCAACTCACTGTTGAACGTCTTAAGAAGATCCTTGTTTTTAATTTCACCAATAATGTTCTTTCTAGTGGCCTCTGGGATCCCCAGTACAGTCAACTTATCACGTAGGTTCTTTAGTAAATGTGTCAGGCCAATGTCGTGAACATTTTGAAACTCCTCAACAATTGTCTGAATGGTTGTTGCAGGCAAAAGCAACTTAGCTTGCAATTTCAAGTAAAAAAGTGTAAGGTTTTGTAAAAACAGACTTTCATCTACAGCAAGTAGCTCATCTGGTTCATCCTCATCAAAATCATCGGGGACTGACAAACTTGACAACCTCAAAGGCTGTGTGGCAACAGCTCTGCCTAGAATGGAGTCATCCAGTTGCTCTACATCATTGTCCCTGTGTTTCCTCGAAATATGCGATACCAAACTTGACATGACAGTAAAGCTGTGGTCACAACCTTTGAATGGGCACTTGATTTCTAGTCCTTCATTTATGTGTGATTTCAAGTGACTTACAAAAGACCTCAAAGTTTGGCAACTGACTGCACACATCTGAACCATGCATTTAAGAGGAGTGTCACATTGTTGAAAAACCTTCCGCAATGGCTGCTCAGCTCTATGGTCTCTATACATATGCACTTTGAGAACACTGAATTTGTGGTACTTTCGTGAGCATTCAGGAACCCCACACTGACACAGATAATTAGATGTCTGACTGTGCAGCTTTATGTGCTGAGTGAAATGCCTAACAGTATCTGACACGTGGTCACACCTGTTAAATTTGCAATGGCACATTATGACCAAACAAGTAAGGAACACTGAACAAAGTGAGCAGCCAGAATCACTAATGTTACCACTAAGCACTTAAGACAACTGCAGCCACAATGTACACATGCATATAAAGATTTCTGTATTTTTACATTGCCATGTTTAGACATTCAATACGAACATTATAAGACACTAGTTATTACAAATTGCAATTGCCAAGTTCAGACACCATACTACTGAAAAGCCAAACAACAGACACAAGTGAAAGTAATTTATTGAACTTCTAGCTTCACAACAAAATAAACTAGCTAAATCTGAACAGTCCTAGGAAGGGAAAAAGTTCATGAAAATACACTGTACTGGAAAAAGTATAAACTACATCCAAACTAAATTACAGAAAATGACCAAAATCAGAGTCTGGAATGCCAATGAGGTGTATGGACCAATTACAGAACTGACAGGAAATGTGTCTCAGATCTGATGGTCACTAAAGTAAAAACTTCAAACGCCTGCCTGAGGTTTTGCTTTTGGAGGACATGGAAATTTTGGTGAATATTAAGCTAGTTTGTGATTCCCTCGGCAAAAAACTAATAGAAATAAAATAATTAATGTAAATAAATTACCATACCACTACTGTTAGTAACTGGGAGTACTGGGAATAACGGCCCTCCCAACTAATGCTCGCCTGCCCCGGACCACAGCTTTCCCAGCTATCACATTAGCTACCTTTCTAACCACCCAACGGCACCGCAGCAAAACCAAACTCGCACTGCAGTCACAAATACACAAGCTTCAAATAACACAGAAGTCGTACAGAGCCGTCTTAAAATGACTTAGCTGCATAACAAAATTGCGCGATCCTGAATAACATATAGGCGTCATCATCGTAGCAAGCTAATGATTTATGACAATCCAGGATTGTAACGGCACACCAGCTAGCTAGCGAAAAGCTAAGTTTTTTGCTACCCAGCCAGCCAGGAGCCAAACAAAAAGAACCCAAGTTAACTAGCAGGCTGTTAGCTCCATTTAATGTAAATCTCTTTATTAGGTTTGCCCAATAAGCCTCATCAAGGCATGCCAACGTTATCATTAATGAGCTAGCTAGCTAACGTTAACTAGCTAATATTGGGAATGTCCGAATGTTGCTTTTCAGGCTTTGATTAACGTTATTAAGTCATCAAATTTTAAAACTTACTTTAAAAATCAGAGGGCATGTAATGTCAGCTACCATTTATCTGCTTAGCTATCGATAAGGTTACTGACCTGTTACAAGCATGTTTGCTATCACCGTAATGGAGAGGTAGCTACACATTTAGTAAAATGTATTGGCATAATTGCATGCTTAAATTATCGCACATCGTTCAACATTACCTTATTAATGTTAGGCGACACTAGTCTGGAGTTTCTTCTCCGCTGGACTGAAGACAGTGGCTGGCTCCGACCACACCTTCTCTTGGGTCAGCAAATTCAAATTAGTAACGGTCCTCTCAGCGCCCCGAGTTCGCTTGAAAAAAATACCCGCTTCAATTCACAACCGCTTACTGCAATATTCAAAATAATTACCCGTCGTGCATTGCAAAAGCGTGATTACACTAGTTTATTGTGAGAATTTATTGTGAAAACCTGGTAATTGTTAACAGTGTATAGATGCTATTTAACACTGACCTGCTGCCTTGTTTTTATGGTGTCCACGTCTATCAAGGATGTTCATCACAGATTATGATAAAGCTCATGCTCACAGATCTTGCCCACAAAAAACATCATTTCCGTCTTTACATCATTTCAAGGTGCAGTAGTACGCATTGTTTTCTTATTCCTTTGACTTATTTTTGTTGGAAGATCAGCAAAAATGCCTGCTACCATAAATGGAAAATCCCCTTAATGACAGGAAAAGTGTTTATTAAAAAAATTCCTTGGGGTTACAATGGCCATAATAACTCCATGTTGGTGAATTATTTCACATCGTAGGGCCGTTTTATACTCAAAAGCGTGTCAACAGATGTCTTAAGGAAATTGTTGGACGATACATGTTTTTATGCTTTTAAGAAGTGTTGGATGCGGTGTGGGGCACAAGCTGTCATCTTGTTTATCGACTTTCTATATCCATCAGTACGTTTACATGCACAGTTAAGTTGAGCTGCGGTAATAGCTTGATTAAGCCATGCAATTGGACTACTGTCCTTGTCCCAGTATACATGTGCAGGACGAAATTCGATTTATTGACCAAAGTATGCCTGTCTCCACTATGATAGGTGACGATATGCCTTTCAGCTTGTTCATGTTGCATCTTTTTCTGATTGACCTATTCCATCCAGGGCCGGATTTACCTTTGTGGGGGCCCTGGGCCAGCTTAAATGTGGGAGCCCCAACTCACAGTAAAGCAGATCTACCCAGGTGGCTGAAAGTATGGTGGTGATAGTGGCGCCCCCCCTTCACACGTGAAGTGTATTCCACCCAGAAGGACTTTCAAGCAATACTTGGATAAGTTGAGGTTTATTTTGACATCTACTCAGGGACAGTGAGTCAGAGGTCTCACACGCAATCAATCGAACAATCAATTTTAATTTGAATTGTTAAAAAGGAATACAAAAACATTAGCTCGAAGAAGATTGTCAGCACGACTAAAATAAAAACGATATGGAAAACAGAGTCTGCCAACATACACGTGTATACAGTCAGTATATAAAAATATATTTATATAGATTGTCTTTAAATAAAAAAACAGAATAAATTAAATATTGAACTGAAACTTAAATAAAGATAAGTAAAACAAAAGAACATAAATAAAATTAAATAAAACAAAGGAACTGAGAACTGCCTTTTCCTTGCCTTTTGTCTGTGTATATATAACAGACAATGTAGATATATTTACATAGCTTGTCTTTAAATAAAAAAATAACAAAATAAAATTAATGAAATATTGAACTGAAAATTAAATAAAGTTAAATAAAACAAAATAACTTAGAACTGCCTTTTCCTTGCCTTTTGTCTGGCAAAATCATTAAAGGGAGGAGAAACCCAAAAATCACTTCAATCTGCTCAAGAACAGGACAATCAATCAGAGGGAGCAGGTGGGAGAAGTTTATGCTTCAGGGGCAATTTAATGTTCTAAGTTGACTGTTACAATGATTTGTAGGTGTACTTTGACTTTAACCTGGATTTTCTCAAAACCTGATTTTTGCCCCGATTGCTATCATTTAAGGCACTATATGTCACTTATTTGTGGAGCTTTTTTCATGAAATTTTGACAGAAGTCTGTGTACATATCAGGAAGTCTACTGAACTAAAAGTTTTGGTTTAGCACTTTGGGTCTGTGAGTTATGGTGATTTATATTTCATATCGAGGGGGCGAAAAATGGCAAAATCCTCTTTTACCCCACTAAATCTCTAGTATTATGTGTAAATGCTTTATTCTAGTTCAGAAGAAGGTGTAAACATAACTAAATCTAATAAACCTGATTCAAATATCTTGCTTCAGTCCTGAGATATAAGGCAAAGAAATAATGGTGAAATCGGGGTGGCGGCCATCTTGAATCACATGACCTAATTATGCAAATTAGGTCAAATTCATATTTTGTGTATTTCAGGTCATATACTGTCTATACACCAAGTATGATTGATTGCTATCCAAAAATGACATTTTTTTCCAAAAGGTTTCTCCTCCCCTTAATCAAAGCACTAAAATCTAAACCTCTGGCCAAGCTGAATTCCACAGCAAGGATAAGAGGCTGTTGACCCTTTCTTGGGTCATTGTTGACCGGAGGGAGTTCTCAATCAGTTTCAGACGTGAAAATGACCGTTCTTTTTCACAATTTGAGATGGGTTTAGTCAGATATATTCGCAAACTGTTCACGTCGCAAACTGTTCACGTCTTCCCCGCTTTGTTACCGCTAGACTCGCTACTTCTGCAGCTTGCTGGCCAGCATGTTATCTACCCATTTGCGACTACAAACTGTTTTAACCCACAACTGCCACGTTCATTGACAAACGTGAACTTTTGCAAATATCTACAAGACAATTGGATGAATATTTCGTTAGCTAGTATGTAAATGCTTTTGGCCAGTAAAGTAATAAGTAACACAAGTAACTTTTGTCGTGGACGCTTTAATGTATTATTTTAATGGCTAAAAGCGTTAGCATCCCAGCTAGTGATTTATACATGATACATCCCATTGACTTGCATTGGCTTCCGCCGTTAGATGCTATTAGCAACCACGTATAGCAGCACTAGCAACAAAACCAAATGTTTTTGACTGGATATGCACTTGATGATTATACTCACCTGAGTTTTTCTCAAGGTACCCAAATGTCAAGATAAGCCAAAAAAAGTTCTGAATGCATACAAAGGTAAATCCGGCCCTGGGTAGGATGCAGAAGTCTTTCCCAACAACACATACCGATCACTTGTTTACCCGCTTTCTTTGGCGTTTCTTGATCAAACGTTTTTGTCACTGGGTCTGACTCCTGGAAAAACACTGATGGTACTGCTGTTGATTTTCAGTCGGACTTTTCGAAACACTCCGCAACGTGACAAAAGTTCCATGTCAGTTTCAAAGTCAGTTGGAAGAAAGTGCTCAGAGCAAAGAACCGATCGAGCTAAAAGCTGCCAGTTTTACCATTTCATGCGAGACAGCCACGTAATAATAATAATAATAATAATAATTTTTTTTTTTTTTTTGGGGGCCTCCTCAGTGTGGAGGCCCTGGGCCCAGGCCCAACTGGCCCTATGGTAAATCCGGCCCTGATTCCATCACAGACCAAATATTTGATAAAGTTAGTTGGCGGCTAGCTAGTAACTTGTCGAATGCATTGACTGTGTAAGATCGAGTGGCGAGAACATGGACAACTTTACAGCTCTGCACGTTTAATATGGGTTGTTCGCTATTCTTTTCGTACAACAGAGATGCAAACTATCCCCGGTGGTTTGGCGTAAGCCGAAGCTTGGTGGAAACGCCACTATGCTCTACTTGGTGCCCTATCTACTACCCTGGAGTGCGTTTCCCAGAAGGGTATTGCTAGCAACTAACATAGTTCGTCCATTCACAGTCTGTGGTTCCAATTATTTAAGTTAGCATTTGTGCATTCGGGAAACGCACTCCCGGGCTTCCCGTGCATGTTGGATGCGGGTCAGGAGTAATGACTGGTGGGAGAGTGTCCTTTTTCCGATGGCAAGTGGAAGAAAAATTTTTGGATGACGCACAGTCTTTCCATAAATCATGCAAATTAAGGGTAGAAATTAACGGACCACAAGGCGTTACTGTTCAAGCACCAATACCCTTGCAGACGAGGATTTCTGCAGTTCCGTACAAACTTGCTAGCTAGTCAGAGCTCAGAGTTCTTGCTAAGCAGTTTGGTGTTTACATGTCCACAAGACTTCCGGGTCAAAGCCCTTCATGAAGAATATGGAGCATGCTCAGAGCCCATAGTCCAGTTCGGTTCGATTCAAGTGTTTACATGCAGGCATAATGCGACTATTAACCGCATTATCTGGGTGTGTTAGTCGGACTATGAGAAATTCGATTTAGCGCGATTCCAGTCGAACTAACATGTTTACATGCATTTTAAAAGTCTGGTTATAGTCAGACTAACACAATAATTCGATTTTCTCTAGCGTCATGTAAACACACTGACTGACAACAAAAGAACTCAGGGTCTTTCCAACCAGTGAAAATATAAGACTAATAGCAATAATAATTAATTGAAAGTGAAACAAGTAGAACTGACTGTGAATTGAAACTGAATCTCGGAAATATTGTTCCAGTCATTTGTCTGTCAGGTTATGACAGTTACACCTGATGGATAATTTTGTTCCAAATTTTAGCCTGTTGTTTCTTAAAGATGTTTGTAAAATCATTCTGATGATATTTTCTTCTTGTTTCTGTATAACTGTGATGTAATCTGCAAAGTGATATAATGAATATGTTCTATAAACATCCACAACAGTCTGTCCAGTTATGAGCATAGAATCTGCATAGGAGATGCAATGCCAGATGGATCCCATGTGTACATTTTTGGTACGGCTTTACCGCTCCATAATTTTGGTCTGTACTTTATGAAGGGTTATTTTAGCACTCTAACTAGTCATAGTAGGGTAGAAAACTGAACGGATTAGAACTTAAGGAGGTGTGCTTCTGTGTTCTATGAGATGTTGTGGTGAGCATTTTTATATGCACCAGTATTTTTGACATCAGTTTTGAGTTGGGTTTACATTTTATCATTTATTGTAAAATGAAGTGTTTGTTGAAAAAAAAAATAGCTAATGAAACAAGGTAACTCAGATTTAATTTATTTCAGTCATTTTGTCTGTCATGTCTTTCTAGTTACAAACGTGAACTGGTTAATCACTCCCATTTTTTAATAGGTATACTGTTGCACATACTTGTCAAGTTATCCCAATTGCTATAAAAACTGTTTCTATATGACTTAGTCGAAAATTCTTTTATTAACGGGATAAACCCCTTGAGATGTGACATCTTGTTTGCAAGGGGGTCCCGCACAATAAAAAATACAACAAGTCAATCCAGGTTACAACAGTAGACAAAATACTATACAAACAATAACAACACAAATAAAAATAAAATAAAAATAAAATAAAACTTGACAAAGACAACCATTAACAACCTTAGTCTCAACATAAGGTAAAACAAAAGAGAAAGATAAAAATGAAGTAGATCAGTCTAAAATGCTTTTAAAATAATTGTAATAATAATCAAAAATAATCAGGAGAAAGTAGAATGATAAGAGAATTAGGAGTGAATTGAGAATGACAATGCATCAAATTATAATTGAAAACATTTACAGTCAGGTTTTAAATAAGTAAACAAGGTATCTTTAAATATATGGAGCGAAGACAACAAACGAATATAAACAGGTAGAGTATTCCAGTTAGAGGGGGCCAATGACTTGAAGGCTCTTTTGACAATTTTTTTAGTAACAAAGGGAACTGTAAAAAGAGACTGATCTGAACTTCTTAATGTGTAATTAGAAAGATACGGAACAAAAAATTGTTTTAGACAATTAGGAAAATTAAAGTGAATGCTTTTGAAAATGAACTGAGACCAGTGACTTTTCGTTTAATTATGTGCCAAATGTTCTCAATCGGTGAAAGATCAGGACTGCAGGCAGGCCAGCTCAGCACATGGACTCTTCTGCTACAAAGCCATGCTGTTTTAATAGCTGCAGTATGTGGTTTTGCATTGTCCTGCTGAAATACACAAGGCCTTCCCTGGAATATATGTCGTCCGGAGGGGCGCATATGTTGCTTTAAAACCTTTATATACCTTTCAGCATTCGTGGTGCTTTTTAAAACATGCAAGTGTCCCACACCATATGCCAGGGGTCTCAAACTGACCCGCAAAAGGGCCAAATGGCTGCAGGTTTTCAATCCTACCAAGCAGAAGTACACCTGAAACCACTGATTTAATCAACTGATCTAGGTCTGCACAACTGATTAGCTGTATCAGGTGAGATTCTGCATTGTTGGAGTGAAAACCTGCAGCCTCTTGGCCCTTTTGCGGGTCAGTTTGAGACCCCTGCCATATGCACTAATGCATCCCCATACCATCAGAGATGCTGGCTTTTGAACTGAATGCTGATAACAGGAGAGCTGGTCTTTCTCCTCTTTAGCCCGGAGGACACGACGCCCATGATTTCCAACAAGAATGTCAAATTTGGACTCGTCTGACCACAGGACACTTTGCCACTTTGCTACAGTCCATTTTAAATGAGTCTTGGCCCACAGAACATGGCGGCGCTTCTGGATCATGCTCAACAATGGCTTCCTTTTTGCATGATAGAGTTTTAGGTGGCATCTGTGGATGGCACGGCGGACTGTGCTTACAGACAGTGATTTCTTGAAGTATTCCTGGGCCCATTTAGTAATGTCAATGACAGAATCATGCCGGTGAGTGATGCCGTGACGTCTAAGGGCCCGAAGATCACGGGCGTCCAGTAAAGGTCTTCGGCCTTGTCCCTTACGCACAGAGATTTTTCCAGTTTCTCTAAATCTTTTGATGATGTTATGCACTGTCGATGATGAGACCTTCAAAGCCTTTGCAATTTGACGTTGAGGAACATTGTTTTTAAAGTATTCCACAATTTTTTTACGCAAGCCTGCACAGTTCGGAGCGCCTCTGTTCATCTTTACTTCTGAGAGATTCAGCCTCTCTAAGACATCCCTTTTATAGCCAATCATGTTATACACCTGATGCCAGTTAACCTAATTACTTGCTGAATGTTCTTTCAGCTGATTCTCCTACATATTAATTGCTTTTTCATCCCCTTTTTGCCTGTGTCCCAACTTTTTTGAGACCGGTTGCAGCCAGAAAAATTGAAATAAGCTCATTTCGTGGATAAAAATGTAAAATGTCTCAGTTTCAACATTTGATATATTGTCTATGTTCTATTGTAAATAACATGTTGGCTCATGTGATCTGAAAGTCATTGCATTTTGATTTTATTCACAATTTACACTTTGTCCCAACTATTTCAGAATTGGGGTTGTAAATCAGAGTTAAGTTTTTGTTTTGAACCAAAGAGCATTGCACATGTTTTCATTTAGTTAAGTAGTAATTTGTTATCAAAAAGCCAAGTCTGAAAAACATCAAAGTCATGTTGTAAGAACTCTTGGATTTGTGAAGAGGGGGGCTTTGAGGTGTAAATAATAGTATCATCAGCATATAATTGAACAGAACAATCAGAAAAAATAAGGGGAAGGTCATTAATAAAAATAGAAAAAAGAAGTAGACCCAATGTTGATCCTTGAGGAACACCTCTAGGCTGAATTAGTAAATTCGATTTACATCCTTTTAAAGAAACACATTGTTTTCTACTATGTAAATAGCAATTGAACCACAATAAAGCATGTCTAGATAAACCAATGGCATATAGCTTGTCTTACAACAAGTAATGGTCAACAAGGTCAAAAGCTTTTGTAAGATCAACAAAAATTGACCCAGTAAGAAGCCCCTGATCAGATGCCGAAAATACATCATCTGTAAATTTTAAAAGAGCAGTGGTCGTGGAGTAGTTGGATCTGAAGCCAAATTGATATTGAGAAAGAACATTATTAGTGTTCAAATAATGATTTAATTGGTTAAAAATAATTTTTTCAAAAACTTTTGCAATAGAGCATAAAATTGAAATAGGTCTATAATTATAAGGATCAAGTATGTCACCACCCTTATGTAGAGGAGTAATACGTGCACATTTCCAAATGGTAGATATTTCATATGTACGCAGAGAAAGATTAAATAAATCTGCTAATGGAAAGCACATAACATGAGATGCTAATTTAATGAATTTTGTCTCAATTCCATCAAGCTCGGGACTAGTGCTCACTTTCAATTCAGCAATTACACCAGGGACATCTGTGGGGGTTATAGTCTTAAAATGAAAAGAGCTATGAGCAGGCGGAACAGGGATTGAATTTAAATGTGGGGTGTTAGGGATTAAGTTGGAGCAGAGGAGAAATGCTGATTAATTGCAGAAGCAATGGGTAGTGGATTGTTCAGTATTACATCAGTAACTCTGAGCTGATTAATCGAGGAATTGTCTGATATGTTCATAATGTCCTTAATTTTACTCCAGAATTTTTAAGGGTTTTTGAAATTATTATTTAAGGATTCTCTATAATAGTCAGACTTTGCATTCCTAGCTTGAGTTTTACTAGTGTTCCTAAGTTTTCTGTACACTTCCCAATCAGTAGGACTCCTTGTCTGGCGAAATTTAGCCCAAGCTTTATCCCTTTCTCTAAAAAGAGAAATGATTTGAGCATTGATGCACTGAAGGTGCCTTTGACTTTTGCTTCTCTCCAAGGGGCATGTTTATCTACAACCTCATAAATTCAGAACAAAAAAAATCCCATGCATTTTAGACATCTGGAATCAAGCTAAATCTATCCCAATTTAAATTAAGGAGATCAGAAATAAAAGTCCATTAGGGTCCATTTTTTGTATTGCCTAATTCTAATCAATTTGGCTGGGGATCTTGGTAGTTTGATTTTCCATATACAGTAGACTATCGAGTGATCACTAAGACATTCTGGTAGGACACCCACATCTGAGATTCTATTGGCATGTGAAACAAGAATCCAGTCAAGTATTGTCTGAGACGTGGGGGTGATTCTAGTGGGATCCTTAATTAACTTTGTTAAATTCAAATTTGAAAAAGACATTTTATCCATACTAGAAGACCCATCTAACCAGTTCTTGTTGAAGTCACCCAGTATAATAAGTTCATTACTACAGCCCATGGAGCTGATCGTTGCAGACAAGCAGTTAGATGACTCAGCAGGTGCTGTAGGGGGTCTATATACATTTCCTATTGTGATGTATTTGTTTTCATGGAGAATAACTTTAACAAAAATACACTCAAAATGATTTGGTTCTACATGAGGTACAACTTACTCAGAGGCAAGGTTTGATAAAACATATGTGGCCACACCACCTCCTCTGCTACATCTATCAGCTCTATGTAACACATTATTAGGGAGTTTGATTTCATTGTCTGGTGTTTTGCTACTTAACCAAGTTTCAGAAATGGTGATAATAGCTGGTTTATGAGAAGTAACCCATGCTCTAAATAAATCAATTTTTGATGCAAGGCTCCTAATATTCATATGTATGATTTTTAATCCTTTGCCACTAACCATTCATAGTCACATAGCAGTAAGCACTGTCATACATAATCTAATACACATAGCTGATCCTACATATGAGTTAAGGTTGAAAAACAGAGACATCACACAGACAGAAAAAAATGAAAGAAAAAACACAAACAAACAAAACAAAAATAAAAAATTGGATTGCAACACAGTAGGCCTAACGGAAGACCAAGGCTGTCTCAAAATAGGCCTTGATGGATCATTATAACGCCAACAGACTCTGAGTCTGTCAATAAAAAAAAAGAACAGATAGATAAATAACTAAACAAATGCCAAAAGATATCCACTGGCAAACAACTCATATTCACTTTAGTCAAGGTCAGTCATAATTAATTATTCGGCAGAAAACAAAAGTAGGCTACAAACAGCGCTTCCATAGCCTACCAGAAGCGCCTCGTTACCATCAATATCATCAACATCATTACGGCACTAAAAATATCAACACAAACAACGCAGATAGCAACTTAGCCGAGTCAGTTATTCAGTAGACCAAACAAAATTAGCCAAAACTAAAGAAGCACTGAAGTCCATTCATAACTCAAACGTAAATAGCAGGTAGAAATTTCACCTTATAAATTAAAGTGGACGAAGAGTAACATTAACGTAGCAGAGCAAAAAAGAACTGCACCTCATTAAGTCCACAATCACCTCTGGCAAACTCATGGAGACAGATGGAGCCAGGGGCACGGAGAGCACGAAGGCACGTTCTGCATCCTTAGGACTGCGAAAGAGCTGAGATTTACCGTCAACCATAACACTAAGGGCCTTATCTACTAAGATCCTAGATAAAGAGCGCTAAATTGCGTGCTCGTGGTATTTTGCGCGTTTGGTTTGCTTACGTTTTGTGGGTGATCTACTAAGAGTAATTGCCTAAATGACTGCTGGTGCAAACAGCATTATTTAAATGAGGACTTTGCGTGCTGCAGCTATTTCCACCATTGGACTGTTTGGAAAAAAAAGGACGTACGCAAACACAAGATGAAATTCGACTCGATGGAGTCAGAGGTGCTCGTAGAGGAAGCACATACACTGTTGTAAATGGACTGAATTTTACAGTTAAATTAATGCATTGTCTCTGTGTTATTTTAACTAAGTAGAATTTAATTGTGCATTTAATTGTGGTTTACAGTTAACATACGCAGAATCTGTGTTATAAACTGATTGTAAAATTACAGTTAAAACAACTGGCAAAAAAGGCGCCGGTGAAAATAACTTGAAAAAAGGTGCAAGTTTATAACTGCATGCTCAGTGTTTGAGGGGGGAACAATTTGCAGAGTACAGTCAATCGCTCCGATTACTCTTGGGAAGCGAGCAACTGCATAAAGCTCATGTTTGGTTTCATTCAGTGCTTCCCGTGCGGATGGAAACTTTATGTACCGGCCCATCCTGCTCAACAAGGCATCCAGTATTTGAGACAGTACACACAAGAAACTGTTTTGGGAGATCCAAGCAGTGAGAGCTACTGTACACTGGAACGAACCAGTTGCGAGAAATGGAGAATAGCAAGAGGTTTTGTCATTGCAGGTGTGGCATGACTTCTTCTTGTAAATGGTTCCAAATCAGCCCTTATTTCATCTAACAGCTCCAAAATGACATTGCTGGATAGGCCATATGTCTGGATTATTCTCTCCTCTGACATCCCAAACATTGTCACACAGATGAAGAACACCCGTTCTCGGTGTACTCGCCACCTGTGTCTTCTCCTCGCGGCAATAATGGCAGCCTTGTCTATGCGCAATTACATGGAGCCAATTAGTACCTACCCTTCGAAGGTATTAAATTGCAAATGCAATCACCATCACTGAAATTGCCTTAAGGCTTGATAAGTCACTATGCATGTACTAAAATTTTGTATTTGCATTTTCTCCTCCCATATTTTGCACGCTAAGATAGGCACGCCCCGTATTACATATTCATCAGGGCCAAAAGTACAAACTGCATAGAATGTGCAAATTTGCACACTTCAAAGATGCAATTCTCAGTGCACACCCTTAGTAGGTGAGATTGCTGGTTAATTTGCAGGGGGATATGGCATTTGCATGCGTTTTTATACACGCAAAGCTTTAGTAGATCAGGCCCTAAGTGTGCAAGGGTAACGAAGGGAGAACTTGTAGTTAAGTTCATGGAGCCTTTTCTTGACACTGTCGAATCCACGACGCTTCTTCAACAGTTCGGGTGTACACGTGATCCATTGTAGAGCAGCTCCTTCTTTCTAGCAAGACGTAGGATCTTTACTTTATCCTGAAAGTTGAGAAGCTTAATAAGGATGGGTCGAGGCTTGGCTGCATCAGCTCGCCGAGTGGTAGGACTCCAGTGGGCCCTTTCGATGATCAGTAGCTCCGGGAAGTTTTCATGCCCCAGGAGCTCAGGAATAAGCTTGGACATAAAGGCAATGACATCGCGGCCTCCTGCCGATTCAGGGATGTGAATGAAGCGGAGGTTTGAAGATCGGCTTTGGTTCTCAAGGTCCTCAACTTTCTCGACCAGGTAGGCATTTTGTTCCTCAAGTTGCTCAAGTCGGGTTTTATGATCTTCAATATCGTCTTCATTTGAGCCGACTCGATTCTCCAGCTCATCGACATGGCTATTCAAGCTGTTCAAAGAAGTCTGTAGAGTAGTCAAACTGGCCTGTATGGGATCAATCTTCTCCGTAATATGAAGTTTAATACCTTGGATGGCATCCCAAACAGCTGGTAGAGTAATTTCTCCGGAAGCGTTTGTCAGCAGCTGCGCCATTGTATCAGAATGCATCTTGAAACTTGTTTCAAAGTAACAAATATAAAACGTAGGTCGCTGACAACAAGTGACTCTCAGACTTTGAGGTTAAGGATCAAAGAAAAAATGTTTGTAAAGTTATTTGTCCCGTTAATAAGTCATGACAGACACGAGCGTTTGGTGCCTCAAACCGCTAAGCAGCCATGACTTTAAGAATCTAAAACACTTCTGATCTTTTTCTTTTGCAATGATTAATTTTCCTCCTTCGTGTCACGAATATCTACCCCTTTAGTGTGGACGGGCCCAGTTGTTTTAACTCAAACAATGTAAGATCTCGCCCAAATTTTACACGCTTGATAATAGTCCTGCCCTGAAGACAACTACCTGTGTTGATAAGAACTAATGTTGGGATTAAAGTGCTTGTATGTTCATGAAATTTGTTGGGGTCTTTAGTTTCATCATTTTGAATTTCATATATATAAATATATATATATATATATATATATATATATATATATTTTTTTTTTTTTTTTTTTTTTTTTTAACCTGGTAGGAAGTCAGCAATTTTAGATATCTTGCATCCATCTTCATTTTATGAACAAATTTTTGAGGCTTTTAGGATGCACCAAAACTCACAAAAATTGCCACCCAGGTTTTAACTGTAATGTACTTTGATTTGTCATACAACTGGGCTTGGATGTGGCACATTAGCTCTATAGTGCCCCCTGATAATTTTTTTGGAAAGGATTTGCATTTTTGAGGACCTGAACATGACCTAAAACTCATTGAATTTTGCAAACGCATCAGGACCGGCATTCATTTTACTATAGCACAGTCTTTGCACATGAACATGGCAAAATAGTGCCATAGCGCCCCCTTGAAAATATCTGCAAAGTAGCCCCTAGGGTACATTTCACCTAGATATATGAATTTTGGTGGATGCAGGGACATCCCAAGTCTCTTGGTTCATTGACCTAAACCTGGCAGAATGTCTTCCACTTTGAATTGAATTTTCAACTTTTTTTTATTTTTGTAATTTCTTGGCGTTGTACGGCAATAATTTCCTTTGAAAGATTTTACCTGAGTGACTGTAAATTTGGTGATTGACATCTGAAGAACATGAGAATGATACCTTGCGGAGATTTTTTGGTTTTGTTGATTGCTGTGTCCGGGGCGGCATGGCGAATTTTGATGTTCTGCCGTGAAAAAGGAAGTTGTTGAAACTCAAAACGGACATTGTCTAATCTGCCCCAGACTTCATATGCTTAAAATGAGTCTTGGCCTGAAGACCTCTCCATGCCAACACTGAGTCATAGTCTTAGCACCACCTAGGGGATGTATAGGAAGCAGGACCTGCGTGCAAACTACAGTTTATTTACATGAAATTTTCATGCTTCAGTCTACACTTGATATACAGCAACATAAGGCACGTTTAGTGGTTCTGTTATTACTTATAGCAGAGACGGGAAGTGCATGCATTCCACGTAGGAAATAACATGTTTGGCAACCTTGCTGTGTCCAATGGTTGCGAAGTGTGGAGCTGCACCTGTAGGGATCTTGTCACCAACCCCAACACATGACAGCGCGAGGGCTCAATCAACACTGTTTGCAGCTTTAATTAGCTTTAGTTTGGCAAAGGAGTAAGCTAAAGCCAGAATTTTTTCAGCAATATAAAGAACATTACCAGTGTTGCTTCCTCTGGAGTGATTCATTGCCATTGGTTTGAAGTTAATCTGTATGGCAGTATTATTTTTATTATTATTAGCAAAAGCTGGACAGCCATACACTGTCAAAATCATTTCAAACTCGGAGTTCAAAGTATCCACAAGATTCTGGTGAATCATCGAGTGATCTTTGCAAATCTTTGCATATTAGTAAAGTTCGCGCGTGCGCGTGGTATGACAGTGCCGCTTTAAAGTCACCCAGGGTTGAAATGCTTTATGATGCCAGTCACCCAATGGGCTGAGGCTGCTTTTTACACAAGTATGGTTTGTGTGTGTCTTAATTGATGATACACTCATTTCTCTTTCTTTCTTCATCCTCAGTTCTTCCCTGCTGCTCAATAAACACCTTATCCATGTGGGCTACTGGAAGGAAGGATACAATCTTCTGGTGCTTGGTCTCCCTGCAGAAAGGTGGTGTAGATGTGACTGGCCATGTTCTAAGGCTTTCATGTGTCGACGGGCAAATATGCTTGCTCAAAACTGTGATATATTAGGTAGCCCACAAAGGAGTCACTCAGTCTCTGCATTTTGGCTTGTACTGGACTTTGTAATTTTGAGACTGGTGTTCCTGTGTGTTCCAGCGTCCCGCTCTTGCATTTGAAAACTGTGATTGGAGGTGTGGTCCGGACGTTGAAAGTGATGTATGGTTCCCTGGACAGGTTAGTTTTTCTCCAAAACTCATTCTTGGAGACCAACTGTATTTGTCCGCAAGATTCCATTTTACTTGTTTATCGCAATCCATAAAGCTTGACCCTTAGATACTCTTGGATTTGTGGAAATGCTAATTATGTCATCATTTTGAACCTAAGCAGATGCAGTACCTGTTTTGGCTTGGATGTTATTCTACTGAATGTTTTACAGTTATAGCCAAAGTCATTACCATGTGAAGGGCTTGTAATATGCACTCTTTCTGGGGTTGGAACTTGTCGCATTTGGTTGCACTTTAATTCGTAAACCACAACCCTCCAGACTAACTTTTGGACCTAGGAGCGCATGCGCTCCCAACCTGAAAAAGTTGGGCGCGCAGGCAAAAATTTAGGTGCGCAGGCCAAAACTGTGGTCACGCAAAGTACCATGATACTTTTCTGAATATTTACAAGCCCAAATAAAGATACCTGAACAGCCTATCAGTTGTTGCTGCATTTATTTAAGAAACATTATCAGAAAGCACTTTGTGAACTGAAAAGTAGATACTGATGTTCACAAGAATGTTTGAAAAATGTATAAATGCAGTTATCATTTTGGAGAGTTATCATGCAAGTCTAAATGTACATACAAGACTCCATTTCTCCAAGGGACAGCTTTTCATCAAACCCTCCCCAGTACATAAACTGAATCATTCATAGAAAAATTATGGCCAAATTTAGATGAGCAGATCCAGAGCTCTAAACATAAATGCCCCTCCCCCCTTCTCTACAGGGCGTTTTGTGCATCAGAAAATGGTCCAAGGCTGGACCACCTCTTTTGCCTGCTTTTCCACCGGCTGATCCAGCCCTCCAAACTGAGCAGCAGCTGCAGAACCAGAAACCTGGATGTTTCCAACACACTCTTCCTGGATGGGCTGCCTGCCATTTGCTGGCTCACCCTTTCCCCAGAAATCAAGGTGATGGCTCTGCAGCAGCACCAGGGCTTCATTGCACGTGTTATAAGTGTAGGACTGGATTCAAGCACGCCAGTAATATTGACATGCAGGAAATTTGTATGCCGTGTTTGAGTTATGAATTTAAAGTCGACATGTACTGATTTAAAACTTTTTAAAAAATCGTCCTTTTTGGTATCGTTGGAAAGGGCATGCAATACTCTCTATTAAAAAATTTTTAGCAGGAGATGATGGTGGAATAGTGTAATAATGGATGTAAAACGGGCTTTCAGCAACCCCCAATATCACTTTTGAACAGCACTGTGAATTGGGCCAAGAGCTGTTACATCAAGTGTGGGATCAATTGTGACACATAGGCTAGCGTATGTGTATTTTACGTTGCAAGCAAGATGTCCAAATCCACTAAAAATGTCCACAAGAATTTTTGTTTGACTTGGACATCGAAGTTGAAGAGGATGATTCCAGTGCAATTTCAACAAGTAGCGACTGTGATGATGATGATGGAGAGGTAGGAGAGATAGAAAATGAAGAAGAAATCAGCGACAAGATGGATGCAGCTGAACGCCAACAGGTACTGCGAGCATGCCAGCACAAACCAGAGCCTCGGGCACAGGCGAGTGAGCGGGAAGCCAGCATTGGGTATGCAACTACTGTATGTGCAGTCGAACTACACTACAGGCCAAAAGTTTGGGGCCACCCTCAGATTTTTAATGGTGCAATGTGCAATGTGACCCCTTGGTTTTGGGGCAGGCATTTACACAGCATGTCTTCTTGTTACATAACATGATTTTATGTCACTAGGACGCGAACAATTTTATCACCAAGGCAGTGGAACTCAATTATAAAAAAATTGTGGTCAGTGATCAATCAGTCAAGACAGCTTTAAAATGTGATCTGAGCTCTGGAATTCACCCAAAACCTATTTGCTTCCTATATTTTATGCACTGAAGTAATTTCGCAAAAAATAAGGAAAGAACAGTTGATGTTTTTTTTTTTTTTTTTTTTAAATCTGAGGGTGGCCCCAAACTTTTGGCCTGTAGCGCTAACATAGTTGGCAATTATGCTTATGGGAAACCTACCCCTGAGGGAGGGCGGAGGAAAACCGAAAATGTTCGAGCTTAGAATTTTACTGACGAGCGCCCAGCTGGCTAACGGGAGGCCCTTGAGCAACAAACAATGCTATAATTCTATAATCTCAAACCAGCAGTCCCTCCCAATTTTTTTCCCTGCAGCGCAAACCAATTGTTCACTGCTCTGAAAAGGCTACCGGGCACTGGCGCGACTCGGGCTCCAACCTCGGCCATGGTGCTCACTGCTACTTTGCAAAACAGCACCTTAGCCGAGAGAGTTAACCCGGTAGCCAAACAATAACATACTTTTTGATGATCATAAATCTTTATTTATTTATTTAAGGAGTAGGGACAGTACATATTGATGAACATAGGCATGTAAATATGTCAGATTATAGCCAAAGGCTAATTTACATCTGTTGTCCCTAAGCAGGTTGATGTTTTGAAAAACAATACAGTAAGACAAGACAAAAATACCCAAACCAATAATACACAACAATTTTACAAAACAATAACAAAAAAATAATAATACAATAATACATAACAAAAATACACAAACCAATAATACACAACAATTTTAACAATAAAACACAGATGAGATTCAGGCTTATAGCTCAGAAAAAATCTCATTGCGGCCATCGGATAACAGTGCTAACAATAAGAGGCAAGTACTGAAACATTACGCTACCCTAATTTGTCTCGAAGTGCTGAAATGAATTGCACTAAGCCCATAATTCTAATCTGCTAGAAATATAAAATGAAACGAGACCAAGAAATGAACAAATTACGACAGGCACCAAATTTCAAACATTACTCCCTGGCAAATCAATTACAATATAACATTAAATTGATCCATGCAACCCATCACCAGCACCCATGGCTTGATATTGAACAAACGGAATGCCAGGACATAGCAATCTCAGACCTACCCTTCATCAGTGACACAATCAAACACCATAACTGCTTCAAAAACACTGCAGTTGCCACGACTCTGACAGCCTGGTGAAAAGTCAATAAAATAAAAAACACTAAAATGTCACCGACTGCACTAACCCCCATATGGCACAACCCAGATTTCACTGCAAACAAATCTCCCCTAATTGGCAAGAAATGGAAAGAGAAAGGAATCACACACCTCCACCACATTTTTGATCACAACTCCATGCTAACATTCTAACATCTCACAAACAAATATGGCATTGAGAAACAACAATATTTCCAATACATCCAATTAAAACACTCAATTAAGGCAAAAATAGATATCGCTAACGCACACTTGTAACTACCACCACTATTAGACAGCATCAATAAAATAGCAGAATCAAACAAATGACTCACCAAACTGTATAAACTAGTATCTCACACAGACGGCGCACCTCATATTCCAATAAACAAATGGGAAAAGGACCTCAACATCAGCACTGAAAAAATGCTTTTGGAACAAAATCTGTAACAACATCTTCAACATGTCCAGGAAATCAAATGTAAGACTTACACTGTACGAAATCATTCACAGAACACACATTACACATCACAAAATGTACAGGATGGGATTAACCGAATCGGACACGTGCACTCATTGCAGTCTTAGAACAGCTGATGATTACCTCCACGCAATCTGACTCTGTCCACCGCTACCGCATTTCTGGAAAGAAGTAACCACCACAATATCACTATTCCTCAGTTGCAGCGTTCTGTTATCCCCCTCTTTATATATACTTGGTGATCTGGATACACTCAAAACATGCCCCAAACTAGTCACTATACCCTTACTTGTAGCCCTGACTATCACCAAAAAGACAATATTACTAAACTGGAATAGTCGGAATAACACCAATATTTCACAGTGGTTGGATCTCCTTTCACAACAGATTTCAATGAAACAACAGTCAGCTATACAAAAAAACAACAACTTTAACAATTTAACCCCTTTGTGCAGATGTAGATGCCAGCAGACATGGAGCTGCTCTATTTATGCATGCAATTACACTATCACTAGATGGCACAGCCGGATCAGTTATTGAATATTTACCAGCAAGCTGGGCTCGAACACGGTTTAGAATATGGATGAGTTCAGTCCCACCTCTGTTTTTCTGGAGTTGCATGAATTAAACTCCTCAGCTAAGCCTGATGTGCAAACTGGTCAATATACTTGCCCACAGTATCTATCCAGCAGTTCAAAAAAAATGCACTCTTGCCAAAGAAAAAATCCTTGTCTTTTGGAAACTATGGTAAGCCAATAGTATCACAGTTGGTAGTTAAGAAAAATCAGTTTTCTGAAGCAAAAAATCCACAAGGTATTGATAACATGTCATTCTACTATCAATTATAGTCATCACATATCAAAAACGCGTAGTCCTCCACCGTGGATTTTCGTGTAAATTCCTCCATCGACTAAGTCAGCGCTTCCTTATATCCTCCTGAGTGCTCTCGTTGATCAGCCTGTCACTCAATGATATACTTAGGCTCATCTGCGTAAGGGACAGTTATGGTTCAAACCCACGTGAAGCTTCCCCGGTAATGATGTATTGATTGACACGCTTCTTATCCAATTCCACAGAGTATAATCTTTCCACAGTAACTGAAAGACATTGATTGGACCATCAGAAAGGTATTTAATCAGTTAGGTTGTATTCTCGCAACTTTTTGCAGCCGAGAAAGACGTGATTACATGGAAAAAGACTTCCAGAACCGAGTGTGGAGTGTTGAGCTTATATTTGCGGAATGGAAATGCGATTCTGTGATGGAAAATGGCTGTTATTCTGAATGTAACAGACTGGAGGGCTGACAGCATTTGGAGGAGAAATTCGATGATGGAGAGTATTTCCTCTTGAAGTGTGAGTCGAACTGCCTTTGTATGGTGTAGCTCTATCTTACTTCTATGGCGCTTTTCCACTACGTGGTATTGGCTCTACTCTACCCAACTCCACCCGCCTTGGTACCGGGTACTTTTCTGGGGGTCGTTTTTCATTAGAGGATAGTACTGCCTCAGTGTAGCTGGTCGTCATAGCGGCGCAGCACGAAACTTCCGCGACGTCATCCTCAACACGACACACAATGTAGCTGCAGTTATATCAAGTTTACATTTATTCTGTCAATTTTGTTAAAGATTTACGTGTTCAAATCAGGGGACGCGCACCACCATCACCACGTTATGGCTCTAAAGTCCGGCGAGTGTTGAATTGTATTTTCTGTTTGACATTGTCATGTCCGATTCAGTTGCACATTAATTTGTGTACCACCGAATAATGCAAAGCAATGATATCCGTTAAAGGCATGGAGAGCGAATGTAGCCTACATTTCATCCTGAA
Source organism: Gymnothorax javanicus (assembly GCA_029692085.1). NCBI lineage: Eukaryota > Metazoa > Chordata > Actinopteri > Anguilliformes > Muraenidae > Gymnothorax > Gymnothorax javanicus. The sequence goes on from CM056201.1 coordinate 60,640,841, forward strand.
TTTGACGGCAAGCAAACGGATTGTTAAAGCATGGGATAATTAAGTGATCATTGCAGAGCAGAGTTCCACGTTGCAAATGCACAAATCGCAGGAGATGGCAGAGGATCAGAATTCATCGCTTTACATGATGCGTCATCTCATCTGTGATAAATTTAAGATAAAAATAATTCGTCAACACCCATAAAGTAGCTTTTCTGCGCGATTTTCTTAAAACGGGTAGCATCACATAATTTTCTCAAGGGGAATTAGTTAGGGGAACAGAACTGGACACAACACCGTCATTTCGCCACAAACGGGGTCACAGACAAAGAGAAACAAAGTTCATGAATGTAGCAGCTTTGGTGAACAAGCGAAACCGTGTTTGAAAGGTAAGGCAATGCACAGTATATTGAACAAGTTGCCTAAAACAATATAAGTTGATGATCATAATAACTATGCTAATCTTGAGACTCATCAATCGAACTCGAATGAGATGTCCCGAGGGCTGCAGGGTGAAGTTGCCTTCAGACGTCAACTTCTAGGCTGCTCAGCCTGTCAGGCTGCGTAAACACCGCCCCCAAGTACAACCAATCAGATCGCGAGTTAGAGAACAACCAATCCGCTCACGAGGCAACCAATTCAATTCGGAAGCCTTTACTCGGTAAGAGGGCTTAAGAATATTAATATTGTTAAAAACGAATGCATTTAATCGTGAGTTTTCTCACTAAAGAAACTGATTCGGGAGGTAACGTTAAATATTTCGGCTATTTTGATTATATTAACCAATGCAAACAAGTGCTATTTTTTGTCTTACAGTGAACTTATAGACCTAACTAAACAGGTCATATTTGTTAACTTAAACACTTCTACAGTATAACTTCAAGTATAACTCTGTTTGAAACATAAAATTGGGCTACTTGTGTGATATTTTGTTCAATAAGCTGTCTAGTTGAGCTTCTTAAAAACTTCAACTGCAAGTTGCTGTAATGCTAACTGCCTTCAAGGCTGATTGTGGAGCACTAGTGCCTTCAAGGCTGATTGTAGAGACTAGTGCCTTGCAGGCCGGTTAGAAGGCTAAAGTTGATTTCGTATTGTATAATCTTTGATAATATTCAGTCAGATGCCTTCAAGGCTGATTGTAGAGATTAGTGCCTTCCAGCCTGACAGTAGAGACTAGTGCCTTGCAGGCTGGTTGGTAGGCTGATGATTTCATATATATGTGTGTGTGTGTGTGTGTGTGTGTGTTTACAATTCTGATGCCTTCAAGGCTGACAGTAGAGACTCCCTCAGCATTACTGAGGGGGTCTCTACTGGGAGTCTCTACTGAGTTGGAGCGTTCCAAGGCTAATTTAAAATCTTCTATTTTTCAGCCCATAGATTTCTTACAGTTAGAAACCAGCCACGTTACCTCAGAAAACTGACCGAGGTGTTGTTGCATATTAATGTTGTCTTTACTTTTTACGCTCTTTTTAGGAGTTAAAACGATGTCTCGGCGCCGTCGTGGAGCCCTACCCGCCCCGCTAAAAAAGTAAAAAAAAAACAGCCCCAGCACCCACCCCGGACCCTGATGCTCCTGCAGCAGGTCCTGCCCCAGCACCCACCTCGGGCCCTGATGCTCCTGCAGCAGGTCCTGCCCCAGCACCCACCCCGGGCCCTGATGCTCCTGCAGCAGGTCCTGCCCCAGCACCCACCCCGGGCCCTGATGCCTTGAAGGCATCTGACTGAATACTATGAAAGATCATACAATATGAAATCAACATTAGTCTTCTAACCAGCCTGCAAGACACTAATCTCTACTGTCAGCCTTGAAGGCATCTGACTGAATACTATTAAAGATCATACAAGATGAAATCAACATTAGCCTTCTAACCAGCCTGCAAGGCACTAATCTCTACAATCAGCCTTAAAGGCAGCTAACGTTACAGCAACTTGCAGTTGAAGTTTTTAAGAAGCTCAACTAAACAGCTTATTGAACAAAATATCACACAAGTAGGCCAATTTTATGTTTCAAACAGAGTTATACTTGAAGTTATTTTGTAGAAGTGTTTAGGTTAACAAGTATGACCTGTTTAGCTTAGGTTAGGTCAATAAGTTAACTGTAAGACAAAAAAAAAGCACTTGTTTGCATTGGTTAACATAATCAAAATAGCTGAAATATCTAACGTTACCTCCGGAATCAGTTTCTTTAATGAGAAAAGACGATTAAATGCATTCGTTTTTAACAATATTGATGTTCTTAAGCCCGTTCCGCTTTGAGGAGAGGAATTTGATTTGAATTGGCTGCCTCGTGAGCGGATTGGTTGTACTCTAGCTCGCGATCTGATTGGCTGTACTTGGGGGCGGCGTTTATGCAGCCTGACAGGCTGAGCAGCCTGGAAGTCAACGGCTGAAGGCAACTTCACCCTGCAGCGTCCCGAGGTCGACTACAGAATTGTGTTTCGCAGTGACGATTCTCTGTGACCAATCAGTGGGCTCTGGTGTTGTCACGTCACATTTTAGTACCTACTAGTACCCGGTCAGCTTTTTTTGGAACCCCAGGAGAGCAGGTACCAGAAAAGGTGGTACCAGGTACCAAATACTAGGTACTTTTTACTAATGGAAAAGCAAAAAAGTAGAGTAGAGCCGGTACCGCGTGGTGGAAAAGCACCATAGCCAGCTAGCTAACTAGCCATCTATTTCTTATTTTCAATTTACCACCGTAATCACATAGCTAGTTTGTCACATTGGTTAAAAAGAGTAGTCGATACTGCAGTTTGCTGACATTTTGCTTAATGTGGCAATCTGTTTTAGAATTTATACTGCATTCAACAAAATAGAATGGCTTGGATTTTCGCTTGTCTAAAATGCAAACAGCTATTACTGTGTTGTGACTTATACTCGCTCCTTATAGTGTGCAAAAAGCATTGTTACAAGTTTTCATTTCGCTTGGATGATCAAAATTGTAAATAGCAAGCTTTCCCTCTGAGTGAACATTCTGACCGTAAAATAAGGAGTTCCTATAATGAGTGACCATTGGTGTCCAGCTGCGCCTATATTGATAAACTCGTGCTAAATTCAACCACAAAATCATTAACTCATCTTGAATTTCATGAGTCCAAAGTTAAAAATGCAATGCGTTAAAAATGTGATTTTTTGGGGCGCCCCGGTGGCTCATTGGTCTAGGTGCGCGCACCGTGGAGGCTGTGGCCTTCCTGCGGCGACCCGTTTCGGTTCTGGCTCAGGTCATTTGCCGCGTCTTCCCCATTCTTCTCTCCAGCTTTCCTGTCTCTCTCTACTGTGTGACTATCAAATGGAGAAGAAAATCCAAAAAAAAAAAAAAAATGTGATTATTTTATTATTTGACAGTGTGCCATTTTGAGGGCTCTGGGACTTTGGGGAGCACCCTGGAGAGTGGTCTTTTTCGACTTCTCAAGAGTGGATAATTTAGTATTTCATGCTCAGATGAAAAGTACTTGTGGTCTAGGAGTTTATGATCCCATAAAATTAATTGTTTTAATCCCCAGCCGTTTTTCAATCCTCGGTATTATTGTGTGCTTGCTTCAGCAGAGGCAGCACACTCTATTCTCTTACTTCTTTTTCTTCCGTTTCTTCTTCCACCTAAATTTAGCCAACTAACTCGTCCTAAACCGTTAAAGCTATTGATTCCGTTCAAACTTTAAAAAATTCAGCTTGTTCTGAATTATGTTGCATCGATACAGATTTTTGATTTTCTTTTTAATTTTTGAGATATTCAATTTTAAAAGTCATTTTTTGGGGGTCCTATTAAGAGCCATTCTGTGAGAAAATGGCACTTTTTGAAGAAGTTGAGGAGTTGACCCCCCTGGAATTGAATGAAACTTGGCAGATAGGTAGATATGGTAGTCTCACAGAAAAAGCCAAATTTTTAGGTTTGTATCTCAAGAAGTCTGCCAGTGGGGCCACCTGGAAGCCACTAAAGTGGCTCAGTTTTGCTTTTGACACCATATTTTACATCAATTATTATGACTTAAGGGTACACAGTACCAGATGTGTTATACTTTTATCATGACCTGTGAAACTTCAAGTCTGGCTGGACATTAGCACCACATCAGCGCCAAGCTGGGTAACTATGTTATTGAGCCGGAATTATTTGAGAAATCACGGTAAAAAGTGAAAATGGGAATAAAATAATATCCCAGACATATACCAATCAAGAATATTTTATTATGTGTTAACTCACAACGAAATTATCATTTTCAGTTAATATTCCCTTGATATCTTACTGGGTTAGTGCAATGGATGGTTGGAAAGATGGTCAAAATTGATTTTGGAGCATGTTTGCAGTATATTTTCTTAGTAACCCAGATATGTTCCATGATGATAAATGCTGTTTGTTGTGCTTTTGGAGCTCTGTTTTCAGGAATATCGAGAATTTCTTTGGTGGTAATTTTTTTGCCTCCAGGGGGCACTGTATGCTGGATGCAAGTACTGGCCATCCCCAGCAAAGTACCAAGGAAATTTTTTTTGAATTGTGAAATACACAGCTAGTTTTCTCAGAGATTGAAGAGCTTGGTTTGGTACTATGCTGGGTAGATAACTTTCTGACTAAAGGTGACACTCTAAAGAGCTAATGTTCCACCGACCTAACATTCCATATTCCCAGACATATACCAAAGTTCTGTCTTTTGAAATATACGAAGCACATACACAGTTATACATAAAATTTGTAATCCCTTTGGCATAAAGCTTGTTTGGTTGTAAACTGGTGGTGACTGTGAGCATTATCAAACGCACAATACATGGGTTATTACCAAGTACAGGTACAGCGCAGTCAGAAACATACAGCACGTTTTAAAATATGACCAGTCCAAAATTTTTAAATGCCAATAAAAGAACTAATGTAAAAGGCAAACCACCATAAGTACGCAGACATGCATCAACAGTATAAGTACACTGACATAAAATAAAAGACCATAATTTGAAATCTAAAAAAAAATCTTTGTCACACAACCGTGTACTTGAAGACAGAATGTCTAGTACAAAAGTTAAAACTGTTTTATACTTTTCTCTACAGGGCTGCTTACAGGCCATTAATAGTGAGCTTGTCTGTCTCTGAATTAAATAGTGGGCTGCAGCCTATATGGCCCAATAGTTGCGTCAACACCCATGGCTTGGTCTGCACGGAAATGGGAAGTCTGTAAAAGAAACCCCGCCCTCCCAACCATCGGGCATCTCGTAGGCTAGGCATCATGGGCAGGTGTTAGGAATGAAGGCATGCAAGTTACCTCTACAAATGAACCGCCCTTTTCTTGGCAGGGTGCTGCTTGCTTGCTAGGACATCTGTGCCCTTTATCAGGATAACCACTTGCTAGATGCAACTGCTGTGCCCTTTTCCATACCCAAGCACCATACTCTAGGGAAATCCTAGAATTGACACTGAAATCTGCTCTCCGATTCTAATAGCAATGCAAAAATGCAGAGAATTTGTTATTTTCTGAAACTCACCAACACTACAAAACTGGTAAAAGTCTTGCATGTTGACACAATGCTACAATCACTACCAACATTCTTTTCCAATTTACAACCAACCCAGCTTTATACCAAAGAGATTACAAATTTGCATGTACTTTATATATGTCAAAAGACAACTTCGGTATATGTCTGGGAATATGGAATGTTAGGTCGGAAGAACATTAGTTCTTTAGAGCACCACCTTTGGTCAGATAGCTATCTACCCAGCATAGTACCAAGCTAAACTCTTCATTTTCAGAGAAAACTAGCTGTGTGCATCACAATTCAAAAACAATTTCTTTGGTACTTCGCTGGGGATGGCCAGTACTTGCATCCAGCGTACAGTGCCCCCTGGAGGCGAATTTTTCTAACTTTTGATGTTTAAAATCATCTACACTGAAAATACTACCACTGAGATTTTACTAATGCTGTAATGTACCCCAAAGGTACTATGTATCCAGAGAATTTCAGATCTCTATCTTGCTGGGTAAACAAAATAATGCCACCTAAACATAGGCACAATCTGCTATGAAATGGACCATTTTGAGTTTTCCTCCAACTTTGGCTCCATCTAGCTTGAAAGCGTGGATACTACCAAAGAAATGCTTGGCATTCCTGAAAATAGAGCTCCAAAAGCACAACAAACAGCATTTATCCTCACGGTACAAATCTCGGTTACAGAGAAAATATACCGCAAACATGCACCAAAAATGAATTTTAACCATCTTTCTGGCCGCCCATTGCACAAACACAGCAAGATACCGAAGTACCATTCACTGAAAATGATAGTCTTGTAGTGTGTAAACACATAATAAAGCATTCTAGTTTGGTATATGTCTGGGGTATTATTTTATTCCCATTCCCATTTTCAATTTTTATTCTTATTTCTCAAACAATTCTGGCTCGATAGCGTAGTTACCCAGCTTGGCGCTGATGTGGTGCTGAAGTCTAACTGGACTTGAAGTGTCACAGGTCATGATAGAAGTATAACATATTTGATACTGTGTACCCTTAAGTCATGATAGTTGGTGTAAAATGTGGTGTCAACAGCAAAACTGAGCCACTTAAGTGGCTTCCAGGTGGCGCTATCGGCAGGCAAAGTGAAATATGGATCTAAAAAAGTTGATTTTTCTGTGAGACACCCATATCTACCTATGTGCCAAGTTTCATTCAATTCCAGGGGGGTCAACTGCGCACAGAAAGTCAATCTCTCGTGGAATAGCTCTTAAATCAAGCCATTTTTGTGCTGATTCAGTAGATTCAGCTATTTTCTGCTAATTTTTACTCTGTTATACTTTTAGCTAGAAATGTTATTCAAACTGCAAAATATTAAGTTAAGCTTGTATCATTTCTTCATTGTTCAAATTTTTTGTAACTTCTGTAATTTTTTAATTACAATTTTTTGAAATAATTTCTGTTACAATACATTCTGGGAACTTACAGCGTGGTGATGTCACTGCTAGAGTGGGGAACAGCTGTAAAATCGTCAAGAAGTTTTCTCTTAAACTTGCTATAACTCCCACAGTTTTCACTCCACATAAATATTTTTACATCCAAGTTGTAGCAAAAGTTGTGCTGGTCACGAAAATGTTACTATGCAAGCAATCGGACAGACGGTTTTGGCAGTATGAGCCGAAAAGCGACGGGAGCACAAACCGAAACTCCATTAACTCCTATATTAAATGAGACAGAAAATTTCGGTTGGCAAGCTGAAAAACATAGTTTTACAACTTGCTCTTGTTCCCACATTTTTGGCACTACACACACAATTTTGACATATTTTGCTCAGCAGACTCTCCTCTTTAGTATGGTATCTCCATTTCGTAGATTGGACTTACTATCTTTAAGGTAGAGGCAGTAGTATGTAAGAGACGCCTTAGCTAAAATCTCCGTTGGACCAAATGCTTGAACCATTAACTCAAATGGCAGTGAAATTGTGGCATAGCAGTATTGCGGTTCAATTCTGCCCTCTGCTGGACTTTTTCCTGGGTTCAGCTTTATCATCTTTCGGATTAAGATTGAAAGGACTGTTAGACAAATCTCATTCTTCTGCGTCAAACTCAGTGAAAGAATTTTCGGTATCATCGTTTGAACAGTCGCTCAAACCAGCTCCCAGAGAGCACATTTAGGGCAGCAAAGACTGGTCTTTTCGCAGGGTGGGTCCATGAGAACACGTTACCGTAAAAAAAAAAAAATGCACAGCAGAAAATAATTGCTCAAACTCCTATTCCTGTATATACAAGCAACTGTTCGCGCTACCTAGATATATTTATGATCATTTCTAAAACAGGCGAAATACTGGTTTCAAAATGACCGTAACTGCCATCCTTGCCAAGCCAGCAGACGTAACTTTTCTAATAGTTAACGTCAGCTAGCTATTGATTATGTCATCTGCAGTGATGGCAGTTTCAGTATACTCAATTTCGACCCATTTTGAACACGTTCTGTGCACTGTATGTTCGCGAGCTAACTAGCTAATAATAGCTCAGAAATAAAAAGGGAGCCGTGAATAATATCACAGCATGTGTTAACGATATCTTGCAGCCTGCTATTATTAGCTATTTAGCTAGCGAAGACAGTGCACAGAAATGAACAGAGAGCCGCGAATAGTAGCATTTCACCACTTGGCGAGGTCAGCGTTGTGTTGTTCGCGACTGCGGGAGACACTGACAGTGAGCTACAGAACAGTTGCGGCAGTCTGCCAATGTGGCCTGCCATGTTTGCTCCGCCCTAAGGCTAATTTCTCAGCATGCATTCCATTGACCTAGATACGCACAGAGCTATAGAGAGAGAGATGCATCAACCTCATGGACTCCAATTCACCATTTTTTTTTTTTACAGCTGGGTTGAAGCGGAGTAGACTCGTTCATGCTGCAGCTGAAAAGTCAGATTTCCTTAAACTATTACTTTCAGGTTTAAAGTCTTGTGTTTACATTTCAGCAGTTTTTCAACATTTTTTCAGCAATTTCCTTTGCCTCTCAGTTTCCAAGCACCTTCATTTTATAAGCCAACCTCTTCAACTTTTCTCACTGAAGCAAGCACAAAAATTTTCTTCAGTGATTTTTACAATTTCAATGCTGTATTTTCATGAAGATTTTTTATGTTTACAGCCCCTTTTCTCTGCAAAAATCATGAGAATGATCTGAAATACGATGGAATTCTAAATGCTGCTAGTGTCATGTCTCAGTTCAGCCATAGTCCCCCTCTCTATGAAGCATAAATCTTGAATTATAAAGCATTAAATAGGGTAACGCATAAATAGCCATATTTGGCCTCTGCGCAAAGGGGTTAATAAAACATATTCAACATACCTCAACTCTATTCCGCTGCTGGTGAGCTAATGCCATATCACAGCAAAACCCAAGTACAACCCCAATTCCGAAATAGTTAGGACAAAGTGTAAATTGTGAATAAAATCAAAACACATTGACTTTCAAATCACACCAGCCAGTATTTTATTCACAATAGAACAGAGATAACATAGCAAATGTTGAAACTGAGAAATTTTACAATTTTATCCACAAAATGAGCTCACTTCAAATTTGATGGCTGCTACAGGTCTTAAAAAAGTCAGGACAGGGGCCTGTTTACCATGGAGTAGCATCCCCTCTTCTTTTTAACACAGAGTGGAAGTGTCTGTGCATTGAGGAGACAAGTTTCTTGAGTTTAGCCATTGGAATTTGATCTCACTAGTGTTTAATACAGGCTTCCAGCCGCTGGAGAGTTTTGGGTCTCCTTTGAAGGACTTTTCGTCTAATTATGCGCCAAATGTTCTCAATCGGTGAAAGATCAGGACTGCAGGGAGGCCAGTTCAGCACACAGACTCTTCTACTACGAAGCTATGCTGTTGTGATAGCTGCAGTATGTGGTTTTTCATTGTCCTGCTGAAATACACAAGGCCTTCCCTGGAATAGATGTCGTCTGGAGGGGAGCATATGTTGCTCTAAAACCTTATATACCTTTCAGTGTTCTTGGTGCTTTTTAAAACATGCAAGTGTCCCGCACCATATGCACTAATGCATCCCCTTACCATCAGAGATGCTGGCTTTTGAACTGAATGCTGATAACAGGATGGGTGGTCTTTCTCCTCCTTAGCACGGAGGACACGACGCGCATGATTTCCAACAAGAATGTCAAATTTGGACTCGTCTGACCACAGGACACTTTGCTACTGTCCATTTTAAATGAGCCTTGGCCCACAGAACACAGCGGCGCTTCTGGATCATGCTCAACAATGGCTTCCTTTTTGCATGATAGGGTTTTCGGTGGCATCTGTGGATGGCACGGCAGACTGTGTTTACAGACAGTGGTTTCTTGAAGTATTCCAGGGCCCATTTAGTAATGCCAATGACAGAATCATGCCGGTGAGTGATGCAGTGGCATCTGAGGGCTCGAAGATCACGGGCATCCAGTAAAGTTCTTCGGCCTTGTCCCTTACGTACAGAGATTTTTCCAGTTTCTCTGAATCTTTTGATGATGTTATGCGCTGTCGATGATGAGACCTTCAAAGCCTTTGCAATTTGATGTTGAGGAACATTGTTTTTTTTTTTTTTTTTTTCCACTTTAATTTTTATTGAAGTTTCATGTTGTAACATAATGAAAACAGTTCACATTTAGGCCATGTATTTTCCACATTAAGAGTAAATGTGTTAAACAGAAAACAAGTACAAAAACAAAAAAAAAAAAAAAAACCGTCCTGGTTACAGACATCCATAGTCAAAGCAGTATACATATCAGTGATTCCTTAGATATCTTTCATTGTATCATAAATTGTCCATTTTTCCCATTTTTTCACAAAAACATCCCCCTTCAGTCTTAAATGGTAGGTCATTCTTTCCATAGTATAGATATCTCTTATGATTTCTAGCCACTGGTTTACAGTAGGGGGTTCAATCTTGCACCAATTTTGTGTTATTGCCTTCTTGCATGTGATCAATAATATTTTAGTTAAGTATCTATCCCTGTCTAGAACACAATCATTTAAGTTTCCCAGATACATGACTTTACATTCTTTGGGTATTATATATCCCAAAATATTTTTTAATCATGCTATGTACCTTTTCCCAAAATCTGTTAAGTTTATTACATTCCCAGAAGATGTGTGTATGATGTGCTTCCCTGTTTCCACACAGCCGCCAGCATGATTGTTGTGATCCAGTCTGTTTACTCTTCACTTTAGGTGTGATAAAATAACGAGTCAAGTTTTTCCACGCAAATTCTCTCCATGTCCTTGAATTTGTAGTTGTCTGTTGTGTTTCACACGTTGTGCCATTCTTCCGGTGTAATGTCAATATGCAGTTCCCTCTCCCATTTCTCCTTAATGTATAAATTGGAGATAGTTTCTGAGTCTCTTAGGCCTCGGTATAGTGCCGAGACTGCCTTGAATTTTGTCCCATTGTATGTCCGGATCATCACATCAAGTACCCCATTCAAGGTGTTCACACTCTGTATGTTCTTAATTAAATAATCCCTCAGCTGGAGGTATGTGAACAGATCTTTATTTTCTAGTCCATATTTTGATTTCAGCTGTTGGAAACTCATTATATTTCCATTATCGATTAATGTGCACATTGCAGTGATGCCTTTATTCCCCCAATTTCTGAAATTGTGGTCACTTAAACTCGGCTTAAATCTGTCGTCATAGGCAAACCAGCTTAGCAGCTTTACTTCTTTTTCTAATTTATATTTTTTAACATAACATAACATAACATAACATAACATAACATGAATGGCGAGAACAGGCCGTTCAGCCCAACTAGGCTCGCCAGTTTCTTTGTACCATCGTGAATATATCACTTCAGATACTCAATGACTCAATGGTATCTAGCTTTAAGTCAAGCCTGCTCTTGAAAACTCCCAAGGTCTCTGCCTCAACAATATGGTCAGGCAAGCTGTTCCACACTGAAATTACTCTTTGGGTGAAGAAATATTTCCGAATATCAGTGCTAAATTTACCTTTAGTCAGCTTCCATTTGTGACCCCGAGTTCTGCTAACAACACTTAGTTGAAGGAATCCTACATAATTCACTTTGTTAATCCCTTTAACATATTTAAAGACCTCAATCAAATCACCCCTTAGTCTCCTTTTCCTAAGACTAAAGAGATTAAGGATCTTCAGCCTTTTCTCATAGCTTTCATCTTTAATACCCGGAATTAGCTTCGTGGCTCTTCTCTGAACTTTCTCTAAAGCCTCTATGTCTTTCTTAAAGTATGGTCCCCAGAACTGTACACAATACTCTAGATGTGGTCTGACTAATGTGTTGTACAAAAGAAGCATCACCTCCTTGGATTTGAACTCAATACTTTTGGCAATGTATCCCAGCATCCGATTGGCTTTTTTAACAGCTACGGCACAATGGCTAGAGCCTGTGAGGGTTTGGTCAACAGTCACTCCCAGGTCTTTCTCTTGTGGAGCACATTCCAGTTTAAAACCTCCCATGAAGTAATCCCGTCTAATGTTTTTATTACCTACATGTACTACTTTACATTTCGCTACATTAAATTTCATTTGCCACATTTCTGCCCAATTCTGAATTCTATCCAAATCATCCTGAATCACTTTAGTGGACTCTAAACTATTTGCCAAGCCCCCCAATTTAGTATCATCTGCAAATTTCACTAATCTGCTCTCAATATTCCTATCAAGGTCATTAATGTAGATGAGGAACAGCAGGGGTCCCAACACCGATCCCTGGGGGCGCCACTCCCCACCCTACCTAGCTCAGATGATATACCACTGACCACCACTCTTTGTGTTCTGTCCTGCAACCAGTTATGAATCCACTTCAGAATACCACCTGTAACTCCAATGGAGCTCATTTTAAAATTAGTCTCTTATGCGGTACTGTGTCAAATGCTTTCTGAAAATCCAAATATATGATGTCATAAGCCCTGCTCTGGTCATAAGTCTTGGTGGCCTCTTCAAAAAAATTCCAGAAGGTTTGTCAGGCATGACCTTCCTTTCTGAAAACCATGTTGGCTATCCTCAAGATATTGTTACGTTCAAGAAATAAGTCCAGCTCATCTTTTATGATAGATTCCAATATTTTGCACGCAATGCAAGTTAAACTGACTGGCCTGTAATTACCTGGCTCAATCACGGTCCCCTTTTTTTATATATTGGTATTATATTGCCCTGTTTCCAATCATTTGGTATTTCTCCAGTTTCTAAAGACCATCTAAAGATGGCAGATAGCGGCTTAAAGATGATCTCACTAACTTCCCTGAGCACTCTAGGATATAAGCCATCAGGACCCGCCGCCTTATCTGCCTTTAGTTGATGCAACTTGTCTATCTGACGTTATCCCTAACCTCAATTTCCGCTAAATAATCTTGAGCATTGGACAAGCCCTCTGGCGAATAAAGACCCGCTCTAAGGTAAAATTCTCAACAAAGTAACCGTTTAAGGTGTCCGCAATATCCTTATTATCATATAGCAGCGATCCATTTTTATTCTTTATGCACTTAACCTGCTCTTTGACTTTCCTTTTTCTGCTACAGTACTGAAAGAAGCGCTTAGGGTTAGTTTTTGCCCCCTCTGCAATTTGTCTTTCATACAGTCTTCTAGCATTCCTCAGCTCTTTTTTTGACCACAGCCCGCATTTTACAGAATTCGGCCTTAGTAATCTCATTGTTATCCTCTATGTACATCTTATAAAGATTCCTCTTTTTCCTCAAACTCCTACGAATAGCTGCTGTCATCCACTGAGGATTCTGCTTTTTCAGCTTACTTTTGGACACCTTTGGAATGAATTTACATTGTGAATCAAGTAAAACCCCCTTAAATCTTTCCCACATCTCATTTACAGACTCACAGTCCAGGAGTGTCTCCCATTTTGTTTCACTTAGATATGACCGCATCCTGTCAAAGTTTGCTCGCCTAAAATTAAAAATTTTTGTTTTGGAGACACCTTTTTAACTTCCCATGAAACCTCAAAATTAATAGTAGAGTGATCACTTGTCCCAAGTGGCTCCAGTACCTCAACATTGCTAATTCTATCTGGGTCATTACAGAGCAGCAAATCTAAAATTGCCTTCTCTCTTGTAGGTTTATTAACATACTGCACCAAAAAATTATCATTTATGACATCTAGAAATTCTTCCTCCCCCTACCCTGTCCTTTCACAATTTCCCAATCAATACCAGGATAATTTAAGTCTCCCATAATAATAGTCCCTCCTCCTCTACAAGCTTGCGTAATCCTCTTAAGGAGCATTTCATTGACTGTACTGTCCAAAGCTGGTGGTCGATAGCATACACCTATGTTTAAACCAGTCTCGTGTTTGCCAGTGAGCCTGACCCAGATATCTTCACAAGGCACGGAATATTCAATTTCAGGAATTTCCTGCACATTTATGTTTTCGTTCACATAGAGTGCTACACCCCCTCCTCGCCTATTACATCTATCCTTCCTAAAGAGCTTATAACCTTCTACATTATATTCATCTCCATCCTCTTCACTAAGCCATGTCTCTGTAATCCCAACTATGTCATAGCCTTCACTAATCATAACGGCCTCAAGTTCTTGAAATTTATTTTTAATGCTTCTTGCATTTAGATAAAAACAATAAAGTCAGACCAAATACTCAAAGTGTGAAATGTTATTGGATCTGTTGATCCTTGCAGTGAGTTAATTGGTCTAGCGCTACCAATTAGGGATTGGGTTGGGATATCTGTCACAGACATCTCTATATCTTTCCACTTTGCAGTATATTCTTTGTCACACCATTTAATTATTGGTCTGAGTTGTGCTGCATGGTAATAGTCTTTTAAATTTGGGAGCGCCAAACCACCTTTGTCTTTTGACAATTGTAATGTACGATATTTAATTCGTGGTCTTTTACCATTCCATATAAATCTGGAAATCATTTTATCCCAAGTTTTAAATTTTTCTTGTGGAATTTTGACAGGGAGGGACTGAAAAAAATATAACAGCCTTGGCAAAATGTTCATTTTTGTGACTTCAATTCTTGAACTAAGATCTAATGGTAAGGTTGACCATCTTTCTATGTCTCTGCAAACCTGGAAATGGATCTGGTCATAATTTGTTTTGTAGAGATGAGTTATTTGTTTGGTTAGAATGACACCAAGGTATTTCATAGTTTTTGATTGCCATTTCAGTTGATAAATTTTCTTAATTTCTTGAGATGGGGTATAGTTGAATGCCAAAATCTGTGTTTTATTTACATTTATTTTATATCCTGAGTGACTGCTATATATATTTATAAGCTGCATCAACTGGGTAAAACTTGTGTTGGGGTTGTGTAAATATATCAATATATAGATCCATAAATAGACTAATTACATGCTCCTGTCCTTTGATGTTGATTCCTTAATCTCCTCATTTCTGCGAATAGCCTGCGCCAAAGGCTCAATGTATAGAGCAAAAAGGAGTGGGGACAGGCAGCATCCTTGACGGGTACCTCTCTTTAGCTCTATTCTTTCTGTAAGACTACCGTTAATTTTTATTCTGGCAGTAGGATTTTGGTAGATAGTTTTCATACAATTAATTGAATCTTTATTGAATCCAAATCGTTCTAATACTAAGTACAGGAAGTTCCAATTTACGCTATCAAAAGCCTTTTCGGCATCAAGACTTATCAAAATAGCACTGTTTTTCTGGGTTTGTATTGTATTAATAATCTGTATAGTCCTTCTGATGCTATCCTGTGTTTGATGCCCTACAATGAAACCAGTTTGGTCTTCATCAATTAGATCACTTATAAATTTTTCATATCTTTGTGCTATGATAGACGTATATACTTTGTAGTCCACATTAAGAATTGATATGGGTCTAAAATTACTGCAATATTCTGTGTCCTTTCCCTCTTTGGGAATTACAGAGATTATAGCATCTTTCCAAGAGGGTGGTAAGTGGCCTTCTTTAAGAGTGTAGTTGAAGGAAGATGTAGGGAGAGGTGTTAATTCATCTTTAAAGGTTCGATACCACTCCGATGGGAAGCCATCGCTTCCAGGGGTCTTATTAGCCTTAAGTTTTGATATGGCTTTGGATATTTCCATGGGAGTTATCGGGGCTGTAAGGATACTATTTTGTTGGTCTCCAATAGATGGTAGATCAAGGGAATTAAGAAACTTTCTTTTTGCATCTTCATTAGATGAAGGTGGTTGTGTGTAAAGATTTTTGTAGTAATCTTTAAATATATTTTCTATTTCTGTAGCGTTATGTTTTACTTGGTTTGAATGGACATCTCTAATCTTATGTATTGTATTTAAAGCCTGTTGCTTCCTAATTCGCCGTGCCAGTAGTCTAGTCGCTTTCGGCCCAATTTCGTAATATTGTTGCTTCACAAATCTGTTTTTTTTTCTCAATCTCTCCTCTTAAGATATTGTCTAATTCCTCCTTTTTGGATTTTATTTCTTGTGAAATTTGAGTATTTTGGTTATTTTGGTATTTTAATTCTAAATTTTTTAATTCTTTAGTTAGATTAAGAAAGGCAGCCTGTTTAAATTTCTTTTGTTGTGAGGTTATAGCTATTAATTTCCCCCGCATAACAGCCTTTAAAGTGTCCCATAGAATTGTAGGGCTAATCTCTTCTGTTTTGTTTTCTTCAATACATCTCTTTATCTCCATTTTAATTTGTTCAATTATTACTTTATTATTCATTATGCCTATATTCAGTCTCCAGGTTGTATTCTTAAGTCTGTTATTTAAATGTACAGTTAAGTGAACTGCATTATGGTCAGAGATATCAGCCACTCCGATTTTACATTCTATCACCTTATGCAGGTCCCAGCTGTTCATAAATATATAATCAATTCTAGAATGGATATTATGTGTGCTGGAGTAATGTGTGTATTCTTTTTCTATTGGATTAAGCTCTCTCCATATGTCTAGCATCCCCTGCTCCTTCAATAGTGTGTTCATGAGTTTAGTTAGGTGAGTTTTATTTCTCTGTGTGCTTGTTGTGTCTATCTTATGGTCTAGAATTACATTAAAATCCCCTGCACACATCACCATGCCCTCTGATTCTGATGCTATAGTTGTGAATAAAGTTTTAAAAAAATGTTTGTCGCTTTCTGGTGGGGCATAGACATTGATTAATGTGACCATCTTATCCTCTAGTTTTCCTTTAACAATAATATATCGTCCTTCTTTATCACCAGTTTCTTTCAAGCATTCAAAATTGATAGAGTTTTGAATCAATATTGCCACCCCTCTTTTAGTGGCTCTGCTTGCATGTACTGTAGAAAGTGTTTCTATAACCAAATTTCTTTAGTTTCTCATGTTCTTCCTTAGATAAATGTGTTTCCTGAATGAAAATAATTTGGGCTTTAATTTTTTTCATTTTCAAAATGAACTTGCTTCTTTTGATTGGATTGTTCAATCCATTAACATTTACTGACACCAGTGAGATATTGTTCATATTTGCTCTAGTAAGGTAATACACTTTTCATATAACCATCTTGTAACCATGAAGACTAACAACGGCCCTGTAGGAACAGAGGGCAACTTACGACATAAGAAACAAAACAAGGAACAGTTGAACCTCCAAGGGTAGGCGCGTGCCCATGTTTGCGCCTCCCACGTTACCTTCGTGGGTTGAGGGGAATATCTCATAACATATGAGGCCCCTCTCTAGGTAGGTCTAGTCTCATTGTCCAGTAATGCTCGTGCATAGACCTCCTAGTAGGAAATACGTGCATAGCTACCGATCAGTTGTAACAAAAGAAGACCATCAAATACAGTGACCAGTTTAAGGAATTTGATCAATATTTAGCATATTATTCATCTTTGTGTCTTTAGCTAGGTTACTTAAATGCACTCACGTACTTAGTTTGTCCATTATTTCCACTGAAATTTCTGTAGTCTCTGTTTGGCTCGCACAGCAGCGTTCTCTGTGTTTCCAACCCGCTGCCACGGCATTGCTCGCTGGAGCCGCTCCTCCGTCCCCGTCCTAGCTGTGTCCTTCCCGGGTATCTCCGTTGCAAGTCCCCGCCTGGTCAGCTCCTTTGCCGCCTCTTGCGCACTCTCGTATGTCCGCAGGCCGGTTTCCCAATGAATCTTGATTTTTGTCATGGGTGTCTGGAAACGTATTCCTTTATCTCTCAGGACCCTTTTGATGTTATTGTACTCCTTTCTCTTCCGGATTACTTCCGTGGCATAGTCATGGTCGAAAAAAAGTGCCCTGTTTTGATAGTGAATTTTTTTCTTCCATGCCTCCTTCAGTACAGTCTCCTTCACCGTATATTGGAGAAAGTTTACCACGAACGATCTTGGAGGTTTGTCGGCGTTCGGTCTCGGCATTAAGGCTCTGTGTGCCCGCTGTATCTGCAAGTCCATGTCTGACGGCAAAGGGAGCTCCTTTTTCAGGAGCTGTTCGATGAATTGTGCGGCGGAGCTGCCTTCCGCTCCCTCGGTCAAGCCAAATATACGGATATTATTCCGTCGATTTCTTCCCTCTTGGTCTGTCAGTCTTTCTTGCAATATTTTTTGTTGTTGCAACGAGTGGAGAAGGGCGTCTTTCACTTCGGTGTTCCAACTTTCTACCTCTCCAATTCTCTGTTCGGCTCCCTCAATCCTCGTAGCCTGTGTTGCTAGCTCTTTCGTTGTTTCTGTGAGCCTCTGGTTAATGCCCTTCTTGAAATCCTCTAGTTCTTCTTTCATTTCTTTTTTGATTTCCTCTGTGAACGTCGTAAACTCGGCTTTCAGCTTAGTTTTAAAGTCCTGAATTTCTTTCACTATATCTTTGAGTCCCGAACGTATCACTTCCGCCGCTTCAGCTTCCCTGTCCTCTCCTTCTCCCTCTGTATCCGCCATGTTAGCCATTGTGTCGCCTCCGTCTCCGCTGGTCAGGTCGGACCGTTTTCCCTGATTTTTCAAATTCTCGTGTCTTCTTGATTTCCTCCCCCCTTCCATCTTGCATCTGACGTGTCCAAATCTTTCTTAATTATTCGAGTTTGGGGATTTTTATCGACTATTGATCGGGAGCTTCCCACCTATGCTGCCATCTTGAACGAGGTCAATCCCAGGAACATTGTTTTTAAAGTATTCCACAATTTTTGTACGCAAGCCTTCACGGGTTGGAGAGCCTCTGGCCATCTTTACTTCTGAGAGGCTCAGCCTCTCTAAGACATCCCTTTTATAGCCAATCATGTTACACACCTGATGCCAGTTAACTTAATTACTTGCTAAATTTCAGCTGATTCTCTTATATATTAATTGCTTTTTCAGCCCCTTTTTGCCTGTGTCCCAACTTTTTTGAGACCTGTTGCTGCCAGAAAATTTGAAATAAGCTCATTTTGTGGATAAAAATGTTAAATGTCTCAGTTTCAACATTTGAAATGTTATCTATGTTCTATTCTAAATAACATATTGACTCGTGATCTGAAAGTCATTGCATTTTGATTTTATTCACAATTTACACTTCATCCCAGCTATTTCGGTATTGGGGTGTACATTAACACTGAACAAATCCTGAAAAAAAACTGCCCGAATTGCATCCAGACCCAAACTAATCCTGCTCCCTACTGGGGAAAAAAAAATTATCGTAATATGTAAATGAATGAATCACTCCCCTGTCTGCCCTTCCACTTTGTTAGTTTGGTCTATGTCTAACATCAATCAGTCTTGGTCCTAGCTGTCTGCAGCACTAAACCCCCCCACCCACCCCCGTTTGTCTGATTTCTGTCCCAACCACCTACTGTTACCGTTATTTATTTATTTATCTTTTCTTTTTCATGCATTTCTTTTGTTTAACTCCTTCAACCCCACAGCCCTCTACAGAGGGCTGACCAACATATTCCCTTCAACCCCAAATTCCTGTAGGGAAAATTCAAACAATCTTACTAATTGATTGGAACATATCAGGTTACATTTAATGGGATTCCAGAGATAACAGTAAGATACAATGTCCAGATAATGACCAGCCCTCTACAGAGGGCTGTGGGGTTGAAGGGTATAGTGATGCTAGAATATCTGGGGTTGAAAGAGTTAAAGAAAGCAAATACCCAAATCATCTGTCAGTTTTCTTACTGTATGGTTTTGTTTCATCAAGTTTTTTTGGTTTGGATCTATTTGTATTACCCATCCTCCTGTCTTTCTTTTGTACCCTCCCCTCAGTACTTTAAGTACAAAATTATTGTGAATGAAAATAAAGCTGACCTCGGGGGGTCCAGAAAGTGTTTTATTCATCATCTCCACAACATTAGCTTTCCGTAGAGGTATAATTTGCCCATTTTTTGATTTCTCAATACATGTCTACTTTAAGCATATTGGTTGAGTACTTCAGGTGAGGATTATATCATGCATGATGCATGCATTTTTTGATTTTCATTTTACCAGCAGCAACAGCATCTTTGGTATTGCATTCTCTTTGTGTGTGTGTGTGTGATCATGGCAAAATATGTTGCTAGAGATGCCTAACAGAAGCAATTTTGCATACTTTGCCAGGTCTATCTACCTTTGAAAATGGCAGATTCAAATTTCATTTTTCCAAGTTTTGTTTATAGATGAGAGTCAGAAAAAGAGTCCATGAAAGTCAGTGAAAGTCAACACACTGCCTTCTGCCTATGCACCAACACCTTCAACACGTCCACCTGCCCTTTCGACGCAAAGCTGACAGCGACGGAGCATGTCCTCCACTGCATGTCTCACCATAGCCGGATCATTTCGCAAATTTCGAATGCACTCTTGCAGTTGGTCAAGATCTCGGGGAGGAGTCACAAACACTTCGTTTTTCAAATGTCCCCAAAGGAAAAAATCACATGTCGATTTCTGAATGTCATGCATTACCAAAACTTGGAAAAATTAAATTCTAATCTACCATTTTCAAAGGTCATTTAATCAGGCATGCGCAACAGTAATTTTGCAGTCAAGGGTTTTCATGAAGAGCTAAGAACGTCCTCTTCCTTGGCATATTGCATAGAAATGGTGAAACTATATAAACTCAGGAAATTAACCCGATGAAGTTGGATTACCTTTTTTTTGATACGCACTGTATATCCATCTGTGGACAGATTTTGTTAACATGATATCACAGCCGTGCAAGATACAGTCATGAAACTTTATAGGTGCATATTCATGATGAAAATGAAGGTGAAGATGGGTGTGATCTAAGCAAGGGCACAGGAAGTAGGGTGTAAAAATAGCAGCTGGTGTGATCCCATCGATGGTCTTTAGTTATGTTTTTTTTTTTTTTTTTTTTTTTTTTACAGCCAATGCTTACTTCAAGATGTTTTCCCATTTCTAGTATCTTTCAATTGAATAAACATTGGCTGGTCTATTTCTCATTTTTATGCAAAAGTTAATTCTGTGAAAAGAAAAACTTCACATTGATCCTTCATCCTGCCAACGCTTTTATCAGATGTAATTAAAAGGAGTATGGAAGATGCGCTATGGAAAATAAGTTGTTTTCTTTGAAAAGGCCACTTTGCAGTGCAAAGTCATCAACTTCTCTAATTATAGCCCTCATCAAAGAGGGTGAATTTGAAAATTCAAAAGTTATGTGGAACCTCTGAGCCATGCATGTTCAAAAGTACTCCTTCTGGATGCAAACAATGATCACGTTGTGTAAATCTATTTTTAGTATGATGTGTCAAGAAATCTGATAAACTTGCGCATACAATCTAATATCAGTACAAATATTAACCCTTAAAGTGCTAAATTTTTACGTATCCTATCCTTCTAAAAGTTAATCATTATTTAGTTGACAAATTACCTTCAGAAGGACTCAAAGGTACCTTCAGGCCACTGCCAACTAATTTGACAACTAAAAATGGACATAATTGTTGACATTTTGAAGGCTGAAATCTGAAATTTTGCTTCATATATTTTGTGCCTTGTGTGACAACAGCAGTGATTACCACTTTTAGGGTTAACTGATATCTTTTCAATGTTGACCTCTATGGAGATTTTTATGGCAGCGCCATCAAATATGCTACTGTATTTATAATACTTCACTTGTTTCGCACAGGTGGAAATTGACACTGTTTTGTCTGATTTTGAGTCATCTGATTTTGGAGAAATGGTAAGTAAAAGCATCACTGGTTGACTCCTTGTACAGCAATTGTCATCTTGATTTTATCTATTTAGTGAGAAGCAAAATTTTTTTGCATTTCTGCCTTTATGGGCTGTGTATTCTTTCTGAAAGCAGAGACAGCACCTGCTATCTCATATTTTCCAGTCCTTTATTCTTTAAATGGAAAATGAAAACATCTAAGTTGATTTCATTAACCCTGGATCTGGAATTCACCGTGCACCAGTAGCGGTCTGTCGGCGGTAACGAAGACCTTCGGTAACCTCACCTTTCAATGCATTATTACCTAATCTTATTACTTTGCCTGCTTAGCAGCAGTTGCTATCATTAATTGGTAGAATGACTGTCTAATTTATTTTTTATAGCATTGTTATTGTGTATTACATCACAAAGTTGAGGCGTTTTCTTCTGCATATACTACATGATGACGTAAAATTTCTGCATCTTTATAAATTCTGAACTTGTGTAGCCTAGCTCATGAAACTGCCCAGATTTGCGTAAATTAGTTTATGAGACTCATTAAGCAATAAGGAATGAGAATCCATTCTATATTTTTAATATCGTCATTGCTAAAGGGCGTTTATAGGCATGACGCATAGTAGAGTGTCATTGTACAGATGGCAATAGTCCAAATAAATGAAAACTAACCAAGCGAAATGGAAGTCAGCGAAAGTTCTGGATTTTTCAGCCCTCTTGTTATTATTTAGTTTCTAGTCGCAGTCTGGTGCCCAATGTTTTACCTTTAATATTAGAAAAATAAATATTTTTAAGTCTCGAAATATCCACTTCGATCGATTGCTTGCGACTGGCACATTACAATTTTACATTACTACTAGGTTTTTGCTGTGATTTGAACAGTAACCCTTGTTTACGCTGCATAGTTTAATAGGCCTATTTCACATTTCCGGGTCTCTAAAAAGGATGTGGGTGCCTTGTTTTTCCGGTTAGCATCTGTAGCTGTTGATAGAGTACACGACTTGTCAGCATGGAGCCGGGACATTTCTCTAAATGCCTTCTTTCACTCCACTAATGTGGTTATAATTGTGTCTTCAAAGTTTGGTGGACAAGTTATGCAAGTTATTTTACAAGCAGTTCATGGAAAGACTTCCGCCCATACCCCCTTCCCTTATTTTCAATCTACAAGGTCCAGTATACATTCCAAAAAGGGCAATTCTATCCCTTATATCCACTTCCTACCCTATCCCTAACACTACCCCAACCTAGTTTTCCCCAAATCATGGTCCTTGTGGGCCATGACCTGATGGTTTTCCATGCTCCCTTTGTGGAGCCCAGCCATTTTAACTTATCGGGGGCGGGGGACAGAGAGAGAGAGAGAGAGAGAGAGAGACTGGCAGAAGTCTTGCCCAGTTTATTTATGATTACGATGGTTAATGATTGTAAAATACAGATTGTGGTGGCTAACAGGTAGCACTTGCACACACTGTTTTTCAGTTTTTGGGGTACACATGTGTAACAGGCTATGAGAAGTGACAGCAGGAAGCAGCCTCTACTCCAGGGCATTTGCTGCTAGCAGCCTGCCTCAAGTCTGACTGTCTAACACAGGGATACTCACTCTTTTCCAGAATGAGCCACTGTGGGTGCAAGCTTTCACTCTATCCAACCTGTCGCACACCTGATTCTACTAATCAACCCTTAAAGCTTTTGCCATAGACCTTTGATAAGCAGAATCAGGTGTGTAACTGCATGGTTAGAATGAAAGCCTGCACCCACTCCGGCTCATTCTGGAAAAGAGTGAGTATCCCTGGTCTAACAATTACAAATAAGGAGATTCAAGAAAAAGGTTAGAAATCTGCTTATTTTTACATTTCAAAGTTATAATTTTGATCAAAATGTAGTTCTCAAAAAGTGCTTTCTAACTATATAATTTTCATGAGAAAATATTAAAGTTCAGCAGAATAAAGGCCTGTTGTTCTGCTGACCTATCCTGCTAGCAGCCTGCCTTGAGCCTCTGGCTGCCTAACAATTTTGGAGAAGGAGATTCAAAGAAAAAGGCTACAAAATGCTGTATTTAACTTTTCAAAGTCAGAATTTTGATAAAAGTGTAGTTCTCAAAAAGTGAATATATAATATATAGAATACATGACTTTCTTCATATCTAAAAGTAGGTTTTCTTCTATGAAAGTTATCTGCAGCTCAGTTGGGCAAAATGACCTTCTCCAACTGACTGGCAATTACACACTGTGAGATTCCTAAAGGTGCCTGGTTTACCCAGAAAATATGCATTTTTATCAATGAAATTGTATACAAAGTTAGTTTAGACAAAGTGCTTCCAGATTATCAACTCCATGTGTCTTTATCTATAATCTGGTTGTCAGGGTGATGGCCAACAGACCCAAGGGGTCTGGACCTCCTGTGAAATGGAGAAACAGACATCCTGATTACAAATAGGGATGTAACGGTATGAAAATTTAACCTCACGGTTATTGTGACCAAAATTATCACGGTTTTCGGTATTATCGCGGTATTTTTAAGAATGTGTTCAATATGTTCAGAAAGCACTGATAGGCCTACGCAAACTGAAATAGTTTTTAAAAACGTAACGGTGTTTATTATATTTCAAAAATATAGGCAAAACCTTATCAAAAGTGCAACTCTTAGCATCAAAGGAACAAGGGTTCAGCATGTAAACAGCTTATTTGTCAGGAACATTTCCAGTAGTGCAGGTTTGAATTATACAAATC
The DNA here is from genome assembly GCA_029692085.1 of Gymnothorax javanicus. Classification (NCBI taxonomy): domain Eukaryota; kingdom Metazoa; phylum Chordata; class Actinopteri; order Anguilliformes; family Muraenidae; genus Gymnothorax; species Gymnothorax javanicus. The sequence goes on from CM056201.1 coordinate 60,664,986, forward strand.
CAAACATTCAAGCTAAGACATAAAGAACAATACGTAAAGAAATGAAAGAAACACCACTTATAATATACTTGTTTTCTTCATCATCAAAATTAAAATGTAGAACTGTACACATGAGCACTTTAAAGTAAACCTTAAAAGAATAAGACAAAAGTGCATTATGCATTTAAAATAGCCACTATAAACAAGTTACAAAAATAACTACTAAAATCATATGTAATCAAATCCAAATGTTCAAGTGTTGATGACATTAAAATTAAAAAAAATATATGTAAACAAATCAGTGGAACAGAACTGATTGTATACTTGAAGAGTTTGGTTCCAAAACACAATATATCCATTTTACTCATTTTGAGTAAATCAACTTTTTCTGAGTGGGCACCTATTGCATTTTATAGAGAAACACAAACTTTGACCATGAAAAAATACACTCTATAGTATGAATTTCAAAAAAAGAAACTTTGCACCATGTGTAAGAAGCACAGGGCTATTGCTTTATGGTATTGTCTCAATTTTTGTAATTTTGGCACTTATTGCGTTTTGGAACCAAACTCTTCACTTATTCTCTCCATCATCAACAAATAAGATGCTGCTGATCTAGCATCATGTATTATGATTATAATTGGGTTACCATTCATATCAATGTACATGCGATTTCGCCTATAGCTGTTTTTGGTGCAAAATCAAAAGAAAACGATTGGCTAGAAATTCATAATCTTACAGGGCAAATAATCATGTTTCGTGTTTTCAAAGACACTTGGCTCAGACTGTGTGACTTAGTAAATTAAAGTTATCCAACTTCGCTAGAATTAAACCATTTACTGACCTTGAACAAATACAAATGGACGCGCTACTGTGCGAATAATGTTACGGCGCATCCTTATTGGCACAGCTGCTAAGTAGCTGCTCATAAGGAGCAGCGGCTGTGCCAATGGCCACTCCGAATACAAATTATGCAATCTTTTAGAAATCAAGAAATGCATGCAATGCAATAAAATACTGTAATCTAGTACTGTTTAATAAACCCAAGTGGGCATCCGTCTAGCTCTTAGGCTAAGGTTAAGAAAGTGTCCAGCAGCTAGCGCCACACTGCACCACTGAACGAAAATGTGGATTTTAGGTAGAATGCTTCTGGTACCATGTCATTCATTTCAGCAAAGGTTTATGACATTGCTGTGTTAACCGTTGTCATAGTAAACAAATCTGCTAGCGCGATTTAGCTGATCTAGCTGCTAGCTCCTATTTGGTTGATTCCAACGTCCATATAATGATATATGGTAATATACACGTAGTCACTGTCAATTAAATTTCTACAAAAAACGAAGTTTATGGCATTTTTGATGCCTTTAACTAGCGCTAAATAATGCCTTGTTTTCACCGTTTCATCGTCTCTTCGTAAATTAAAGTTTAACGGTTTGGCTTAGAATATTCGCTGCTAGATATGCATTCTCAATGGCGACAGTCGCTGTACTTAGGGTTCTGTTTACATTATTGACCAGTCAATAAGTTAGACAGACGGGTCATTACATTCAACCTCAACCCGATGTCCCCACATCATGTATTTCAGCTAAAACGTTAACGTTAACTTTGCATTGGCTATAAAGTTGTGGGTGATGGTCACGGAGATGTGCCATGAGATTTGACGTATTGCTGCCTTTAGCAGAAACTTTTTCTGCAGACAGGATAACTGTCTTCAATCAAGTGTCCCCCGGCATTCTTATAATACCCAAAATATGCCCATACTTCAGACCTAGTCCTCTTAGAGGGCTGATAGATGTCCTGAGCGCAGTCGTCTCCTCCTTCCGCCATGATTCCATTTCCAATTTAAAGAAAGTTTAAACGCAAGTTGTAGGCTACACAGTGCGCCTGCGCGGCTACTTCAGGAGACTCGGATGAAGCTGGGAAGGATTAAACACACGGTTTCCACACCTCGGTAATCCACCGAGATAATAATTTTATTTGAAATGAAAATAGTAATTGTTATTGTCAACATTTTCATCGGGGTTTACCGTTACACTGGTAATCGTTACATCCCTAATTACAAATTGTTATAAATTGCTAAATACACACCAACTGATGGCAAATTTGATATGGCTGTTTTACTTACCTTCTTACCCGTCAGAAAATGTTAAGATAATTAGTATCTGACACCTTAGAGCCATGATAGGGAGGAGAATGTGTGGAAAGTTTGAGCCTCTTGTTACAGTGGAGAATGCTAAAATAACAGTTTTGGGGGAAAAAAAACACCTTAAAATATAAAAAATAATTTTAAAAAGCACAAATATTTACACATATTCATTTAGTTTAGATTCTGTACATTAAATACATTGATTACTGTGTGATAATAACTTTAGGAGTAATTCCATTTTAAAAGTTGAGAGGTCCTGCTTGTAGTGCTTGATACCCATAAGCTGAAAACCAGAGACAGCTAAGTCACTAGCCTGTAACTTTGATCCTAGTTAATTTAAAAGAACATTTTAACCTCAGATAAAGCTAAGTTTTTCGGATTTTATTTCAGTTGTATTTTGAAACTTACCGTAAGTTATTTGTCTAATGTGTCGTTTGATCCTGTGAAACGTCTGTTGCTGGCTGTCCGTTTAACCTGTGTTTGTTGATGTCACACACTTTCATCCAATCTGCACAAATGGTAAATCGCTCTGAGTATCTATCCTATTTAATATTAAATGCGTGGCGTCCATGCACAGCACAACAATGTTATTTTCAGGCGATGAGACGAATTTAACGGCCTGTAGCTACAAGAGGAGGATTTCCCTCATTTCAGAGGTCTCAATGCAGTATTGCACATTGTGAAATTATTTTGGCATAATAAAATGTGTTTTGTCGATTTACCAATTGCCACACTAATATCCACTTGATCAATCGCGCAGCGTGTTTGGTAAAACGCTCAGATTGGACAAATGTGCGTGACATTGACATTAACGTTTCCTGCCAGAATGTCCATTGTGCAGCTATCCTTGATAGCTATGCCTGTCTGTTTGGTCGCATGCGAAAGAGTGTGCTGGCTTTGCAAGGCTTACCGATAACTAGCCATAACTTCACAAGAACGGGCATAATGTAAAAAGCTGTAGTAAGCTTGGCCGGGTCAAGTAGCCAACGTTTTGTCTGTTTCATCTTCAGTTGTGAAATCTTGCTTTACCTACTGCCAGTAAAACTTAAATATTCTGTCAAAGTATTTATGTGTTTCTGTTTGCTATAGTATAACTGCCTAGTCCCTAAACATTGTAGCAGGAAAGGTGTTTGTAAGAGCCAGGTGCTAAAGATCTCTTAGGAACAGCGAGGAACCACGTGAACTTGAGGTCAATAAAGCCTGCAACGCGACATGTATTGCTGACATACAAGTCAAACAATAACGGAATGTAATGCTTCGCTTTATGTTCAGCATAATGTTAGAGTATGTAAGTGAGGCAAACCATGGTTCAAATTACGGGGGAGCTAAGGGGAGCTTGGCTCCCCCGAAGAGGGCACCAGCTCCTCTGAAAGCCTCTCTTGAGACGTTTTGGGGGAGCTCTGAAAATTACAATCGTTTGTGTGAGGGTTTACATTTCTTCTGCACATATCACTTCCTGAGTGTTTGCCTAAGTAGAGACAGCTCAACGGATACAGATGCACTGAGATCGAAGGGCAAAGTACTTCGAATCATACCTGGTCACTGCAATTTCCCCGCTGAATAGACAGACCGCTAATTATTCTGACATGCATTTTTGAAATATCTTGACAAAAATCTTTCATATTGTAATTTCTTAATTTTTAATTGGTTGCATGTGCTGCTGCTCGCCCCTGCATCGGTATTATGTAACAAGCAGAGTGCATTCTGCACTCACCTGCAAAGATGCATAATACTGTCTGACTATGCACCCTGTAATGAGCAGTCAAAATTGACTTTAGACCAGGTTTTTGTTGGTCAATAGTGCTATCGCTTTTTGCGGTCTCAAGACCACTTCACCACACCTCATTTTAAGATCAACATGCCCATGGGCGCTCAATTTGGCACAAATGCATTCCCTATGTAGGCAGACTGGACGCGGGGGGTGGTTAAAGGTATTTGCGTTGGTCGGAAAGTAGCGAAAATACGTGCTTTACACTTCCCGCTGGGTGTAAGATAGAGTCCAATATCGTCAAATATTGCAGCTTTCGATGGTCTCGTCGTGTGCTTTTTCAAGTCTCTATTTTGTCCTGCCTTTATGTCAAATAATGCTCTTGTAAGGTGGTTGCACAAAAATGCAAGTTCTCGGATGTTTTAAGTGACCCAATTATTGCAGTAGAGAAGAAAGAGCGTGCAGTATATGAGGATGTGCAAATTTTGATTTCATTGATCTATATGCGTCTTCGGGTATATTTAGGCCGTATTTATAAAGCTAATGGAAAGAATACCGCATCCAACCTCCACTTCTTTCGGCTTTTTATTTTCCAGAACAATTTTAAAAAGGGGTGCCAATATATTTTGGGGTTTTTTTAAATGAGAAATGGGTTTAGTATTTAATATTAATATTAAATATCGCAAATGCATATGCTGTGCATGCCCTAGCTACCCGATATGTCATCAGTAACATGGCTGCTGCCGTTAAATACCATTACTGCGTACAGCAGCACTAGAAATTAAACTCTAAATTTTCTTGACTGGATTTGCGTTTGACGTTTTTACACACACCGAATGTTTCTCTGGGTACCAAAACATCAAGGTAAGCCAAAAAAGTACTGATTTCATTCGATAGTGGTGCAGGTTGAATATGGAATTCTTTCCAAGCTAATTACCAATTTTGTTCTCATTTTCTTCCCAGAAATTTTACGTTCGCTTGTGCCTCCACGAAATATTACCTGCAGTAGTTACTGCTAACAGTGGTATTAGTACAATATTTTTCGCAGTAACCCTGTTATTGACCGTGCTGCTACACACTTATATTTATAAACGTGCATGTGACATGTTTTAGTAGTGGTGCGCACCAGGAAACGGGGCTCCACCAAAAGCCAATGCATAATTCGAACCCTGAGGCAAACCGCTAACATTGCATGTAATTCACGCACAATTACATACAATTACGCTTTCTGACTCTCCGTGATCAAGCAAATTTACCTTGCTCCATTTCTTTAGCCAGAAGTTGGGGAGAAAGCGCAGCCCTAGCTATGAATAACTACAATGCCTTGTATTACATGGTCAATGATGATTGTCACACAAAGGCTGTTAGCATAATGAAATTGGTTAATTCTACACCTTAATGACCATAAACCATGATTGGACAGCTTGATGACTAAACAAACGTTGTATTCACTAAATTTTATATTCACTCAATGCCCAAGCTTTATGCCTCAACAGTGATGGCTCCTCTGAGTATTAATCTAAAATTTGAACTGAAACCTGGGCATGTCTTCTCTGTGAAACACAATGCAGAGTTGTGCATATGACCAGGATCTGTTCATAATAGACCAAACCAGAGTACAGCCCACCCAGGTCTATCCAGCCAATGGGATCCAGGGCTGCAGTCGTGACCGCACCCAGCCTGCGCTTGCCATAACCTCGGACAAACAAACACTTATCCGAACTGCTTTCTCTATTGGGAAGACTACATTCGCGCTTTGTTTTCGCATTTTTGTAATTAAAAAATCTCACAATGGCAAAGCGGTGTTGTTACGGTGAGTGTAAATCGGACACGAGATACCCAGACAGGGTCGTAAACACTACTTTCAGGACGGAGAGGGCTGGATATGGCAATTTATTTGCTAATAATTACTCATTATTCTGAGAGCTCAACTCGCTTTGTTTACGAACAATAATGCCTCTTGATGGCTTTGCACTGGGCTGTAAAAGGGTCAAGAGGCTGCAGGTTTTCATTCAAACAGAGCAGAAACACACCTGATACGATTAATGCAGGCTTCACACAGAGTTTCAATCAAAGACTGTCTTGGGCAATAACATTTGGGTGCTCCGGAAAAGGTTTATGATCTTATTGCACCATATGTAAATTGAATGCTTCGTACCCTGCTTTGCAAGAGCACTGGCAGTGAACAATGCTTCTCTGTTCCTTGTCGATCGTTATTATCAATGAGTGTGGCTTCTGGGACTTCAGCATTGAGCGATAGCATTTGCATTTCGCTTCAACTTCATGGGTGTTTATAACAGAAAATGACACTGCGTGAATATACCCTGATAAAAATAATTATAACCCTTGTCTTTTGCTTTTTTTTGCGATGCGATCCGTTTTTAAAAACTCAAGATTGATGTTTTCAGGAAGCGCTTCCAATGAGGTTATAAGGGACGTTGGCGCCATCTTCAGCAAAGCTTGACCTAGGTCCAGCCGTTGCTATGCGTAGTTAGGGGGTGGGCGGAGCTATGGATCGGTCTATTGGTACTGGATATGTTCCAAGCATTATTTCGTTAGCCACATATCATAAGTGCCTTCGTCATATTTTTTTTTTTTTGCCAAATTTAGATATCGGCTGCCTGTTCTTTCGTGCTGGCTAAAAAATGTGTTTTTTCCTTTTTCTCAAGAGAAGAGGCTATTCACCCCGCGGCGGTTCAACGCGAAAGATCAAAGAGAGGGGCAGATTACAAAATGAAATCTTTTATTGGCCCAACTGCAGGGCAAATAGCAGAAGTGCTTCTCTTATCCGTCCCACCGCGGTGTTAATAGCAGAGCTGCTTCTCTTGACGGCCTCGTTGTGGGGCAGATAGTCGATCTCTTTCCCCCAATTCACGCCACTGCGGGGCGAATAGCCACTTCCTTTCTCAAAACCTTAAAAATAGGCAATTATTCTATAAGGGTAAGGATTGTTGAAATTAAAATTAGTAATCAATCCAGGGAACGACTCCAGTGAGAAGCAGGAACTGGTATGTTATTAACAAATTATGGCATCAGAGCATTGTCATAAAGCTTGGGCAGTAAAATTTTTATTGTAGAAACAAGTAAGGATTGATGCAGGATACAGCAGTCATATCCGAAACTGTGTCATAATTTTGCATGCAGTTCTTGGAATGTTTTAAACAAACTTTAAATGAGAACAATTCTACTCCAATGTGTATATAGCAATAATATGATATATGAGAAGTCATTGATTCTTTTAAGATTTGATTCCCAATCCCTCAAACAAAAGAAAGAAAAAAAATTGTGCAAGGTAAATTTGCTTTATCACGGAGAATCAGAAATATAATTTTACGTAATGATGGATGAATGAAGCGCAAAATTACTGGTTTGCCTCGCTTATGTTCTCAGATTTTACTGTAAACAAAACGAAGCGAAGCATTCCGTTCAGTTAAAGTAATCTATGTCAGTAAAACGTGTCACATCACGGACTTTATTGAGCTCGAGTATATGAAGTTCCTTTTCCTCAGAGATCAATAGCACCCATAGATATACATATATAGAACACTAGATTGCTGATAGGGTATGCTCAACTGAAGCATCTGTTCCAGCAGCGGATACACCCAGAAGTAAAATTCACTTGTAGACTCCCGTTCATTTTCAAAAACACTTGTGTGCGAGTCGGTGTTATTTTGGTATCGCTGTGCAGAGCAACATTTTGTCTCCCTAAATGTGTGCTTTTTTTGGGGGAGAAGAGGCACACTTACGAAAGGGAAGTCTGAAATGTGACTCGGTGACAATGTTAACGTGAGAGCAGAAAAGTCCACAAATTAACGTGACCGAAGCTTTTACTTACAGTCTGGTAATATAATTGCTTGGAAGTTTTTGTCGTTATAAGAAACGTCAATGAATGTTTGGATACGTCATCAAATCACTCTCTGGTTTCCCCACTTCATTGTACCCTGGTTGAGTATATTTGCAGTCAACCGAAAAGTTTATATTGAATCATGTAACTAATGCCAACATTGTTAAAGGTATAACTGAATTTAATTTGAGTCGACTATTTTTCTTCCCATTCTGGTTTGTTTAATTACTGAAAAAGGCTAACCCTAAATATCAGCTTGATTCAAACAGCGGATTGAGCATAATCGTCTTGAGAAAGTCGATTTCCCTAGAGTTGGCGAAAACAAAAATGATTTGCTGGCTTCACAGGAAGTGACGTCATCTCAGGAACCATGCATGTATTGCACTGTATTTCATCAATGGAAGATTCCTATGATTCTTCAAGTTCAACTAGAGATTTTAGTTGTTCTTAATAAACCCCCCCAAAAAAAAAATATTGTAATGGCACTCTTGTCCCATGCTGAAAAAGTCCGATTGTAGCGAAGATGTAGCTTATCTGGTTTTCCAAATGTCAAGTGTCCGGACATTGTAAATTACCTGGTGCTTCAGACCTCGTAGAAGTAATAAAATATGAGAACAGATTCCGTGCAGAGTAATTTGTTTGCAATAAAGCAGGCATGATAGGAGAAAACAATGTCAATTAATGTCGTACAAGTGCCAGATTCTGCTGAAGGACTTAACACCAAACAGTCGAATGACCTCCTCATTTTGTTGTATATGGCCTCATCAATAGCTCTCTGTGTAAAAGTGGTCAAGGCTGTTTCGCTGATTTTGTCTTTTTCCGTTTCTGGCTTCAGAGAGAGAATTTTGTCAATCGAGACTGATTCTTTATATTTCCGTTACCGAGGTGTAAAGTTGGTGCCCAGTCAGGATTCATTGTGTCAGCTGGTTTCCCTGCATGTAAAAATACCTCCAGAGCTGGCTTAACAATATTGAGTTTCAAATTAAAATTGCGCTAGTTCTTGCAATTATTTATAAGTCTGGAGTAGGATCTTGACAAAATTTTATACTAGACGTGTTAGCAGGGGCGATTGATCGACTGGTTATCTTTAAGTGGAGCGGTCATCAGTTACAATTGCAACTTACCTGTGCTGCATCTTCACGAGTAGCCTAGCCATCAAATCACGTTCCGATCGGACGCTAAAGTGTCATTTTAAAGGTTTGATATTAGCTTGTTCGCAGTAAACAGACCATTTATTTAAGCCTTAAAATTACAGTTTTAATGACGTATTCATGAAAACGAAAATACTGTTAAAGACCAAATGATCGGCTACTCCTGATTTATTACCTCTTCGTGTACTGTAATGGGAACTGTTTTGGCCATCTGCGTAGCCCTGAATAGTTTCTTCATACGTGTTATGAAATGCATATTATAGCCACAGGTGTAATCAGCCTTTCTGCCGTCTAGCCCCTTTCAGTATGTATTCTATCACCGTCTTTGACGATACCCTGCTGAAAAAAAATCAGAGAAACCATTAGGCAACCATTAGGCATATTCTATTGGTTTCTAATGGTTCCTGGTGGTTTTGTAATGGTTTCTTATGGTTTCTAATAGCTACTTTTGTTTTCCCAGTGGTTTGGTTTGTTTTTCTAATGGGATTCTATTACCCCCTACACAAATCTACGGGACTTTAATTGGTCCCTACTAATGGTTCCCACAGGAGTCTAATGGTTCCTACAGAAGCCTTAATGGTTCCTACAGGTGTTTCTATACCAGTCTAATCGTCACTATAAAGTGGTCTAGTGGTCACTACAGGGTGTAGTGGCCTCTAATGGTTCCTAATGTGATGGAGGAACACAGATGTTATAGCCTTCTTTGGCGATCACATCTGTGTGATTTCTAGTGGGTCCTTGTGTAGGCTATAATGTATGTTTGTAGATTGCAGTGTTCAGTGATTTCATTTAATACATTCCAAGATCACCTTTGGCCTTTTGCGATTAAATTTGTGATTAAATCATATTTGGCCTTTTGTGATTAAATCATTGTTCATGACTCATCCATCCAAGAGGAGGGAAAAGAACACAACCTGATGGAGGTGCTAACTATGGTAAGAGAAAGATACTAGCACATTCCCAACTTCTTTAAAATGCAGATCTTTTATTGACAAACATACACAATTGGAAAGCTAGTGCCATTACAGCTAACGTTCGTAAGTATGGTTAACATTAGGTAACTTGTTAGCAACATAAAAAGGTTTCTCTGACTTAACGTTAACGTTAGCTACTGTTGCTAACGCGAGCTAACGTTAGCTACCGGTACGTTAGTTCGTCAAAGCTAACTAACGTTAGCTAGCTAGCCGGCCAACTGTTAGTTGTAACTAGCAAGGTCAGTTAGTAATGAAGCAAGAGAGTTCAAACCAGTTTGCACAGGATCTCATTAACATCCCTGGACTAACCTCCCTTCCTCCTTCAGGGATACCCATTTCTTCTCAGCATGGTTTCTCCCAGTGTCTCGTCTTTGTAACCAGTGTGTGTTAGACCAGCTAACTTACACCGACAGCCTCTATTGGCGGGAGGTCTATCTACACCTGTAACGCTACAGAACCGGTGGGCTATAACTCATCTACCCCTCTCTCTCCCCCTCCCCCTGCTCCACATCTTCCTGCTCTCTCTCTCTTACCCCCCTCTCTCTCTCTCTCTCCCCACCCCTACCCCCTCTTTCCATGTATAAGTATATTTTTCTAATAGTTTTAGATCCTAATGGGACCAGTTTTCCAATGGTTTTAGCTCCTAATGGAACCAGTAGCTTTCTAATAGTATTACATTCTAATGGAACCAGTAGGTTCCTAATGGTTTTACATTATAATGGGACCAGTAGGTTCCTAATGGTTTTACATTCTAATGGGACCAGTAGGTTCCTAATGGTTTTACATCCTAATGGGACCAGTAGGTTCCTAATGGTCTCTTCTAATGGTTTCTAATGGGGTTCCAATTCCCATCAGACCATTAGAAACCTAATGGTTCCTAATGGTATTTTTTATAATGGTATTCTTCTGGATTTTTCAGCAGGGTATTCACTCAGCCGGCGAACTTTCTCTCCCCTTGTTTGTTATTATCCCTGGAATGCGATGGAACATAAAAATACATAAAAATTTGTTTTCAGTACAGAATTACTGCATCTCTTCACTGCACAAATATAAGCCAAGGCAATTCAGGTAAAAAAGCAAAGAAACGTAGTAAGCCGAGACTGAATTCCCCATTGAACTGTATTGTGAGTACACCAGCAACTTATGTTTATACCAGTGCTCATACAACCGCTTTCAGTCTGAGAAATCGAAGGAGGTACTTCAAAACAGTCATCTTAGAAGTGCTGGGAAAATAGCACAACCGATGTGCGGCAAGGTATTGAGTACACGGGTTTCGAGTACATGAAGTCGGCCCTCATTGTCTGGACAAAATTCACCCACTGTCGCCTTATGCCACGGACCTTGGGGAACGAATGAGTTGACACACCACTGGCTGTGTTCGCAAAGGCACTACAGCCAAACACAACGCACCGTCTTTGACGATATTCACTCAGCCGGCGAACTTTCTCTCCTCTTGTTTGTTATTACCCCTGGAATTCGATGGAACATGAAAATACCCCTTTGTTTTCAGTACAGAATTAATACATCTCTTCACTGCACAAATATAAGCCATGGCAATTCAGGTAAAAAAGCAAAGAAACGTAGTAAGCCGAGACTGAATTCCCCATTGAACTGTATTGTGAGTACACCAGCAACTTATGTTTACACCAGTGCTCATACAACCATTTTCAGCCTGAGAAATCGAAGGAGGTACTTCAAAACAGTCATCTTAGAAGTGCTGGGAACATATCACAACCGATGTGCGGCAAGGTATTGAGTACACGGGTTTCGAGTACATGAAGTCGGCCCTCGTTGTCTGGACAAAATTCACCCACTGTCGCCTTATGCCACGGACCTTGGGGAACGAATGAGTTGACACACCACTGGCTGTGTTCGCAAAGGCACTACAGCCAAACACAATGCACCTATTCACCATTTCCGACGATATTCAGCACAATATAAAAGCGTGTATTCGGATGTAAATCTATTGTATTATCGCTGAGGGTTCCTGAGATGACGTCACCGCCAAAGATTTCGAAGATCTCCGAACATTTTTGTTCTGATGGAATGGGCGTGGTTGGGGATAGAAAATTTAAAACAAAAAATAGTCCAATGCGTAAAGTCGATATTCTTCAATTTATTTATTCAATTCAGACAATAATACACTTTCTCAACGCCAATGTTGACAACATTCAGTTATAACTTTAAAGGAAGCGCTAGTTAACTCTGGCTACTCCTTCACTAAGTTTCACCTTTGCCTTTGTCATGTCAAAACACTGCTCCCAAAAAATGATCACTGCGCAGCACTGATCGAGGGGACCGCAAAACATTTTTTTCTCCTGACTTTGAACAGCCAAGCCTTTCTCTCTTCCTTGTCTTTTGGAAAACCATATAAACAGGCAAAGCGACCTGTCCAATGTTTTCAATATTTTGCAGGTAAGAAGTATTGCCCTTGAATATTGAAATTACAAGTAGCTAGCTTGTTGGCCACATTGTTAATTTTATTAATTGCCAACTCAATGTAGTCCCCGTGACGATAAGGGCACCATGGTAGCTAGCTGGTGGCCGTTATCAATCGCTAACATTTACTTTTAGTCAGCGGTCTATTCAAGTTCATGGGATGGCTAATTTTCTAGATAGCACGCAAACACGTTTTTCTCCATTAAATAAAAACAAATGTGCTTCTACGATAACTTACGCATGAAAAGTTTTATTACAGCCTTTCGAATGAATATTGCTGCAAAACTCAGCCACACATCTCGGCATTTTAACGATTATGTTAACTTACTTGAAATGGGCCTCATAGGAAGCAATTCATTTTATTGAAGAATTTGGGTGTGTAAATATGGTGGCTAGGTGCTTCACTTTGGGTAATGGAAATATGACGACATCAGCAATCTAGTGTTCTAAAAGTATATACCAGTATCTATTTTGGCACCTGGCTATTACGAACACCTTGCCAACTACAATGTTTAGACTAAGCAGGTATACGATGGCAAACAGAGACACATACATTTGACAGAATATGGAAGTTTTATTGGCAATCAGTAAAGCAAGGTTTCACAATTGAAGATGAAACGGGGAAAAAATTGCTGTGTGACCTAGTCAACACAAAATGTGAGTACTTCTAAGTTACAGCTTGCTATATAATGCTTGTTGACTGAAATTATGGCTAGTTGACAAAGCCAGCATATTCTCTTGCATGCATCAAGCCAGACAGGTGTAGCTACCAAGGTCTCTGATAACTATGGTACAGAACGGACACTACCAAGAAACGTTAACGTTAGCAAATGCAGGTTTAACAAACAGCCATGAATGAAAATGTAAGTTTCAATTACCGGAACAAAAACCAAAGAACTTTACTTTAGCTAAGGTCATAATGTTCTTTTAAATTAATTATGATCAAAACTACTTGATGATAACTCAACAAAGTCATTATTTCTTGTTTTATACATAAATACATTCCGGTTTCTTGATTTTATTTTTTGGCTCCTAAAGCTTTAAATTTGGCTCCTAAAATTCTTCCATTCTGAGCCAATTGGCAAAACTAAAGCAAGAGGGCTGTTTTTTGCATTAGCTATCCTTGCAGCAATGTCACATCAGTTATATACTCGCAGCCAATAGGCAGTCAGCTTTTAATCAGGTGATTCTGAACGGGAACAGCTTGAGAGCAATCATGTGGTTAAGGGTGAGGTTACTGAAGGCCCTCTGAGCATCTGACGGCACGCCACTGCAGTACAACATTGCAGTGGTTGGTTAAGTTTACGGAAAAAAAAGACTTTTTTCGAAGCATGAAAAAGGAGGAGGAAAGGCTCCATAGAATGTCGTTTGTTAATAATGTATGTCTGCTATTTACTGAAAAATAATTATGCTCATGATTGCTAATCAGGCTAATAGCCCTCAGCTCTTGCTTCCAATGAACATCCATCCTCCAACCCCCTCCCCCCCTAAAAACCCTCTTTTGCAGTCAGAGGATTTCTTTGACATGCGGCGGCTTTATGTCACGCTGGGTTCCTGTTTGTTCTACAAGGTGAGTCCCGCACCTGTCACATTAACTGTCCCAGTTGGGGTCTTGTCCCAAATGCAGAGATCCCTCCCGATTTCTCTGGGAGGCTCCTGGAAAATAAGGCCGCCTCCCAACCTTACGGGCGTCTCTGAAATCCTCCTGATTTTCTCACTTTTCAAGCATTTATCATCCCATGTATGCATTACATGTATACTATGCACACGCAATGTGAAGTGGTACAGTGCATTGTTACGAGCTCTGTAGTATTTATTTTGCCTTGCTCTTAATTGAATGTTTTCCACCTCCAGAGGGGGCGGTGCTTTTAAGGCCGCCGCTTGCAAATGCCAGTGGGAGACTAGCTCTTCTGCTTTGTACCTAGCGTTCATGTACTTTGAGTATTTTGCTGCCTTCTTTGTTGATATGGTTTGCCTTTGGATTTATGATTCTCGCCTTGCCCTTTGTTTGGTTTCTTTGGATTGTGGTGGTTGACCCTTGGCCTGTCCCATTTCGACTCGAATTCTAGCCCTTGCGTTTTGGTCTGGTTGTTTGGTGAATTCCCGGTGTTTGACCGTGGTTTCCGCACTGACTACCCCTCTCGCCTTGCCCCCTTTTTTTTGCATGCTGTTAGGTTTGCTCTGGTTAGTTAGCGTGCGCCCAGCTGGATCTCACAGTACTTCCATCGGGGCACTTCTTTGTTATTTTGCTTTGTTATTTTTCCTTTGTTATTTTTGAAGGTGATTCTGGGCGGAAACATGTTTTCCATAGGGGGTACACTATTCGTTCCCTCAGTCTTCATTAGGGCATATGCCCTTTTGAACTGTTCCAGATGCTTTGAAAGTTTGAATTTAATTATCATTTTCCCCATTTTAGTCTTCCAGTAATGGTGCAAACGTGGCAGTCTTTGGTGAAAGCTAAGAAAATTACCAAAAAAGAAATTTACATTTTGGTACCACCATTGAGTGTAACAAATCAACAAATTTCAAAAAATGGTCGTACAAAAATAACTAATATAGCACATTCTTAATGACATAAGTGTCCAGCACCATATAAAATTTTATAGTAATTCATATTTATTATCAAACTTCATGTCCATCTTTTGTGTATGCGCGTGTTTATGTGTGTATGTGTAACTCAGTGTAAAAAACAATAAAAACAACCATTGACGATGGAAAAACTCCAGACATCTTTCATAATTGATTTAACATTAAACATTAAAAAAACGCAGTGGATATTTTGCCGTGAACCGGTTATACATTTCTACGGCTATTTGGCCGTGACTTCCGGTACACATGCGCAGTTGTATTAATTTTGGACTTGCTCACAGAAATCAATGGATAATAGTGAATAGCTATAACTTTGCCATTTAGTTAGCTAGCTCTCATTTACGTACATTAAATATTGTTAGCTAAGTCGGCATAAAGGCTCTCTTGTTAGCTAGCTGACGTTATATTTCATGCATTTAAGTCAATTTAAAATGTGTATAGCCATTATTACGCGAACTAAGCTGGAGTCGCACCGGGAACATTTAGCTCGCTAGCTGGCATTAATATGCACCGAATATAAAAGGTTGCCAGCTAACATTGACTAAGAAACCAACAAACTAGCTTGAACGCTAGGCTAGCAAGCTAGTTCGCTTGCTCAGCTACCTATTTGCGGTGCATATAAATCAATAAAAAACAGTGAATCACAATTATTTCGCATTAGCAGCGTAGCTAGGTCAGTTATGCATTGACGAGGCTGGGATGCGTTTCCCGAGATCACTGATGCTAACTTACATAGTTGGACCCATTGACTGTGAATGGACCAACTAGGCTATGTAAGTTGCTAACGTAGTTACCAACTACGCCTTTGGGAAATGTACCCCTGATTAGTTGTTTGCTAGCTACCGAGTTCTTACACTAATGTTGGCCAAGCATACTCCATGGATTTCTGTGTTTTAAGTTCAAAAATAATACAACTGCGCATGTTTACCGAAGGTCACGGCTAAATAGCCGAAGAAATGTAAAACTGGTTCACAGCAAAATATCCACTGCTTTAAAAAAATGCTCATCGGAGAGTGTGAATAGAGACTTTTCAAAACTTAAACTCCAGGAGCTTCTGGGGGTGCTGTCCCTTAGACCCCCACCAGGGGCATTTCCCCTAGGCCCTACCCCTGCCCGTGAAACAAGCTCGCTTTGCGACCTCAGTTCGGCTTGCCACGATAAATCCTCCCTGATTCCACTTCTCAAAAGTTGGCATCTCTGCAAATGTCTTGGAAACTTGAAGCCTCCCCAGAGGAACACAAAGCCAGATCTTCAACTTAGTCGTGAAGTGTTACGCCTATTCATTCTCTAATTGCAGAAAAGTGCCGAACAATTCTGACTGAAACATTGATGAAGGGTGTGGTGGGGCTTGGAATGCTTTGTGTGGTCAAAATCCTGTGGTGGCCTGGAGATTTTTCAGAGAGCACACAAGGCTTGCAGAGCACCTTTTAATGTTTTTAGTTTTAGTGACAGTGGGATTACATTTATCTGTGAGCATTATTCTGACCACGATTATGATCCTTGTGATCTCTTATGATTATGATCTCCAGTTACCTGGAGTCTGAATGTGCGATGCCAAGTAAGTGCTAGTCAGTATGGAATCGAAATTGGGGATCAAATTTTTTGCTATGCAAGTATTTGTTCGTATTAAGTTTAACATGATTTGTAATTTCTCAGTGTATTCAAAACAGACCATGAATTTTAGATAATGAATCATTCTGACTTCACTGTTTGACCTCTAACAAAATGCTCTGAAAACTTTATCTGTCCAGGTTTTCTACAAATTGTATACATAAGCCAGAAACTGATACATTTAGTGAAAAATACTATTTGATAAGTGCTTCAGTAATCTTAGCGTTACATGTTTCATTTTTTTGACTAAATTGTGTTACTACAGTGAAGCACTTGAATTCAGCTGTGTTCCTGTACTGCAGATTGGGCTTATTTCTAGATTTAATCACTTGAAACCTTTGCTTGGTGTAAGCGTATAAGTACTGTGCATTAGTCTCTGTAATATGCAAAGAGTGGAAGCTAAAAGCAGTTAAAGGATCAAGTTTTATGAGTGCCAAAATCTATTTTCAGGAGACAGTTTTTCTGTCTCAGGGACTTATCCCAGTTTCCTGTACTCATCAAAGCAGGACTTGTAAACTTAGACCGTCAGAGATGGTGATGCACACTGTTTGGTTCTTAGTGCTTACTGTGTTTCAGGGATACCTGATCGCTAACCACCTGCCGAAGGAAGACCTGCTGGACATCTCTCTGTACTGCCAGCACTATTGCTTGCTACCTGTAGCCTCTGAGAAGCGTATCGGTCAGCTGGTCATATGGAGGGAGGTGTTCCCCCAGCGCCGGGGTCGGTCTGCTCCCAAAACTACGGGAATGGGCTACTGTGAGCCCCAGGGGCGCTGCTTTCTCCTCATCGTGGGACTGGTAGGACTTCTCCACTCCTCTGTCCCCTCCCCCATGTCAAATCTTCACTTTTTTGTCTTGCTGAATAGCATATTTTATACTGCAGTACAGGACAGAAAGGTTATGTCCTGAAGAATTTCAGTTGCATCAAAATTACTGAAAAGGGAATCCATTTCTGTGGATTTCTCTGGAGCCTAAGTGAGGATAAATGTGATTTTAAATATGCTGACCAAAAAAAGAAACGCAATTTTCTATTTCTTGATTTTATCGAGTGTAACTGGTATTAATCAACACTTCACTGGTATCAAATGAAAGAAGGAATCTCAGACAATAGATATAACAGAAAATCGGGTTGGAATATTGCCATGTTGGCTTTAACAAGGTGAAGTTCGACATCACGAAACACAAATTACACTATCAGTATCTCGTATGTCCCCCGTTAGCGTCGCGCACGGCGGTACACCTGCGTCTCATAGACATCACCAGACGTCTGATTGTTGCTTGTGGAACGCTGTTCCACTCTTCGGTCAGTGCTCGTCTTAGCTGACGCACTGTAGCAGGCGGTGGTTGAAGTGTCTGGATCGCTCTATCCAGAATGTCCCATAAGTGTTCTATAGGTGAAAGATCTGGAGAAAACGCTGGCCAGGGAAGAATTTGCAGGTTTTCGGCCCGAAGGAACTCCAAATATGTGCCATG
Source organism: Gymnothorax javanicus (assembly GCA_029692085.1). Taxonomy (NCBI): domain Eukaryota; kingdom Metazoa; phylum Chordata; class Actinopteri; order Anguilliformes; family Muraenidae; genus Gymnothorax; species Gymnothorax javanicus. The sequence continues at coordinate 60,682,900 of CM056201.1, forward strand.
TGCAGACGCGCGTTGTCCTGTTGGAAAGTCAGTTGGTGACGTCGGACAAACGGAAGGACAACTGGACGGAGAATTTCATTGCGGTAATGGACGGCGTTGAGGTTTCCTTCAACAAAATGAAGGTTGGTTCGGTGTGTAGCAGACGGTCGGTCGTGATATGACGGTCAGATGCTGGAGTCGTAACACGTGGCCTACCAGATCTGGGGCGATCGGCCGTGTGTCCAGTGGCATTAAACCTGGTTCTGAGGCGACTAATTGTTGCAAAATGCACGCCGAATTGATTGGAAATTCTATCTACCCGACTTCCGGCCTGTAGCATCCCAATTGCGTTCTCGTTGAACTTCTGTTAGTCGTGGCATTATAACCCATCTGATTTTTACTCATTTGCGGTCTGACTTTTATAGGCCCCAGTGTCTACGAGGAACTATGAAACAAAAATGGGAGTGTTAGGACAATGGTAGTACTCGAACCCAAACATTGACGATTGTTTGGTTCCGGACGAATGGCGCCTCCCGAATACGTGCTGCATGGGTGCAAGACCTCCGTCTACAGACGGATTTCCGTCAATAATGAATTCTTGGTTCCGTCAACGTCCGTTATTCAGCGCTGTGCAGGTGCGCAGCGGTGGTGGAAGAAAAATCATGACCTGCTCGTGCTCACTAAGTAACGTCTCACCATGGAACCTCCCAGATTTTCCATTGGAACACCTTAATTTATGTTGCCGCCATTAGGGGCAGTATTTCGAGGCTAGAAGTGTTACTTCGTTGTGGACACTAATGAGGAAGCCGAAGACGAAGACGCATTTAGGTCTGTAAAAATGTGCACAAGCGTGGAATATAATCATATATCACCTTACGTTTATATGTATGGGGATTTTTGATAACGTTGCGAAATTGTTGCTATGCATTGGTGTGTAACAGTAATGTTAACATCACGCGAAGCGTCCGATCGAAAATCTCCCTAACCGTTTATTTTTAGAAAAATCTGCGTTTATGAAAAGTGCTCCTCTACCTGAATATTAGTGTGATGTTTTTTTCGGATCAAATTTTGAATGCGGTAGAGGGTTAACAACATTTTCGAAGACGTTATTAGTTTTAGTTAGCAGACTGTAGCATAGTTTTAATCTAATAGCTAGAGCTAACAGTTATTCACCCGCGTTTTTAGGCAACGTGTTTGTGCAAAATAAAAAACGTATAAAAAGTCCCGAATCTTAAAGGGGCTAGTTTCTTAAAGGGGCAACGCCACTTTTCCATATTGTGTTTTTCCCGAACTAAGCACGGCAGGTCTAGCAAGACTTTTGGGTAAATGACAGCAAATACTTTATTTGGCTAAATTGAAAATATCAGGGAGATATTGGCCCAATGTTTTATCTATGACAGCCTTCCATACTAAAGTACACAGAAACTCGCATGAAAACAACCAACTCAGATCACTAGATCTCGATGCATACCCAAGTTTAAAAGTAAATCTTGGCTCAAAAAAGGTTGGGCACCCTTGCTCTACATCAATGCCAATACACTGCAATATCAATGAATTTAATGGACTGATATTAAAAATGATACTTCCATCACCATAATCTGATAGCATATTATTTTCATTGTGGAAGATTATTTGTCGCTTGATCTAAACAGAGGGCCATTTACCTAAGAACTTGTCAGAGCTTTTCTAGAGTAGTGTTTAATCACACTTGCACATACAGTACAGTTTGTGTAATTTTGTACATGAATTAACTGAAGTAACTGAAATATCTTAAATAATATTCTTTCTGATATAATGAAAAAAAATCAAAATTAGAGAGCAAAGTGAAGCAAATTTACATTTACAGATTGCTTGTAACTCTGTATTGTAATATAATGTACATTTCAAAAATGTTATCTTTTCATTCATATAACCTGATAAGAGTTCATTGTGTCTTCCCACAAGACACTATTTGACTCAATACCCTTAAATTTTTTTAAAAGGTAAGCATTAAACATTGGCACAATTTAGTGCCTTTTATAATCTCAAATTCTTGGCCAAACTGCCCTGAGAATGCACCAAATTTGACCATTTTTCAAAAATTTTCCGGGGGGGGCATTTCCCCAGGACGCCCCTAGGGACTTCACGCCTTCGGCATTTGTCACTTTGCCTATGCCAAAATATGTTCAGTCAAAAAAAATTTTTTCCACTTGCACCCATGGCGCTGTGACCGCAAAAATTTGAATGGTAGAAGTACTCACCTCCAAAAATAACTCGGAGCAAAAGCATCCTTCTAAATGGGTTCGTCGAAATTTGGCACCGGATTTCGTAATTGCTTTTCTTTTTTTGGTCAGTATACATTCCCCTCTCTGTAACAAGGTAATTCCATATGAAATCATCAAATTCCTTGGGCATTGTCGTGGATTTTCTTCAAACTTCAATAGAATGTTGCTTTGGGTGGCAAATTAAAAAGTACCAAGTTTTAGCTCAATCGGCCCACTAGTTTAGATTTTCTGGGGGGTCAAAAAAGTGGGTGTGGCACCTCGGTTGGTGAAATTTGCTTCTTTTTTTTTTGTTTAACAGGCTGTAACTCTGGAAGTAATAAAGCTAATCCCATGATTTTTTTTTTCAGGACTTGTTCTCTAGGCACTGTATTACCCTTCATTGCAAATCAAGGTAGTTTTAGCTCTTTTTGTGTGGTTTTATAGGCTCTCAAAAGTGCTACTTTTAGAAACTGGTATCAAAACATACACATTTTAGGGTACCATTTTCACGCCCATCTGATGACATATGTGGACTTGTGGTAATATCAGCTCTTAGTAATGGTCAAAAGCTTCCTATAGCCAAAAATTAATATCCTGTAACATTTACAGTTCTTTGGTAACATTGACCCTTATTTTACCCCCCTGTGGAGGGTGACCCTTTTTTACCCCTTTTTTCAGTACTTTTTTTGAAGGAGGAGGATCTGAAAAAATGTGCTCTTTGTACACTTGTGAAAATGTTGAGAATTGTGAACGACCCCTAAAAGGGGATTAATTTTAGGATGAAAATTGAAGAAAATGACTCAAAATTTTTGGCAGCATGGTGGCGCAGTGGTTAGCATTGTTGCCTCACAGCAAGAAGGTCGTGGGTTTGAATCCAGCCTGGGGCCTTTCTGTGTGGAGTTTGCATGTTCTCCCCGTGTTCGCGTGGGTTTTCTCCGGGTACTCCGGTTTCCTCCCACAGTCCAAAGACATGCATATCAGGTTAATTGGAGACACTAAATTGCCCAAAGGTATGAATGTGAGAGTGAATGGTCTGTGAATGGTGTGTGCGCCCTGCGATGGATTGGCAAGCTGTCCAGGGTGGGTCCCTGCCTTTGCCCGTAGTCAGCTGGGATAGGCTCCAGCTCGCCCCGCGACCCTTGTGAGGAATAAGCGATATAGAAAATGAATGAATGAATGAATGACTCAAAATTTTTGTCAATGAAGGTATGCTAGTTCCATAATGAAATTTATTTTGGTGGCAGTGCATATCAAGAGCTTCCCAAAAACTTCTCAAAAAGGGGCCGAAAAAGAGTCACCCCCCACAGGGGGTAAAATAAGAATCAGTATGACCAGAGAATTATAAATGCCTCAGAATATTAATTGGTGGCGATAGAAAGCTCTTGACCATTGCTAACAGCTGATGTTACCACAAATTCTCATTTGGTATCAGATGGGTGAGAAAATGGTACCCTAAATTGTGTGTGTTTTGATACCGGTTTGTAAAAATAGCATTTTTGAGAGCCTATAAAACCACTATAAAAGGGTTAAAACTGCTTAGATTGGCATAAAGGGTAGTACTGTGCCTACAGAACAAGTTCTGAAAAAAATCATGGGTTTAGTTTATTACTTTCAGAGTTGAAGCCTGTTAAAAATAGAAAAAATGCAAATTTCGCCAACCAGGGTGCCAGACCAACTTTTTTGACCCGCCAGAAGATCAAAACTAGTGGGCCGATTGGGCTAAAACTTGGTATGTCTAAATTTGGCACCCAAAGCAACATTCTTCAACATGCCCATGGGAGCCCTGGTTGACTTCCTGTGGAATGACCCAGGTACTTGGCTGGAGGGCAAACAAGAATTACCTCATCTGTGCATTTGTGCTGTTTTGCAATATTCATTAATGAATTCCGAATGACAATCTGGGCCATGAGTAATTTTTTTTCCCCCAGGATTTAATCTTTGCCATCTGCAATATTTGTGCTTTTTTATGGGATGCATTCTGTATTGCACGTTTTTTTTTTTTTCTAATATTTGCCAGACATCCTCTCCCCCCAACAGTGTTGTTTGTTATTACCATTTAAATGACACATTTCTTAGCAATAAATTCCTCTGCCAGCTGTGCAGGGTCAGGTCTCTCTCTCGCCTTGACTGCAAACTGTGAAATGCCTTATATCCTAAGGGACAGCTTATTGTCTGTTGCACTCTCAGCCAGCCCTCTTGCAAGAAATTAACCATCCTATTGGTTTTCAATCCAACTATATCAAAGAACTCCTCATTCAATAACTAAACACCTTTATTGAGCTGCTAATTAGTTTAATTTAGTGTGTAAATGTGGAATGGGTTGAGGAGGGATCATGCATGGGTCTCAAAATGAAATCCTGGAGGGCCTTTGTTACCCCTTTTCCACAAGAAAGAACCTGGCGCTAGCGCTGTGCTGGTGCTTGTGCCAGTGCTTAGTTGGTTCAACCCACACACCTCCTCAGAACCTGTTTGCTTTTCCATCGCCAAGGAGCCAACTCAGAGCCATGCGATTACGTCACAGTATATGTGTCCTCCCCCTGTTCCCGAAAGTCTTGTTAGGGTGAGCGAGGTAGTTATTTTAACAGGTCTGGAGCTATTGTTAGGCCCTTACTAGGCAATAATTAGGAAAAAGGCATGATACCTGTGGCTCAGATAGTTCATTGGTTTGTTGCATCATTACATAAGTTTTTTTTCCACTGTTTGAATCAGTGGCGTAGCCAGAACTTAAAGTTGGGTGGGCACTAAACATCTCTTCAAAACAATTATTAGTTTGATCGCAATCATTTTTTCAAATTAACTATACATTCAATCCGAAAACACTCCGCACTATCAGGTGTTGCTTGTTCACCTCGCTAAGGCAAAACAACAATCATTCATTTGGACGCGCAATTTTGTGCATTTGAAATCTCTGCCTTTGATTCAATTTAAACAATTTAATCGATCATGAAGCACAGGTTAGATCACCTGATGTGCCAAAAAGGTAGCGCGTAAGTTCCAGAGCAGTTTACCTTTCGAAAAGCAGCCAATAGGCCAACTTATGAGTAACTTAATTTTCTGAACTGAATGGTGCCTATTGATTAGTCACCCTTAGATCGCATCACGAAAGAAGCCGTGTCTTTAATTGCCAACTGATTATTCTTATAAATGGAAATTGTTTAAACATGACTGAGAACAAGTGAGGACTAATAATTTCAGTGAAGTCATGTTGAGTGTCTGCTCAATTTTCAGTTCTGGCTACGCCACTGATTTGAAATGCACAAAATTGCGCGTCCAAATGTGAATGATTGTCATTTTGCCTTAGCGAGGTGAATAAGCAACACCTGATCGTGCGGCGTGTTTTCGGATTGAATGTATAGTTAATTAGAAAAAATGATTGCGATCGAGTCAGGACTAATAATTGTTTTAAAGAGATGTTTAGTGCCCACCCAATTTTAAGTTCTGGCTTTACCACTGCCACAATTTAATTTTATATTGGCATCAGGTATACGAGAACGACGAGAACGTAGTTTGTTGCGTTTTGGTAACAATCCCTCCACGATGGGTTCGGCTAACCGTTGTTGTCCATTTCGTTAGGGTCTCAGTAAACGACCTAACGACATCTTAAACTGCAACTTTTACGATGGCTTCGGGAACATGGGCTCAGAGCCAGAAAATTGAACTGCTCAGTGTTTGCGCTGGTCTTGTTGGTCACAATAACTCCGCCCCCAGCCCCTGACCAGTGGTGTATAAAGTACCAGAAAACCATACTCAAGTAAAAGTACAGGTACCTTACTGAGAAAGTGATTCCATAACAAGTATCGAGTCACCCATTCAAAAAGCACTTGAGTAAAAGTCTTAAAGCAGGGGTCCTCAAATCTGGACCTCGAATCCAAATCCAGCCCAGGATTTCTATTATCCCAGGCAAGTAAATGAACAGTTAGTGCCTCTGATTGGCCAGACTGTGTTAACACCTGACTCCCAGGTAAAGGGAGGGTGGAAAACCAGCAGTCCTCGGACCTCATAGGGTGTGATTTGAGGACCAGGGTCTTAAAGGATCTTATTTGAACAGTACTTGCAGTACCGTGAAAAAGTATTTTCCCCTTCCTGATTTCTTACCCATGTGCATATTTTTCTCACTTAAATGTCTCAGATTATCAAACAAATTTTAATATAAGACAAAGATGACCGGAGTAAATTCAAAATGCAGTTTTTGAATGATGATTTCATTTATTAAGGGGAAAAAGCTATCCAAAACTACCTGGCCCTATGTGAAAAAGTAATTGCCCCCCCTTAAATCATAAATTAACTGTGATCAACTACATTTTTCGAGTCCAATTTCACCAGCCACACCCAGGCCTGATTTACTGCCTGTTGAATCAAGAAATCACTTCAATAGAACCTGTTTGAGAAAGTGAAGTAGGCTGAAAGATCTCAAAAAGCAACACGTCATACTGCAAATGAAAGAAATTCAAGAACAGGTGAGAAACAAAGAAATTGACATCTATCAGTCTGGAAAGGGTTGCAAAGCCATTTCTAAGGCTTTGGGACTCCGACGAATCACGGTGAGAGCCATTATCCACAAATGGAGAAAACTTGAAACAGTGGTGAACCTTCCCAGGAGTGGCCGACCTACCAAAATGACTCCAAGAGCGCATCGCGACTCATCCAGGAGGTCACAAAAGAACCCGGAACAACATCTGAAGAACTGCAGGCCTCACTTGCCTCAGTTAAAGTCAGTGTTCATGATTCAACAATAAGAAAGCGACTGGGCAAAAATGGCATCCATGGGAGAGATCCAAGACGAAAACCGCTGCTGACTAAAAAGAACACAAAGGCTCGTCTCACATTCACCAAAATACAACTTGATGATCCCCAAGACTTTTAGGAATTCTATTCTGATGAGACAAAAGTTGAACTTTTTGTAAGGTGTGCGTCCCCTAACATCAGGCGTAAAACTAACACAGCATTTCATAAAAAGAACATCATACCATAAGTCAAACATGGTGGTGGTATTGAGATGGTTTGGGGCTGCTTTGCTGCTTCAGGACCTGGACAACTTGTCGTAATTGATGGAACTATGAATTCTGTTTTCTCCCGGAAAATCCTGAAGGATAATGTCCAACTATCAGTTTGTGACATCAAGCTCAAGCACACTTGGGTTATGCAGCGGAACAATGCTCCACACTAGCAAGTCCACCTCTGAATGGCTTAAAAAAAAAAAAAAGATTTTGGAGTGTCCTAGTCAAAGTCCAGACTTAAATCCGCTGGAGATGCAGTGGCATGACCTTAAACAGGTCGTTCACGCTCAAAACAGGTTGCTGAATTCATTCTGCAAAAACCCTCCAGTGTTTCTGAAGCGATGTGAAAACAATTATGCAAAGAAGTTGTCGCCGAGGGGGCTAAAATTTAGGGGCAATTACTTTTTCCACAGCGTAGGTTTGTGAAAGATCATTTAAAAACTGCATTTAGCGGGTTGTTTTGTCTAATATTAAAAAATCGAAACATTTTTGAAAAATTGCAAATAATAAGAAATCAGGAAGGGGGCAAATACTTTTTCACGGCACTGTAAGTATCAAAAGTATTCATCCCGGAAAATTGGCCTGCCTTGCACAGTAGCTTACGAAGTAAAACCTTTGTCATAATATATCACTGGAACAATCAGAACTGCATATTTTCACACAAGTGAGTCACCTTTTGTCAACTCCTGTGGCATTTCCAATAAATTGGCTGGAATCAAGTTAATGCAGGTTCTGTGTGCATCCAATCTCATTTTCAAGCAACATATTCAATGAAAATGGATATGGAGTATATAAACCTTTAAAACACCATCAACAAACACTGATAAATACAATAACACTATTATATACAGTAGGTTATCTGTACAACTAGTGATATGTTAAAACAATTATACAACCTCTTTAACGTACAAACCCCAATTCCAATGAAGTTGGGATGTTGTGTAAGACGTGAATAAAAACAGAATACAATGATTCAATTGTATTCAATTATATTCAATTGAGTACACTTCAAAGACAAGATATTTAATGTTCAAACTGATAAAGTTTATTGTTTTTTTTTTTTAAATATTCACTCATTTTGAATTTGATGTCTGCAACACGTTTCAAAAAAGCTGGAACAGGGGCATGTTTAACACTATGTTGCATCACCTTTCCTTTTAACAACACTCAATAAGCGTTTGGGAACGGAGGACACTAATTGTAGAAGCTTTAGAGGTGGAATTTTTTTCCATTCTTGCTTGATGTATGACCTCAGTTGCTCAACAGTCCGGGCTCTCCGTTGTCGTATTTTGCGTTTCGTAATGCACCACACATTTTCAATGGGAGACAGGTCCCCCAACCTTGCTTGTAAACGACTGAGCCTTTCGGGGATGCTCCTTTTATGCCTAATCATGACACTCACCTGTTTTCAGTTAACCTGTTCACCTGTGGAATGTTCCAAACAGGTGTTTTTCGAGCATTCCTCAACTTTCCCAGTCTTTTGTTGCCCCGTCCCAGCTTTTTTGGGGTGTGTTGCAGGCATCAAATTCAAAATGAGAGAATATTTCCAAAAAAACAATAAAGTTTATCAGTTTGAACATTAAATATCTTGTCTTTGTTGAGAACTCAATTGAATATAGGTCGAAAAGAATTTGCAAATCATTGTATTCTGTTTTTATTGACGTCTTGCACAACATCCCAACTTCATTGGAATTGGGGTTTGTTTCTTTTTGAAGAATTCCGTGTTCAACCTCCACCAATATCGAATGAAATCAGTACTTTTTCGGCTTACCTTGATGCTTGGGTGCCCACAGGAACATTCGGGTGTGTAGACACGTCAAGCGTACATCCAGTCAAGAAAATTTAGAGTTTAATTTCTCATGCTGCTATATGTGGTAATAGCATATAACAGCGGCAGCCATGTTTTTGATGACACGGCGGTTTGCTAGGGCATGCGCAGCATATGCATTCGCGCAGCATAAGCCCATTCTCACTGATAAAACCCTCCAAAATATACTGGTGCTGCCTTTTAAAATTGTTCTGGCAAATAAAAAGCTGAAAAAAGTAGAGGCTGGATACGGAATTCTTTCCCAATATTAAACTAGACACTCAGACTCGTTTTTAAGACAAGTTTACCAGTCCACTGTAATTTTTACCAGTGTGCAGACTAGCGGACTACCGCGAATTCCGGATCCTGCTTATTAACCACTTAGCGCTCTGAGCCGTGTTTACTCGCGAACAATCGCCGGATCCATGTATGAGGGATAGCTCGTGCGAGTCGTGTTTAAGAGGGCAGCAGTGAATGCTGCCGTGCGTGCTGGCCCGGATTATTTTCAGTGATGGTCGTTGGCGTAATGGGTGATAAGAACTGTGCTGTTTAGCATCTAAACCATCCAGACACTGACTTGACTTCATGCGATATATGATATGGATGCAATCAATTACGCTATATAAATCTTTTACTTACAAAGAAACAGATTGCGAGGTGACAGAATGATGGCGACATGGAAAAAAAAAAACTTACATAAAAAATTCTTGACAGTATGGTAAGTTTGGAAGCACAGTTCGACGCATAGTGGAATCTCATAACTCACACACATGTAGCGTGACTCTTTCCTTACACCGTTCTTGGCGCAAACTACACGAGATTCGCACAGTTGGGCGCCCCGGTGGCTCATCTGTCTCAGAGCGCGCACCATAAAGGCTGTGTCCTTCCCACGGCGACCCGGGTTCGAGTCCGGCGCGGGTCATTTGCCGCATGTCTTCCCCATTCTTCTCCCCAACCTTTCTGTCTCTTTTCTGTACAACTATCAAATAAAGGAAAAAATCCCCAAAAAATAATCTTTAGAAAAAAAAGATTCACACAGTCTCAACTTTTTCGCAGTTGGCGGGTGCGAACTAGCCAGTTAATCACTGCGATCAACACCGCTCATGCCGTAGTTGCTATCAACAATACCACGTGGTTTCACCATCCACTCACCCTGACGATTCCTCTTCACTGTTTCGCACATGTGGCCCACAGGTTGACAGCATCTTCACAAGCTTTTTGTCCTGCCACAGCAGGACCAGCATCAGTTCGTTTGACTGTCACTATGTGATCACCGTGAAAATGAACGAAACAAAATGACTGGGCTAACTGGGCTGTGGTGTTAGATCGAAAGAATGCCAATAATTTCAATAATTAGAAAGAAATCTTCCTCTGAATTACATCACTCATTGTAGCATTTTAGGACATTATTCGAGATTAATTTAAAACAGATTTGTTATAAGATCGCCCTAGATTTTAAGCGTCTAAAAAATACACAAGGTGGAAAACATTCTGAAAAGTGGATGAAACGTGAATGTGAGATATGAATTATCACAGCTGCACGAAATGGCGTGGCAATGGCAATCGTGTTCATGCAAATCTGTGCCGTTCTATGGCCATTTAAATTTCAAAATGCCGCAATCAAACATGTTGTCTTACTAAACAGCTCTACTCATTCAACTTAAAGAGTAAACAAATCCACAATTTGATTGCTAATCAAGCAAAGTAAATGGGAACAGGAATACTTTTCTTAGAGTTGCCTAATTGGTTAATAGGAGACAATTCTGTTTTCATTTGCTTGGCTCCTTTCAGCACGTAGCCGAAAAATACTGATGTCAGTCAAGTTTTTTCCGGAAGCATTTCCCATGCCCTTTGATGTTTGGCACTTTCGTTCAGGACAGCATGGGGGTTAACAAAGGAAAAGGGAAAGCTCAGATGTTCGCCCCGTGGTAGCAGGTGGTGTTACTACGCTTAAAAAAAATCGCGATTCAGAATCGTTACACCCCTACTGATTGTGTAGATTCGAAACTGTGCAGCCAATGAAAAGATTCCATTTGCTTGCAGAACGATTTGATTCACTAGCTGTCTTTGAAATGATTTTGAATGGGCTCAAAGAGGCAAATGAAACATCTGTAAACATAATTATTGCGCCATTAATAAAAAATAGGAAAATCTGGTATCGTGGAAAATATAACGAGGTCAAATCAAAATGTATTGGAGTAAAAAGTATGGCATTTCTGTTAAAATGTAATAAAGTAGAAAGTAAAAGTTTGTAATATTTTTAGTACTCTGTGAAAGTACAACCCCAATTCCGAAATAGTTGGGACGAAGTGTAAATTGTGAATAAAATCAAAATTCAATGACTTTCAGATCACATGAGCCAATATATTATTTACAATAGAACATAAATAATATTTCAAATGTTGAAACTGAGACATTTTTCACTTTTATCCACAAAATGAGCTTATTTCAAATTTTCCAGCTGTAACAGGTCTCAAGAAAATTGGGACACAGGCATAAAAGGGCTGAAAAAGCAATTAAGATACAAGAGAATCAGCTGAAAGAACATTTAAGAAGTAATAAAGTTAACTGGCATCAGGTGTGTAACATGATTGGCTATAAAAGGGATGCCTTAGAGAGGCTGAGTGTCTCAGAAGTAAAGATGGCCAGAAGCTCTCCAACCTGTGAAGGCTCGCGTAAAAAAATTGTGGAATACTTTAAAAACAATGTTCCTCAACACCAAATTGCAAAGGCTTTGAAGGTCTCATCATTGACAGTGCATAACATCATCAAAAGATTCAGAAAAACTGGAAAAATCTCTGTGCGTAAGGGACGAGGCCGAAGACCTTTACTGGATGCCCGTGATCTTCGGGCCCTCAGACGCCACTGCATCACTCACCGGCATGATTCTGTCATTCACATTACTAAATGGGCCCAGATTACTTCAAGAAACCACTGTCAGTAAACACAATCTGCCGTGCCATCCACAGATGCCACCTAAAACTCTATCATGCAAAAAGGAAACCATTGTTGAGCATGATCCAGAAGCGCTGCCGTGTTCTGTGGGCCAAGGCTCATTTGAAATGGACTGTAGCAAAGTGGCAAAGTGTCCTGTGGTCAGACGAGTCCAAATTTGACATTCTTGTTGGAAATCGTGGGCGTCGTGTCCTCCGGGCTAAAGAGGAGAAAGACCACCCCTCCTGTTATCAGCGTTCAGTTCAAAAGCCAGCATCTCTGATGGTATGGGGATGCATTAGTGCATATGGTGTGGGACACTTGCGTGTTTTAAAAAGCACTATGAATGCTGAAAGGTATATAAAGGTTTTAGAGCAACATATGCTCCCCACCAGATGACATCTATTCCAGGGAAGGCCTTGTGTATTTCAGCAGGACAATGCATAACCACATACTGCAGCTATTACAACAGCATGGCTTCGTAGTGGAAGAGTCCGTGTGCTGAACTGGCCTGCCTGCAGTCCTGATCTTTCACCGATTGAGAACATTTGGCGCATAATTTAACAAAAAGTCCGTCAAAGAACACCCAAAACTCTCCAGCAGCTGGAAGCCTGTATTAAGAGTGGGATCAAATTCCAATAGCTAAACTCAAGAAACTTGTCCCCTCAATGCCCAGATGCTTCCACTCTGTGTTAAATAGAAGAGGGGATGCTACACCATGACAAACAGGCCCCTGTCCCAACTTTTTTGAGACCTGTAGCAGCCATCAAATTTGAAATGAGCTCATTTTGTGGATAAAATTGAAAAATTTCTCAGTTTCAACATTTGCGATGTTATCTCTGTTCTATTGTGAATTAAAAACTGGCTGGTGTGATTTGAAAGTCATTTCGTTTTGATTTTATTCACAATTTACACTTTGTCCCAACTATTTAGGAATTGGGGTTGTACATACAGCTGAAGGTGTAGTACAGAACAGAATACAACAATAGGTTGATTATTGAAGCAAGAGAATATTTTAGTGAGAAGCTTAACGGTAGAAATGGGGGGCCTGGGAGCCAGCTGTTGGAGAGGAGAAGAGAGAAGGGGCAGCGAACCAGAACCCAGAGCAAGCTGGGAGCAGGTTCAAGGCTATTGGTTCAGCACAAGGGATTCAAGGGCTGGATAGTTGGCACTGCTGGGGACCATGCATGTGGGACTCAAAAGTTGGGGTATCAACCAAGGTTGGAGAAAAGAAAACAAATGTTGAGTAAGTGACAACATTATATATGTGATGTATGTGAAGAAATAGTATGCCAGGTGCAAGATACACAAAGCTTTCAGCATACTAAGCCAATAGCAGCATAACTAAGATGGTGTACATCGGCCCAGCATAACATTTTGACGGTGGTTTGGGCTGGCTGTACCCATCTATGAGAGGTGAACCTTGTCATAGAAGGCAACAGCAAAGTCAGGACAGTCTAGCAAATGTTCTACAATGAGTGCTGAACCTCTGCATGCCACCCCTCAATCACAGGATTGAACAGTCTGTGTTCACTACTGATTGAATGGAAATCCCAAAAACCAGATACACTGCAGCCTTTGAGGACTGGAGTTTGAGACCTCTGGCTTAGTGACTTAGGTGCTTGGTCTGGTGGTGCATCTGATTGTCTGTCCTGTTGTCTTCCTCCACAGAGGCACTTCATGCTGTGTGTTTTGCTGGAGGCAGGGGGCTGTGCTGCCCCTGCCATGGAGGTCCAGGGTCCTGACTGCGTATATGTGGACCAGGTTAAAGCCACCCTTCTGCAGCTGGAGGGACTAGATGAGAGCATTGAGGAGCATCTGGCCATGCCCCTGACTCCCTGCCTCTCCAGCGGTGACTGGTTCCTTTTGTCGGACCATGACCGCGACCGCTTGGACAGTCCTGCCGGCTCGCCCATCATTAGCAAACTGCCAGGCTCTGGCAAAGTGCCTTCCTCCACGGGGAGACCGATCCCGTTTGGAGAGGTCACCTCCTCGCTGCGTAGGCGCTGCCTCAGCCCCCATCAAAGCCTTTTGGACAGTAGAATCGAGGGTCAGGCAGACAGGCTGTCCTTTGCCCAGGGGCTTGGCCCCCATGCCCTACCTGACCCAACCAGCTGGGGCCGCCAGGATTCGCTGGATTTTGGGGGCTCTAATGGCAGCGGGGGCAACGGGAGCATATTCAAGGTGCGACCCTCACCCTCTACTGCATCAGAGATGGGCTCTCAGGAGTCAAAGGTCACTGTATTTCTTGTTGTATGCGAAAGCTCATAATATTTCTTTAAGAGCTTGCTGTTAAAGCACGGCCACACTGACACCTTCTTTTCAGTCAACATGTGTAGTGTTGTCAGGCATGGTTGGTGAAAATAAAATTCAATTTTTATTATTATTATCCGCCCGGCATAAAATGCGGGGGGATATAGGCATCGCCTTGTCTGTCTGTCCGTCCGTCAGTCCGTAATCATTTTGTTTCCGGAGCAGAACTTGGAAACTACGCAAGATATCAGCACCAAACTTGATACATGTATTCTATGTATAGTCTAGATGTGCCTTTTGCTACTTTGGAAATTTCGGGATTCCTATTTTTGTTGTTTCCATGGAAACAAATCTGGACTTAGTGCAACTTACACTGTGTTCGTTTCCTGAGCAGAACTGAAAAACTATGTAAGATATCAGCACCAAACTTTGAACATGTATTCTTCATATAGTCTAGATGTGCCTTTTGCTACTTTGGAAACTTCAGGATAACTATTTTTGCCATTTCCATGGAATCTGGACTCAGTGCACATCAGGCCTAGTTCGTTTCCGGAGCACAACTCAAAAATCGTTCAATATATCTTACTAAAACTTTGCATGAGTATTACCCACATATTGAAGTGGTGCCTTTTGATATTTTCAGATTTCTGAAAATCTTATTTTTTTTGTTTCCATGGAAACCAGTTGCATCTGGACTCTGTACACAGATAGGTTCGTTTCCGGAACACAAGTCAAAAACCGTTCATTATATCTTTCTGAAATTTTGCATGTGTATTACCCACATACTGAAGTGGTGCCTTTTGATATTTTCAGATTTCTGAAAAAAAAAAAATTTTTTTCGTTTCCATGGAAACAAGTTGGATTTGGACTCTGTACACAGATAGGTTCGTTTACGGAGCAGAACTCAAAAACCATTCATTATATCTTTCTGAAACTTTGTATGTGCATTACAGTGAATGACAAATCGGTTGCTCGGGCGCCAGGGACAATCAGTTTTTCACGCGGACAAGTAAAAACGAAAAATCAGTTGCCTGTCGGGTAACCACTCTACATGCTGCTCACGCTCTGATTTTTTCTGCGGTACATTCCTATCAAAAATCGCCAACCAATAGAATGCCAGGTTCCGTGTTGACCAATGAAATTATCCCTGCCTCGCTGCAGGCCCATTCGTTTAACTTCAAATAGTGTACCGTGGGGGCGGTGACGTTTACACAGACCCATTCCAAAGATACCATAGGAGAATCTGTGGCTATGCTGCGAATGCGCGACCGCTTATTAAACTATGTTACTCTGTAGATTATGTAGCCATCTAGCTAGCTTGCTGACTCATAGTTTAACATAAGCGATCGCGCATTCGCGGCATAGCCACACATTCCCATACATGCCAACTCTACCGCTTTTGGGGAATTTTGTTTACCTACCGATTTTGAAATCGTCCTCCATTGAAATCTACCGCTTTTAATTCATTTCAATGAATTATTAATTTGTACATGTGCACACTTTATTTTTCGCTTTTTTTAAAAATAAAGTTTATTTTTTACTTTTGAAATAATATTTGTTTCATAACTAATGACTAAAATCGCCAACCCGGACGTTCGTAGAGGATACATACGGCGCGCCTGTGCAAAGATGATGTCATGTACATTCCGCTCTTGGCTGTGTTAACTGCGAACTTTTGGCAGTGCAAGCATTTCGATGCCCGCCGTGTCAGGCCGCATTGAGATACGTTGTAAACACTAGCAGGGCGAGACGGTGATATTACGTTCGTGAACTTTCTATGGAGTTTGTTTTTGCAACGAGGGAGAAAGTAGGAAGTTAAGCTCTTTTGGATTTTTAAAAACCAGTTTAATAGAATTTCCTGCATAGTGGCGGAGAAATGCACTAGAAAGAAAAAAGCAAGAAATTACAATGTTTTCAACTCTACATGGAGTGAACAGTACGAGTGCATCGGCCCGTCAAGCCTTGGTCAGTCCCATGCATTTTGTGAAGTGTGTATGTGCGATTTTAAGATGAATCACGGCGGTAGTGCAGATGTTAAAAACATTTACATACCGATAAACACATAAAATGAGCAAAGACAGCTGAGAAAACCAGACACGTTTTTTGGGGTGTTCAGACCATATACATCTATTGAAAATAACGTCACAATGGCAGAAGTGCTCGTGCAGGGCTGTCATTATTAGCGGTGAGAATTATGTAGCTGAACTCTTTACCTCGGGTGGTACTTGATGAGTCTTGATGAATCCAACGTTGGTCTAAACCAGGTTGAAATTGTTGCAATTGTTTTTTTGTTTTGTTTTTTTTTATTAGTTCTGAAGATGCTGCACAAATTTGAAAATAACCGGGCACTAATATCTCAAGTGTTTTACATCCAGTCTTAGTCTAAATTGCTGCATAATTGGATATGGTATCCAAAGTTGCTTGGCAAGAAGTGCTCACTACATCGATATTATTTTGTAAAATGGATTGAACTTCTCCAATTGCAACCAACCATTTTCTGGATCTAGAATAGAATGAAAAATCTTTCCTTGACCTTTTCCAGTCCTATTTGAACACAATGGGTTGACCAGAGGGAAAGATTGCTTATGTCCACAGATACACCACACTATTCAGGGGTTACTTCCTTGAAATCAGTTGGCTGATTGTGCTGAATTGGGTATCAAATTAGACCTGATGTCCCCAATAACTTAATATGATTGAGATTATACTTTTGGTTTCCATCAAAGCATTCATGACTATATGGTTTCTTTAAGGTTGTACCGTCTGTTTGTTCAGTGTTTAAAGTGGTTTATTCCATAAATGCGTTATGATTCTGCCTAAAATCTCACCTCAGAATGTGTCTGAAAAGCACCTTTTTGATCTCAAAATCTCAAAAGCTCCTGACCCTGGGGCGGGGCGGGGCGGAGCGGTTATACGGACAACCACCATTCCAGACGGGCAACTGATTTTCATTGAAGAGCTTGTCTGTGGACAACCAGTCAAAAAAATGATTTGTCGTTCACTGCATTAACCAAGTACTGAAGTGGTGCCTTTTCATATTTTCAAATTTCTGAATTTTTTTTTTATCCCCCCGGCATCAAAATGCGGGGGCATATAGCTATTGCCTCGTCAGTCTGTCCGTCCGTCCGTCCGGGCGGGCGTCCGTCTGTAATCATACCTTGTCCGGGCCATATCTTGGAAACTACGCATCCAATCTTCACGAAACTTCACAGACATGTTCTGCATGATGTCTAGATGTGCCCTTGGGGGCCAGGGGGATATGCCTTTGCCAGATGGCTCTTGTTTTCCTTTCCATGGAAGCGACATGGATTTAGACTCAGTCGCAGAGCTGGGTTTCTTTCCGGAGCAGAACTAAAACACTGTTCATTAATGACTATTGTTTTATTATTGCCTTTGTCAACATGTGGTTCATAGTCTTTGGTAGATGTTGCCAGTACATACTTCCAGATAATTCCAGAGGAAAATCACCTCAACATTCTTGTTTGAATTTCTTTGAAGGTGTAGGATTGACATGACTTTTGCAAATAATCAGGGGCCGGGGGGTATGTCATCTTCTGATGACTCTTGTTTTTTTATGTGTGCATCTTTGTCGGACCAGCTAGACTTTAAAGATGTTTTCTTTCAGGTATACAGTCCCACCTATTTCACTCTGTTATTAAACAGTGTAACTTAAAGGAGCTGTGTCATGATTACTGTGCATGCTCAGAACTTACATCCAAAGGAAGTGAATCTGCTTGGCTGCAAGTCATAATCTGATGCCATCCTTGCCAATCTGTCTTCGCTTTGCATTGTATTTATATATCTTAGTTACACCGGCATTATGCTTTTTATACTAAGGAACTTTTGATGGAAATTTGAGGATTCAAAACGCTATTTTAGGCTTTAGCCAAGGCATGCAACGAATATAAGGAGGTCGCCATCGCCAATAATCATAGAAGAAGAAAAATACCGGCTAGATTTTGACTTGCAGTTGAGCAGATTTACTTCTTTCAATGTTGTGAGCATGATGCGGATTAATCGTGACACAGCTCCTTTAATGGACCTTTCCGTTCTGTCAATCACATGTAGCAAAACAACCAATCAGATTGCCTTATCTTACTAAGGTCCAGCCTACCCTGATAGCACCGCCATATTATCCCAGACTCAATGCAATCTGTAGCTGTTTGTAATAGGCCAGGTATCAGATTTTTCCGAAAATGGTTCTTCGATGCACTTGGGAAACATGTAATTCTGACGAAAGGTACACTGCCTGGCTACAGGGAGCTCAATTAATCCGTTTTCCAAAACCAAAAACGCAGTTGGAGAAGTGTTTGTGATGGATGAAGACATGTGGAAGACCTCACACAACTCAATGTGAATAGGATCAACAAACACAGTGGACTGCATGCTACAAACCAGGAGTTATTCTGCTGAGAGCAGGATTCATACGTGCCACCTAGCACAGGCACTTGCAACCCTGGATAATATAAAACGTTTTGCCAGATGGTGAAGGATTTTGTAATGGCATGAAGTAATCTGCTTAGAAACTTTAGTGTGGGAAAAGTTGGTTAGGTAGTTCTGACATTCTGACTCAGAATGTCAATCCCTTAGCCAAAATGAGTGAAGTTAGCTTGTCATAGAAATGGGTTTGGAAGAAAATGCCGATATAACAAACCTTAGATTAATAACTCGACTGTGTCTAATGTAGCTAGCTTAAGGGTTAGCTTCATTGTGTAATATGATTTATTATAAAGTCTAGCGCGTGTATTGCCTGACTCATGGCCAACTGACGTTAGACAGCATACTCGATCCAGTGTTATTTTTAGCTCAGTGATGGCAACAAACATATGAAAACTACAACCCCAATTCCGAAATAGTTGGGACAAAGTGTAAATTGTGAATAAAATCAAAACGCAATGACTTTAAAATCACACCAGCCAGTTTTTTATTCACAATAGAACAGAGATAACATAGCAAATGTTGAAACTGAGAAATTTTACAATTTTATCCACAAAATGAGCTCATTTCAAATTTGATGGCTGCTACAGGTCTCAAAAAAGTTGGGACAGGGGCCTGTTTACCATGGTATAGCATCCCCTCTTCTTTTTAACTTAGAGTGGAGGTGTCTGGGCATTGAGGAGAAGGCTTCTTGAGTTTAGCCATTGGAATTTGATCCCACGCTTGTTCAATACAGGCTTCCAGCTGCTGGGGAGTTTTGGGTCTCCTTTGATGGACTTTTCATTTAATTGTGCACCAAATGTTCTCAATCGGTGAAAGATCAGGACTGCTGGCAGGCCAGTTCAGCACACGGACTCTTCTACTACGAAGCCATGCTGTTGTAATAGCTACAGTATGTGGTTTTTCATTGTCCTGCTGAAATACATAAGGCCTTCCCTGGAATAGATGTTGTCTGGAGGGGAGCATATGTTGCTCTAAAACCTTTATGTAGCTTTCAGCATTCATGGTTCTTTTTAAAACATACAAGTGTCCCACACCATATGCACTAATGCATCCCCATACCATGAGAGATGCTGGCTTTTGAACTGAACGCTGATAACAGGAGGGGTGGTCTTTCTCCTCTTTAGCCCGGAGGACACGACGCCCATGATTTCCAACAAGAATGTCAAATTTGGACTCGTCTGACAACCGGACACTTTGCCACTTTGCTACAGTCTATTATAAATGAGCCTTAGCCCCCAGAACACGGTGGCGCTTCTGGATCATGCTCAACAATGGCTTCCTTTTTGCATGATAGAGTTTTAGGTGGCATCTGTGGATGGCACAGCAGACTGTGTTTACTGACATTGGTTTCTTGAAGTATTCCTGGGTCCATTTAGTAATGTCAATGACATGATCATGCCGGTGAATGATGCAGTGGCGTCTGAGGGCCCGAAGATCACGGGCATCCAGTAAAGGTCTTTGGCCTTGTCCCTTACGCACAGAGATTTTTCCAGTTTCTCTGAATCTTTTGATGATGTTATGCACTGTCGATGATGAGACCTTCAAAGCCTTTGCAATTTGACATTGAGGAACATTGTTTTTAAAGTATTCTGCATTTTTTTAATGCAAACCTTCACAGGTTGGAGAGCCTCTGGCCATCTTTACTTCTGAGAGACTCAGCCTCTCAAAGACATCCCTTTTATAGCCAATCATGTTACACACCTGATCTCAGTTAACTTAATTACTTGCTAAATGTTCTTTCAGCTGATTCTCTTAAATATTAATAGCTTTTTTCAGCCCTTTTTTGCCTGTGTCCCAACTTTTTTGAGACCCATTGCAGCCAGAAAATTTGAAATAAGCTCATTTTGCGGATAAAAATGTTAAATGTCTCAGTTTCAACATTTGAAATCTTATCTACAGTGCCGTAAAAAAGTATTTGCCCCCATCCTGATTTCTTACTTTTTTGCATATTTTTCACACTTAAATGTTTCACATCATCAAACAAATTTTAATGTAAGAAAAAGATAACCCGAGTAAATACAAAATGCAGTTTTCAAATGATGATTTCATTTATTAAGGGGATAAAGCTATCCAAACCTTCCTGGCCCTACTGTATGTGAAAAAGTAATTGCTCCCCCCCTTGGTAAATCATGAATTAACTGTGATTTACCACATTTTTTGAGTCCAGTTTCACTAGCCACACCCAGGCCTGATTACTGCCAGACCTGCTGAATCACAAAATCACTTAAAGAGAACCTGTCTGACAAAGTGAAGTAGGCTAAAAGATCTCAAAAAGCAACATGTCATGCCGCGAACTAAAGAAATTCAAGAACAGGTGAGAAACAAAGAAATTGATATCTATCAGTCTGGAAAGGGTTGCAAATCAATTTCTAAGGCTTTGGGACTCCGGCGAATCACGGTGAGAGCCATTATCCACAAATGGAGAAAACTTGGAACAGTGGTGAACCTTCCCAGGAGTGGCCAGCCTACCAAAATTACTCCAAGATCGCATCAACTACTCATCCAGGAGGTCACAAAAAAACCCAAAACAACATCTGAAGAACTGCAGGCCTGACTTGCCTCAGTTAAAATCAGTGTTCATGATTCAGCAATTAGACAGAGACTGGACAAAAAATGGCATCCGTGGGAGAGTTCCAAGGCGAAAACCACTGCTGAACAAAAAGAACACGAAGGCTCGTCTCACATTTGCCAAAATACATCTTGATGATCCACAAGACTTTTAGGAAAATATTCTGTGGACTGACGAGACTTAAGTTGAACTTTTTGGAAGGTGTGCGTCCCATTACATCAGGCGTAAAACTAACACAGCATTTCATAAAAAGAACATCATACCAAAAGTCAAACGTGGCGGTAGTGTGATGGTTTGGGGCTGCTTTGCTGCTTCAGGACCTGGACGACTTGTCATAATTGATGGAACTATGAATTCTGCTCTCTACCGGAAAATCCTGAAGGAGAGTGTCCAACCCTAAGATTGTGATCTCGAGCTCAAGCGCACTTGGGTTATGCAGCAGGACAATGATCTGAAACACACCAACAAGTCCACCTCTGAATGGGTTAAAAAAAAAACAAAATGAAGATTTTGGAGTAGCCTTGTCAAAGTCCGGGCTTAAATCCTATTGAGATGCAGTGGCATGACCTTAAACAGGCCGTTCATGCTCAAAACCCCTCCAATGTGGCTAAATTAAAATAATTCTGCAAAGAAGAGTGGGCTAAAATTCTTCCACAGTGATGTGAAAGACTCATTGCCAGTTATTGCTAACATTTGATTGCAGTTGTTGTCGCCGAGGGTGGCACAACCAGTTATTAGGATTTAGGGGGCAATTACTTTTTCACATAGGGCCAGGTAGGTTTGGATAGATTTTTACCCTTAATAAATGAAATCATCATTTAAAAACTGCATTTTGTATTTACTTGGGTTGTCCTTGTCTAATATTAAAATTTGTTTGATGATCTGAAACATTTAAGCATGACAAATATGCAAAAAAAGAAGAAATCAGGAAGGGGGCAAATACTTCTTCACAGCACTGTATGTTCTATTGTAAAGAACACATTGGCTCATGTGATCTGAAAGTCATTGCATTTTGATATTATTCACATTTTACACTTCGTCCCAACTATTTCGGAATTGGGGTTGTACTAACCCTGCTTTTCATGTGCAGTACGATTCCTCTATTTTGCCTGGTTTGATCTAAATGTGCAGTTTATTGGGTGCTTGGCTTTTCTGTGTTGATTGCCTGCACTTCGCAGTTACTCTTGTATTTCCACCCATTCTGTAAAAAAAAATGGATGTCATGGGTATATCCTTGCATTAAATAGTTGAGGCCCCTCTGGAAGACTTTGCCGGACAAGTTGGATGTGTCCGGCATGAAATAAACCACAATATTTTTAGCTTACATGGCCGAAGGCCATATAAGCTATTGTCATGGGTTTGCGTCTGGCGTAGTCCGTCCTCCGTCGTCTTTCGTCTGTAAACTTTGATCTTCTTCTCCGAAACTACTGGACGGATTGTTCTGAAATTTTTGTGGATGTTCCATATCAGGATGAGACTAAAGTTTGTTCAAGGCTTTTGAAAATTTTTTAAATTGAATTTTTGGGAAATTTTTGAAATTTTTGTTACAATGGAGCCTTATGGGAAGGAAATTTTTTGACTGGACGGATTGTTCTGAAATAATGCATGGGGGGCGCTAGTGAGATGATTGAAGTGTAGACGTGGTTTTTTCGAGCGCCTTGTGGCACACGGTTTTATTGTTTAAAAACTGCCTTAATGATTATCAAACTCTTTTTACGATTAAACCTCTGCTATTTGCTTTATGTTCACGCCGCTAAAAGTGTAATATCGATATGCCAAGTTAAGCTGCACGAGGCGGAAAGGGAGCTGCTCCCCCACCGGCAAGTGCTATTGTTAGCCATGATCAAGCTAGAATGGAGCCTTTAGATATGTCGTCAGTTGAAGAGGAAGACAAACTTCCACTCGGTTGAGGCGAAGAATTTTGCTGACCAAGAACTTTGTAAGTAATGAATGAAGAGTTAAAGGGGACCTATTATGCTGATCCTTCTTTTAATACATGTTAGTAAAGTTATAATGTTCGTTGTCCATGCTCAACCTCTGGAAAGTTT
This sequence comes from Gymnothorax javanicus, assembly GCA_029692085.1. Classification (NCBI taxonomy): domain Eukaryota; kingdom Metazoa; phylum Chordata; class Actinopteri; order Anguilliformes; family Muraenidae; genus Gymnothorax; species Gymnothorax javanicus. The sequence continues at coordinate 60,706,170 of CM056201.1, forward strand.
CTAAACATCAGATACAGGGGTTTTGCTGTAATCCAAGAACGTGATTTCAGGAGCGTGATTTCCTCTCTGAACAGCTCCTCCCGAGATCTTCACGAGATCTGGGCAAAACCTAACGTCAGGTTGTGCCATCCAATTAGTACAGACCTAGCCAGAGCCAACCACTGCGCTGGACCTGCCCCACACCGAAACTATTCTAGCAGGCACTAACAACGGCAGATCATACTATGCCTTAGTAGCGTCTACACTTTTGGAAATACAAAAGAAGAACTGCAGATCATTTGAGGTGCAGTTTTGTCAGTATCTCTCCCAAAGCTGCTTGTCCGTTTACTTTTGGACGCGAAGAAAAACAAATATTTCTCTCCCAAAAGACGATGCCACCAGAAATCAGTGGGTAGCTTTTTTTGTTTGCTGGCAGCAAACAGCCACGGCTGAAGGGAACGTTAGCTGATTACGCTCAGCATTTCACCAAAGACAGCTTTGTTAATAAAGGATAATTCGACACAGGATAAGCGTTTCAGCTGCTTCTCAAACCTGAAGCAGCTGCATCAATCAAGCGCTCGGAGCCACAAGCTCTAAGGAACGATATAACGGCAAATAATGTTAGTGAGGCTAACGTGTTACGGGTGGCTACTGGCTAGCAGGACTGCTAACGATAGTTAGCACTAACAATTGGCCTCAAGCGCAGGCTTTCTAAAATATCTGAAGATAAATCCTGGATCTGTCCGACTGTCCGTGACTCACAGACACAGAAGCTGCAAGTTGCTTTTACTGCATAAGCCAACCTGACGTGATAGCCAGTTGATTGTGGCTGTAGCACTGCAGCTAACGTAGCCAAGTTACTGTTGCTAATGTTTGTGTCCCAAATATGCAAGAATGATATCAGGGAAAATTCTACAGAAAGTGTGTGAACATAAACCTCATTTGAAGCTAACTTTTTATACTTGTTTGTAATTTGGATGCTTGGTACAACTGTCCACGGTAACGGAACTTGCTGTCTGTAAAACCTGTATTGCAAGGGTTTGTCTCTGTGGTTGTTATGACCGCTCGGTTACCAGCTACTGCATGTTAGTTCGCGTGCCGTGCCAATTTAAAATGCTCCTGGTTAACTTATATGCAGTAATTCTGATCGGTATGCTTGTGTTACTTCGGTAGGCATCAATATGGCAGTTCCATCATAACCTTGCCCAATTGTAGCCACCACAGTTGAAGCTAACTGGAGAGGTGCTGTATGTGTCCGCAAAGTCGAAAAGCACAGTTAGACCAGATGTAGGTTTTGCAGAGCTTGGGATACGTGTTTGGGTTTGTTTACGGCTGCTTGTGATCGCTGCACTTATCCATGACCGGGATCAGCCGGATACTTCACAAATGTCTGGGTAAGCTCTCTGGTGCTACCGAGAAAGCAATGCGAAACGCAGAAGCTCTACCGTGTCTGGTATAACAAATGATTTCTCTGCACTACCGTGACATAATTTCATCCCCCTTTAGAAGTTGTTGTGGCTAATAAAAAGCCGAAAAAGGCAGAGATTAAATAGGAAATTCTTTCCTGTAGAAGTGATCGATTCGCTAGCTACACATAAGCAACTTGTCCACGCTAACAGAACTTACGGTCTGTAAAACCTGTATTATGTTCATAACATAACCGAGCTCTCTCTGGCTGTCGCGTACTATCCATAAAGCTGCTTTCACATCGGACGCGAAACGAATTTTTCGCGGGACAGATTAGCCTACATTCAAAGTCAATGCAAAGACGCGAATAGCTTTCACACCGGACGCAAAACTAATTTTTCGCGCAACAGGTTACATTCAAAGTCAATGCAAAGAGGCGAATATACGCGTTATGGGCGCGTTAAGCAGCTTTCACACCGGACGCGAAACTAATTTTTCGCGCGACACATTCAACGTCAATGCAAAGACGCGAATACCGGCACGTCGAGCCGCTTTCACACCGGATGCGAAACGTATTTTCACGCGACAGATTACATTCAAAGTCATGACCGCTTATAAGCTACTGCATCATCATAACGTTGCCTGATTGTAGCCACTACAGTTGAAGCCAGCCAGAGAGGTGCAGTTAGACCAGACGTAGATTTTGCAAAGCTTGGGGTGCGTTTTTGGGTGCTTGTGAAACGATCGCTTTACTTATCCATGACCGGGGTCAGCCTGATACTTCTCTAATGTCTGGGCAAAGCTCCCTGATGCTACCGGTGAAAGCAATAGGGAAAAGCACAGGCTATAACGTGTCTGGTATCACAAACGATTTCTCTGCATTGCTGTCGATTGAATATTAAATCGGCGACTGAAAATTCTTTCCTGTAAAAGTTATCGATTCGCTAGCCCCACATAAGCAACGGTTCACGCAACGGAACTTACGGTCTGTAAAACCTGTACGGTCATAACATAACCGGAGCTCTATCTAGTTCTCGCGCACTATCCAAAACGCTGGTCATTCCAACGCAATGAGTAAACCATTACCAAGGGCATTTCCGAAAAGGCTGTTTAGCCTGGAGCTTTCGCCCCTCCGTCATATACTAGCGCAGAAGCTGTTCGTTTCTCCACGCTAACGACACACCACAGTTATGCACACAAACCAGCAGGGCCTTATAACACACACCGAAGCAGTCCATAAGCTGTTGGTCCACTTTTAGCTGCTCCTCACTGTCTGTTTCCCTCTAAACTCAGACCCACCGGATTTCTACGGTCTCCGGTCTACACTTGGGTATGTCGACCCGTTCTACAAACGTGTCTATATGGGGTGGATTCTAGCTTTCCCTGCATCCCAGCTACAGAGTAGAAAAACCGCTGTACTCACAACTGTTGCCGTAGCAAACTGTAGCCGATAGCAAATTTGAGCTTGAGCTGCCAGATTTTCGCACTGCGTCCTCCACTTTCGCCGCTGCGTTTGTTAAAACAAATTCATTTCATTAGATCTATATTCAAGTATAACGTTAGATTGCGGAATTTGCCCGCCGCTTCCTTATCAGATTGCAGACGTGTCTCACGTTTCACTCTGGGGAACCGGACCCGGAAAACTGCGTTCTGCAGCCTTGTCCCGCCCAACTCCGCCCTCCACAGAGCTGGCCAGTCAGAAGAAAGTGGGCACACGGGGAGTGGGGGCCATAGCGGAAGAGCCGCCCCAATGAGGCGTTTCAGGCAGAGACTACAATGGACTACAAATGGGGTTTTTTGAGGATGGCAGTATGAGCTAAATAAGGACCCTCTTTTGGACTTTGAACGATCAGGAGTACTCTGGGGGAGTCCGAGATCAAAATATAACCTTGGAAATATAGCAAAATAGGTCCCCTTTAAAATGTACATTGAATGGACTTCTCGTATCACAGTTTTTACCCCTCGGCCAAACTTTGGCCAGAGGGGTATTGTTGTCACCTGCGTGTCTGCCTGTCTGTCGTCCGTCGTCTGTCCATGACTTTGTCCGGGTCAGTACTGAGCAACTAATGATCGCAGCTTCACCAAATTTGGTATGGTAACTCACTGTGACCCATAGATGTGCAATGTCAGGTTTTTTGCTGGATTTGACCTTTGACCTTAGCGCTGTGACCTTGATCATGGAAATCTTGTCCGGCTCAGTACTCAGCAACTAATGATCGCAGCCTCAGCAAATTTGGTATGGTAACTCACTATGACCCATAGATGTGCAACGTCAGGCTTTTTGCTGGATTTGCCCTTTGACCTTAGCGCTGTGACCTTGATCATAGAAATCTTGTCTGGCTCAATACTCCGCAACTAGTGATTGCAGCTTCAGCAAATTTGGTATGGGAACTCACGATGACCCATAGATGTGCAACGTCAGGTTTTTTGTTGGATTTGACCTTTGACCTTAGCGCTGTGACCTTGATCATGGAAATATTGTCCGGCTCAGTACTTAGCCACTAATGATCGCAGCTTCAGCAAATTTGGTATGGTAACTCAGTATAACCCATAGATGTGCAACGTCAGGTTTTTTGTTGGATTTGACCTTTGACCTTGGCGCTGTGACCTTGATCATGGAAATCATGTCCGGCTCAGTACTTAGCGACTAATGATCGCAGCTTCAGCAAATTTGGTATGGTAACTCACTATGACCCATAGATGTGCAACGTCAGGTTTTTTGTTGGATTTGACCTTTGACCTTAGCGCTGTGACCTTGATCATGGAAATCTTGTCCGGCTCAGTACTCAGCAACTAATGATCGCAGCTTCAGCAAATTTGGTATTGTAACTCACTATGACCCATAAATGTGCAAAGTCAGGTTTTTTGTTGGATTTGACCTTTGGCCTTAGCGCTGTGACCTTGATCGTGGAAATCTTGTCCGGCTCAGTACTTAGCGACTAATGATCGCAGCTTCAGCAAATTTGGTATAGTAACTCACTATGACCCATAGATGTGCAACGTCAGGTTTTTTGTTGGATTTGACCTTTGTCCTTAGTGCTGTGACCTTCATTGTGGACATCTTTTCCGGCTAAGTAGAAAGTAACTATTGGTCGTAGCTTCGTCAAATTTGGTATGGTAACTCACTGTGACCCATAGACTTGCAACGTCAGGTTTTTTGCTGGATTTGACCTTTGACCTTAGCGTTGTGACCTTGATGCAGGAAATTTTGTCCAGACCAACACTCCGTAACTATTCATCATAGCTTCATCAAATTTGGTATGATAACTCATTGTGACCCAGAGATGTGCAATGCCAGGGTTTTGGCTGGATTTGACCTTTGACCTTAGCGCTGTGACCTTCACCATGGAAATCTTGTCCGGCCCAGTACTCAGTAACTATTGATGGCAGCTTCGTCAATTTTGGTATGGTAAATCTCTGTGACCCATAGATGTGCACAGGCCGAGGGGTATTCAGCAACGCGTTATGTTTTTTTCCATGTTATAATATCTGTCTCTTTCTGTATATGTGCCAGCGAGGGGCAGTGAGTTAAAGGAGTTTATTTTTCCCTTTATGCCTTTTTTGGCCGGCGGTCCCCGATGTGTATAGCTAGTATGGCAAAAAAAAAAAAAAAAAATGGTGGTTTCATGTTGTATTGTGGGGTGCACTAACCAGTTTAAAAAGGGAGATTCAGTTAAGTTTCTCCACTTCCAACGTGGTTAGAGACAGCGAAGAGCATATGTGCAATCAACCGAAAAGATTTTGCACCAAAAGACCATTCAAGGGTTTGCAGTGCACATTTTGTTAGTGGCTGGCCTGATTACACGGACCCGAAAGATGTCAACATAGCGCCATCGGCCTTTTCTTACAAAGAAAATAGAGTAACTCCCGTCCAACATCACAAGATCGACAAGTGAGGCGAGATATCCGTTAGGGTAAGTGTTGGATTTTGTTAGAAGTGTATACGGAATCAAGCTGCAGTTCAAAATGTAATCCTGTGTTGCTATACATCTTGAGCGCATGCTGCTGTTGTAGCGTTAAAAGCTAACTTTTATTGGTTACTCTTTACAATTAAAAAATTACCCTTTACTGCTGCAGTTCTTGTAATTATGATTTGTTGTTTATAAAGAGAACAAGATCTGATTTGTTAACCCCTTGTTTCCCGTATATTTACATCGCGGCAATCATGCCTTCACAGTCTCTTTATCAGTACGCTTATCGCACTTGCCCGGAAAAGTGTGTACGCGTATTACTGCTGGCCGGCTTGAGTCCCAGATCCATCTTATCACGATGCTTGCTTTGCATCTAAACACGCGGAACCGTAATGAATTTTTTTTGCTTTGCATCTAAACACAGTTTGAGTGCATGTGACATTATGATTGGTCTCGGGTGATATAAGAAGTCACGTGCATACATTCCATTACTTTCAGTTTTTCAGCGTAATTGATTGCATCCTTATCGTACATCACATGAACTTAAGTCAGTGTTTGTTTGTTAGATGCTGAACAACACAGTTCTTATCACCCATTACGCCAATGACCATCAGTAAAAATATTCCGGGCCAGCGTGCACGGCAGCGTTCACTGCTGACCTGTTTATACGACCCTCGTGAGGTATCATTCATAGATGGATCCGGGACTCAAGCCCGACTATTGTTCGCAAGTAAACATGGCTCCGGGCGCTAAGTGGTTAATGTGTGGAAATTTTATATACATTAGTTTAGTTCTTATTTTTGTTGTAGATAATTTCAGATGATTGAAGAAACAGATCCTGCAACAACGATTTGTTCAAGCACAGCTGAATACGTCTGTCCAGTTTCATGACAGCTAGCGATGCCTACCTGTTTGTAGTACCATTCCTGGATGTCACCTTCATCAAAGTGTTTCATACCCCAGTCTAAACACTTGTTACCTCCGCCAGGCAGGAGGTTATGTGATCAGTGCTGTTTGTTTGTTTGCCTGTCTGTCTGTTTGTGAACAAGATAACGCAAAAAGTAATGAAGGGATATCTTTGAAATTTTGTGGGAGGGTCGCTATTATATCAGGGATGGACCCTATTGATTTTGACCACGATCAGTCAAACAATATGGCCACCACGGCAGCCATTTTGAAATCCTACGACACGCGATAACTGATCTTTACTCCCACTCACCAAGATTTGGACTGTGCTGCCTTGGCGGAGGTTTGCACTCTCGGAGTGCCTCTAGTTGCCTTGGCGGAGATTTGCACTCTCGGAGTGCCTCTAGTTGTTTCTGCCACTCTTCTCCACAATGTGATCATACACATGAAGAAATTTAATTGGGGGTATTAAATCAGTGGTGGAGTCGGCGATATATCCGACCTCCTCGAAAGCTGTGGTAGCGCTTATAGTCTCGGTTGTCCGGCCTGTATTTTCTTTCGTGAGGCTCTGTTCGTCAACAATCGCTTCAATCAGTTCAGCCTTTTTCATTTCCGCGCGGTTTATGTTCAAATCCTTGCACATCTGCCATAATTCTTGCACTTTAACCCGTGAAATTGCTTATCGCTCACTAACATAGGTTTTGACAGACGTTATGACACTTCTTCTTGCCATACAAACTTCGTCTTACACATACGCATTAAAAATCTTGTGCTTAGTCCAAAACGGTCTATTAACCTTGTCCCTTTGTTTAAAACAAGTGAATTTTGTGTTGAATCTTTTGATTTTGATTAACTTTTGCGGTGTTGTGGTGTATAATAGACCCTTTTGGCTCACCAGGCTTCATTTGGGACCGTTATGGGCCAACTTAGATTGGACTCCACTTTCACGATTGTTCCATATTGGTCAACTTTTAGGGTAATCTGGGCCAAAATATCACCATTTTGGGTCGCCAGTGGTGATTTAGGACCATTTCAGGCCAACTTCGACCAGACTCAACTGTCATGCATTTTTTTTTAAATTTTGGTCAAATTTTGGGTGTTTTGGGCCAAAATGTGACCTTTGGGGTCACCAGTGGTCATCTGGCACCATTTTGGGCTGACTTCAATCCAGCTCAACATTCACAATTTTTTCAAAAACGAGAAGGCAATCCAGGCACTCACATGTAAAAATGGAAGGAAAAAGTAATTAAAAAACCTTTATTATAGTGGCTAGAACATTAAAAAGCCTACATGTTTCGACCACAATGGGTCTTCATCAGGGCTTCAAACAGAGACAATAGGTGTGGTCTCACCTATATACCATACACAGCCAATGAGAGAAAGTCATCTGACCCAACACCTGACAGGTAGGCAAGCAGAAACGTATGCATAAAACAACAAATAAATACACATATCCACATACATTGACATGCATACACAATATGCACATAGATATATATTTTAAAAAATCACATATATTCAATAACAGACATATACATAAGTATGATAAAAATAACAATACATGTCCACAGGAGATGAAAGAACTACAGAGAAGAAAGTCCATCTGTGTATACAAATATAACAGGCATCACAAAAAACAAGTAAAATCAATGTCTTCATTTAGGCCAGGATAGTGCAGCGCGCCTAATCGATGAATCCAGAAAACTTCCCTTTGATTCAGTTTCTGGATTCTGTCACCACCCCTGACCAAAGATCCGATGTGTTCAATGCCCTGAATACGCAACAGAGAGTCATTGGCATTGTGAACCTGGCTAAAATGCCTCGCCATAGGGTAATCACAGTTCTTACTGCGAATAGCGTATTTATGCTCAGCAAGGCGATCCCTCAGGCATTTTTAGTGCGGCCGATATAAAAATAACCCTCCACACACGGGCAAGACAGGCGATATATGACAAGTGTGGTATTGCAATTAATAAAATCCCTCTGTTTATACACTTTGTTGGTACGACTATCAACAAAACTTTTGGTCTGCAACACATTGTCACAATGGGGGCAATGCATACATTTAAAAGTACCAACTGGTTTCGTCAACCAGGTGCCTTTTTTGTCTGGTGGAAGATAGGAGTGCATAAGTTTATCCCTAAGAGTGGGGGCACGTCTAAAAGACATAACCGGAGGTTCAGGAAAAACTCTACTCAGAAGTGCGTCACTCTCAATAATGGACCAGTTTCTTTTAATGATCCGTTTGATTTTTTCTACATATGTACTGTAAGTAGTGACAAAAAAAAAGGACAGGATTGGCGGGACTGTTTACGTCTAGTTTTGTGAAGAAGAGTATCCCGCTGCAGTGACTGTGCCCTGTTCCGTGCCTGTTTGATTAGCTTGGGTTTATAAGCTCTGTCTAAAAACCTACCGGACATGGCATCAGCTTGCTCTGCAAAATCAGAGTCCTGGTCACAAATGCGCCGAAGGCGTTGAAATTGACCAAAAGGAATGTTTTCAATAAGGTGGCGAGGATGAAAAGAGTCAGCCCGCAGGATGGTGTTACGGGAGGAACTTTTTCTAAAAAGGCTACTATGTATACGTCCCTCAGCCCCCTTAACAATTTTCAAGTCCAAAAAATTTATACTGTGTTGAGAGTAATCAAGAGAGAGTCTTATATTGGGATTAATTGAATTCAGGTATTTATGAAAACCCAGAAATCCAAATTTTTTAATTTGAGTCAACTTTTGGGGTGCTTTGTACCAAAATATGAACATTTTGGATCACCAGGGGTCATGTGGGAGCATTGCCGGTCAACTTTGAACCGGGTCCACTTTCAAAAGCGTTCAATTTTGATCAACATTTCGGGTGTTTTGGGTCAAATTAAAACCTATTTGCATCATCAGGGCTCATTTCGGGCCAACTTCGATCCAGTCCCACTTTCACGATTTTTTTTTATTTTCAAAAGCAATTTAGATATTTGAGGCCAAAATACAATCCTTTTCAGTTACCAGGGGTTATTTGGGACCTGTGACCATTTCGTGCCAACTTGGATCTGCCTTCAGTTTCAGAAATCTTCAATGCCTGTAAATATATTGGCCATTTTCTGCCAAAGACCCTTTTGGATCACTAGGAGTAATATTTTTACCAATATATTTCACATTTGCGTTCCAAAGAGTTTGAACATTTTGAATATTCTTTGCAGTCTGAACAGCCATGTAAGCTACGAAGTCTGTAGACTTTTATTAAAATATGCGCGCGAGAGTTCTGCATTAACTTTCGCTGTGCTGTGGGAACTGAGCAGCATAGATGTGGGCCTTAGCAACAGTAACAGCTGGTCGGGGCTAGTCGGAAAGGTCTGTTAATCTAGGTTGATCAGAAATTATCAAAAGTTGTAGCCTTATTTACTATAATAATCAGTTTTTTGTGGTTACCTCACTGGGTTGGCCTTTAGATCCCCAGAAAGAAGCTCTCCAACCCTTTCTACCTTGGGACCTTGAAGAAGAGCCTGACAGGAAGAGAGGCTGAGGATTTGAACAACACTATGAAGTGAGTGAGCTGACTCTTGCTTGAGATCCAACCAGCTCTTCCATTCAGTTTGAGCCTGTAGCCTTCCGGTCATATTTCCGCTTCCATGACCCCCAAAACCAGACTGGATCTTATTACTTGAGTTTGCAGACTTCATTTGATGGGTGTATCAACAATGTATTAGAGTTAATGCTTATTCTAGACTGTTCTATTTTAAACATGTCTTGAGTGTGCCATTAGTGTATTTTATGATGAAAATGGTTAAAATTTCAAATCTGTTGCTCAGATAATTTTGTTGGGTACCCCATTGCAGGCTGACATCTGGGGCAGAGAACACACTGTTCCACTATGTGTGCATGGACTCGGTACACGGCATCTTCATTGCCCCCACGCACAGGGAAGTGTCCCAGCTGAGCGGCTCCATCCACCCCCATCTCATCCGCAACTTTCACCAATGCTGCCTGTCCATCCGAGCTACATTTCAGCAGAGCCTGCTGTTCAGGGTTAGCATGAGCGCACACAAACTCAGTTGCACAGGCATACACAGTACATACACACGAATGCACATTTGCACAGGCTCAGGTGCAGACACACACTCATATGCGCGGACACTTGAACACACTTGCACACATTGCAAACACGAACAAACCGTGGCATTTTCACCCTACAAATGAAGAGAATGTACATATTGTGTAGAATAAAGCATACAGCTGTTATATTAGTCAGGACTTCCATTTTCGTAAGGCATTAGGGTTACTTCCAGCCCTTGGTCAGGGACACCCTGACCACAGCTGTTTGAACTGAGGGCCAGTATTCTGAGGCTGAGTTCAGACTGCATACTGTGAGCTGATAACAGTGCTGTGTTTTCATTATTGAAACCCAATTGGCCCAAGATTTGAGTGACTAATAAGTTAGGTGATTGCACTGCCAGTGGTGTGTCAGAGTTCCATCACATGCTCTGGGTACATTCCCAATTGTTTTCAGGAGAAGAGGAGTTTGGATAGGCATCAGGGAACCAAGGGGCTGGGCTCTGTGAAGGAGCATGGCCTTCTGTTTCAGTGCAAGCCCAAAAATTGGACTGACCAGAAGAAGCCTGCCCCCACCATGACCTACTGGGTCATTGGGTATGTACCTCTGAAGTTACAACAACTGCGGTAATGTGACCTGTAATTTGTAGTTCTGTGAGGTAATGACTGTTGAACTGCAGAGCACTATTGTTTTTGTGGGAGTGTCCAGTTTGGCAGAAATTTAGGGAAGGGGTTTCTTTCCTCTGGAAAGTCTGTGTGCTAGACATTGCAGCTTTTTCTGGGATCACTGCAGCTAGGATGGATCTGTGTGTGGAGAAACATTAACAGCAGTGTTGAGAGGGAACCAAAAACAGCTGTGATGCAGTTGCACATTATTATGATTGCTATTTTATGCAATTATATACATTGATGAGCCAACATATTGAGACCACTCACAGATGACATGGATGACCTGAGTTATCTTGTTACAACAGCAAATGTTAAGGTCTACAAACAGGCCTTAAATAAAAGGCAGTCAGTTTTCATCCATGAGATGAAGGATGCAGGAGGAATGTGACCTGAGTGACTTTGACTTTGGCAAATTCTTAACGGCCAGATAGCTGGGTCAGAGCAAGGCTGGGTGGTAAGGCTTGTGGGTTGCTCCCATTCAGCAGTGGTGAGAACTAAATGCCAGTGGTCCAAGGAGTACTGAGCCAGGAAATTACAGGCCAGTCAGTTTAACTTGCATTGCGTGCAAAATATTGGAATCTATCATAAAAGGTGAGCTGGACTTATTTCTTGAACGTAACAGTATCTTGAGGGATAGCCAACATGGTTTCCGAAAGGGAAGGTCATGCCTGACAAACCTTCTGGAATTTTTTTGAAGAGGCCATCAAGACTTATGACCAGAGCAGGGCTTATGACATCATATACTTGGATTTTCAGAAAGCATTCGATACAGTACCGCATAAGAGACTAATTTTTAAAAGGAGCGCCATTGGAGTTACAGGAGGTATTCTGGAGTGGATTCAAAACTGGTTACAGGACAGAACACAAAGAGTGGTGGTCAATGGTATCTCATCTGAGCTAGGTATGGTGGGGAGTGGCGTCCCCCAGGGATCGGTGTTGGGACCCCTGCTGTTCCTCATCTACATTAATGACCTTGATAGGAATATTGAGAGCAGATTAGTTAAATTTGCAGATGATACTAAACTGGGGGGTTTGGCAAATAGTTTAGAGTCCACTAAAGTGATTCAGGATGATTTGGATAGAATCCAGAATTGGGCAGAAATGTGGCAAATGAAATTTAATGTAGCGAAATGTAAAGTTGTACATGTAGGTAATAAAAAAATTAGACGGGATTACTTCATGGGAGGTTTTAAACTGGATTGTGCTCCACACAAGAAAGATCTGGGAGTGATTGTTGACCAAACCCTCACAGGCTCTAGCCATTGTGCCGTAGCAGTTAAAAAAGCCAATTGGATGCTGGGATACATTGCCAAAAGTATTGAGTACAAATCTAAGGAGGTGATGCTTCTTTCGTGCAACACATTCGTCAGACCACATCTGGAGTATTGTGTACAGTTCTGGGGACCATACTTTAAGAAAGATATAGAGGCTCTAGAGAAAGTTCAGAGAAGAGCCACTAAGCTAATTCCAGGTATAAAAGATGAAAGCTATGAGAAGAGGCTGAAGATCCTTAATCTCTTTAGTCTTAGGAAAAGGAGACTAAGGGGTGATTTGATTGAGGTCTTTAAATATGTTAACGGGATTAACAAAGTGAATTATGTAGGATTCCTTCGACCTAGTGTTGTTAGTAGAACTCGGGGTCACAAATGGAAGTTGACCAAAGGTAAATTTAGCACTGATATTCGGAAATATTTCTTCACCCAAAGAGTAATTTCGATGTGGAATAGCTTGCCTGACCATATTGTTGAGGCAGAGACCTTGGGGGTTTTCAAGGCTTGACTTAAAGCTAGATACCATTGAGTCATGGAGTATCTGAAGGGATACGATAGAATAAAGAAACTGGCGAGCGTAGTTGGGCTGAACGGCCTGTTCTCGCCATTCATGTTATGTTATGTTATGTTAAGGAGGGGCAAACCAAGAACTGGAGACTGGGTGTTGGTCGCCCACTTGATGTGTAAGGGCAGCAAAGGCCATCCTGCCTGGTTCATACCGACAGAAGGGCCAAATTGCTGATAATTTTAACAAGAGGGATGAGTCACAACATGCAGTGCATCATACCCTGCTGCTGATGGGGCCTTGTAGGTGCAGTCCATTCAATGCCCCCTTTGAGCCCTGCCCTTTGTCAAAAACACATTTCGGACCTGGTCCTTGTGTTATGATTCAGACAAGGTACAAAACACAAATTCAGGGTGCAATCCACTAGGAGGAATTTGTTAAAGCTGCTGTAAGTGATATATTTTTGTTAAAACAAGTGTTAAATTGCTCCACATTCCAACTGAGATCATTGATTTAGAATGTCTGGTCCGTAACACAGAACTCTCAGTCACTTTCCTCTGCATCAGAGCAGCATATAAAATCCTGATGTCACCCACTGCCTCTATCCAATTAGGTGGGAAAGCGCCATAAAGAGGCGGTCCTCTCTGCCCATGAACACGCAGAGAACTGATTCTGTTGTTGATAATGGCGGAGCAGATGAAGCTATCGATTCCAGCGCTACGAGAGACAGCGTACACAATTAGCCCATTGCCTGGTGGCGTACGCACTGGGCATTATGGGATTGAAGTGGGGCCTCACTATCTTGCTTTGCAGTAGAACAGATATGTTGTAGCCGACGAGGTGATTAAAATTCGATTGAATCTTTGAAGATGCATTGTATTATCTTACTAAGTATGCATTAACGCACTGCATCGCATGGATTTAAACGATCCAATGGGAATACACGTTGCTACTTTCATCTAACTTGTTGATCAAACTGCAGACCCCAATTCCAATGAAGTTGGGATGTTGTGTAAAACGTGAATAGAAACGGAATACAATGATTTGCAAATCCTTTTCAACCTATATTCAATTGAGTACACGACAAAGACAAGATATTTCATGTTCAATCTGATTACCTTTATTGTTTTTTTTGAAGTATTCACTCATTTGGAGTTTGATGCCTGCAATACGTTCCAAAAAAGCCGGGACAGGGGCATGTTTACCACCGTGTTACATCACCTTTCCTTTTAACAGCACTCATTAAGCGTTTGGGAACTGAGGACACAAATTGTAGTAGCTCTGTTGGTGGAATTCTTTCCCATTCTTGCTTGATGTACAAACCCCATTTCCAATGAAGTCGGGACATTGTGTAAAACATGAATAAAAACAGCATGCAGTGATTTTCAAATCTCATAAACCTACATTTTATTCACTGGTGAACATAGACAACATATCAGATGAAAGTGAGACATTTTACCATTTCATGAAAAATATGAACTCATTTTGAATTTGATGGCAGCAACATATCTCAAAAAAGTTGGGACAAGGCCATGTTTACCATTGTGTACAGTGGGGTGCAAAAACTTGGGCACCCCTGGTTTAAATGTCTGTTACAATTAATCTCCAAGTGATTGAAGTCCAACCCGAACAGTAAACGCTACAATGTTAAACATGACACCTTTCTGCAAATTTAAAAGCAAGGTTTCTTTTTATTTAAATTTTTCTGAGTTTTTAAATGATAAGAAATGAAAAGGGGCCCTGCGCAAAAGTTTGGGAACCTTTTTGGATTATTCTTTGTTACCTTTTAAGAAGATGATTACTGAGGCCCAGACCCAGGTGATTTACTCGTTAGGGCTTCAGTGAGTCAGGTGAATATAATTCCAGGGTTGAACTATATATTCTGAAGTAACTCCATGCCCTCTAAAGTATCCGACTGTGGTGGCTGTTGTGTCTGGTGTTAAAAACCTTGTGTTCCTCTGAACAGTTGTCCAAGGATGTCAAAATCAGGATAATTCACTTCCACCAACAAGGAGAGGGCTACAAAAAACTCTCGCAATGTTTCAAACTACCCATTTCTACTGTCAGAAACATAAGAAGATGGAAAATAAATGGAACAATTGAAGTCAAGGCAAGATCTGGAAGACCAGGAAAAATTTCAGATAAAATGGCTGGAGATCTGGTGAGAAATGCTCAGAAGAATCCACACATCACTGCAAAAGAGCTGCAAAAAAGAGTAACAGACACAGGTCTAGTTGTTCGCAGGACAACAATTCAGCGTACCTTAAACAACAAAGACCTGCATGGCAGAGGTGCAAGAAAGAAGCCTTTCCTACGACCTCAACACAAAATTAAGCGTCTGAAGTATGCAACATAAAACCTTGAGAAACCTCAAGCCTATTGGAACAATGTGCTATGGACTGACGAAACCAAAATTGAACTTTTTCGCCACAACCAAAGAAGGTATGTTTGGAGAAAAAAGAATGAAGCATTTGTAGTGAAGAACACGTTCCCAACGGTTAAGCATGGAGGTGGATCCATTATGCTTTGGGGTTGTGTAGCAGCTAGGGGCACAAGCAATTTTGTGGAAGCAAGAATGGATTCCACCAAATGTCAAGACATTCTAGAGCAGGGGTCTCCATTCCTGTTCCTGGAGAGCTACCATCCTAAAGGTTATCACTCCAACCAAAGCAAAGCACATCTGCTTTCCCAGTTAGAGATCTTGACGAGCTGCTAATGAGCTGAATCAGGTGTGTTGAATTAGGGTTGGAGTAGAAACCTTCAGGATGATAGCTCTCCAGGAACAGGGTTGGAGACCACTGTTCTAGAGGCTAATGTTCAAAGCTCAGTCCAGAAATTGAAGTTGAAGAGACGTTGGGTATTCCAGCAAGACAATGACCCGATGCATACCTCAAAATCCACCATGAAGTACCTCCAGAAAAGACGGATGAAGGTTTTGGAATGGCCATCACAGTCCCCAGACTTGAATATTATTGAAAATCTATGGAGAGACCTCAAACATGCTGTGCATCAAGAAGGCCGAAGAATATTTCTGAGCTAGAGGTGTTCTGTCAAGAAGAATGGGTAAAAATTCCAAAGACAAGAATTGGAAGACTCTTAGCTGGCTACAGGAAGCATTTGCAAGCTGTTATAGCTGCCTGAGGAGGAGTTGCAAAGTACTAGCTGACAGGGTTCCCAAACTTTTGCACAAGGTATTTTTCCTTGTTTTATTATTTTGAAGCTGTAAAAAGTTAAAAATAAAAATTATTCTTGCTTTAAAATGTGATGAAATGTGCCATGTTTAACTTTGTAGCATTTAGTGTTCAGGTTTGCTTTCAATCACTTGGAGATTAAATGTAACAGACACTTAAACCAGGGGTGCCCAAATTTTTGCACTCCACTGTAGGATCCCCTCTTTTTTTAACAACAGTCTGTAAACATCTGGGAAGTGAGGAGCCCAATTGCTGGAGTTTTGGAAGAGGGATGTTGTCCCACTCTTGTCTGATGTAGGATTCCAGCTGCTCAACAGTCCTGGGTCTTCTAAGCCAGATTTTTCATTTTATGATGCACCAAATGTTTTCTGTTGGTGAAAGGTCTGGAATGCTGGCAGACGGATGTGATGGATGCAGTATGTGGGTTAGCATTGTCTTGCTGAAATATGCAAGGCCTTCCCTGAAAGAGATGTTGTTGTAAAACCTATATATACTTTTCAGCATTGATAATGCCTATCCAGATGTGTAAGCTGCCCATGCCATAGGCACTAATGCAACCCCATACCATCAGAGATGCAAGCTTTTGAACTGAGCACTGATAACAAGCTGGATGGTCCCTCTCTCTTTAGTCCGCTCAACACGGCGTCCGTGGTTTCCAAAAAGAATTTCAAATTCATCTGACCACAGAACAGTTTTCCATTTCTCCTCAGTCTGTCTTAAATGAGCTTTGGCCCAGAGAAGATGGCAGCATTTCTGGATTGTGTTCACATATGGCCTCTTATTTGCATGATACAGCTTTAACTTGCATTTGTGGATTGCACAGCAAACTGTGTTCACAGACGATGATTTCTGGAAGTGTTCCTGAGCCCTTGCAGTGAATTCCAATTCAGAATTATGCGTGTTTTTAATGCAGTGCCGCCTGAGGGCCCAAGGATTACAAGCGTCCAATATTGACCTTTGGCCTTGTCCCTTGCGCACAGAGATTTCGCCAGATTTTGTCTTTTGATGACATTATGTACTGTAGATGGTGGGATATTCAAAGTTTTTGCAATTTTACATTGAGGAACATTTTTCTGAAATTGTTCCACAATTTTTAGACTCAGTTTTTCGCAGATTGGTGAGCCTCTGCCCATCTTTACTTCTGAGAGACTCTGCCTCTCTAAAATGCTCTTTTTATACCCATTTATGTTACTGACCTGTTGCCGATTAACGTAATTAGTTGTAAAATGCTCCTCCAGCTGTTTTTTATCAGTACCTTTTACTTTTGTAGCCTTTTGTTGCCCCTGTCCCAACTTTTTTGAGGTAAGTTGCTGCTATCAAATTCAAAATGAGCTAATATTTTTCATTAAATGGTAAAATGTCTCACTTTCAGATATGTTGTCTGTGTCCTATTGTGAATAAAATCTAGGTTTATGAGATTAGAAAATCATTGCATTGTTTTTATTCACGTTTTACACAACGTCCCAACTTCATTTGAATTGGGGTTTGTATGACTTCAGTTGCTCAACAGTCTGGGGTCTCCCTTGTTGTATTTTCCGCTACATAATGCGCCACACATTTTCAATAAGACACAGGTGTGGACTGCAGGCAGGCCAGTCTATTACCTGTAGTCTTTTACTACGAAGCCACGCTGTTGTAACATGTGCAGAATGTGGCTTGGCATTGTCTTGCTGAAAAAGCAGGGATGTCCCTGAAAAAGACGTCGCTTTGATGGCAGCATATGTTGCTCCAAAACTTGTATGTACCTTTCAGCATTAATGGTGCCTTCACAGATGTGCTAGTTACCCATGCCATGGGCACTAACACATCCCCATACCATCACAGATGCTGGCTTTTTGCGCTGATAACAATCTGGATGGTCCTTTTCCTCTTAAGCCCAGAAGACACAACGTCCATGATTTCCAAAAACAATTTGAAATGTGGACTCGTCAGACCACAGCACACTTTTCCACTTTGCATCAGTCCATCTCAGATGAGCTCGGGCCCAGAGAAGTCGGCAGCGTTTCTGGGTGTGGTTGATATGTGGCTCTCGCTTTGCATGGTAGAGTTTCAACTTGCACTTGTAGATGTAGCGACAAACTGTGTTAACTGATAATGGTTTTCCGAAGTGTTCCCTAGCCCACGTGGTAATATCCTTTACAGAATGATGTTGGTTTTTAATGCAGTGCCGCCTGAGGGACCGACGGTCACGGGCATTCAATGATGGTTTTCGGCCTTGCCGCTTACATGTAGAGATTTCTCCAGATTCTCTGAATCTTTTGATGATATTATGTACTGTAGATGATGAAATCCCTAAATTCCTTGCAATTTCGCATTGAGAATTATTTTTAAACTGTTTGACTATTTGCTCATGCAGTTGTTCACAAAGTGATGAACCTTGCCCCATCATTGCTTGTGAAGGACTGAGCAGGGGTGCTCCTTTTATACCTAATCATGACACTCACCTGTTTCCAATTAACTAGTTCACCTTTGGAGTGTTCCAAACAGGTGTTTTTTGAGCATTTCTTTCCCAGTCTTTTGTTGCCCCTGTCCCAGCTCTTTTGGAACGTGTAGCAGGCATCAAATTCAAAATGAGTGAATATTTCCAAAAAAACAATAAAGTGTATCAGTTTGAACATTAAGGGCCCTATCTTACGCTAGAGTCCCTAAACCCGTTATTTGGGGATTTCGCATTGCGTAAGAGGCGTTCCCCCGCGAAAGTTGCTATCTTGCACTCCTGCCTATATCCCTAAAACACCAGCGCTACCCGTTACATTATGCATAGGCGTGGTTTGGGCGTTACACCAGTTAAACCAATCAGTGTGCCAGGTGCCACTGCCTTTCGGAGCAGGCTGCACTATCCCAAATCCTCAAACCGAAATCCGTGATGGAGAGAGGAAGGTCGCCACGTTTCTCCGTTCACAAAGTTAAATTGCCCGTGCATGAGGTCAAATCCAGTCAGGGGAGGATCTGTTTTTGTTAAGTTAATCATGAATTGTATTATTATTATTAGACATTGACATATTGTTTAATGTTTGGTATGTAGTTAAAAAAAAAAAAAATCAAGCCTACCCCTTTTGTGATGGAAACTTCAAAAAAAAAAAAAAAAAAAAATCGTTTAGCCATGTACTTCCAACTCCTCTCCCATCTGAAATGAAGCATGGAACAAAATCCCATTTTAGAAAAATAAAATTAGATATATGCACTGGCACTTAGTGACGTAACTTTTTTTTTTTTCCCAGCGAGAGCGGCATTTCAGAACTCTTCAGCGAATGAAGGTAATTCTGGTGACAAGTACGTGGTTTCGTCCGTTTACATTTTCCAATCGGACAGCTGTCTATTTTTTTACAGCAAGTTGCGTGACCGTGCTGCAAAAACAGGTGTTCATACTTGTCACCGAAATTACCTTCATTTGCAAGAGAGTTCTGAAATGCCGCTCTTGCTGGAAAAAAAAAATTCCGTTGCTGAGTGCTAGTGCATAGCGCTCTTGTGAAAGCCCAAATGCGGGTAGCGGGTGGTTTTAGGACCCGCTATACGCTTTCCCTAACGTGTGTGGTCAAGATAGCAATCGTAGGGAAAGCGCATAAACACGCGCACGGGCACACCTCCAAGCGCAAATAAAGGATTCGGCATAATGCATAGCGGGTAGTGTGGCCGCAAGATATCGTTAAGGGATAGTGGAAGTTGCTAAATGCGTAATTCACGGGTTGCGGGTAGTGGCAACGGGTAGGGCAGTGTGAAAGATAGGGCCCTAAATATCTTGTCTTTGTAGTGTACTCAATTGAATGTAGGTTGAAAAGGATTCGCAAATCATTGTATTCTGTTTTTATTCACGTTTGACACAACGTCCCAACTCCATTGGAATTGGGGTTTGTATTTAGTGCAATAAAATTATCAGCCACTCAGTCAAAGCCTTATAACGCCACGGTTTCCATGTTGCTCTGTAGCAAGCTGGCTGGCTATTGCAGGCGCAAAGTGGAGGTATGCGCTTCTTCTGTTGGTGCAGTACACTTCAACTGAGCCAGAAACACAAGACGAACATTGTTCTTGTAATATTTGGTGAAATCGAGCCTTTATAAGACTTTGCCTGAATAGCTAATAGCTAGCGCTCATCTCATCTGCTACAGCGAGACCCCACTTAAATCATGTCATGCCTAACGTATACGTCATCATGCTGTGGGCTAGTTAAATAGCCAAAGTGCCAAAAACGGTTGAGGAACAGATAGAGTCAAGGAAGAAAAAACAAGAGATGGCCAAGAGCCGTGTATATATTGGTGCCGCTTTCGAGGGGTGGAGAAAACTAAAGGAATCCTATGGTCTAAAAAGCGATGCGCAGTTAGCCTTGCTGCTACTGGACAGGTAAGCTATGTTTTATTCTGTAGTACAAAGTACAACCCCAATTCCGAAATAGTTGGGACGAAGTGTAGATTGTGAATAAAATCAAAATGCAATGACTTTCAGATCACATGAGCCAAAATGTTATTTACAATAGAACATGGATAACATTTCGAATGTTGTAATTGAGACATTTTACATGTTCATCCACAAAATGAGCTTATTTAAAATTTTCTGGCTGCAACAAGTCTTAAAATAGTTGGGACACAGGCAAAAAAAGGGCTGAAAAAGCAATTAATGTAAGAGAATAAGCTGAAAGAACATTTAGCAAGTAATTAAGTTAACTGGCATCAGGTGTGTAACATGATTGGCTATAAAAGGGATGTCTTAGAGAGGCTGAGTCTCTCAGAAGTAAAGATAGCTAAAGGCTCTCCAACCTGTGAAGGTTTGCGTAAATAAATTGTGGAATACTTTAAAAACAATGTTCCACAATGTCAAATTGCAAAGGCTTTGAAGGTCTCATCATCGACAGTGCATAATATCATCAAAAGATTCTGAGGAACTGGAAACATCTCTGTGCGTAAGGGACAATGCCGAAGATCTTTACTGGATGCCCGTGATCTTCGGGGCCTCAGATGCCACTGCATCACTCACCGGCATGATTCTGTCATTGACTTTACTAAATGGGCCCAGGAATACTTCAAGAAACCACTGTCAGTAAACACAGTCCGCCGTGCCATCCACAGATGCCACCTAAAACTCAATCATGCAAAAAGGAAGCCATTGTTGAGCATGATCCAGAAGCACCGCCATGTTCTGTGGGCCAAGGCTCATTTAAAATGGACTGTAGCAAAGCGGCAAAGTGTCCTGTGGTCAGACGAGTCCAAATTTGACATTCTTGTTGGAAATCATGAGCGTCGTGTCCTCCTGGCTAAAGAGGAGCAAGACCACCCCTCCTGTTATCATCGTTCGGTTCAAAAGCCAGCATCTCTCATGGTATGGGGATGCAGTAGTGCATATGGTGTGGGACACTTGCATGTTTTAAAAAGCACCATGAGTGCTGAAAGGTATGTAAAGGTTTTAGAGCAACATATACTCCCCTCCAGACGACATCTATTCCAGGGAAGGCCTTGTGTATTTCAGCAGGACAATGCAAAACCACATACCGCAGCTATTACAACAGCATGGCTTCGTAGTAGAAGAGTCCGTGTGCTGAACTGGCCTGCCTGCAGTCCTGATCTTTCACCGATTGAGAACATTTGGTGCATAATTAAACGAAAAGTCCGTCAAAGGAGACCCAAAACTCTCCAGCAGCTGGAAGCCTGTATTAAACAAGGGTGGGATCAAATTCCAATGGTTAAACTCAAGAAACTTGTCTCCTCAATGCCCAGACGCCTCCACTCTGTGTTAAATAGAAGAGGGGATGCTACACCATGGTAAACAGGCCCCTGTCCCAACTTTCTTGAGACCTGTAGCAGCTATCAAATTTAAAATGAGCTCATTTTGTGGATAAAATTGTAAAATTTCTCAGTTTCAACATTTACCATGTTATCTCTGTTCTATTGTGAATAAAATACTGGCTGGTGTGATTTGAAAGTCATTGCGTTTTAATTTTATTCACAATTTACACTTTGTCCCAACTATTTCGGAATTGGGGTTGTAGTTATGCAGTTTTATTAGTATCGGTAGTCCTGTTGGTGGTTTTCAATCCTGCTAAAGGCAGTTTATTAATGTTCAGTCGTCTTTGGCGGCCGACGACAGCAGCAAAACTTTGTAGCTATTGTTATTTGTTCTGACAAAGGGAGGCTGTTGTCTAATTATGAGAGCAATGGCATCCTGAAAAAAGGGGCCGAAAAACGGTCACCTCCCACAGGGGGGTAAAATAAGGATCAATATTACCAAAGAACTAAAATTGCTACAAGATATTAATTGGTGGCTATAGAAAGCTCTTGACCATTACTAATGGCTGATATTACCACAAATCCACAAATGTCATCAGGTGGGTGTGAAAATGGTACCCTTGGTGTGCCTTCATTTGGTACCCAAAGCAACATTTTACCAAAGTTTGAGGAAAATCCATGACTATGCCCATGGGTGCCCTGGTTGACTTCATATGGAGTAACCCTCCAGTGAAGCAAGACATTTGGAAATTCAATTACAGAATTGTTTCGGAATTAAATTTCGGAATTAACGGGTTCTGGCATCTTTATCTGCGCAAAGGGGTTAACTGCTCCAGCACAGAGGATAGAACCTGTAAGGGTCTGGTTAACAATCACTCTCAGATCTTTTTCAAATAGAACACATTCCAGTTTTAAACCTCCCATAAAGTGATCCTGTCTAATGTTTTTATTTCTGACATGTAGCACATTACATTGAGCTACATTGAATTTCATTTGCCACGTTTCTGCCCCATCCTGAACTCAATCTAAATCATCCTGAATTGCTTTTGTAGACTGTAAACTGTTCGCCGAACATCCCAATCTAGAATCATCTTTACTAATTTGCTTTTAGTGTTCTAGCTAAGGTCATTAATGTAGATGAGGAAGAGCAGGGGTCCCAACACTGATGCCTGAGGGACTCCACACAATGCCTAGCTTGGATGAGATCCCTCTGATTACAGTTCTGTGTTCTGTCCCAATTCCACAATACCTCTTATAATTCATACGGTCCTTATTTTAAAATATTAGTCTGTCGTGCAGTGCTATATCAAATGCTTTCTGAAAATCCAAGTAAACGATATTACAGGTCCTGCTCCGATCATAAGTCTTGGTGGCGTCTTCAAAGACTTCCAAAGGGCTTGTCAGTCATGACCTTCCCTTACTTAGACCCTGTTGGCTATCCTTCAGGATGTTATTACATTGAAGAAATAATTCCAGCTTATACTTAATGATAGATTCCAGTGTTCTACATGCAAATCAAGTTAAACTGACAGGCCTGTAGTTTCCTTGCTTAGTGTGGTCCTCTTTCTTATATTTTGGTATTACATTGCCCTGCTTCCATTTATTTGGTATCTGTCCAGTTTCTAAAGACCGCTTAAAAAAAACTGACTGTGGTTCAGAGATGATCTCGAGTACTTCCTAGAGATGGTAGAAGCCTCATTTGTCCTTAATTTATGCAATTTGTCTAAATTCTTTCAATCCACTTCGATTCAGATTTACATATTTAGCACTTCTCACAGAGAGACTATCAAAAAGATGCTTCACACAGCAAAAAGGGCAGTGCCCAAAACAGCAAAAGAGGCAAAAAAAAAAAAAAAAAAACTCCTGGTAGGGAGAGAAATCCTCAAATAGTGGTGAGAAAAAACTCCCCAGCGGGAAGAAATCTCAGGAGGAACCCAGCCGCTGTGGGGGTGCCCATTCTCCGCTGGCAAGAATAGTGTTCAAACAAGAGGCCTGCCGGCCTAGAGAGCTCTGCTGAGATGAGTGAAATGTCCATGTCGTAACTTAATTTCAGAAATCCTTGAAAACTATTGCAATATTAACACATATGACACATTTGGTAACCAGAATATGCTGCGAACCAGATTGGTGTCTGAACTTAGGGAGCTTGTCAATATACTGAACGCATTCAAATTTGAACAGGCATTCGAAAATTAACAAGTCTAAAAATCTGTTCTCATATCAATACTTTTACTTTTTGCTGGCTGCCGGACATGGAGTATTTTGCATTTCACGTCCGACAGTCTTGATCGTGCATGTGATATTTAATTCACAATGTCAATGGTCATGGAATTGATTTGCTTACTGACTACAAGCACTATTTTATCTCTGGTGTGAAAATAAAGCGTGAATCTGTTCGATCCATCTGACTAATTTTCAAAAGAGAGACTGAATAAAGACTGTTGTCTATCTTCAACGGAAGAAAACAGACGAATTAAAAGACCAAGAAAAGTCGATAGCCATCAATTTATATTTTGTGAAGGTCGAACACAAACATGGCCAAGTTTGTACGTCTAATAATTGCTGGAGTACTCAAAAAATTGGAACTTTTATGACTTTCGGACACGGAGTATTTTAGGATTTAGTATTTATTTAGTTGCTAAATTCGTCATAAATGCACAAAGTCCCACGCCAATGTCGACTCACTTTATTGAGCAGAGCTTAAATAGATACATTGAATGAAATTCTCGGTACTCATCTTGAAGAACTGAGACCTTTTATCAAAACATTCACGTTTCATATCTAAAAGATTCAGCAGATTTGAAGAAATTAAAAACAATAATCGACTGTCAAACAAGGAGTTATATTGAAACCATCCGACTGTTGGACACGGAGATATATTAAAACCCAGTCCGACTTTTGGACACGTAGACACTGCGTTTCTCATTTATTGTACAGTATTTTTTTCAGATTGAAATCACAACACATGAAACTGCTGCTCTGTGGGAGCTGCCGACGACAAGTCCAGATCTAGATAAGCAGATGAGCAAAGTAAAACCTCTGCATGTGCACAGTAGGCTATTATAAAATCAGCATGTCTGAATGTTAATAAATATTTATTTCCTCCCCTTTCCCCTTTATGAATATAACCTTTAATATAAGGGTGTTATCAGTTCAATTAATGAATAAGCTTGATTGCAAGATAAACGACTAAGTAGTCTTGTGATGCCATGGGGATTAGCTGGTTCAGGGATACGAGGTCACGAGTGAGACCTGAATTCATGAGACACGCTGGAATACCGGTGACATGACTTTTGGATGATGTGCACGATTAATTTGTTCAGTCGACTAAGTTTAATATGTTTTTGTTTAGATAACTGGAATATGTTTTTGTTCAGAGAATAGGAATAGGTCGCATACAATCCCATTCCTGAAGCATCACCTAAATTGGCAAATGATCTTTTGCAGGCGGATTATACCCAGTATATGAAAAAAAAAAAAAAACTTACAATGACAATGAGAACAATTTCACTTTATATGAAAAAAAACCTAACAATGACAATTTCACTTTAAGGAACTGAGAATTTAAGATAGGCCTGTACAAGCGTTTATATAATCCGTCATCCATATTCAGTCGTCGTTCACAAAAGAATATCCGCGCCCATAATCTAAAAGCTCACTTCACATATAGATTAACGCATCAGGCCTTGGGCAGGCATCGGAGAATGAACACATCGGGAAATGAATGCATCAGAAAATGAACGGAAGGGTGTTCATCATCGAACGCAGTGACTAGGTTTGCGGCCTCGAACGCATCCAAAAATGAACAGGCGTCCGTTCAAAAATGAACGCGTTCACTGTTCAGAATATTGACAAGCTCCCTTATGTGGTATAACAATAGAATCACACTGCAAATTGCAATCATTGATTTCATTCATCTTACCAGCAAGCAATACTAACAACCAACAAGTACCCTTCCCCCCAGTACATCACAAATATAGGAGTCACAATCTTTCTAACACTGTCATAGGACAATATGATGCGGAACAGTATGATCCAGAACAATTAATCCAGAACGATGATTCGGAACAACATGATTCAGAACAATTATCGGGAACAACGTGGGGATATTCAGAACATCATATGGAGGGCTCACAACAAATTAGACAAAAAGTTATCAGTTTTTTGAGATATTAATGAAAGACTGAAAAAATGAGCACAAACACTGATTTTGTAAGTCCAAAATGCTAAATTTCTCAAAAACCGGGATATAGAATTTTCTCATTTTCACAGGGGACCATTAGAACATCATAAGAAAGGCTCAAAATGAATTAGACAAAAAGTTATCTGACAGTTTTTGAGATACTAATGAAAGACTGAAAAAAATGAGCACAAACACTGATTTTGTAAGTCCAAAATGCTAAATTTCTCAAAAACCGGGATATAGAATTTTCTCATTTTCACAGGGGACCATTAGAACATCATAAGAAAGGCTCAAAACGAATTAGACAAAAAGTTATCCGACAGTTTTTGAGATACTAATGAAAGACTGAAAAAAATGAGCACAAACACTGATTTTCTAAGTCCAAAATGCTGAATTACTCAAAAACCGGGATGTAGAATTTTCTCATTTTCACAGGGGACCATTAGAACATCATAAGAAAGGCTCAAAACGAATTAGACAAAAAGTTATCCGACAGTTTTTGAGATATTAATGAAGGACTGAAAAAAATGAGCACAAACACTGATTTTCTAAGTCCAAAATGCTGAATTACTCAAAAACCGGGATGTAGAATTTTCTAATTTTCGCAGGGGATCATCCGAACATCATAAGGAAGGCTCAAAACAAATTAGACAAAAAGTTATCTGACAGTTTTTGAGATATTAATGAAAGACTGAAAAAATGAGCGCAAACACTGATTTTCTAAGTGTAAAATGCTTGATTTCTCAAATACCGGGACGTAGAATTTTCTAATTTTCACAGTGAATATTCAGAATTAGGGATTAATATTTTTCCCGAAAATGAGACATTTTCTATCCCGGGAAAAGAAGCACATTTTCCGGGGAATCCCGGGATATTAACTTGTTTTTAAGGCATAATTTTGGCTACCTTTATATAACATTGGTCATAGTTCAGGAAACACCATACTTAACAAAAAGACATGTGGGTCCCAAACATGACTGATTTAATGTACTATCTGGTGGAATATATAATTATTGAGGCACAAATACGTAATTTCAACATTAATCAATCTTATAACAATATAAACTGCGCAAGCCGCATACAGCTTGACGTTCGATCCAGATGAGAGGAAGAAAACGCCTGTGATCTGTCGCTGTCTGACTGAACAGTCTCATGGAAATTATATCTTACAATTCTTCATATTATAAACTAACGAAATTCATTAAGGCAAGTAGTTTTGTGCTTTCATAGTCATGGTTTTGAGCTCAAATAGATTCCATAATCTGCTCGCATTCAGACGCTGCAGGTGCGTCGGCGGGTGGCCTGCACGGTGCGAGCCGCGGTGTCAGACTGTCGGCTAAATAAAGTCAGCGATCACTCAAAGTTAAAAGGCGAAGTTAAAAAACGCATCCACTCAATGCGTGTGAGGTTTCAGATGGATTCAGGAGATTTTTCTTTATTCAATGAGAGCCCCATTTCACCAAAGCCCGCTGTATCTCTGTCTGAAGTGTTTTGCATAAAGTATTAATCCAGTGTTCTTCTAGTTTTGAGCTTTCACCTGGAGTTTTGTCTGAGATTTTAAATGTTGCAGTGAGCCAACTGTTGAACCTCAGTCTTGCGCATTTGATCCCTCCCTCAGACAGTGCAGCGCGTCCTCATTATTTAATATTTTGATGTAGGCTATTATGAAGTATTTCCACTCACAGCTGATGTCAAAAATCGTGTTGTGTTAGTCTAATTCAGATTATAGAGCCACAAGTTACGTAACTAACTGCGTTAACGGTCAGAAGTGTTTGAATTCAGACGTTTTGTGATTGTTAATCAATTAATTAAAGGGGACCTAACATGCTGATCCTTCTTTTAACACATATTAGTAATGTCATAATGTTGGTTGTCCATGCTCAACCTCTGAAAAGTTTCTAAACATAAGATACAGGGATTTTGCCGTAATCCAAGAACGTGATTTCGTGAGCGTGATTTCCTCTCTGAACAGCTCCTCCCGAGATCTTCACGAGATCTGGGCAAAACCTGACATCAGGTTGTGCCGTCCAATTAGTACAGACCTAGCCAGAGCCAACCACAGCGCTGGACCTGCCCACACCGGAAACTATTCTAGCAGGCACTAACAACGGCAGATCATACTATGCCTTAGTAGCGTCTACACTTTTGGAAATACAAAAGAAGAACCGCAGATCATTTGAGGTGCAATTTTGTTAGTATCTCTCCCAAAGCTACTCATCCGTTTACTTTTGGACGCGAAGAAAAACAAATATTTCTCTTCCAAAAGACGACGCCACCAGAAATCAGTGGGTAGCTTTTTTTGTTTGCTGGCAGCAAACAGCCACGGCCAAAGGGAACGTTAGCTGTTTGTGCTCAGCATTTCACCAAAGACAGCTTTGTCAATAAAGGATAATTCGACACAGGATAAGCGTTTCAGCTTCTTCTCAAACCTGAAGCAGTTGCATCGATCAAGCGCTCGGAGCCACAAGCTGTAAGCAACCATATAACAGCAAATAATGTAAGTGAAGCTAACGTGTTACGGGTGGCTAGCAGGACCGCTAGCGATAGTTAGCACTAACAACTGGCCTCAAACGCAGGCTTTGTAAAATATCTGAAGATAAAGCCTGTATCGGTCGTGACTGTCCGTGACTTACAGACACAGAAGCTGTAAGTTGCTTTTACTGCATAAGCCAACCTGACGTGATAGCCAGTTGATTGTGGCTGTAGCACTGCAGCTAACGTAGCCAAGTTACTGTTGCTAATGTTTGTGTCCTAAATATGCAAGAGTGATATCAGGGGAAATTATACAGAAGGTGTGTGAACATAAACCTCATTTGAAGCTAACTTTTAATACT
Organism: Gymnothorax javanicus; assembly: GCA_029692085.1. NCBI lineage: Eukaryota > Metazoa > Chordata > Actinopteri > Anguilliformes > Muraenidae > Gymnothorax > Gymnothorax javanicus. Next base: position 60,734,777 of record CM056201.1, read on the forward strand.
TGTTTGTAATTTGGATGCTTGGTACAACTGTTCACAGTAACAGAACTTGCTGTCTGTAAAACCTGTATTGCAAGGGTTTGTCTCTGTGGTTATGACTATTTCGGTTACCAGCTACTGCATGTTAGTTTTGCGTGCTCTGCTAATTAAAAATGCTCCTGGTTAAGTTATATGCAGTAATTCTGATCGGTATGCTTGTGTTACTTCGGTAGGCATCGGTGTGGCAGTTTCATCATAACGTTGCCCGATTGTAGCCACTACAGTTAATGATGGCTTCACTTATCCATGACCGGGATCAGCCGGATACTTCACAAATGTCTGAGCAAGCTCTCTGGTGCTACCGTGCAAGCAATGCGAAATGCAGAAGCTCTACCGGTTTACAAATGATTTCTCTGCACTACCTTGACATAATTTCATCCCCCTTTAGAAATTGTTGTGGCTAATAAAAAGCCGAAAAAGGCGGAGATTAAATAGGTAATTCTTTCCTGTAACGTTAGAAGTGATCAATTCGCTAGCTCCACATAAGCAACTTGTCCGCGCTAACGGAACTTACGGTCTGCAAAACCTGTATTATGTTCATAACATAACCGAGCTCTCTCTAGCTGTCGCGTACTATCCATAAAGCTGCTTTCACATCAGACACGAAACAAATTTTTCGCAGGACAGATTAGCCTACATTCAAAGTCAATGCAAAGACGCGAATACATGCGTTATGGGCGCGTTAAGCAGCTTTCACACCGGACGCGAAACAAATTTTTCGCGCAACAGATTAGCTACATTCAAAGTCAATGCAAAGACATGAATACAGGCATTATGGGCACGTTAAGCAGCTTTCACACCGGACGCGAAACTAATTTTTCGCGCGACAGATTACATTCAAAGTCATGACCGCTTATCAGCTACCGCATGTTAGTTTGCGTGCTCTGCTAATTAAGAATGCTCCTGGTAAACTTATATGCAGCAATTATGATCGGTATGCTTGTGTTACTTCGGTAAGCATCAATGTGGCCGTTTCATCATAACGTTGCCTGATTGTAGCCACTACAGTTGAAGCTAACCGGAGAGGTGCTGTATGTGTCTGCCGAGTTGGGCTGCAGTTAGACCAGACGTAGATTTTGCAGAGCTTGAGGTGCGTTTTTGGACGCTTATGAAACGATCGCTTTACTTATCCATGACCGGGGTCAGCCTGATACATCTCCAATGTCTGGGCAAGCTCTCTGATACTACCGGTGAAAGCAATAGGGAAGCGCACAGCCTATAACATGTCCGGTGTAACAAACGATTTCTCTGCATTCCCATCGATTGAATATTAAATTCTTTCCTGTAAAAGTGATCGATTCGCTAGCCCCACATAAGCAACGGTTCACGCAGACGAAACTTACGGTTTGTAAAACCTGTATTATGTTCATGACATAACCGGAGCTCTGTCTAGCTCTCGCACGCTATACATAATGCGCCCATTTTCCGCGAGGAAAAGCCGGTCATTCCGAAGCAATAAGTAAACCATTACCACAGGCAATTTCCGAAAAGGCCGTTTAGCTTGGAGCTTTCGCCCCTCCGTCATATACCAGCGCGGAAGCTGTTCGTTTCACCACGCTAACAACACACCACAGCTATGCACACGAACCAGCAGGTCCTAATACACACCGAAGCAGTCCATAAGCTGTTGGTCCACTTTTAGCTGCCCCGCATTGTCCATGTTTCCCTTTAAACTCAGACCCACCGGATTTCTACGGTCTCCGGTCTACACTTGGGCATGTCGACCCGTTCTACAAATGTGTCTATATGGGGTTGATTGTAGCTTCCCCTGCATCCTAGCTAGGAGTAGAAAAACCGCTGTACTCACCAACTGTTGCCGTAGCAAACTGTAGCCGATAGCAAATTCGTGCTTGAGCTGCCAGACTTTCGCACTGCGTCCTCCACTTTCGCCGTTGCGTTTATTAGAACAAGTTAATTTCATTAGATCTTTACACATGTACTGCGTTTGATTGCAGAATTTCCCCGCTGATTCCTTCGCTCAGATGGCAGACGCGTCTCACGTTTCATTCTGAGACCCGGAAAACTGCATTCAGCTGCATCATCCCGCCTAGATCCGCCCTCCACAGAGCTGGCCAGTCAGAAGAAAGTGGGCACACGGGGAGTGGGGGCCATAGCGGAAGAGCCACCCCAATGAGGCGTTTCAGGCAGAGGCTACTGTGGACTACAAATGGGGTTTTTTGAGGATGGCTGTATGAGCGAAATAAGTACCCTTTTTTTACTTCGCGCGATCAGGAGTACTCTTGGGGAGTCAAAGACCAAAATATAAACTTGGAAAAATAGCATATTAGGTCCCCTTTAAGGCCGATGTTATTCGCACTTATACGTGTGGCCAATGCTGAAATTTTTTCTTGGCCACGCTTACTCGTTGCGCCAGTTGATGACCACTCTAGTTTTTAGAACGTACCGCTTAAAATAAGTTTGGCCAATAAAAAATTTTACCTTTGGACACACTTAAAATAAGTGTGAGCATTGGAGCAATGTGCATCTTGGCCACACTTATAAGTGCCTCTAACGCGAATTTCAATCAATTTTTGTGCTTGGACGCACTTAAATAAGTGCGAATAGTTAGTTCGATTAAGTTAAGTATTCTCTCTCTCTGCACGCATACACACACACACACACACACGCACAGCTGTTCCGCCTGCGCACACACACAGCTGTTGAATGTTTTAAGAAAGTAAAATAGGCCTACATATTTTCTAAATATATTCCATTATCTAATAAATATTTTTTAAATGTTTTTTTCCCCAGTTTCCCGTTTTTCTATTTTCCGGGAAACGGGAAATGGTTTGGAGGTCAAATCCCGGGAATCCCGTTTCCCGGGATTAAACCCTATTCAGAATATCATAAGGAAGGCTTGCACCAAATTAGAAAAAAAGTTATCAGACAGTTTTTGAGATATTGAAATTTGGAGAAAAAAGTTGATGCCGGACGGACAGACAGACAGACAGGCAGACGGACATGACTCAGCATTAGAAAAGCTCCACTAACTGCTGACTATCGTCACAGCGGAGCTAAAAATGAGCACAAACGCTGATTTTCTAAGTCCAAAATGCCGAATTAATCAAAAACCGGGCAGTAGAATTTTCTTATTTTCACAGGGGATAATCAGAACATCATAAGGAAGGCTTGCACCAAATTAGAAAAAAGTTATCAGACAGGCTTTGAGATATTCAAATTTGAAGTGAAAAGTTGATGCCGGACAGACAGACAGACGGATGCCTCGTAATTAGAAAAGCTCTGCTGACTGTGACTACTGTCACAGCGGAGCTAAAAAAAGTCCACAAACAAACAAACAAATAAATACTCTTTAAAACATCCAAATATCCAAGCAGTGGTGCTTGTAGCTCCGGGAATTGGCAAGGCAAGGGTGGCGTAAAACTGGTTCAGGACAGCAGGACAGCAGCAGCTAGTGACCACATGGTGAGAGACAGGGCTTGGGTGATCCATGGACTTAGTGTTCCAGAGGGAAAAGATCCCCAGAAAAACACACAAAAAGGAGGTTAGACACTAGATAAATCTACTGCATGCTAAATAAAACTCTGCCCTGTGTCAGGTGCCAAGTTACACTTGAAGAGTTACAACTCTGGAGCAACTAGTCTAGAAACAAGTTTTCTTTACTTTTTATCCTCAATCTCGATTTCCACTAAATAATTTGAGCATTGGAAATGCCCTGTGGCCAAACAGAAATCAGCTCTTTGGTAAAAATTCTCAATAGAGTAACTATTTAAGGTATCAGCAATTTCCTTTTTCTCATAAAACAATGATCCATCTGTATTCTTGATAACACTTTACCTCCTCTTTAACTTTCCCTTTTCTACTGCAGTACTGAAAAAAATTGCTTTGGATTAGTTTTTGCCCCTTCCAGTTTGTCTTTCATAGTCTTCTAGCATTCCTCAGTTTTTTTTTTTTAATGACATTAGCACGCATTTTACAATATTAGGCCTTCATATTCTCCTTACTGTCCTTTATCTATGTCTTATAAAGAATAGTCCTTTCCCTAAAACTCTCCTGAATAGCTGTAGTCATCCACTGAGGATTCAGCTTTTTAAACTTACTTTTGCACACCTCTGGAATGAATTTACATTGTGCATCAAGTTGAACTCCCTTGAATCTACCCCAAGTCATTCAGTCTTACCATCAGTGAGTTTCTTCCAATCTGTTTCACTTAGATGTGTGTCAAATCCTGCTGAAGTTAAAGAATGTACAATATACAAAGAAAAATGAGAAAATGAAGGCGGATGGTAAGGTCTCAGTAGTTACAGACACTGCCTCAGACTTGTAGTGAGTCATAAGTGATGACTGAAAATATTTTTTGTATGAGTCTCAACTTGGTTTTTTTTTTTTTTTAATCCTTCTCAATATTTCCTTAAATGCTTAAGGTAACAACCCATCATTTTCATGAAAAAGTCAAAAGGTGGTGTTGCGTCAGTATGGGAAAATTGCCCATGAAAGCTTTTGGTTCTTTACCGTATTGACTGTGTGGAGAGATGTATATGGGCCTAGAACAGTGTTTCCCAATCTGTGTGCCGCGGCACACTGGTGTGCCGTGGGAGCTTTCCAGGTGTGCTGCGAGAAAAGCCACTTACTGTTTTTTTCCTGATAGCCTAATAATATAAAATGGCTGAACTTACAGGATATAAAAATAACAATTCATGTCATTATCAATTCATTCAATTCAGTTTTTTAAAATGCCTATTTACAATTCCTTCTAGATATTTCCGCATAATGTATACAATATTCAAATTCGATTTTGAATATTTGCCCATTTGCCTTTGTGTATTTACGTGTGTGCACATGCGTGCACACGGGCCCTACAGAAAACCCAGTTTTTGCCCATTTACGCATGGCTGCCCTTACCGTGGTCGGTCAGCGACAGTCCCTGTTTTCCATTCTCGGACAGAAACAGGGATATAAAGTGCCAAAAAATTACTCAGAGGCAGGTTCCCACAGTCAGAAGTGAAGAGTTCCAACTCCTGTTGATGGGCAAAAAATGGGTTTTCTGTAGGGGCCGTGTGCACACATGTTTTGCTCACGTAGACGGCGTCAAACGGTACTTGCGCTCACCCTCAATCGTCTCGGACCCCTCATCTCATCAGTTTTGGTTGCTGTCCGGAATTTGTCACGTACAGGCTGTAACCAGATGTGGCGCTCTTGAGCTGCCATCGTCACTCGTGGCTGCCCTAAGCGGGGTCAGTCAGTGACAGTGCCTGTGTTCCATTCTCGGATAGACAGCTGACTGATTGTTGAACGCTGATAGTGCAAATGACGCACCACCTCTCGGCAGCTGAGATCTGCCCGTAACATGCCAAAGGCTCTTTTTCTCTCCCCTGTGTCAGAAGCCGTTCCATTTTCTTGATGCAGTAGCATTTTTCGTTTTTTTTGTTGGCTTTATGTAGGCTATTGACCACACCAAAAAGAACGAGTCAAGTGTCACTGTACACATCACAAACAGCTCAATGTTTGTTATTACCGAAGTGCTTGGCGTGTGCACGTGGTGTGCGTCAGAATTACAATACCACACGCTTTTCATTATTTCCTCTCGTGCCTCACTGGAAAAGCAGTAAAAATCAATCAGTTCTTCAATTTGCCGCAAATACAGTGCATACCTCACGTGTGTATTTTTAATGGCACGGAGTATAGTTCCCAAAGTGATCCACCCTAAATATTTGGTAAAAAGTAGGTGCAGTATGCCAAGTTCGTTTGCACAAAGTTTCAAGAAATTCTTTCACCGGTAACAATGTAGTAGGACGGCTGCATGTACACCATCCTTGGAAAATAGAAGAAAATCTAAAAAAGCCATTTTGAGGCAAAAGGCAAACTAGATCATGAAAAAACAGTGAATAAATAGGTCACAGTGGATCCAGTATTCATCATTTAGGGCCTTTACCATCATAGGAATAATTTTAAAAAGCAGAGATTATATCTGGATCTCTTCTGGATCAGATCTCCCTTGAAAAGATCCAGCATGTATCATGTGTATTGTGTATTGAAAAGATGAAAGATTTATGGTCAGAAATATGTTGTGGTTCAATTAGTTGAATATCTAATCTTAAGTTGACATTTAAGCCACTGATTATATGTTTCTTTTCATTTGTTGAGAGCTTGTCGAAATGTTTATGTGTAAGGCTGAATGTCTTTGGTTTGAGACCTGAAATAACCCAGGCAGTAAAATACACTTGCAACATGTGCGCACATGCCATTTGTTCTTTTCCCTGCAGGGCACGTGCAATAATAGTCAGTAGCTGTGTTTCCATCAACCTATTTTAATGCGCATTTTCATTTTGCGCTTAAAAAAACCTGAGTGGAAACGGCCAAAATGCGCATTAACTTGAAATGTCGCATCAATTTTTTTTTTGCGCAAGGAAGGGGTGGAAAATTTTCAGAATCGATAAAGATAAATGCGCTTTAGTGCAGTGGAAACGGGTTAGCAAACAAGTTATGCGAATAAACGATTACGTTTAGTATCTACGTCATTTTTGCTTGCCTAGGTTGGCAAGCTAGCTAGCTAGTTTGCTACCTCGCAACATTGGTGTGCTAGCTATAAAGTTAGAGTTCGTCATCACTTTAGCTAGCTAGCTAGTGGTTAATACAGTAGAAGCGAACTGTAACCTTACATTACTGTGCTAGCTGTAACATTAAAGACTTCGTAACCACTAGCTTAAGTGATTACTTTCATTCGTTTTCACCGCCAGCTTTCCCGTTTGTTTTCCTTTTCGTTCGTCGCACTTATTGACGTCATTGCGTGCGCCGTCTTCTTCTGCAGAAGCAATGCCAATTTAATCGAGAATTATCGCCACCCAACGGCACTTTCTGCTTATCTCGTGAAACAAAAGCGCATAACTGAAGTGGATGGAAACGCACACAAATGCGCTTTTCCTTTTGTCATATTAATGAAAATTCGCTTAAGATTTGCGATACAAGTTGGATGGAAACACAGCTTGTAATAGGGTCATTAACTAGAGTAACATCAAACTCAATCCATATGTTGTACTTAGTATGACTCCTGTGACGTGAATGTATCTTACAACGTATAAGGTTATCAAGGTGTTTGTACACCCAAACTTCATAGTCTCCCTCATCATAGTGTTCGGCTATGTATCCTGGTGCATGTTTGATCTGATAACATCCACATGCCAAAGTTTGTAAGTATTCCAGAGAAAGTTCAGGAAACTCGACATCAGCACTTTCCGAGGATGGTGTACATACAGCCGTCCTACTACATTGTTACCGGTGAAAGAATTTCTTGAAACTTTGTGCAAACGAACTTGGCATACTGCACCTACTTTTTACCAAATATTTAGGGTGGATCACTTTGGGAACTATATTAATTTTAATGTTAAACTTTCAATTTGTGATGAAAAATGAAGCCAAATTATGCTTTTTACAGCTTCAATTCCTCCTGGGTCTCATATTTTCAAAGCAATTAAGCCATGTTTGGTGTCAAATTGTCCCTTGGGATGGCAGCAACAATAACAGTTAAAAATTTTAGAACTAGCACTGTGATCATTGGGAGTTATTCATTGATTTATCCCCATATGTTGGTTTTAGGGGGTGCTCATCTAAATTTGGCCCACATCTGTCAAAGATGATACAAAAAACAAATGCATTTTCTAGGCCCACATAAATCTCTCCACACAGTCAATATGGTAAGGAATCAAAAGCTTTCATGGGCAATTTTCCCATACTGATGCAACGCCACCTTCAAGAAAAAAAATTTTTATCCTCACAGGCTACCATACTGATTACACTCTCAAGTCAGTTAGTATTGACTAATAAGTATTTTGACTAATAAGTATTTATAATAATATAATAATATTATTATAATAATAATTAGTATTTTGATTAATAAGTCTATTTTCGCAGAAAAATGGTTTTTAAAAGTGTTTGTTTCATGCAAGAAGGTTTTCTTACATCCTCATTATATGTTCAAACAGTCATAAACTTCCCTCAGAAACAACAGAATTCTCACTAAAGATAAACTACTTCTGGGGTGTTCGCATGGTTGCACTCAGAATCAGAATGAAGCAATAAATCAGCTGTACTGGTTTTGATGTCTAAAAGGAGTTCCCGTAGGAAAGGATGTGCTGGAGTTTGGGATGTACAACTCAATAATCAACTATAATAGTGGACTAAAAGCCCGCAGTGATGTTCTAAAGCACACAGGACTTGATCCTGGGTCACACTGTTTGGCAGGGTATAACAAAATCGATGGCAACAGGCAATGCCAGGCTGAGCGTAAAGTCTCTGAAAAGGAATCCAAGAGGAGAAAATATCCCAGATGGAAAAAGAAGGGCCGACAGGACTGGCTTCAAGAAAAGGAAGGAACACTGTACGAGTTTGGGGCATTTTGAGGCCAAATCGTTGTATGCTGTTTGTGGGTAAGAACTGCACAAACTTCCAATGCGTTTTTCTCTAAAACTTAGTTTTATGACTTCAAACAGTAATGCTGCCAAAAGTATTAGTCCCACTGAATTGAACTTTGGACAGAAGCTAGAATTTATGGAGTTTTATGCAACCTACCAAACTGAACTCTCTACTATAAATACTGAGGTAGCTGTTGCCATGGATACCCCTCAAAACACTGAATGTGATGGCCTAAATCTAAATAAAATTTATAAAAATATTTCCTGTGGACTGAGATTCTAGATTTTGGTAGGTTGCATAAAGGAAATGGTCTTGTTTTATTTGGAAAAAAATCCAAATGAATATATCAGTTAGCTATAGAGTATTTTTTGTGTAAAGTTTTTGTTTACATAATGGCGGCCATCTTGAATTCTCGTTGCCATGCTAACCAAAATAACCAAAATTGGGGTCAATTTAATCTTTCAATCCCAACAACTATCTGACAAGTTGGAATGAAAAAAAATTCCTTAGTATGTGAAAATTTGTCTCCTGGGGGTAGTTACCACCTTAAGCCTTTTTGGGAAACATGCGGATAACCTCTTACAGAAAGAAGAGCTGAAAGGTGATATCTGATTGTTCCTCTTTAGAAGCTCGAGGGCACTCAGAGAATGTATACCTCTGCACTGACAGGTTTTGATCCACTAGCACTCTTTTTTTTTTTTTTTTTTTAGATTTTTTTTTTGGGAATATTTCCTTTATTTGACAGTTATACAGTGTAGAGAGACAGGAAAGTTAGGGATAAGAATGGGGGAAGACATGCAGCAAATGACCTGCACTGGAATCGAACCCAGGTCGCTGCGGGAAGGACACAGCCTTTATGGCACGCGCGCTTAGACCGATGAGCCACCGGGGCGCCACTAGCACTCTTAATCAGCTGCAAAATCCAGGTGTGACGTTATGACGGTTTATAATACCTGATTGTATTATTTTGCTCAGCCAATAGTTTCTATATGCTTATGTAAGAGTAATGAATATTCATGAGTGCTTGTAAACATTATGACTAGCCTGGGAACACCATAGATTCTTCAAGAGCCATCTAGAAAGTTCTAGATTCTTCAAGAGCCATCTAGAAAGTTCTATTATCTGCAAGATTCTTCAAGAGCCATCTGGAAAGTACCATCACCTTCAAGATTCTTCTTTATAACATCATTCAAGATTCTACTTTATGACATCATGCAGGAGTACAAGGCCTATATAAAAGGAACTTGCAGAAAATGGACATTGGATCATTTCCGGTCTGCTATACCTGGAAGCTAGACCGGCTTTGCTGGGTGCAATCGGACTTTGGATTATACAGATACTTCTTGCATACGGACTTTGCGGTTATCAGGATCATCGCCTTTTGGATATTCTTGTGAACCGGACCATCTCATTCAGGACACTGTGATCAGGATCACCACATCGAAGACATCAGATTCCAGTGGATTTTCACCATCGTCTTGGGAACATCGCAAGGACGGACAGTGTGGGCTAGTGAATAGTATTTCTATTTCTAATTTAGTAATTTCATTGTTTATCCATTCCTGTATTATTGTAATTGCTACGTTCATTCGCTCAGTTATTTGGTAAATTGATTAAATTTAATCCTTCTTCTAAATTCAAAACTTCCAGAATATTCTGGAACACACACCTGTCCACCTGTCCGTCACACAGGTCTGTGCCTTGATTAGTCTGGAAATTTAATCACCTCTTCCCAATCATACAGTCAAACTTCCCAAAAAATTTTATTGGTATCCATTGAATACTTTTTGAGTAATGCTGCTGAAAAACACACACACAAGTGATCACAATGCTTCGTGGCGGAAGAAAACAATTTCTCAATTGTGAGAAACAAGCCTTTCTGCAAAATTCTCCTGTACAAAGCCCAGGGTATGCGCAGCCTTGAAAAGTCCTTGAATTTTACATGTGATACTGGAAAACTACTTGAATTTGAAAAAGCATCTAAAAGTCCTTGAATAGTGCTGGAAAATTGAAGGTACACTGAACAAAAATATAAACACAACACTTCTTATTGTGAGAGAGACGACCATGTGCAAACATTGGCTGTACTTCCATTGAGTGTTGACAGATTGTGCAACCACATTGCAATACATTTCAAACAATGATTGACACAGACCAACAAGAATCTCACAACAGGGTCATTCCATGTCAAATGTCTGAATGGCTCCCACTTGACCATCTGAGATTTGGCTGAAAAAATTCCAGCAGGTGCATTCACCTCATAATAGGAGAAATCATAAATTTTAGTTCTCAACTCCTAATAGTTCTGTCATAAAAAAATAATTTTGCAACTAACTTCCGGCCCTTTTTGAACAGCGATTTCTGAAGGGCCACTTCCACATGGCTATATCTAGAAAAGTATTTCAGCTAAGTCCTTCAAATTTTCAGGGGTGAAAATCTGCAATTATAACTTGAGGAATATGTACTTATAAAGGTGTCCCTTTGGTTTATCATATATTTCTGGGTGCTTAAAGTTGCTCAAAAATTTTACTCTGCGCTCGGCGGTAGCATATTTGAAGGACTGTAAAAAGCCTAATTTCAAAGACAGGGATTTGGTATTGCACATACAGCTTCCCATATATGTTGCGTATTTTGTATTCTAAGTCTGCCCCTCTCTCATGAATAACCTAAAAAAAATTAAGGCTTGAAAATGAAAAAAAAAAACTGCTATTTTTAACATTTTATACCAAAAAAAATGACACCATCCACCAAAATCAAATTGACTGTTTTTGAAATATTAGATGCCTGTTATTAACATATCCAAAATTTTGTGATGTTCTGCTTTATTTTCTCAAAATAAATGTTTGAAAATATGGTATTTTTGTGGAAGCACAACATTTAATGGCATTGAAGGCACGTTCAAACATTATTTTATAAAATGCACATGGGTAACGATAGAAAGCTCAAACTCAACGAAATGCTTTATTTCATAAATGTTAACTTACGCTTGAATTATAACCCATATACAGTTTTCATATATAATTGAAATACTGTAGTCCCAACATCAGTGGAAGACCAAACTTGTTACAAATCATTACTCAAAATTAATGTATCAATGAACATTTAAATCCAAGTAGAAAAAATTAACCTGTGTATGCTTCAATTAGCAATAACCTGTGTTAAAAAGAGTTTTTGACAGTCCCGCAGACTTGGAAATAATGAAATATTTTAAATGACCAGTTGATAGCCGTTAGCACGGATAATACACAAATTATTCGAACTCTTTCATGAAGTTATCCGCTACTTTGGTGTCCTGCTCCTTGAGTGCATATCTATGTCCGGTTGTAGTGCTTGAAACTTCAATCTTGGCAATGATATGTTGCACAGGTACCCAACATAGGTCTTCCCTCCTGGGCCAGAAAAAAGTTTTTGCTGGGCCATGCGGATGCATGAACTGTTCAGACAAGTTATAGCCTTTGCATGACCAAACATGTTTCTAAACATACAGCTTAAAAAATGTTATAATTAATTTTTGTTTTATTTTATAGGTTGGTTTATTAATAAATAAATCAATACAAAGTGTATATATGAGATAAATCATTTAATCTGTGATCAAATAAAATGGCATTCTTAACACATCCTCTGTAAGATAGCTATATTGTATTAGATAATTAATTACTATTGTACTTCCGAATTCATAACAAACTTGAATTTTTGGCCCTGTTAAGGTTGTAATATTTCAATATCTAAACACTGCTTATGGGTTATTCTTCAAGTGTAAGTTAACATTTATGAAATAAAGCATTTTGTTGAGTTTGAGCTTTCTATCATTAAGTATGTACATTTTATAAAATAATGTTTAAATATGCATTTGATGCCATTAAATGTTGTGTCCACAAAAATAACATCTTTTCAAAAATTTATTTTGAGAAAATAAAGCAGAACACCATCACAAATTTTGGATATGTTAATAACAGTCATCTAATCTTTCTAAAACAGTCAATTTGATGTTGGTGGATGGTGTCTTTTTTTTGGTATAAAATCTTAAAAATAGCACCATTTTTTTTTTTCATTTTCAAGCCTTAATGTTTTCTAGATTATTCATAAGAGAGGGGCAGAATTAGAATACAAAGTACACAACATTCATGGGAAGCTGTATGTGCAATACCAAAAGTGTCCTTGAAATTAGGCTTTTTACAGTCCTTCAAATATGCTACCGCAGAGCGCAGAGTAAAGTTTCCGAGCAACTTTAAGCACCCAAAAATATATGATGAACTAAAGAGACACCTTTATAAGTCCATATTCCTCAAGTTAGAGTAGCAGATTTGCACCCCTGAAAATTTGAAGGACTTAGCTGAAATACTTTTCTAGATATAGCCATGTGAAAGTGGCTCCTCAGAAATCGCTGTTCATAAAGGGCCGGAAGTTAGTTGCAAAATTATTTTTTTATGACAAAACTATTAGGAGTTGAGAGCTAAAATTTTGGATTTATCCCATTAAGAGGTGAATGCACCCGCTGGAATTTTTTCAACCAAATCTCAGATTGTCAAGTGGGAAATTTCTCTGAAATTTGGACATTTGACATGGAATGACCCAACAGCATAGATGATAAAGGGGATGGGGTCTATTGTCCATATTTCACAAATCAATATCGGGTATGTCCGCCTTTGACCTGCTGTGCTGCTACACATTTCCGCTATATGGACCATACCGAATGGTCAATGGTGATGTGAGTGTCATCTTTCCACTCCTCTTCAAGAGCTGCGTGGAGTTGGCGAGAAGTGGGAACTGACAACAAACTCGTCGGTTGAGGACATCCCAAAGATGCTCAATGGGGGACGAGTCCAGGAAATAAGCTGGTCATTCAAGCAAAAAAATGTTTTCAGCCTCAAGGAACTCTGTGCATACACAGGCAGCACGGGGTCATGCTGGAACATGACTTTGTTTTGACAAATGCACGTTAGGACGACAGGCCATAGTATCTCATCGCAATATCGCAGCTACATTGATGTTACCGGGGATATTCCTGCCCAAACCAGCATTCCTCCACCACAGCACGCCACCGTATGCGCCACACTGACATCTGCATAACATTCTCCTGTGCGGCTGGAAAAGTGACCCAAAAGCAACGAGAACAGTCCTCCATCGTGCCATGGGCCATCTGACGTGTCTGTTCACCCAGTCACGCCCATTTCTTCATCAAGCAGGGGTGAGGTCCAATCCACAAAGAGGACAACGCGCTAAGATAGACTTCCTGGAGACGATTTCTCACATTTTGAGCAGAAATCCAGCGATCGTGGAGACCAACTGTCTCATCTGGAGTGGTATTTGCTAGTCTCAGACGGTCATGGAGATGGAGAGTCCAGATATGGCAATCTTGGGCAAGGGTCGTCACACAGGGTCATTGTGCATGTGGGCAGTTTGCTGTCGTGTCTAATTCCTCAGAAAGGTGTCTTAGGTGACTTATTGTTGAAACATGGACATTAAGAGCCTTGCGATAGCCCTGAGAGACATTCCAGCATTGAGCATGCCAATGGCATGCTACCTGAGGTTTCAAATCATCTGTGATATTTTGAAAAATGGCTGAACCGGGACCTTTGAGGTGGCCTTCCATTGACCAGAGCGCAGGGTGTGCCTGGGCTGACCATCCCTGATTTCAGTAGTTCTGGGTCAGGCCCCATCTGTCTGACCAGCCAATTTTGACGAGGGTTGTGAAATTGACAATGAAATGGCAAAGGTGACTGAAATATACACAGACCTGTAGCACACAACCTTAGTCATATAATTAAACCCAACCAAGTCAACCACAGAAGTAATTGTGTGAAATATTGAAAGGATCAAACTGTTGCGTTTATATTTTTGTTCAGTTTAAGTACTTGAAAATTAAAAATAATTGAAATTTTTGTTTTGAGCTGAAACTTACAAAATTGGGAAACTTTTAGTATTTTTAAATTATATTTTGTTTCGTACCGATTCAAATACAAACCCATAATAGATACAGTCGGCAACAAAGGGTATGCCCACGAAAGTAGAGCCAAGGGGGAAAACAAACCAGTCTCTGCCATTAGCCATAATGCCGAAGAGTTGCTGTGTGCCCTTTTGCACCGCAAATAAACAAAAAAAAAAATCACCAATTGAAGTTTTACGTGTTACCAAATAATAAAATGGAACCACAAAGGAGGACAAAATGGCGTCAAGCTATCAGAAGAAAGGACGAGTTTGGCAGATGATGGCGGGACCCCACAACAGAACGTGTATGTCTGCAGGCCACTGAGTCGGATCATTCGCCCAGTCTTCTAAAACGTATGGACAACAATCCAACCCCAGTATATTTAATTTTTTAATATAATGATCCTTGTCAGCAGGTAATAGCGACTCAAAGTATGTCATGGCAACTTCTTAGCGTTAGCAAGACAAGTTTGAATTCCGCGTTTTTACAGTATATCGGACGGGGGGGAAGGATTGTTTTCCCCCTCGGCTTGAACCAGATGTGACGTTTGTGGGCATCGTCATCTGTTTGCCCGTCATCTGAAAATTTCCTTTGTACTCGCCATCGAAAACACGACTCTCTCCCACTAGTCTTTACTCCTGATCCGCATCCAACATGCACTGGAAGCCCGGGGGTGCATTTCCCAAAAGCACAGATGCCAACTTATATTGTTGGACCCACGGCACCGACTGAGAGTGGACAAACTATCCAAGTTGCCAACTTAGTTAGCAACTACGCATTTGGGAAATGCACCCCTGAGCGTCTATCTAATTTGATATTAAATGTGCGGCGTTCATGCATAGCACAACAATATTAATTTGCAGGTGATGAAATGAATTTAACAGCCTCTAGCTACAAGCGGAAGTTTTCCCTCATTTCAGCTGCCTCAGTGTAGTATACATTGTAAAATTAGTTTTGCATAATGAAATGTGTTTTGTCGATTTACCAATTGCCACGCTAATGTCCAATTGGTCAATTGCTTAGTGCGTTCGGTAAAACGCTCAGATCGGACAAATGCGCTTGCCATATCCACAAATCTTTAAATTGAAGAGTTGTTCGGATCAGTCTTAATATACTGAGGAGCTTACACGAGTGAGTGCAGGGCCGCATTAATGCACGGGCTTACCGGGGCTTACCGGGGCTGAAGCCCCGGGGCCCGACGCGTGAGAGGGCCCATCGCGAGGATCAGGATGAAAACAGTCATCGGCAGAAACGCAAAATAATGCTTATACAGTGCTCTGATTGTTGTTTGTGTTGGGCCTGCCCTGGAACAGGACGAGGTGCATTAATATTTTGCATAAATAAAAGACACTGTGATTGGTTAATGGACAATGTGCGTGCCTATTGTTACTGTCCAATGAATGAATCGTTGAATTTGAACTATACAAATAGGCTACAGCTGTTACCTTGCTCCTGGAATGGAAATTTAAGAGAAGAGACACTATAACGTAAAAAGAAATGTGACAGCGAGGCTCAAAAATGCACAAATCAACTTGGGAAATTGCTGCGGGAGTCCCAGCTTTTAAGAAAAGAAAAATAACCAAGCTGACTGGATGTTTCAAAACTAAAATTACTGGGGTAAAATTTTAAAATGGTCCAATTTATCCCAAACTTATATTTTTAGATAGCCTTACATTTATAGTTTTATGTTCAAATGGATTTTTAAGAAAAGAGAGTGTTGAGATAAAGTTATGGGGGTTTAAGTAGGGAGCTCTTTTCGAAGAGCGCCAATTTTTTGTCTCTGGTTTTTGTTGCCATATAATAATGCTCTGAACTGGGTTATAAATGAAAACAATTTTCTTTACAAATTTTTTTTATCAAGTTAAAACATTGTTTTAAACATGATATTTGAAATTAGGTTTAAAATAAATATTTTTGTGCTTTTGAGTGACTTGAATATGGACAATTTAAGAAAAACTGCGGTCCATCTAAGACGCTGGAAAACATGTTTTTTTAAGATTTGAAATACTTAAAATCCAGATAAAATCTTCAAACTTTCTCAAAGCAAGCATAAATAAACATTTTTTTTTGGCAGTTTAACAATTTTTGTGTTTTGGACCCATTATCATGGAAATATATGAGAGTGAAATGTGTGCATCTGAGACACCGAGTAGCAGTCAGCTGGAAGTACAATTAAGATTCAGTGTCTTCAATAGCCTATGAAAGTTAAATCTGTGTTTAAATTTGACATACATTCTTGTATGATTGCAATTTTATTAACTGTATTTGCAGGATTCATATGTCATGTTCTTTTTTACTAAATATCAAACAATTAAATTTGATTATCAATCAAATGATCTAATGATAATTATTGCACTTTTGTCCCTGGAACCCCTTGATGTTTTTACATCTCTAGCACCCCAGGTGTTAGCATTTTCACATTCAGTATTAGTTGAGTATAAAAGACATCTCCTTGTCACTCAAATCATTATAAGTCAAGTGACACTTCATATAACAACATAATCTTTTTCCAATGCCTTTATCTTCATCTGAGAGAAACAGTCTTTACAGAGAGAGGTAGAAGGCCAAGATTGGAGATGATGCCTACAAGAAGAGAGATGCTAAGAGGAAGCGTGATGCCAGGAAGAAGAATCCTGATGCAGTCAGAGCTTCAGAAAGGCAGACTAAATGGAAATACAGAGCCAAACAGAAACTGCCTTCTACTCCAGAGTGTCTTGAATCATACAGTGATCCTTCAAGTTTCAGCCGTGCTAAACGTCGGGCAGAGAGAAATCTTCCAGCATCACCTAGAAAGCGTACCAAAATCATCCTCTCCTTGGCTGCTGAGCTCAATGTCAGCGTACAGAACAACAAGACAACATATACACATCCCACCAAGATTCCTGATGATACCAAACAGAGAGTCCGTGACTTTTACCGACGCCAGGATATCTGCTGGACGGCGCCAGGCCACAGAGACTCCATCTTTGTCGCCCATGATGATGGCACCAAGGTGAAGGAGCAGAAGAGATTCCTCATCACTACCCTGAAGGAGACCTATGCCATGTATGCCAAGGAGTTCCCAGAGGACAAGATCCATCTGTCATCCTTCAAAGCCTTGAGACCTCCATTTGTTCTGTGTAAGGACAAAATGCCACACAATGTCTGTGTATGTGTGTACCATGAAAACGTGAATCTTCTGCTGACCAGCCTCAAGGACTATCCAGGGGTACCCATCAACCACAAGGAACGTCTCCAGCTTTTGACCTGTGACACATCAGTTGAGGAGTGCATGTTTGGGGACTGTCCAGTCTGCAGTGACAACATCACCACTGACCACCTGTCCAGCAACTTAGATGAGCAGCAACTTTCAGATCCTGTTACCTGGTATCAGTGGGTCAAGACTGAGGATGGTACAGACAAGGTAGAGAGATCTGGGACTGTCTTAGATGTCATCACCCTCCTGAGTGAGAAACTACCTGCCTTCAGACTTCACAGCTTTATAAAGAACCAGCAAGGTCAGTACTTCCAGATAACTCTCTCATCTACCAGAATAAACCATGTGGTTCTCCAGATTGACTTTTCAGAGAACGCCACTCTGTTTCACCAGGACGAGACACAGAGTGGTCACTGGTCCCACACCCAAGCTGCACTATTCACTGCTGTTGCCTGGACCAAGGATGGCACCCACTCCTTTGTTATCATCTCGGATTATTTGAGCCATGATAAATATGCTGCAGCCATATTTATAGAGACTGTGATTGACACTTTACAGCTAAAGCTTCCCTTTCTTATAAGGGAGCTAGACATCTTTTCTGATAGTGCTGCAATGCATTTCAAACAGAAATGCATGTTTGCCTTCATTACCAGCCTGCTTGAATCAATGAACATTCATGTGAACTGGCACTTTTTTGGCACATCTCACAGCAAAGGTGCTGTAGATGGCGTCGGCGGCACAGTGAAGAGGACAGTCTACAGTGCCATCAAATCTCGTGCAGCCCATATTGAGAATGTCAAGGCCTATGCTGAGTGTGCTGCCAAGGTTAACTCAACCATCAACATCAGATATGTATCCGCTGAGGAGGTAAACCAGAAGTCACATGCCCTCCACAACCTGTGGGATTCAGCTGTTCCAGTACCCGCCACCCAGAAGGTTCACTGTGTCAGAACTGTTGCTCCCGGCAGAATCTCCACATCTCCCGACTCCCAGACGGATGGTGTTGAGTTTGATGTACTCCCCCAGGTTTCTGCATCCACTTGCACCATTTCAGCTTCTAAATGGTATGCTTGCTGCAGACCCAAGCAGCTCCAAGTGGTCTATTGGACAAGCTCAAGAACCAGCTGATGCCGATGCCTGGAGGTTCAACTTCTTGAGGCAAGCTGGACGTTCTAACCACTTCCACGTGGCAGATGACCAGGATACCATCTCTGCAGACTGCATCCTTTGTGAGATTGAGCCACCAGCACCAACCTCTTCTACCAGAACATCCATCCTTAAGCTTGATGCTAAGGACTGGAAAGTGATCCCAGGCCTTTTCAGAAAGTGCTGCTGAATTTCTGACTTCATCTGTGCAATTCAGACTTAAAACCATGTGCAAATATAGTACAAAATGCAATAAACCTTACTTTGTACATATCCAAGACGTATATATGTAAAAGATTAGGTAATATAATTGTATTATATAGAAATGAATCTTAGAAAACTAAATTAATCTTGTCTTGTGCATCCGAGACTATTTAAGCTCAGTCCATCTGAGACACTGATATTTTTCTAAAACTCATGCAGTCAAGGCATCAAAAATCCTGTTTTTGCATAAACCTTATATTGGACATTTAAATAAACACCCTAATGATAATAATGCCCAAGTTTTATTTTATAATTATTTTGGGAACAGCGCTTTCAAGAACTTTGAAAGACATTTAAAATTTAGACGCTAATTTTCTGTCCATCTGGGACAGTGCACTGAAAAGGTTATATCTTAAAAACTGTCAAATCATTTATGTTCAAATTTTAATATGTTAAAGTGGGTAATTAGACCTTTCTTTTGCATATTACAGAAGTTTATGGACCCACTGGTTGAAAAAATACACCCTCTTAAACAGTAAGTGGTCCATCCGAGATACATTTGGCTGTCCCCACAGGATAGATGGCAAGTTAGGCGCTTGGTAGGTAGATAGCTTAGTACAACAACAACAACATTAGAAAATGTAGACTCTATTTTCAGTTAAGCCTGTTCCAGTCCGCAGTAGCCTAACTGAAGAGTTTCATCGCAAACCGCAAAGTTCGTGATTTTGTGATTTTCATCTGCTTTTGCTGTTCAGTATTATCATTCAAATTTTGGTTGTATAAACAGTGCAAACAATTACTGTTGGTATGAATAATCTGAACAGAATTATAAGATGGTCAGCTAAAGCCCCTAGAACGTTCTGATGCTTCATCATTTTTCTGCAAAAAGATTGGAAGCTGAAGACCGTCAGAGAGCACCTTGAGAGCTTGTACCATGAAATTGATACTTATTATGCATTGTCATTTCTCACATCTTTTGACGATCATGTTTTAATATTAAAGTGCGCGATAAATGCTTTACAATGTATGCTCTGTTCGTTTCTTCATCTTTTCATGATCACGAGTGCACAGCAAATCAAACCAACTCTAAGCGTTCGATTTGATGCGCTGATCGTGCTTTCTTAGTGAAGTCCTGCAATATTCACGTCAATGTAGGTGTCAATTTAATAATTTTGATATTTATTTGGTGGTGGGTTGGGCGGATGAGATATTCATGCCCGGTTCAGTTAAGTTACGATGAAAAATCCTTACGTAACAAGGAATTTGGTGCTTCTGCAACTCTGAGAAGGAAGATGACAAAGTTTTTTGAATTATTTTGTATGATGTAATTTTAGAAAGTGAATCCTTAATTTTTAGGGCCCGAGCACCGACCGGTGCCAGGGCCCGAAACAGGTCCTGGCACCGAAGGTGCGAGGAACCTATTGTTTTTGATGGGATTATTATTATTATTATTATTATTATTATTCTTCTTCTTCTTCTTATTATTCTGCTGTGAGAATGTGTTTTTGAGGGCCTTGCCATGCACGAAAACTCACAGAAATTTGCATATACGTCAGGCTTGCGAAAAATTACAAACTATTGTTGTTCTTGAGCTTGGCCATGCCTCGGTGGCTCGATAGCGCCATCAAACACGCGGCCATTTTGGAACGCACTTGCTCGAATTCTCAAGAAATTTGGTGGGGCCATACTTGTCATAATGAAGTTTTTTGTCGATTTTTTTGAAATTTTTTCGCCTCACAGGAAGTGAGCTTTGAGCCATTTCCTGCGTTTTTCCAGATTTTACGAATACATTTTTGAGGGCTTAATCATTCTCGAAAACTCGCCAAACTTTGCTCAGAGATTAAAAATATGAAGCTCTTCGAAGTGATATCCCATTTGGCACTGGATGTGACATTATGGCTCTATAGCGCCCCCTAATACATTCTTGCATTTTTGAGGGCCTCAGCATGCTCGAAAACTCACGAAATTTTGCAAACATATTAAACCGGTTAGAAGTTGTACAACAATATAGGGTTAACAGATGGGCGTGGCAAAATGGCATTATAGCGCCCCCTAGAAATTTTCAATGAAGCAGCCCTCGCAGCCCGTTTAACCTACATGTCCAAAATTCAGTGTCCATGTGGACTATGCCGAGACCTAAAAAAGTCTCTTGGTGCCATCACCTAGACTCAACGGGAAGTTCGCCATTTTTAATTGAAATTGCAACTTTTTTAAATTTTTTGCCATTAACAGGCGTCATACTTTAACGAACTCCTCCTAGAGATTTTATCCAATCAACTTAAAATTTGGCTATTGACATCTAAAGGCCTTGCCGATGTTAAATTACGAAGCTTTTTTGGATTCATCGAACGAAGTATCCGTGGCGTCGCGGCGAATTTCAATGTTCCGCCATGAAACAGGAAGTTGGTTTTACTCCCACATACTTTGTGAGATTTGCCCGAAACTTTACAGGCTTGATAACAGTCTCCTTTCAAGTATAAATATATGTTGATATTAGATTGGGTTTGGTCAGGTTGCTCCACAGCGCCCTCTTGACACGGCCATGTTAAATTAAAATTGCTTGAATGTTCATGAAATTTGGTTTGATCATTGCATTTCTCATGCCAGGTTATGGTAATTTTTTTGAAATTTTTTGGACGAACAGGAAGTGAGCTATGAGCCATTTCCTGCGTTTTTCCAAATTTTACGAACACACGTTTGAAGGCCTTAGAATACTCAAAAACTTGCAAAACGTTGCACAAATTATAATTGTCTTATCGTCTTCAATTTGATACATCAATTGGCACTAAATGTGGCATAATGGCTCTATAGCGCCACCAATCAGATTTTTGAAAGCATTGCCCTTTTGAGGGTTTTAACATGCCTGAAAACTCACAAATTTTGCATACATATAAAGCCAATCAGGCGACTTACTATGATAAAAAGATTATAGATAGGCGTGGCAAAGTGCCATTATAGCGCCCCCTGGAAAATTTCAAAAAAGCAGCCCTCGCAGCCCGGTAAACCTACATGTACGAAATTCGGTGAACATGTGATTTATGCTGAGACCTAAAAAAAAGTCTCTTGGTGCCATGACCTAGACTTATTAGAAAGTCCACCATTTTTAATTGAAATTTCAACTTTTTAAAATTTTTCGTCATTAACAGGCGTCGTACTTTAATGAACTCCTCCTAGAGATTTTATCCGATCAACTTAAAATTTGCCAAATGACATCGTAAGACCTTTTCGATGTTAAATTGTGAAGGTTTTCTGGATATATCGAACGATGTATGCGTGGTGTCGTGGCGAATTTCGTTGTTTTGCCATGAAACAGGAAGTTGATTTTACCCCCACATACTTTGTGAGATTTGCCCGAAACTTTACAGGCTTGATAACGGTCTCCTTCCAAGTATAAATATATGCTGATATTAGATTGGGTGTGGCCAGGTGGCTCCACAGCGCCTTCTTGCCACTGCCATGTTAAGATAAAAGTGCTTGAATGTTCATGAAATTTGGTGTCATCGTTGGATTTCTCATGCAAGGATTTGGTAATTTATTATAAATTTTTTGGCCAAACAGGAAGTGAGCTATGAGCCATTTCCTGCGTTTTTTCAAAATTTTTCGAACACACATTTAAAGGTCTTCGGATATTCCAAAACTTGCAAAACGTCGACAAATTGTCAGTGTCTTATAAACTTCGACGTGATATCCCAATTGACATTTAATATGGCACAATGCCTCTGTAGCACCCCCGAAACATTTTTTTAATAGAATTTCCCTTTTGAGGGTCTCAACATGCTTGAAAATTTACAAAAATCAACACACTCATGGAGCCTGGTATTACGATTACTATGTTATAGGTTTTGCACACAGGCATGTCAAAATGGTATCATTGCACCCTCCAGAAAATTTCAACAAAACAGTTCTCATAGTTCAGTTCACCTACATGAACAAAATTTGGTGTACATGAAACGTGCCAAGACTTTTAGAAAAATTATATAGTGCCATGACCCGAACCCAACAGGAAGTGCATTATTTTGAATTAAAATTTCAACTTTTTTCATGAACAGGAGTCATACTTTAACGTGCACCACCTATTGATTTGAGGAGTGGTGTTTGCACTCCACTCAAGAAAACACATTGTACACAGTCTAGAAGTGTCCAATGGCTGTGAATAGACACCTGCGCCCATCAACCTCTCTCCACCACCCCAACGTGCGCGAGGGGTGCGAGGGCCCTTTCAACGCTGCTTGCAGCTTTAATTATTATTATTATTTTTAACCGAAATGAATTGCATTTTTGAGGGTCTTAACATGGTCAGAAAAACTCATGAAAATTGGCAGGCACCTCAGGCCTGGCGAAAATTTTAGTTTTGTGCAGGCAACGTATATGTTTCTGCCCCGGTAGCTCTATAGCGCCACCAAATAGCGGCAATTTTGGAACGCACTTGCTCGGATTCTCACGAAATTTGGTGGGGCCATAGTAGTCATAATGTAGGGTTTTGTCAATTTTTTTGAAATTTTTTTCTCCGCACAGGAAGTGAGCTGTGAGCCATTTCCTGCGTTTTTCCAGATTTTAAAAACACATTTTTGAGGGACTTAGCATACTTGAAAACTCGCCAAACTTTGCACAGAGGTTGAAAATATAAAGCTGTTCGATTTGATATCCAATTTGGCACTGGGTGTGACATGGTGGCTCTATAGCGCCCCCAAATACATAATTGCATTTTTGAGGGCCTCAGCATGCTCAAAAACTCACAAAATTTTGCACACTTATTAAGTTGGTCATAAGATTTATAATTGTAGAGGGATTACAGATGTTCGAGGCAAAATGGCATTATAGAGCCCCCTAGAAAATTTCAATGAAGCAGCCCTCACAGCCCGTGGAACATACATGTACGAAATTCGGTGTACATGTGGACTATTCCGAGACCTAAAAAAAGTCTCTTGGTGCCATAACCTAGACTCAACAGGAAGTCCGCCATTTTTAATTGAAATTGCAACTTTATTTAATTTTTTGCCATTAACAGGCGTCGTACTTTAACAAACTCCTCCCAGAGATTTTATCCGATCAACTTCAAATTTGGCGTATGACATCTAAAGACCTTGCTGATGATAAATTGAGAAGCTTTTTTGGATTCATCGAACTATGTATCCGTGGCGTTGCGGTGAATTTCGATGTTCCGCCATGAAACAGGAAGTTGGTTTTACTCCCACATACTTTGTGAGATTTGCCCGAAACTTTACAGGCTTGATACCAGTCTCCTTTCAAGTATAAATATATGCTGATATTAGATCGGGAGTGGCCAGGTGGCTCCACAGCGCGCACTAGCCACTGCCATGTTAGGATTATGGTGCATGAATGTTCATGATATTTGTTATGATCATTATATTTGTCATGCAGGGTAATGGTAATTTTTTAGAAATTTTTTGGCCAAACAGGAAGTGAGCTATGAGCCATTTCCTGTGTTTTTCCAAATTTTACAAAAACATATTTTAAGGCCTTCGGATATTCCAAAACTTGCAAAACGTTGCACGAATTGTCAGTGGCTTATGATCTTCAATTTGATATTCCAATTGGCAATTAATGTGGTACAATGGCTCTGTAGCGCCCCCTTATCATTTTTTCAAAGGATTTGCCCTTTTGAGGGTCTCAGCATGCTTGAAAACTGACAAGAATCAACTCAATCGTGGAACCTGGTATTAAAATTACTATGGTATAGGTTTACCACGCAGGAATGTCAAAATGGCATCGTAGTGCCTCTAGCAAATTTCAACAAAACAGTTCTCATGGTTCAGTTCACCTACATAAACAAACTTTGGTGGAGACATGAAACATGCCAAGACTTGTAAAAAAATTATGAAGTGCCATGACGCAAACCCAACAGGAAGTGCATTATTTTGAATTAAAATTTCAATTTTTTTTTAATGAACAGGTGTCATACTTTAACGTGCTACACCTATTGATTTCAGGAGTGGTGTTTGCACTCCCCTCAGGAAAACACTTTGTACACAGTCGAGCAGTGTACAATGGCTGTGAATGGACACCTGCACCCTTCAACATCTCGCCACCACCCCAACGTGCTCGAGGGGTGCGAGGGCCCTTTCAACGCTGCTGGCAGCTTTAATTATTAGGGCCCGGGCACCGACTGGTGCCAGGGCCCGGAACAGGTCCTGGCACCGAAGGTGCGAGGAACCTATTGTTTTTGAAGGGATTTTTATTCTTCTTCTTCTTCTTCTTCTTAGTTATTATTATTATTATTATTTTTATTCTGCTGCGAGAACGCGTTTTTGAGGGCCTTGCCATGCACGAAAACTCACAAAAATTTGCAGAGACGTCAGTCGTGGTGAAAATTTCAAAGTTTTGTTATTTTTGTGCTTGGACATGCCCCGGCGGCTCTATAGCGCCACCAAACACGCAGCCATTTTGGAACGCAATTGCTCGGATTCTCACGGAATTCGATATGGCCATAGTAGTCATTATGAAGTTTCTTGTCAATTTTTTTGAAATTTTTTTTGCCTCACAGGAAGTGAGCTATGAACCATTTCCTGCGTTCTTTCAGATTTTACAAACACATTTTTGAGGGTCTTATCATACTCAAAAACTTGCCAAACTTGGATCATAGGTTGAAAACATGAATCTCTTCGATTTGATGTCTCATTTGGCACTGGGTGTGACATGGTGGCTCTATAGCGCCCCCAGATACATAATTGCATTTTTGAGGGCCTCAGCATGCTCGAAAACTCACGAAATTTCGCAAACTTATAAAGCCGGTCATACGTTTTACTATGATATAGGGTTTACAGATGGGCAGTGCAAAATCGCATTATAGCGCCACCTAGAAAATTTCAATGAAGCAGCCCTTGCAGCGTGTTTAACCTACATGTACAAAATTCTGTCTCCATGTAGATTATGCCAAGCCCTAAAAAAAAGTCTCATGGTGCCATGACCTAGACTCAACAGGAAGTCCGCCATTTTTAATTAAAATTGCAACTTTTTTGGATTTTTCGCCATTCGCAGGCGTCGTACTTTAACGAACTCCTCCTAGGCATTTTATCCGATCAACTTAAAATTTGGCGTATGACATCTAAAGACCTTGCCGATGTTAAATTGCGAAGCCTTTCTGGATTCATCGAACGATGTATCCGTGGCGTTGCGGCGAATTTCGATGTTCCGCCATGAAACAGGAAGTTGGTTTTACTCCCAAATACTATGTGAGATTTGCCTGAAACTTTATAAGATTGATAAAAGTGTCCTCCCAAGTATAAATATATGCTGATATTAGATCGGGATTGGCCAGGTGGCTCCACAGCGCCCACTAGCCACGGCCATGTAAAGATAAAAGTGCTTGAATGTTCATGAAATTTGGTGTGATCATTAGGGCCCGAGCACCAAATGGTGCGAGGACCCTATTGTAATTGTAATGTTTATTATTATTATTATTATTATTATTATTATTTTTAACCGAAATGAATTGCATTTTTGAGGGCCTTAACATAGTCAAAAACTCATGAAAATAGGCAGGCACCTCAGGCCTGGTGAAAATTTTAGTTTTTCTGCAGGCAACGTATATGTACCTGGCCCGGTGGCTCTATAGCGCCACCAAATAGCGGCAATTTTGAACGCACTTCCTCGGATTCTCACGAAATTTGGTGGGGCCATAGTAGTCATAATGACGGGTTTTGTCAATTTTTTGAAATTTTTTCTCCCCACAGGCAGTGAGCTGTGAGCCATTTCCTGTGTTTTTCCAGATTTTACAAACACATTTTTGAGGGCCTTACCATACTTGAAAATTCGCCAAACTTTGCACAGAGGTTGAAAATATGAAGTTGTTCGATTTGATATCCCATTTTGCGCTGGGTGTGACATGGCGGCTCTATAGCGCCCCCTAATACATAATTACATTTTTGAAGGCCTCAGCATGCTCCAAAACTCACAAAATTTTGCATACTTATTAAGTTGGTTATAAGATTTATTACTGTAGAGAGTTTACAGATGGTCGAGGCAAAATGGCATTATAGCGCCCCCTGGAAAATTTCAAAGAAGCAGCCCTCGCAGCATGTTTAACCTACATGGACAAAATTCGGTGTCCATGTAGATAATGCCAAGCCCTAAAAAAAAGTCTCTTGGTGCCATGACCTAGACTCAACAGGAAGTCCGCCATTTTTAATTGAAATTGCAACTTTTTTTTATTTTTCGCCATTCACGGGCGTCGTACTTTAATGAACTCCTCCTCGAGATTTTATCCGATCAACTTCAAATTTGGCGTATCACATCTAAAGACCTTGCCGATGTTAAATTGCGAAGCTTTTTTGGATTCATCGAACGTTGTATCCGTGGCGTTGCGGCAAATTTCGATGTTCCGCCATGAAACAGGAAGTTCGTTTTACTCCCACATACTATGTGAGATTTGCCTGAAACTTTACAAGCTTGATAAAAGTGTCCTCCCAAGTATAAATATATGCTGATATTAGATCGGGAGAGGCCAGGTGGCTCCACAGCGCCCACTAGCCACGGCCATGTAAAGATAAAAATGCTTGAATGTTCATGAAATTTGGTGTGATCATTGAATTTGTCATGCAGGGTTATGGTAATTTTTTTAAAATTTTTTGGCCAAACAGGAAGTGAGCTATGAGCCATTTCCTGCGTTTATCCAAATTTTACGAACACATGTTTGAGGGCTTTAGAATACTCCAAAACTTGGAAAACGTTGGAGAGATTATAACTATCTTATGGTCTTCAATTTGATACACCAATTGGAACTTAATGTGGGACAATGGCTCTATAGCGCCCCCAGTCATTTTTTTAAAACAACTGCCCTTTTGATTGTCAAAACATGCTTGAATACTCACGAAATTTTGCACACGTATTATGCCGGTCATTCCTTTCACAAGCATATTGGGATCACGCATGGGCGTGGCAAAATAGCATTATAGCGCCCCCTAGAAAATTTTAACGAAGCAGCCCTTGGGTTCCTTTTCACCTACATGTACGAAATTCGGCGGACATGTAGATTATGCCGAAACCTAAAAAAAAGGTGCCGTGACCTAGACTCAACAGAAAGTCCGCCATTTTTAACTGAAATTGCAACTTCTTTTGATTTTTTGCCATTTACAGGCGTTGTACTTTAACAAACTCCTCCAAGTGATTTGATCCGATCAACTTAAAATTTGGCGTATGACATTTAATGACCTTGCCGATTTTAAATTGCGAAGCTTTTTTGGATTCATTGAACGATGTATCTGTGGCGTTGCGGCGAAATTCGATGTTCCGCCATGAAACAGGAAGTTGGTTTTACTCCCACATACTTTCTGAGATTTGCCTGAAACTTTACAAGTTTGATAAAAGTGTCCTCTGAAGTACACATATATGCTGATATTAGGTCAGGAGTGGCCAGGTGGCTCCACAGCGCCAACTAGCCACTGCCATGTTAGGATAAAAGTGCATGAATGTTCATGATATTTGTTATGAGCATTATATTTGTCATGTAGGGTGATGGTAATTTTTTAGAAATTTTTCTGCCAAACAAGAAGTGAGCTATGAGCCATTTCCTGCGTTTCTCCAAATTTTACGAAAACACGTTTTACGGCCATCGGATATTCCAAAACTTGCAAAACGTTGCACAAATTGTGAGTGTATTATAATCTTCGATTTGATATCCCAATTGGAACTTAATGTGGCACAATGGCTCTGTAGTGCCCCCTAATATTTTTTTCAAAAGAATAACCCTTTTGAGGGTCTCAGCATGCTTGAAAACATAAAAGAATCAACACACTCGTGGAGCCTGGTATTACAATTACTATGGTATAGGTTTGGCACACAGGAATGTCAAAATGGCATCGTAGTGCCTCGAGCAAATTTCAACAAAACAGTTCTCATGGTTCAGTTCACCTACAAAAACAAACTTTGGTGGAGACATGTAACATGCCAAGACTTATAAAAAAATTAAGAAGTGCCATGACGCGAACCCAACAGGAAGTCCATTATTCTAAATTAAAATTTCAATTTTTTTCATGAACAGCCGTCATACTTTAACGTACTCCACCTATTGATTTCAGGAATGGTGTTTGCACTCCACTCAGGAAAACACATTGTACAGTCTAGCAGTGTCCAATGGATGTGAATGCACACCTGCATCCGTCAACATCTCGCCACCACCCCCAACATGCACGAGGGGTGCGAGGGCCCTTTCAATGCTGCTTGCAGCTTTAATTAGGGCCCGAGCACTGACCGGTGCCAGGGCCCGGAACGGGTCCTGGCACCGAAGGTGCGAGGAACCTATTGTTTTTGAAGGGATTTTTATTATTCTTCTTCTTCTTCTTCTTCTTCTTCTTAGTTTTTATTAGGGCCCGAGCATCGAATGTTGCGAGGACCCTATTATAATTGTAATGTTTATTATTATTATTATTAGGGCCCGAGCACCAACCGGTGCCAGGGCCCGGAACGGGTCCTGGCACCGAAGGTGCGAGGAACCTATTGTTTTTTAAGGGATTTTTATTCTTCTTCTTCTTGGCTATTATTATTATTATTTTTATTCTGCTGCGAGAATGCGTTTTTGAGGGCCTTGCCATGCACGAAAACTCACAAAAATTTGCAGAGACGTCAGTCGTGGTGAAAATATCAAAATTTTGTTATTTTTGTGGTTGGACATGCCCCAGTGGCTCTATAGCGCCACCAAACACGCGGCCATTTTGGAATGCAATTGCTCGGATTCTCACGGAATTCGATATGGCCATAGTAGTCATTATGAAGTTTTTTGTCAATTTTTTTGAAATTTTTTTGCCTCACAGGAAGTGAGCTATGAGCCATTTCCTGCGTTTTTTCAGATTTTACAAACACATTTTTGAGGGTCTTATCATACTAGAAAACTCGCCAAACTTGGCTCATATGTTGAAAACATAAATCTCTTCGATTTGATGTCTCATTTGGCAGTGGGTGTGACATGGTGGCTCTATAGCGCCTCCTAATAGATAATTGCATTTTTGAGGGCCTCAGCATGCTCGAAAACTCACGAAATTTTGCAAACTTATAAAGCCGGTCATATGTTTTACTATGATAAAGGGTTTACAGATGGGCATGGCAAAATCGCATTATAGCGCCACCTAGAAAATTTCAATGAAGCAGCCCTCGCAGCATGTTTAGCCTACATGTACAAAATTCGGTGTCCATGTAGATTATGAAAAAAAAAAAAAAAAAGTCTCTTGGTGCCATGACCTAGACTCAACAGGAAGTCCGCCATTTTTAATTGAAATTGCAACTTTTTTGGATTTTTCGCCATTCACAGGCGTCGTACTTTAACGAACTCCTCCTAGACATTTTATCCAATCAACTTAAAATTTGGCGTATGACATCTCAAGACCTTGCCGATGTTAAATTGCGAAGCTTTTTTGGATTCATCTAACGATGTATCCGTGGCGGTGCGGCGAATTTGGATGTTTCGCCATGAAACAGGAAGTTGGTTTTACTCCCACATACTGTGTGAGATTTGCCTGAAACTTTACAAACTTGATAATAGTGTCCTCCCAAGTATAAATATGTGCTGATATTAGATCGGGAGAGGCCAGGTGGCTCCACAGCGCCCACTAGCCACGGCCATGTAAAGATAAAAGTGCTTGAATGTTCATGAAATTTGGTGTGATCATTGAATTTATCAAGCAGGGTTATGGTAATTTTTTTGAATTTTTTTGGCCAAACAGGAAGTGAGCTATGAGCCATTTCCTGCGTTTATCCAAATTTTACGAACACATGTTTGAGGGCCTCAGAATACTCCAAAACTTGGAAAACATTGCAGAAATTATAATTATCTTATGCTCATCAATTTGATACACCAATTGGAACTTAATGTGGGACAATGGCTTTATAGCGCCCCCAATCATTTTCGTAAAACAATTGCCCTTTTGATTGTCTAAACATGCTTGAATACTCATGAAATTTTGCACACGTATTGAGCTGTTCATTCCTTTGACTAGGATATTGAAATCACCCATTGGTGTGGCAAAATCGCATTTTAGCGCCCCCTAGAAAATTTTCATGAAGCAGCCCTCGGGGTCGTTTTCACCTACATGTACGAAATTCGGTGGACATGTGGATTTTGTCGAAACCTAAAAAACAGTCTCCTGGTGCCATGACCTAGACTCAACAGGAAGTCTGCCATTTTTAATTGAAATTGCAACTTTTTTGAATTTTTCGCCATTCACAGGCTTCGTACTTTAACAAACTCCTCCTAGAGATTTTATCCGATCAACTAAAAATTTTGCAAATGATATCTAAAGACGTTGCCAATGTTAAATTGCGAAGCTTTTTCGGATTCATCGCGACGATGTATCCGTAACCCTGTAATTTCGATGTTCCGCCATGAAACAGGAATTTGGTTTTACTCCCACATACTTTTTGAGATTTGCCCGAAACTTTACAAGCTTGATAAAAGTTTCCTCTCAAGTATACTTTTATGTTGATCTTAGATCGGGAGTGGCCAGATGGCTCCACAGCGCCCACTAGCCACTGCCATGTTAGGATAAAAGTGCATGAATGTTCATGAAATTTGGTGTGATCATCAGATTTGTCATTCAGGTTTATGATAATTTTTTATAAATTTTTCTGCCAAACAGGAAGTGAGCTATGAGCCATTTCCTGAGGTTTTCCAAATTTTACGAATACACGTTTTAAGGCCTATGGATATTCCAAAACTTGCGGAACGTTGCACAAATGGTCAGTGTCTTAATGTTCTTCAAATTGAAATTCCAATTGGCAATTAATGTGGGACAATGGCTCTGTAGCGCCCCCTAATCATTTTTTCAAAAGAATTGCCCTTTTTAGGGTCTCAGCATGCTGGAAAACTTATAAGAATCAACACACTTGTGGAGCCTGGTATGACAATTACTATGATATGGGTTTGGCTCGCAGGAATGTCAAAATGGCATCGTAGTGCCTCCAGAAAATTTCAGCTCAAAACAGTTCTCATGGTTCAGTTTACCTTCATAAACAAACTTTGGTGGAGACATGAAACATGCCAAGACTTGTAAAAAAATTATGAGGTGCCATGAAACGAACCCAACAGGAAGTCCATTATTCTGAATTCAGAACAGCCGTCATACTTTAGTGAACTCCACCTATTGATTTCAGGAATGGTGTTGCAATCCACTCAGGAAAACACGTTGTACAGTCTAGCAGTGTCCAATGGATGTGAATGCACACCTGCAGCCGTCAACATCTCGCCTCCACCCCCAACGTGCACGAGGGGTGCAAGGGCCCTTTCAACGCTGCTTGCAGCTTTAATTAGGGCCCGAGCACCGACCGGTGCCAGGGCCCGTAACGGGTCCTGGCACCGAAGGTGCGAGGAACCTATTGTTTTTGAAGGGATTTTTATTATTCTTCTTCTTCTTCTTCTTAGTTATTATTATTATTATTATTATTTTTATTCTGCTGCGAGAACGCGTTTTTGAGGGCCTTGCCATGCATGAAAACTCACAAAAATTTGCAGAAACGTCAGTCGTGGTAAAAATTTCAAAATATTGTTATTTTTGTGCTTGAAATGCCCGGTGGCTCTATAGCGCCACAAAACACGCGGCCATTTTGGAACATAATTCTTTCGGATTCTCACGAAATTCGATATGGCCATAGTAGTCATTATGAAGTTTTCTGCCAATTTTTTTGAAATTTTTTTGCCTCACAGGAAGTGAGCTATGAGCCATTTCCTGCGCTTTTTCAGATTTTACGAAGACATTTTTGAGGGTCTTACTATACTCGAAAACTCGCCAAACTTGGCTCATAGGTTGCAAACATGAATCTCTTCAATATGCTGTCTCATTTTGCACTAAGGGTGGCATTATGGCTCTAAAGCGCCCCCTAATAGATAATTGCATTTTTGAGGGGCTCACCATGCTCGAAAACTCACGAAATTTTGCAAACTTATAAAGCCCGTGATAAGGTTTACTATGATATAGGGTTTACAGATGAGTATGGCAAAATCGCATTATAGCGCCACCTAGAAAATTTCAATGAAGCAGCCCTCGCAGCATGTTTAACCTACATGTACAAAATTCGGTGTCTGTGTAGATTATGCCAAGCCCTAAAAAAAAGTCTCTTGGTGCCATGACCTAGACTCAACAGGAAGTCCGCCATTTTTAATTGAAATTGCAACTTTTTTTGATTTTTAGCCATTCACAGGCGTCGTACTTTAATGAACTCCTCCTAGACATTTTATCCAATCAACTTAAAATTTGGCCTATGACATCTAAAGACCTTGCCAATGTTGAATTGCTAAGCGTTTTTGGATTCATCAAACGATGTATCCGTGGCGTTGCGGCGAATTTCGATGTCCTGCCATGAAACAGGAAGTTGGTTTTACTCCCACATACTATGTGAGATTTGCCTGAAACTTTACAAGCTTGATAATAGTGTCCTCCCAAGTATAAATATGTGCTGATATTAGATTGGGATAGGCCAGGTGGCTCCACAGCGCCCACTAGCCACGGCCATGTAAAGATAAAAGTGCTTGAATGATCATGAAATTTGGTGTGATCATTGAATTTGTCATGCAGGGTTATGGTAATTTTTTGAAATTTTTTGGCCAAACAGGAAGTGAGCTATATGCCATTTCCTGCGTTTTTCCAAATTTTACGAACACACGTTTAAAGGCCTTAGAATACTCGAAAACTTGCAAAACATTGCAAAAAGTATAATTTTCTTTTCGTTATCAATTTGATATAGCAATTGGGACTAAATGTGTCATAATGGCTCTATAGCGCCCCCAATCAGATTTTTAAAAGAATTGTTGTTTTGAGGGTCTGAACATGCTTGAAAACTCACAAAATTTTGTACACGTATAAAGCAAATCATGCGCATTATTATGATAAAAAAACTTACAGAAAGGCTTGGCAAAATGGCATTATAGCGCCCCCTGGAATATTTCAATGAAGCAGCCCTCGCAGCTCGGTAAATCTACATGTATGAAATTCGGTGGACATGTGATTTATGCTGAGACCTAAAAAAAAAGTCTCGTGGTGCCATGACCTAGACTCAACAGGAAGTCTGCCATTTTTAATTGAAATTTCAACTTTTAAAAATTTTTCGTCAGTCACAGGTGTGGTACTTTAACGAACTCCTCCTAGAGATTTTATCCGATCAACTTAAAATTTGGCAAGTGACATCGTAAGACCTGTCTGATCTTAAATTGCGAAGGTTTTTCGGATAAATCAAACGATGTATCCATGGTGTCGAGGCGAATTTTGATGTTTCGCCATTAAACAGGAAGTTGATTTTACTCACACGTACTTTGTGGGATTTGCCAGAAACTTTACAGGCTTGATAACGGTCTCCTTCCAAGTAAAAATATATGCTGATATTAGATCGGGTGTGGCCAGGTGGCTCCTCAGCGCCCTCTAGCCACAGCCATGTTCAGATAAATGTGCTTGAATGTTGATGAAATTTGGTGTGATCGTTGAATTTCTCATGCAAGGATATGCTAATTTATTAGAAATTTTTTGGCCGAACAGGAAATGAGCTATGAGCTATTTCCTGCGTTTTTTCCAAATTTTACGAACACACGTTTAAAGGCCTTCGGATATTCCAAAACTTGCAAAACGTTGCACAAATTGACAGTGTTTATGATCTTCGACTTGATATCCCAATTGCCATTTAATATGGCACAATGCCTCTGTAGCGCCCCCTCAACTTTTTTTTAAAAGAATTGCCTCTTTGAGGGTCTCAACATGCTTGAAAATATACAAAAATCAACACACTCATGGAGCCTGGTATTACGATAACTATGGTACAGGTTTTGCACGCAGGCATGTCAAAATGTTATTCTTGGGCCCTCCAGAAAATTTCAACAAAACAGTTCTCATAGTTCAGTTCACCAACATGAACAACATTTGGTGGAGACATGAAACGTGCCAAGACTTGAAAAAAAATTGTATCGTGCCATGACCCGAACCCAACAGGAAGTGCATTATTTTGATTTAAAATTTCAACTTTTTTTCATGAACAGGTGTCATACTTTAACGTGCTAAACCTATTGATTTCAGGAGTGGTGTTTGCACTCCCTTCAGGAAAACGCATTGTACACAGTCTATCAGTGTCCAATGGCTGTGAATAGACACCTGCACCCATCAACATCTCGCCACCACCCCAACGTGCTTGAGGGGTGTGAGGGCCCTTTCAACGCTGCTTGCAGCTTTAATTATTATTTTTATTATTATTTTTATTCTGCTGCGAGAACGCGTTTTTGAGGGCCTTGCCATGCACGAAAACTCACAAAAATTTGCAGAGACATCAGTCGTGGTGAAAATTTCAAAGTTTTGTTATTTATGTGCTTGGACATGCCCCGGTGGCTCTATAGCGCCACCAAACACGCGGCCATTTTGGAACGCAATTGTTCGGATTCTCACGAAATTCGATATGGCCATAGTAGTCATTATGAAGTTTCTTGTCAATTTTTTTGAAATTTTTGTGCCTCACAGGAAGTGAGCTATGAGCCATTTCCTGCGTTTTTTCAGATTTTACAAACACATGTTTGAGGGTCTTATCATACTCGAAAACTCGCCAAACTTGACTCATAGGTTGAAAACATGAATCTCTTCAATTTGATGTCTCATTTGGCACTGGGTTTGACATGGTGGCTCTATAGCACCCCCTAATAGATAATTGCATTTTTGAGGGCCTCAGCATGCTCGAAAACTCACAAAATTTTGCACACTTATAAAGCCGGTCATACGTTTTACTATGATATAGGGTTTACAGATGGGCATGGCAAAATCGCATTATAGCGCCACCTAGAAAATTTCAATGAAGCAGCCCTCGCAGCGTGTTTAACCTACATGTACAAAATTCGGTGTTCATGTAGATTATGCCAAGCTCTAAAAAAAAGTCTCTTGGTGCCATGACCTAGACTCAACAGGAAGTCCACCATTTTTAATTGAAATTGCAACTTTTTTTGATTTTTCGCCATTCACAGACGTCGTACTTTAACGAACTCCTCCTAGAGATTTTATCCGATCAACTTAAAATTTGGCGTATGACATCTAAAGACCTTGCCGATGTTAAATTGCGAAGCTTTTTTGGATTCATCGAACGATGTATCCGTGGCGTTGCGGCGAATTTCGATGTCCCGCCATGAAACAGGAAGTTGGTTTTACTCCCACATGCTATGTGAGATTTGCCTGAAACTTTACAAGCTTGATAAAAGTGTCCTCCCAAGTATAAATATATGCGTATATTAGATCGGGATTGGCCAGGTGGCTCCACAGCGCCCGCTAGCCACGGCCATGTAAAGATAAAAGTGCTTGAATGTTCGTGAAATTTGTTGTGATCATTGAATTTGTCACGCAGGGTTATGTAAACTTTTTTGAAATTTTTTGGCCAAACAGGAAGTGAGCTATGAGCCATTTCCTGCATTTATCCAAATTTTTCGAACACATGTTTGAGGGCCTTAGAATACTCCAAAACTTGGAAAACGTTGCAGAAATTATAACTATCTTATGGTCTTCAATTTGATACACCAATTGGAACTGAATGTGGGACAATGGCTCTATAGCGCCCCCAATCATTTTTTTAAAACAATTGCCCTTTTGATTGTCTAAATGCTTGAATACTCACGAAATTTTGCATACGTATTAAGCCGGTCATTTCTTTAACAAGGATATTGGGAACACGCATGGGTGTGGCAAAGTAGCATTAAAGCGCCCCCTAGAAAATTTCAATGAAGCAGCCCTCGCAGCCCATTTAACCTACATGTACGAAATTCGGTGTGCATGTGGATTATGCCGAGACCTAAAAAAAGTCTCTTGGTGCCATGAACTAGACTCAACAGGAAGTCCGCCATTTTTAATTGAAATTGCAACTTTTTTTAATTTTTCGCCATTCACAGACGTCGTACTTTAACAAACTCCTCCTAGAAATTTTATCCGATCAACTTAAAATTTGGCGTATGACATCTAAAGACCTTGCCGATGTTAAATTGCGAAGCGTTTTTGGATTCATCGAACAATGTATCCGTGGCGTCGCAAGGAATTTCGATATTCCGCCATGAAACAAGAAGTTGGTTTTACTCCCACATACTTTGTGAGATTTGCCTGAAACTTTACAAGCTTGATAAAAGTGTCCTCCCAAGTATAATTAGATACTACTTTTAGATCGGGAGTGGCCAGGTGGCTCCACAGCACCCACTAGCCACGGCCATGTAAAGATAAAAGTGCTTGAATGTTCATGAAATTTGGTGCGATCATTGAATTTGTCATGCAGGGCAATGGAAACTTTTTTGAAATTTTTTGGCCAAACAGGAAGTGAGCTATGAGACATTTCCTGCGTTTATCCGAATTTTACGAACACATGTTTGAGGGCCTTAGAATACTCCAAAACTTGGAAAACGTTGCAGAAATTATAACTTTCTTATGGTCTTCAATTTGATACACCAATTGGAACTTAATGTGGGACAATGGCTCTATAGCGCGCCCCAATCATTTTTTTAAAACAATTGCCCTTTTGATTGTCTAAACATGCATGAATACTCACAAAATTTTGCGTACGTATTAAGCCGGTCATTTCTTGAACAAGGATATTGGGAACACGCATGGCTGTGGCATAATAGCATTATAGCGCCCCCTAGAAAATTTTAACGAAGTAGCCCTCAGGGTCCTTTTCAACTACATGTACGAAATTCGGGGGGCATGCGGATTATGCCAAAACCTAAAATAAAGTCTCTTGGTGCCGTGACCTAGACTCAACAGGAAGTCTGCCATTTTTAATTGAAATTGCAACTTTTTTGGATTTTTCGCCATTCACAGGCGTCGTACTTTAACAAACTCCTCCAAGAGATTTTATCCGATCAACTTAAAATTTGGCGAATGATATCTAAAGACCTTGCCAATGTTAAATTGAAAAGCGTTTTTGGATTCATCGAACGATGTATCCGTGGCGTCGCATCAAATTTCGATGTTCCGCCATGAAACAGGAAGTTGATTTTACTCACACATACTTTGTGAGATTTGCCCGAAACTTTACAGGCTTGATAAGGTTCTCCTTCCAAGTCTAAATATAAGCTGATATTAGATTGGGTCTGGCCAGGTGGCTCCACAGCGCCCTCTAGCCACAGCCATGTTAAGATAAAAGTGTTTGAATGTTCATGAAATTTTGTGTGATCGTTGAATTGCTCATACAACAATATGGTAATTTATTAAAACTTTTTTGGCCAAACAGGAAGTGAGCTATGAGCCATTTCCTGCGTTTTTTCCAAATTTTACGAACACACATTTAAAGGCCTTCGGATATTCCAAAGCTTGCAAAACCTTGCACAAATTGTCAGTTTCTTATGATCTTCGACGTGATATCCCAATTGGCATTTAATATGGCACAATGCCTCTGTAGCGCCCCCTAAATATTTTTTTAAATTGCCCTTTTCAGGGTCTCAACATGCTTGAATATTTTCAAAGATCAACATACTCATGGAGCCCGGCATGTCGATTACGATGGTATAGGTTTTGCACACAGGCTTGTAAAAATGGTATCATAGCACCCACCAGAAAATTTTTGCACTCCCCTCAGGAAAACACATTGTACACTGTATAGCAGTGTCCAATGGCTGTGAACGGAAACCTGCACCCGTCAACATCTCGGCACCACCCCAACGTGCACGAGGGGGGCGAGGGCCCTTTCAACGCTGCTTGCAGCTTTAATTATTATTATTATTATTTTTATTCTGCTACGAGAACGCGTTTTTGAAGGCCTTGCCATGAACAAAAACTCATAAAAATTTGCAGAGACGTCAGTCTTGGTGAAAATTTCAAAGAATTGTTATTTTTGTGCTTGGACATGCCCCGGTGGCTCTATAGCGCCACCAAACACGCGGCCATTTTGGAACGCAATTGTTCGGATTCTCACGAAATTCGATATGGCCATAGTAATCATTATGAAGTTTTTTGTCAATTTTTTTGAAATTTTTTGGCCACACAGGAAGTGAGCTATCAGCCATTTCCTGCATCTTTTCACATTTTACGAAGACATTTTTGAGGGTCTTATCATACTCGAAAACTCGCCAAACTTGGCTCATAGATTGAAAACATGAATCTCTTCGATTTGATGTCTCATTTGGCAGTGGGTGTGACATGGTGGCTCTATAGCGCCTCCTAATAGATAATTGCATTTTTGAGGGCCTCAGCATGCTCGAAAACTCTCAAAATTTTGCACACTTATAAAGCCGGTCATACGTTTTACTATGATATAGGGTTTACAGATGGGCAGTGCAAAATCGCATTATAGCGCCACCTAGAAAATTTCAATGAAGCAGCCCTTGCAGCGTGTTTAACCTACATGTACAAAATTCTGTCTCCATGTAGATTATGCCAAGCCCTAAAAAAAAGTCTCTTGGTGCCATGACCTGGACTCAACAGGAAGTCTGCCATTTTTAATTGAAATTGCAACTTTTTTTGATTTTTCGCCATTCACAGGCGTCGTACTTTAACGAACTCCTCCTAGAGATTTTATCCGATCAACTTAAAATTTGGTGTATCACATCTAAAGACTTTGCCGATGTTAAATTGCAAAGCTTTTTTGGATTCATCTTACGATGTGTCCGTGGCGTTGCGGCGAATTTCGATGTTCCGCCATGAAACAGGAAGTTGGTTTTACTCCCACATACTATGTGAGATTTGCCTGAAACTTTACGAGCTTGATAAAAGTGTCCTCCCAAGTATAAATTTATGCGGATATTAGATCGGGAGTGGCCAGGTGGCTCCACAGCGCCCACTAGCCACGGCCATGTAAAGATAAAAGTGCTCGAATGTTCATGAAATTTGCTGTGATCATTGAATTTGTCATGCAGGTTTATGGAAATCTTTTTAAAGTTTTTTGCCAAACAGGAAGTGAGCTATGAGCCATTTCCTGCGTTTATCCAAATTTTACGAACACGTTTGAGAGCCTTAGAATACTCCTAAACTTGCAAAACGTTGCACAAATTATAACTATCTTCAATTTGATACACCAATTGGAACTTAATGTTGGATAATGGCTCTATAGCGCCCCCAATCATTTTTTTAAAACAATTGCCCTTTTGATTGTCTAAACATGCTTGAATTCTCACGAAATTTTGCACACATATTAAGCCCGTCATTCCTTTCACAAGGATATTGGGATCACGCATGGGTGTGGCAAAATAGCATTATAGCGCCCCCTAGAAAATTTTAACGAAGCAGCCCTCGGGGTCCTTTTCACGTACATGTATGAAATTCGGGGGACATGTGGATTATGCCGAAACCTAAAAAAAATTTTCTTGGTGCCGTGACCTAGACTCTACAGGAAGTGCGCCATTTTTAATTGAAATTGCATATTTTTTGGATTTTTCGCCATTCACAGGCGTCGTACTTTAACAAACTCCTCCTTGAGATTTTATCCGATCAACTTAAAATTTGGCGAATGATATTTAAAGACCTTTCCGATGTTAAATTGCGAAGTGTTTTTGGATTCATCGAACGATGTATCCGTGGCGTCGCAATGAATTTCGATGTTCCGCCATGAAACAGGAAGTTGATTTTACTCACACATACTTTGTGAGATTTGCCCGAAACTTTACAGGCTTGATAACTGTCGCCTTCCAAGTATAAATATAAGCTGATATTAGATCGGGTCTGGCCAGGTGGCTCCACAGCGCCCTCAAGCCACAGCCATGTTAAGATAAAAATGCTTGAATGTTAATGAAATTTCGTGTGATCGTTGAATTGCTCATGCAAGGATATGGAAATTTGTTAGAACGTTTTTGGCCAAACAGGAAGTGAGCTATCAGCCATTTCCTGCGTTTTTTCCAAATTTTACGAACACACATTTAAAGGCCTTCGGATATTCCAAAGCTTGCAAAACGTTGCGCAAATTGTCAGTTTCTTATGATCTTCGACGTGATATCCCAATTGGCATTTAATATGGCACAATGCCTCTGTAACGCCCCCTAAACATTTTTTTTTTTAAATTGCCCTTTTCAGGGTCTCAACATTCTTGAATATTTACAAAAATCAACATACTCATGGACCCCGGTATTTCGATTACGATAGTATAGGTTTTGCACACAGGCTTGTAAAAATGGTATCATAGCGCCCTCCAGAAAATTTTTGCACTCCCCTCAGGAAAACACATTGTACACAGTCTACCAGAGTCCAATGGCTGTGAATGGACACCTGCACCCATCAACATTTCGCCACCACCCCAACGAGCACGAGGGGTGCGAGGGCCCTTTCAACGCTGCTTGCAGCTTTAATTATTTTTATTCTGCTGCAAGAACGCGTTTTTGAGGGCCTTGCCATGCACGAAAACTCACAAAAATTTGCAGAGACGTCAGTCGTAGTGAAAATTTCAAATTATTGTTATTTTTGTGCTTAGACCTGCCCCGATGGCTCTATAGCGCCACCAAACACGCGGCCATTTTGGAACGCAATTGCTCGGATTCTCACGAAATTCGATATGGCCATAGTAGTCATTCTGAAGTTTTTTGTCATTTTTTTTGAAATTTTTTTGCCCCACAGGAAGTGAGCTATGAGCCATTTCCTGCGTTTTTCAGGTTTTACGAAGACATTTTTGAGGGTCATATCATACTCGAAAACTCGCCAAACCTGGCTCATAGGTTGAAAACTTGAATCTCTTCGATTTGATGTCTCATTTGGCACTAAGTGTGACATGTAGACTCTATAGCGCCCCCTAATAGATAATTGCATTTTTGAGGGCCTCAACATGCTCGAAAACTCACGAAATTTTGCTAACTTATAAAGCCGGTCATACATTTTACTATGATATATGGTTTACAGATAGGCATGGCAAAATCGCATTATAGCGCCACCTAGAAAATTTCAATGAAGCAGCCCTCGCAGCGTGTTTAACCTACATGTACAAAATTCGGTTTCCATGTAGATTATGCCAAGCCCTAAAAAAAAAAAAAAAAAAAAGTCTCTTGGTGCCATGACCTAGACTCAACAGGAAGTCCGCCATTTTTAAGTGAAATTGCAACTTTTTTTGATTTTTCGCCATTCACAGGCGTTGTACTCCTAGAGATTTTATCCGATCAACTTAAAATTTGGCGTGGGACATCTAAAGACTTTGCCGATGTTAAATTGCGAAGCTTTTTTGGATTTATCCAACGATGTATCCGTGGCGTTGCGGCGAATTTCAATGTTCCGCCATAAAACAGGAAGTTGGTTTTACTCCCACATATACTGTACACAATCTAGCAGTGTCCAATGGCTGTGAATAGACACCTGCACCCGTCAATCTTGCCCCCACCCCATGGTTCTTTAATGCGGCCCTGAGTGGGTGTGTCATATTAAAGTCATGAAACAAGTTAATTTTTCGTTTGTTGCGAGTTTTAGTGAGCACCACTGAATTGCGTAATTTAATGGAAAATAAACGGAATTCCCATTTGCACCTTAATGTTATTTCCCATTATGTTAGCCATGGTTTCAAATTCATAGTTTACAGCAGTGGTATTCACCATAATTTCTGGGGGCTCACTGTGTATGCTGGTTTTTGTTCCAACCACAATTGTTATCGCAGGATTTTAACAAGCTGTTAATTTGTACTTATGAAGTGCATTTAATAGAGCAATTAATTTGCCCTCTTTACCCACATTAACAGAAATATCTATGTATGCCATAAAGAATTAAAAAAACATATGCACATTGCATTGTATTGGGAAAAAAAACTGCATAAAATGAGAGAAAACAATGTAACCAATCAAATCAAAGTAGTAAGCTCCTAATTGGTAAAAACTAATTGG
Organism: Gymnothorax javanicus; assembly: GCA_029692085.1. Classification (NCBI taxonomy): domain Eukaryota; kingdom Metazoa; phylum Chordata; class Actinopteri; order Anguilliformes; family Muraenidae; genus Gymnothorax; species Gymnothorax javanicus. Next base: position 60,777,380 of record CM056201.1, read on the forward strand.
CACATTATGACAAATTTATTCAACAAGCAAATGATAGTCAATCCAGTTGTGTGTTATGTTAATCTAAGTTCACAAAGTTTTTCGAGAGAACTTAAAAGACTTGTGTCTAGCAACCTAATTTGGGGTTTATCGATTTTTCAAGGTTTAATTTGATCTGTATAGAACGTTCTATGACTTGAAATTGCTAGAAATATAGAAATAAACATGCTGTCTTCAAGTGTATTTTATTCTTCATGGCATGTATGGATGTTTTTACAAAAATTTGGCTAAAGAGAGTAATGACCAGCTCTACACATGAAATAAACCAAATGAAGACCTATTAACAACTTGCAATCTTGCAATTACAATTGTGGTAGGAACAAAAACCAGCATACACAGTGGGCCCGCAGGAACGACATTGAACACCTCTGGGCTACTCAGCCCTACAAGAGGCAAAAGGCAGTAACTCCAGTTGTCATGTATTGAAGTTACTGCCTTTTGCCATTGTAGGGCTGTACTGCGTAGATAGCCAACGTTACCTCACTAGCAAGCAAACTAATGTTACGATATATGGTGGCAATGGACGCACTGAAATGATAATTAACAAATTAAGTTGGTATCTCATGATTTTGTGTATAATTTACCTGTAAGGAAAGTGCTTGAGAGCACTAAAGGGGTCCTTGAAGAGTCCTTGAATCTTGTTTGCTCTGGACTGTATGAACCCGGAAAGCATTAATGGACTTTTCAAAGCAAGCAGCTCAGGTCCACAGTGAACTTGTTTCCAGATTTTTCCCAAAAACAGTTCAATGCAGCAAAAGTTAAGGAGCAAATGCTGGAATAGGTCACTGGAGTGCATTTGTTTAATCCTTGCCAATTTTATGACCAATGATTGATGAAGACCATTAACAGTTTAATATATTGCTGTTGCTTTGCTCAGGAGTGGATTTACAAACTTTCACATGATTATTTGTTTCATATTCTGTAGTCTAAGCTACAGCTTGATAAGCTACAAGGAAAACCACAATTATATAATTTTGCCGGCAAAAGTACAGCCATACAACCTCAGATGAAGATGAATAATGATAATGTATGCCTAGTCTGTTGCTGACCTCTTGGCTGTGCTGTCGCAGTTCGTTGGTGATCATTCTGCTTGGGTTGTGACTGAAAAAAGGCATGCAGGGATTGTAGCAGAAGATGTACTCTTGTTTCAACGGGTTTTTCTGAAAATAATTTATGTGTGTAAGCTCAAACATTAAAATAGGTAGACGATTTGCTCCCGAGATGTAAACTTAGTCGCATTAGGGGCTGGGAGAAACTTCCCCACTTTGTTCCCCCTTGAAACAACTCGGTTAGCATATAAATGTTGGCAATAGGCATTCACTTTTTCATTACCATTTCTAATTTTGGTCATGTATTGGTCTTGGTTGCTCAGTCGATAAATTGTTTGATTGTTAATCAGGCCAGCTTAAAGGGAAAGTTCACCCAAAAATGAAAATTCATTCATCAAATACTCACCCCAAGGCTAATTGAAGGGTCAGTTAATTTCTTTTGTCCTCAAAACAGTTTTGGAGTTTCAAGGAATGGCAAATGAGTTTCAAAAACAGCATTGAAGAGAAATCCAAATGAATGGAATTCAATGGTGGCCACTCTTTCAAGCTTAAAAAAGCAACTTTAAAAAACATAAAATGCCTCTATACTGCTCGTGTGACATTTTCTAAGTGTAAGCCCCGACATAATGATTTGACTCGAAAAGACGTCATTTTCACTATGTTTTTCACCTAAATGTCCAATGTCGCCACGTAGCCAGGAGCCATGTTTTTTTTTCCTCGGGAAGAGTGAAGTTCCGTTACTTGGAGGACTCAAAATACGAAGACGACGAGGACGTAGAAAACTTGAGGTAGCCTCAAACTTGTGTTTGCATGCAAGCAGTGAACTATGGCTGCGCGCGATAGGGAGATCTGCGCGCTTGGCGACTCATCACGCTTACAGTTTAATTAGAAAACTTTCGTCCAAAAAGAAAATGTCAGAGGACTTTGATATAGAAGAGGAGGAGGATTGTTTCTTTGGTCAGCCGTATTTGTTTGATTCCATTCATTAGGATTTCTCTTCAAAGCTGTTTTTCCTTGAAACTCCAAAACTGTTCTTTCCCTTTAAATAAAAACAGCTTGCGGGCAGTCAAGCCATAAAGGGTGAGCTTACTGAAGGCCCTCTGAACAACTACGTGGCCCAGATGAAAGGAAAGAAAACAACACAACTGACGTCACGAAAGAGAATAACTGACGCCACAAGCACCGTGGCACTGGCGTTTGAAGTTTTTTGGCTAAGTTCCAAATGTACACTCACCCACTATGTAGGGCACTATGTAGTGAATGTCCTACATTGAAAACAATATAAAGAGAGCGAGTGAGCAAGTGGACAAGTGTGCATTCCAAACGCAGCCTTAGATTCCCCAAGTAAAAATGTCTGCCCCCTGATATTGACGCCGATTTGAAGACTTGCCGGTTTTAAAATGCGTCGCACTGGATCATTACCAAATTGATATTTATAAAACTGTGTGTTTTAGACGCATCAAGAATTCTACTTTCCGCTGAAATATACTTTGCCAAGGTGCAGCCTCCTCCTTTAAAGCTATAATGCGTAACTTCTGTCACCCCCAAGGGGAATTCTGCGTTATTGCAACAATACAGCCGGCAATTCCATATGACGTATGCCCAGGTATACCATGTCCCCCCACGCTATGCGATTCCACAACATTTTTGTTCTGCTTGAAGAAGGACAGCCGGTGAAAAAAAAGATGCACTCTTCTGAAGAGGTCATTATTGTATGATTTTTCCCGCCACAGAAAGGTAAAATAGTATGTTTAGTTAGCCTATTACAAACGGGAGACAAGGTGCCTGCTAATTTGTAGCTGACAGGTTAGTGGATGGAAAGACCCAGTGGTAGTCAGCAGAAGTTATACTGGACAAAGAAAGTTAGGGATCACTCTGATTTTTAATATTGAAATATGATATGGAACATAATTTGAACTATCAAATATTTCAAATTCGAAAATTGGGGTGATCCCTAATTTTCTTTGTCCAGTATATTTGTTGACCGTCGGGCTCCACACCGTGTACTGCTCGCGACGGTCTCTCGCTACACAACATGGCAAACACCAGTCTGCTAACATTACATCACATGCATAGCACCTTTTCCGAGAAAATAATAAAGTACTAGGTCCAGTACATGTAACAGCAACACATCCTACTCATAATGTCTTATAAACCAAGTCACTTACTTATCCAACAGCAGCAAGGCAACATCTGTGTCTGCCCTCAGCCCAATTACTTCCTTCAGGGCTCTACACCGAGGAAAAGCAACACCAATATAAATCCATGTTTGTTTTCTCCGTCGGTCACTTTCCTTCTTCGCTAATAGTCCTTCAGCCGAACGACCAGGTTTTTTCTTTGTGGTAGGATCCACTTCTGAACCATGTCTCGACCGCTTCTTTGGGTTCTCCGCCATGTTGCTTTCTCTTTCTAGCAGCGCTCTGCCTCTTGCTCGGAGACACTCTGCTCTTCCTCCCCCTCCCTTCTTGTTTTGAGGTAAAACGCATCATTTCCTGTGTGCCAGCACGGGAATGTCGCCGGTTGACACGCAATACAAAACAACAAATACTGAAAAATAACACGAGATGTTAGAGGAGCCGATCGGCTTAATCAGCATTGTGTCATCTCCTCTAGTAGTGGCTTGGGTGAAACAGACATTTACGGACATGTAGAAGTTACGCACTACAGCTTTGAGTCGTCAATTAGGTTAGGTTGGAATTTTAAACGGTAAGGTTTACTCGAGTGCTCCGCTCCCTGACCCTGAGAGTGGGGGGATTGATGAGCCTCAGGGCGCCCTGTTGGCCTCTTCCTCTCAGAAAAGGGAGTTAGTGATTGTGGGGGACTGAATTATTAGAGAAATAAACAGCTTAGTCTGTTCGCGTGACAAGGAGTCTCGTACGGTGTGTTTCCTGCCTGGTGCCCAGGCAGGAGACCTCCTGGAGCGTGAGGACAAGCTCCAGGCCAGAGCGGGGAGGGATCCAGAGGTCACGGTCCATGTTGGGACAAATGACATAGGTAAGGGTAGGTTTTAGGTTCTGCAAGACAAATTTGTGGAATTAGCTGAAAAGCTTAGTTTAAAGCTTAGTAGTTTTCTCCAGGATTCTACCAGTAGCACATGCAAGCAGAGGGAAGAATTTTATCTAGAGGTTTAACACGTGGCTACAAACCTGGTGTAGGATAGAGAGCTACAGGTTTATGGGGCGCTGGAACTTCTTGTGGGACAGGTGTGACCTGTGCAAGCCGGAGGGGTACCTTTGCAGTGGCTCAGCGCATGTTGAGGGTAGCACAGGGTTATTTAAACTAGGGACTTGAGGGGCAGGGAGGTTAGAGTGTGTTATAAATAGGGAAATGCAGACTGCCCTGATGGAAGCTACATGCACTATTGATGATATATTTTTAAAGCAACAAAGCGTAGTGGGGGGCTTGGAGCAGCAGGAATCTGGGAAATCGAAGGGGAAGTGCATTCGTAATACCCTGAAATGTTTTTATTTAAATGCTAGAAGCATAAAAAATAAATTTCCAGAACTTGAGGCTGCTATGATTAGGGAGAGCTATGACATAGTCAGGATTACAGAGACATGGCTTGGTGAAGAGGATGGAGACGAATAAAATATAGAAGGTTATAAACTCTTAAGGAAGTATAGATGTAATTGGCGAGGACGGGGTGTAGCACTCTATGTGAACGAAAACAATGTGCAGGAAATTCCTGAAATTGAACATTTCTTGCCCTGTGAAGATATCTGGGTCAGGCTCATTGGCAAACACGAGACAGGTTTAAACATAAGAGTATGCTATCTACCGCCAGCTTTAGACAGTATTGTCAATGAAATGCTCTTTTAGAGGATTAGGCAAGCTTGTAGAGGAGGAGGGACTATTATTATGGGAGACTTCAATTATCCTGGTATCGATTGGGAAATGGTGAAAGGACAGGGTAAAGGGGAGGAAGAGTTTCTAGATGCTGTAAGTGACTATTTTTTGGTGCAGTATTTTAATAAACCTACAAGAGAGAAGGCAATTTTAGTGCTCTGTAATGACCCTAATAGAATTAGCAATGTTGAGGTACTGGAGCCACTTGGGACTAGTGATCATTGTACTGTTAATTTTGATGTTTCATAGCAAGTTAAAAAGGTGTCTTCGAAAACTTTCAATTTTAGGCGAGCAAACTTTGGCAGGATGCGCTCATATCTAAGCAAAATAAAATGGGAGATACTCCTGGACTGTAAGTCTGTAAATGAGATGTGGGAAAGATTTGAGGGGGTTTTACTTGATTCACAATGCAAATTCATTCCAAAGGTGTCCAAAAGTAAGTTGGAAAAAGCAGAATCCTAAGTAGATGACCACAGCTATTCGTAGGAGTTTGAGGGAAAAGAGGAATCTTTATAAGATGTACAAACCCCAATTCCAATGCAGTTGGGACGTTGTGTAAAATGTGAATAAAAACAGAATGCAATGATTTGCAAATATCATAAACCCACATTTTATTCACAATAGGACTGAGACAACATATCAGATGTTCTAAGTGAGACATTTTACCATTTCATAAAAAATACTAGCTCATTTTGAAATTGATGGCAGCAACACATCTCAAAAAAGTGGGGACCGGGGAAACAAAAGGCTAGAAAAGTAAGTGGTACTTATAAAATATAACTGGAGAAGCATTTTGCATCTAATTAGGTTAATTTGCAACAGGTCAGTTACATGACTGAGTGTAAAATGAGCATTTTGGAAAGGTAGAGTCTCGCAGAAGTAAAGATGGATAGAGGTTCACCAATCTGCGAAAAACTGCATCTAAAAATTGGGGAACAGTTTCAGAAAAATGTTCCTCGATGTAAAATTGCGAAGACTTTGAATATGCCACTATCTACAGTACATAATATCATCAAAAGATTCAGAGAATCTGGAGAAATGTCTGTGCGAAAGGGACAAGTCCGAAGGTCAATATTAGATGCCTGTGATCTTCAGGCCTTCAGGTGGCACTGCATTAAAAACAGGGCTGATTCTGCACTGGAATTCACTGCATGGGCTCAGGAACACTTCCAGAAATCATTGTCTGTGAACACAGTCTGCCGTGCAATCCACAAATGCAAGTTAAAGCTGTATCATGCAAAGAAGAAGCCATATGTGAACACGATCCAGAAATGCCACCATCTTCTCTGGGCCAAAGCTCATTTAAAATGGACTGAGGCAAAATGGAAAACTCTTCTTCGGTCAGATGAATCAAAATTTTAAATTCTTTTTGGAAACCACGGACGCCGTGTCGTGCAGACTACAGAGGAGCGATACCATCCAGCTTGTTATCAGTGCTCAGTTCAAAAGTCTGCATCTCTGATGGTATGGGGTTGCATTAGTGCCTATGGTGTGGGCAGCTTACACATCTGGAAAGGCACTATCAATGCTGAAAAGTATATAGAGGTTTTACAACAACATATGCTCCCATCCAGACAATGTCTCTTTCAGGGCAGGCCTTGCATATTGCAGCAAGACAATGCTAAACCACACACTGAATCCATCACAACAGCATGGCTTTGCAGTAGAAGAGTTCAGGTGCTGAACTGGCCTACCTGCAGTCCAGACCGTTCACTAATAGAAGACATTTGGCGCATCATAAAATGAAAAATCCGGCAATGAAGACCCAGGACTGTTGAGCAGCTAGAATGCTTTATCAGACAAGAGTGGGACAACATTGCTCTCCCAAAACTCCAGAAATTGGTCTCCTTACTTCCCAGATGTTTACAGACTGTTGTTAAAAGAAGAGGGGATGCTACACAATGGTAAACATGGCCCTGTCCCAACTTTTTTGAGGTGTGTTGCTGCCATCAAATTCAAAATGAGCTAATATTTTTCATGAAATGGTAAAATGTCTCACTTTCAACATCTGACATATTGTCTATGTTCTATTATGAATAAAATATGGGTATATGCGATTTGCAAATCATTGAATTCTATTTTTATGCACGTTATGCACAAAGTCCCAACTCCATTGGAATAGGGGTTTGTACATAAAGGACAACAATGAGAATACTAAGGATGAATACTATAAAATACGGGCTGCGGTCAAAAAAGAGCTGAGGAATGCCAGAAGACTGTATGAAAGGCAAATTGCAGAAGGGGCAAAAACTAATCCTCAGCGCTTCTTTCAGTACTGTAGTAGAAAAAGGAAAGTCAAAGAGGAGGTTAAGTGCAATAAAGATGGATCGCTGCTATATAATAATTAGGATATTGCTGATTCCTTAAATAGCTACTTTGTTGAGAATTTTACTACGGAGCAGATTTTTATTATACCATGTTTAAACATGAGGGCATGTTTAATGCTCAAGATTGTTTAGCAGAAATCGAGGTTAAGGTTTATGAAGTATTAGACAAGTTGTATAAACTAAAGGCAGATAAGGCGTCGGGTCCTGATGGCTTATATCCCAGAGTGCTCAGGTAAGTTTGTGAAATCATCTTTAAACCGCTCTCTGCTATCTTCAGACGGTCTTTAGAAACTGGAGAAATACCAAATGATTGGAAACGGGGCAATATCATACCAATATATGAGAAAGGGGACCGTACTGAGCCAGGAAATTACAGGCCTGTCAGTTTAACTTGCATTGCATGCAAAATACTGGAATCTATCATAAAAGACGAGCTGGAATTATTTCTTGAACGTAATTATATCTTGAGGGATAGCCAACATGGTTTCCTTAAGGGAAGGTCATGCCTGACAAACCTTCTGGAATTCTTTGAAGAGGCCGCCAAGACTTACAACATCATATTTTGAGTCCACTAAAGTGATTCAGGATGATTTGGATAGAATCCAGAATTGGGAAGAAATGTGGCAAATGAAATTTAATGTAGCTAAATGTTAACTTCTACATGTTGGTAATAAAAACATTAGACAGGATAACTTCATGGAAGGTTTAAAACTGGAATGTGCTCCACATGAAAAAGATCTGGGAGTGATTGTTGACCAAACCCTCTCAGGTTCTAGCCATTGTTCCGTAGCAGTTAAAAAGGCCAATCGAATGCTGGGATATATATCCAAAAGTATTGAGTATAAATCCAAGGAGGTCATACTTCTCTTGTACAACACATTCCTCAGACCACATCTGGAGTATTGTGTACAGTTCTGGGGACCATACTTTAAGAAAGATATAGAGGCTCTAGAAAAAGTCCAGAGAAGAGCCACTAAGCTAATTCCAGGTATAAAAGATGAAAGCTATGAGAAGAGGCTGAAGATCCTTGATCTCTTTAGTCTTAGGAAAAGGAGACTTAAAGGGCATCTAAAGTCGATTTTCAGATGGTACGTTGAATGTCCAATGTTTACAAGCAAATCACTTGCTTTTGTTGACATCTTGCATTGTCACATGACCAATTTCATTCATATAAACCAATGTTTTGTGTACATGCGTAGATAATCTTTCTATTTCGGTTCGTTTGCGCAGGTGTGGCTCGCTGATTGGCCGATAAACAAAAACTATGGGAATCGACTTTAAATGCCCTTTAAGGGTGATCTGATTTTGGTCTTTAAATATGTTAAGGGGATTAACAAAGTGAATTATGTAGGATTCCTTTGGCTAAGTTTTGTGAGTAGAACTCGGGGTCACAAATGGAAGTTGACCAAGGGTAAATTTAGCACTGATATTAGGACATATTTTTTCACCCAGAGAATAATTTCAATGTGGAATAGCTTGCCTGACCATATTGTTGAGGCAGAAACCTTGGGAAGTTTCAAGAGCAGGCTTGACTTCAAGATACCATTGAGTCATTGAGTATCTGAAGTGATATATCCATGATAGTAAAAAGAAACTGGCAAGCCTCTCATGTTATAGTCTGTTTCAACATTATTCTTTTGTTGTCTATCTCAGGCGGATGCTCTTAGAACCTGTTCCAAAGGAATTCTACGTGTGTTTCCATGATGCTGTCGCCGAGGTCCCTTTGGAAATGGCCTTCAGGCTCTCCTTTGGATTGACTTTGTGAGGGGACAGTCTGTGGATCAGTTTTAGATGATAGCAATACTACCTACTCAGAATAGTTCCTCGAGCCACTGAAGAGGGACCTTTCCCCAAGATTTCTGGGCCTGGTGATGTCATTGATGAATGATGATAGCAGAGCAGGATTCAAAGAGCAACTTATGAAACTTTAATATCTCCAAACTTTATTGTCACCAAGTGCTTACTAACAGGTACTCTTCCAGTAGCACTTCAGGTTGCCTTTATCTGTGCTTCAGTACCGCTTTCCGAAGGTGCGTGTGTTTGAACTTAAAACATGTTTGTAGGTGCTTGATTGAATTGAGAACATTCTTATTTTGCCCTCGTCAAAACTGACAAGGCAACCACCTTTAATTAAACAGATTGATTCAATTTTATGGAAAAGATATTGTTTTTATGCCATTAAGATGTATGTGTAATGGAATAATACACAATGTTGCCTGTTGTATGACATAAATCTTTAGTAAATGGCATTTTTTGACCATAATAAATGCAGAGGTAGTAGTTCATGTCTGGTGTCAGCCTCTTGTCTCTTGTTCCCGAGCCTGAACATTATTAACACCTTGAAATGAGAGAGTCAATGTTCTAGAATGCCTTTACATTAAATTGTCTTAATTTTAAACATTGGTTCCTCAAATTTATTACTGCAAACTTGCATCATGGATGGATTTCCAAAATGTTGAATATTACAAAATAAACTTGGCAGTTACATTTCTTTCCAAAGCATAACTGAGGTACATTGTTCAGCGGAGGTTTATTGGCCATCCTGTGTATGCTGGTTTTTGTTCCAGCAACAATTGCAATCCCAGAATTATTAAAGGGTGTGTCACGTAGGTTCTTAAAATTTCCCAATGATGGACAACGGCCAAAGATAGCACTTCAGTGCAAGATGGTTTATTGGGTCCGGTTTCCCAAAAATGGCAGCAGATTTGCAATACAGGAAAAATTATAAGGATAAAAAAATAGGGGAAAAATGTTTCAAATAAATGTCTACAAAACGAAAATTCTTTTCAGAAATATTTTTCCACGACTGCAGGGGTTGGGAAAGACGCGCCATGCGCAAATGGCGCATAAGTTAAAAATATGGCGCATTATAAAGCCACTAAGCGGGCCAAGAATGTGCCCATGTTACAATTAAGTCTAAATATTTTTTTTCCTATTATACAATACCAAAATTCTTCGAACGAACTCTACTGATCGCAGTTGATCGAGTACGTTCTGATGCTCGATCAATTTTAGTCCCAGGCTCACGCACGGCCCATCACCTTTGCGAGGCTGTGAAAATCTCCATCGCATGAAAGACTGATTTGGAGTTTATTTTCTCAGTGGAATGAGTTTGTGAGAAAGTTCTTTGATATCACTTGGCCATTTTTGGCCAAGACATCAAGCAGGTGAAAACTTTCAAATACTTAGGAGTATATGTTGACAGTGACTTGAGCTGGCGCACACGTGGCCAATGTTTGTGCCAGAATCTATCAGCGTCTTCATTTCTTACGTAGGCTCAGAGTATTTGGAGTCTGTAAGAACATTATGTTAATTTTCTGCAGAGCGACAATTGAGTCAGTCCCTCATTACGGCATCACCAGCTGGTTTGGTAACCTAACAGTTAGATCTAAAGCAGAGATCTCTAGCCTGGTTAGGACTGCGGGCAAGATTATGGGAGTAATTGCCCCCCTTAATCCACAGGACCTTTTTGAGCAGGCAACAAATAGGCAAAGGCCATCTTATCAGATAGTGCCCATGTGTTGAACTGTGAATATGTTCTACTGAATTCTGGAAAGAGATATAGGCTGCCTTTGTGCAGGAACAATAGATACAAACATTCCTTTGTTCCTTTATCAATCAAGCTCCTTCATAGTCAGAGGCGAATGTGATGGTTGTGTGTGTGGAAATGAATGTACATTTATGACTGCAGCTCATGCATGTATGTATTTATGAGAAGGGATAAATGAACGCTTTATGATTGGACGTGGGATGGGTGATGTATGAATCTTTATTTATGATAGAATTAATGTTTCCATATGTTGTAATGGGTGATGTGAATGTTTATGACGGAGTGCGGGCATGCGGTATGGATGTAAATATATTTTGAGTGAATGAGTTTTTCTGCATGCTGCAACAGGTGACATGCGGTGGTTTTTAATGCTGAACGAATGGGTGCATTATTGGACAGGTATGGGCAGTGTTTGAGTAGTAGTAGTCCAGCATTACTTTGTGTATTTGTCCACTAATGTGTTTTTTTTTTAAATTAACCTGATGTACATCTGTTTCTCATTGTATGTCATACATGTGCTACAACTTTGTCCTTATCTCTGAGTCAAATGTCTCCCTGGTGGAGACCAATAAAGACACCAAACCTAACCTAACCTAACCTTCGCGTTTATATCAGTATGCAGTATCGAATGACAATCTCGGAACACAGCGTTGTAATACTAATTGAGTATGTATTTAAAAACTATTTCTTAATTGTTTTCCAAGTCAGAGATGGTTTACTTTGTTGTCAAATTTACAGTTGTTGATGGAAAAGGTTCACGGTTCACTTTCAATCATGATGTACGGTTTTCTGACAGAAGAAAGTAGGTCATTCTGGTTCGTACAAACGAACAGTAATCTTTCATTTAGAAAAACCACGAGGGCTATCCACATGTAGTGGTCTGGTCGATTGTTTGGTTGATGCGTTTTTGTTTTGGCAGAGCAATCGCAAATAACATGATAGAATAATCCATTCGGGACGTGGTGGGTATTGCTGTGACAGTCCTTCATTCTTAGCCCTGGCCTGTGTTTACTCTGAATAATTTATCTTTAAATTAAATTACTCTGAATTAATAATTATTTATTGTGAAATTGGAATTAATTAGGTAATATTGATGTGTACAATTCATCTGAACTAATAAACGCGACATTTCATAGTCGGCCTAATTGATTTTTTATATATATTTAAAACTAACGTGTAACACCTCCTCTCATAGCCACATTATGCCCTTCTTAAATATGCACGCAAATGAGCGTTTTAATTGTGGCTTGTGGTTTTTTTTTAAGCAACAGTTAAGATTAGTGATATAGCCATAGGCCTAATTTAATTGCTCATTTCAATATAGCCTTGAAACAGAATGTTAAATAGAAAAAGCTTGCAGCATTTCTTTTTCAGTCGCAGCCCATCGAATAAAACTGGAATTATTTTGCAAGCAAAGTTTCGCTTATTCAGTAAAACAACGAACATGACAGGCTACAATTGAAAATGGCAGATCGGCGAGTTTACTGAATGTTCTTTCCATGCATTAATGTGTTTTTTGTCCTTGATTGGATCGGTGAACATTAAGACTGAGTTGTTATATGTTAGCTATAGTAATGCGAACCACGTTATTCATAGGTTACTTAATTTGAAACTGTATTTATAGATGTACGCATCTCCATTATATCGCAACCAGTCCAAATGCAACTTAAGGTTAACAACCGTCGTAAAAATAGCCACTGTCTTAACGTGAACTTGGAGCTGAAGCCCGCCTGTGTTATGCCGAATTCAGCCTTCAAAGCGCGGTTACAGAAGTTGGTCTCTGCAGTATGACTAGCTGAATCCATTAGATAAATTTAGAGCCAATTAACAAAATAAAACTTGCATCTTTCGCATGGAGGCTATCATTTATTTGTATAATGTGATGACACCATTTAAAACTTTACGTAGCGGAACATTCACCGGGCAGGTATAGCATTTTTAGCGGAATTTAATTGTTTATTAATGTGGCGAAGCTTTAAAACGGTAGGTGGCCGCAGAGGGTACGTTTTTACGATAGAGACCCATTTATGTTCACTCAAGGATTACAATTAATTTGCCATTTGAGGTATTATGCGTGAGTTTCCTTTATCCTACTTATTTCTTTGGTAATTCCTCTGTTATTCATAATATATTGCGTCATTCCATATAAAATCTACAAGTGCTTCCCACCTGACCCCCTCAGAATCAGCTGATTATTCTAATAACTTAAATATATATAATGAATCCTCACCAAATATTACCTTGATCTTGTGAAGATTTTTTGAGCTACAGGCTCTAGAAGTACATGGGAGTAGGTCGAAATTTTGTGCTTTCAAACTTGCGTCATTTTTTCTAGCATTTTTGAGCCCTCATAACTTCATTTGTATTAAAGATGGCTAAATGAAATTTTCGGAGCCAACCCTCCAGACTAACTTTTGGACCTAGGAGCGCATGCGCTCCCAACCTGAAAAAGTTGGGCGTGCAGGCCAAAATTTAGGCGTGCAGGCCAAAACTGTGGTCACGCAAAGTACCATACTTCTCTGAATATTTACAAGCCCAAATAAAGATAGCTGAACAGACTATCAGTTGTTGCTGCATTTACTTAAGAAACATTATCAGAAAGCACTTTGTGAACTGAAAAGTAGATATTGATGTTCACAAGAATGTTTGAAAAATGAATAATCATTTTGGAGAGTTATCATATAAGTCTAAATGTATGTACAAGTCTCCATTTCCCCAAGGGACAACTTTTCATCAAACCCTCCCCTATTTAAACTGAATCATTCATAGAGAAATTATAACCAAATTTAGATGAGCACCCCCCTATATGGGGATAAATCAAAGAATAACTCCCAATTATCACAGTGCTAGTTCTAAAATTTATAACTGTTATTGTTGCTGCCATCTCAAGGAACAATTTGACACCAAACATGGCTTACTTGCTTTGAAAATATGAGACCCAGGAGGAATTGAAGCCGTAAAAAGCAAAATTTGGCCACATTTTTTCGTCACAAATTGAAAGTTTAACATTAAAATTAATATAGATCCCAAAGTGATCCACCCTAAATATTTGGTAAAAAGTAGGTGCAGTATGCCAAGTTCGTTTGCACAAAGTTTCAAGAAATTCTTTCACCGGTAACAATGTAGTAGGATGGCTTATTATAATAATTATTATTTACCAGCTTTTTTTTATTTCGCTATTTAGATTTTGCACATTTCGAATGGTAATGGAAACGCACACAGAGAGTGAGGACGATGTCCGACGTAATTAGCCCCCGAAAAACAGTCTGCTTCATGACCGTACACTGTTCGTGACACAGACTCGTATTTGAGGCATTGTGCTTTTAAGCCTACGGTCGTCGCTGGAGTACATTGGGCAGGCGTCACCAGTTAGTTTTTGAATCAGTTTTGAACATTTGCTGCAATCGACAAAATACTATTCCTCTGACAGCTGGCCAATTATCGGAACCCCGAAGAAAACGGACTATAAATCTATAAGAACCGCGGCTTTTCCCATCTTTATCATACTCAAATGAAAATAAATAATCTTGCACTCGGACCAACCAATCACCAATTTCATACATACTGCATGAATAATCATGTACATGCGGAACTTCAGATCAGAGTGGAAGTGCGCATCCAACCTAATCCATCAGGATAGTAGGTTAGCGATTGATATTGAAATGTTAAATAAAACCATTCGCCACTGGACGCAAGCACCCGTAGCTGGTATCAACAAGACTCAAAACTGTGTCACAAACAGTCTACGGTCACAAAGCAGACTGTGTTTTTGGGCTAATAACGTCGGACATCATTCTCACTCGCCAGGTGCGTTTCCATTACCCTTAGAAATGCGCAAAATCTAAATAGCGAAATAAAAAACGCAGTGTCTAGAGGCACGGCAGTTTTTATTGGTACGGCATTCGATTTCAGGGGATTAGGATAAGGATTCGGGATTATGGGTAGGGGAAGGGTTAGGGGTTGGGGTTAGGGTTAGGGGAAGGGTTAGGGGTTAGGGTTAGGGTTAGGTTAGGGCAGGGCTTGAAATAGGGACTGCCGTACCTCTCCACACTGAAATGCATTGAAAAACTGCCGTACCCGTAGCAACTGCCAATAAAAAACCGGTAATGAAAACACTTTCTGATATCATGAAATTTGCTCGCCCATCTGCAATATTAGTCACCGAAGCCAAGGCCTAATACGTAGACTACTGACTTCTGTAGCTGACCAGCTAGTGTACTTGTAATTTCGCATAGCGTGGAGCATTTACTTCGTTATTGTCAGACAAGGTTTTACAAATTTGCCGCGCGCACAACTCAGCTAACAGTTACAAGGTCGAATGCTTTGCCATTCTCATCGATGCATGAGTACAGCCGAGCTGTGATTGGCTGATGGCACCAGCCGATCTGTGATTGGCTGATGTACGTAATGGTACCAACCGACCTGCAGAAAAAAAATTCGCGGCTGGCGGCTGATAATTAGGGAGTGAATCGCTGCCCAGAATAGGCGCGCAGTGTGCGACCGATGTGAGAATGTAAGTCGCAAAACGTAAACCTTAGTGGCAAATGCGACCATTCTGGTCGCAGACTGGAGCACTGAGAGCTGAAAGACATATCGGAGCCCTGTTAAAAACTACTATCATATCAATTGTATGCCTATTCTAGGTGTCACAATCTTAAGCTAAAATCTGTATTTTCTTCAACAAGATTTGTTCTGAAACTAACTTCAAGCTTCAATATCATGGGAAGTAGCCTATAGAAGTTTTAATAGCTACACTGCACCAATTTAATAACAATGATATACAAATAAATACTGGAACCATGGATGTGTCGTGTGTTTTCTGGTAATTCACCAGAGAAAACTTGAAAAACGTGTGCTTGGAAAACTTCACGGGGTCGCATCACCATGTGGGATAGGCTCATCCTCTAGCCATGATTACTTTTGTGTCAAAAAAATTCACACTTGTCAATGTAGAAGAGCTGCAGCCAGTGCTGCTACAAGATTTTAGTGAACTGTGAGGATAAAGTAAAAAACTATCAAGGTTAGAGTTACTTACGAGTGTATCGACAGACTAATGCCACAGCCAGTAGTTTTACTGAACGATTTAAACCGAAACGGCCGATTTTCCTCCTGTGTATTTGAGTACATAATCTTGTCTTATGTATTAAGTTACGATTCTTTTTGTTTTCAGCAATATTCTAATGCTGAACATTAAAAGCAAAATGTATGTATCCGTATGTTTTTGGCATTAAACATACAAAGCAAAATGTATGTATGTATATGCAGTATACATTTTGATTAAAAGTATGTTATGGTTTGAAAATGGCCCATTGATTTTCCATGACACGGGCCATTGGCCCATGGGCCTTGCTGTCCTTCCCAACCCCTGCGACTCTATACAAAGCATGTTATCAGACATTGCCTGAGACCCAACTAACTTCCTTCCCTTCAGAGGACCAGTTATAGTTGCCTGTCCCCAACCACTGGAAGACATCAAATTCTTTTCAGTATCGACATCACATAAACCACACATTTACATAACAATTTCCAGTCCAGTTGAATGCCAATACTCTTAATAATTCATAATCAAAATGCCCAAATTATAATACATTCATACATTCTGTATTACACACATAATTAATGTTAATTGGGTGAAACCATTATATTCTATGCACGAGCCTGTGCTCGTGCCCGAGACTGGTGCTTCAAAGCCACCCCAGCCTCCTTAGTTCGGGTCCTTTGACCCAGGAACCCGGAAGTCCTGCAGTCAACAAACAGAGTGAAGCAACGGGAAAATGCAGCTCTCGAATATACAATCACAGATAAGTAAAATAAAAGACCTGAACTTGACTAATGTGTGTGTGTGTGTGTGTGTTATATGATTACTACAACTGTGTGTGGTAAGAAAAGATGTTCGATCAGAGAATTGGTTACACAATAACGTTGCGTAACTTGCATGTGCACCTGCAAAGTTTGTTAGCGGCTGGCTAGCCGTAGCTTGGGACGTTACAATGCGTCAGTATAATGAAGCGTGGTGCGGTGAAGTGTAACATGGCGTAAGAACATGCATCAATCTGCAGAACTCTGCGTCACATTACTCTCTCCTTCCCTAAGGGTGACGCTATTGGGCAGCCTTGACAAGAAGTCCGCAACGATGTTCTGTTTGCCTCGCTTGTGAAGTGCACAGAACTGGAATGGCTGCAGCTCCAAGTACCATCTGGTCAGCCGGGCATTCTTGTTCCACATTTGATGCATCCAGGTTAAGGCCTGGTGGTCAGTAAACAGGTCAAACTCCCGCCCCAAGAGGTAATATCGAAGACTGTCTAGTGCCCACTTTATTGCAAGGCATTCTTTTTCAATGGTAGAATACCTTGACTCCCTGGAGAGAAGTTTCTGGCTTAAGTACAGGATGGGTCTCTCTGCTCCTCGTTCTCCTTGCGCAAGAATGGCACCAAGTCCAGTTCCTGAGGCATCCGCCTCCACCAGGAAATGCTTGTTAAAATCTGGAGTCTGGAGGACAAGAGAGGCACACAGACAATCCTTCAAAGCATTAAATGCTACCTCACATTCATCACTCCAAACTTACTGGCAGATTTCTTAGGTCGGTTAATGGAGCAGAAATAGCAGAACAATGCGGAATAAAACGCCAGTACCACCCAACCATGCCTAGGAAGGATTTCACCTGAGTCTTAGTTGTAGGTCTTGCACATTCCCTGATGGCTTGTATCTTGTCCACCTGTGGCCTGATGCTTCCTTTCCCCAGCTGATAGCCCAGGTATTTGGTTTCCTCCTTAGCCCATTCACATTTCTGCAGATGTTTAGGCTAGCAGTCACTAAAGATGACCACATCATCTAAATAGGCAGCGCTACAGTCGCTACAGTCCTCGAGTACACAGTCCATCAACCGCTAAAAACTGCCCGGTGCCCCATGAAGTCCGAACGGCATCATTCGGAACTGGAATAAGCCCAGGGCAGCGCTCCAGACTGCGACCAAAATGGTCACATTTGCAACCAAGATTTACATTTTGCGACTTACATTCTCACATCAGTCGCGCACTGCGCGACCAACACTTCATGCACTGCGCGCCTATTCTGGGCAGCGATTCACTCCCTAATTATCAGCCGCTGGCCCTGAATTTTTTTCTTCAGGTCGGTTGGGACCATTACGTACATCAGCCAATCACAGCTCGGCTGTACTCATGCATCGATGAGAATGGCAAAGCATTCAACCTTTTCACTGTCAGCTGAGTTGTGCGCGCGGCAAAACCGTAAAAACTTGTCTGACAATAACGAAGCAAATGCTCCACAATATGCGAAATTACAAGTACACTAGCTGGTCTGCTGCAGAAGTCCAATAGTCTATGCAGTTGGCCTTGGCTTCGGTGACTAATACTGCAGATCGGAGAGCAAATTTCACGATATCAGAAAGTGTTTTCATTACCGGTTTTTTATTTCGCTATTAAGATTTTGCGCATTTCTAAGGGTAATGGAAACGCACCTGGAGAGTGAGAACGATGTCCGACGTTATTAGCCCGAAAACACAGTCTGCTTTGTGACCGTAGACTGTTCGTGACACAGTTTTGAGTCTTGTTGATACCAGCTCTGGGTGCTTGCGTCCAGTAGTGAATGGTTTTATTTAGCATTTCAATATCAATCGCTAACCTTCTATCCTGATGGATTGTTGGATGCGCTCTTCCACTCTGATCTGAAGTTCCGCATGTACATGATTATTCATGCAGTATGTATGAAATCGGTGACTGGTTGGTTCGAGTGCAAGATTATTTATTTTCATTAGAGTACGATAAAGATGAGAAAAGCTGCGGTTCTTATAGATTTATAGTCCGTTTTCTTTGGGGTTCCGATAATTGGCCAGCTGTCAGAGGAATAGTATTTTGTCGATTGCAACAAATGTTCAAAACTGATTCAAAAACTAACTGGTGACGCCTGTCCAATGTACTCCAGCGATGACCATAGGCTTATCAGCGCAATGCCTCAAATATGAGTCTGTGTCACAAACAGTGTATGGTCATGAAGCAGACTGTTTTTTTGGGGGCTAATAACGTCGGACATCATCCTCACTCTCTGGGTACGTTTCCGTAACCCTTCGAAATGTGCAAAATCTACATAGCGAAAAAAAAAATTGGTAAATAATTATTATTATTATAAGCCGTCCTGCTGCATTGTTACCGGTGAAAGAATTTCTTGAAACTTTGTGCAAACGAACTTGGCATACTGCACCTACTTTTTACCAAATATTTAGGTTGGATCACTTTGGGAACTATATTAATTAGTGTGCTTGCAAGGCAAGCACACTATTGTTCTTCTTAAGTTTTCTTATTCCTCTTATTCCCTTTTCACTCGTTTCTGTGGCCCCCTACTCCTCCTAGGGCTTTCGAGATAGAGACACCGTTCCAACTCTGAGACGTCCAGGCCGATCTGAACATGATGGCCTGTTCAAATGGTTACGATATCTGTTGTCGTTCGTTCGGTATTCGCGTTTTTCCGG
Organism: Gymnothorax javanicus; assembly: GCA_029692085.1. Lineage (NCBI taxonomy): Eukaryota > Metazoa > Chordata > Actinopteri > Anguilliformes > Muraenidae > Gymnothorax > Gymnothorax javanicus. The sequence goes on from CM056201.1 coordinate 60,796,676, forward strand.
CGAAATTCGGTGCCATTGAAATGAATGGGTAGAACTTTGGAGTGATGATGTCATAATGCACTCCTCCACTCTAGACATTAGAGTGGGAGCAGCAGAGAAAAGACTTGGAAAAAAATTTTTGAAATCGCTCCCCCAGCCACAATTTCCAACGTACACGCACAAATTATACATGAAAACGTAGGAAAATTTGTGCAGGCCTGAAAAATGTCACTGTGGAAGAAAACAGATAAAGGCTTGAGACTCTAGGCGCCCTCAAGCGACAGGAGCGCAGACCAACTGCCCCATAGACAGCCATTATAACAGGAGCAGAAAAGTTTGAGAAGAGAGCAGACAAACTCCTCTTTTTTAAATCGCCACCCTGACCACATACTTGACCCTACAAGAAAAAAAATACATGGGGACGATCAGCAGAGTCTCCTCTCACTCATCGTATTTTTCTTTTTACCATAGGACCTACGGTCTGCCAGAAAATGGCAGTAGTTCGGACAGTGTCACTGACCAACTCCCCCATAGGCAGCCATTATAACAGGAGCTGACAGTTGAGACACCTTTTTCAAATCGCCACCCTGACCACATACTTGACACCACAAGAAAAAAAATACATGGGGACGCTCAGCAGAGTCTCCTCTCGCGCACGGTGTTTTTGTTTTCACCATCGGACCTACGGACTGCCAGAAAATGGCAGTAGTTCGGACAGTGTGAATGAAGAATTATTTGAATTCTTCTCTGTCTCACAGCACTTGTGAGGCAGCAAGCAGACAGGGGTGCTGCTGTCTCCATAGAGACAGGCACACACGCATAGGAGCTGCTGTGTCAGACTCACGCGCCCGCGCACACACACACACACACACACACACACACATCTGTCTGTGTTTCTCACTGGTAAAAATACTGTGTCAGCGATTAAACTAGCCGGTATAGTGTCAGATTATACCTGTGTCTGTTTGTGTGTGTGTGTGAGAGAGAGAGAGAGAAGCAGAGACTGACAGTTATAACTGAGTGTAACTGTCATTAGAATGTTTGGTTTTTATGCTGCTACATACATTCTAGATTAGGATTATATAGAAAACTCTG